>JAXDDW010000113.1:0-1200000 GCA_034670385.1 Hoplostethus mediterraneus | reverse complement strand
TACGGGCATGTCTCCTATCTGTTTCCAAGCTGTGGTTGCGGCTGGGCAGTGTTGGGTGTCCTCGTGGTGTCCCACACTGTGAACACTGCAGGGTTTCCCAAGTGGTTGAGAAGCTTGGCACGCTATCCATGTTGTATGAATGTATCAATAAGTCCAGTCTGTGCTATACTGGTACATCTCCCTGTTGAAACTATGCTGTCTGTCACTTTGTGGTATCGTTTCTAAAAACGAATTAAGCAGTGTTCGGGAAGGACAGACAGTATACAGTCTCTTTTCAAAAATAAAAACCTAATGATGAAATTGTATTCCAGTGTTGAGGAGGCATGAAGGAGGGGTGTCACATTAATACTAATTAAAAGGCTCCAAGCTACTAGTCAAATTGCTAATTGCAATTAGCTTGACGCAAGTATCATAATTTCTCAAAGAGACTTAACAAAATATGCTGACAAATTGAGATGCAATTGAGAGCGGTGTGTTTGGCCAAATCTAAAACTTGACCATATAATAGAGCTAGTGGTGCTGAATCCAGTAAAACTGCAGCATTAATGCATCCATTCGGAGTTTTGCGCGCGCGTCTCTGAGTGAATGTCTTTGTCTGGAGCACTGCAGCCCAGAGGAGGGAGGGCTGGTATTGGTGTTGGAGTGTGTGTGAGGGGGGGGTAATGAGTGAATCTGATCAGGCCTCAGTGGTCTGCATGCCATTAGTGACACCTCACTACCTCAGCCCTCCTGCCTCTTTGGCTCTCTGATCACACACACGAGGCGGAGAACACATCGATGCAACTGGTCTGATATGGCGGAGAAGAAGACAGAGACACCCTGACACTTGCATGCTCAAGTCGAGGTAATAAAAAGAAGTTAAAACGGGTTTAGCTTGATGGCAAGTTGCTTAATGAATCAGCAAAGTAGCAGCGAGTTTAGAGTTGGGCTTTTAATGTAATGGAAGCCAACGTCAACAAAGCAGGAATGGTGTCCATCAATCACTTTACATTTTAAATAGCTCGCCAAAACAGCATTTAATGCAGTCAAAACAAAGTATTCCAATGTTAATTCCTCATGCTCATTCCCATCGGTACTGATTAAACAGTTTCCATGTATAGGCTAGGTGTAAAACACTAACCTCTTACCCCAAGTCCATCTAATTTGCTTTTCCCCATACTTTGTATTGTAAAAATGAATTACTGTATAATAATCGTAAAAGTGTGAAACCGATTTTTCCTCAGACTATAAACGTACCATCAAAATCTCAAACTGCTGACACCCTAGCCAGTGTCCACCTCTGATATGATCGAGGTGTCTCCCTGACCACAGCTAGTCAATATGTTTCTTATTACTATTTTATAGCAGATATCTGACCGGAGAAAATCATTCCAGTGTGGTGTGGGATGATTTTCCTCAACAGCTTCAGGGGTGTCAGTTTGTAAAACCTGCAATGAAACCTGCCTCCCTCTGCCTTAAGGTGCTGCTAACCCATTATTGCGGGTTTCAATGGAGAGTTTTAGTGTCTCGTGGTCTAAATGCTGTTTCAGAGGCTTTTCTACCCTGACGAGCACAAAATATCAGCTATCTGCAGCTGCAATACAAAACTATTGGTAGCGGCCTTCAAAAACTCCTGCCACTGAAGGGACTATTGTGACCAATTGCTAAATCAAGTGCTTGCTGGGCTGCGAGACTTCCAACAGACAAAAATCTCTTAGCCGCTTCAAACAGCCATACTGTGAAATTGAAATCGCATTGCCATGAATTTCCATTGAGTCAGGCGGCGGCGCGCTTCACTTGAAGAGGTAGGGACACCAAGCGTTACGCTGCACGGAGAGCATTGTGCTTTTAAGTGTAGCGACAGTCTTGTTGGAATAATTGTTAATTTAAAACGCCAACTCATCGCTTAAGAATCAGACAAAGGTCTGTACTGAATGAACTATAAACAGTCATGATATATAGGCCCTTCTCAAAATTGTAATTCAAAATTGCACCTAGGACAAAAGAGATGGTAATACTGCATCTCTAAAAGGACCTAGCGCACAAAAGCTGAAGAGGTGCTTTGAGGCTTTTATTTCAAGCTCATGGAGAAATGGATTGATTGTAGGGAGCGACTCAATTAATACCTGCCATCACAATCTAGAAATATCAGCTTTTCCCATATTGGCACGGCCGCCACAAAATAAAAAAAGTTGGTCAATGTATAGGAATGGATCTCTAACGTGTCACGTCATGTTCTGTCACACCAGAGACCAATCTCACTCAGCTGTAGCTTGTAAACACACTGCACACCTTTTTCCCTCATCCGCTTGTGAGAGACAGACATCACCTGCTAGACAGACAGATAAAAATCGGCTCGCGGGGTCAATATCTGTCTGTCTGTCTTGTTGAGACAGACAATCAGACATCAATGAGTGGGAAATTCATTTGAACATTTGTTCCCTCAGATGAGTATTTTACAAGGAAAAGGCCTAGAGAGAAGGAAGAAAGCCGAACCTAACAGGAAGAGCCCTAAACCCCACCAGTTGAAATCAATTCATTTCAGGAGTAGCTAAAACAATATCATCACAAGGGATGGGGAATGCGTTGAAATAAAATGTTTAAACCATGACAGAATCAACCTGTTTATTTATTTATCATCCCAAAAAAAAAAAAAAAAACAGAGCGAAGGGAAACACAATAGGGGGAAGGTCATAGGGAGATTTCCTACTGGGAAGGAGATGGTTGGTACTCACTTGCGTTGCTGTCAGCCAGAGTGTTGAGGTTGCCTGAGATGTCTCGCCTCCTGAACAGACACACCACCTTGGCCTCCACATTCCCATTTGCCGTCTAGGAGTGAAGGAATAAATTGAATAAATTGTCAGATTCACACAACTTAAAGTGGTACTCCGTGAGTATCTTAGTTTTTTATATTTTGCCTCCATCTTTGGTGCTAAAGCGGTCATTGCTGTGGTGTTATGTCTGAAGGTAGGAATTCTGACTTCCTACTCAGAAAAATGCAATGGAGTGCCCCGAAACTAGAGCAAGATTTCTCAACTCCAAGGTTTCTGAGATATCAGCCGGGAATGTAAATGGTAATGGTAAATGGACTGCATTTATATAGCGCTTTTATCCAAAGTGCTTTACAGTATATGCCTCTCGCACGCACGCGCACACGCACACGCACGGCAGTGAGCTACCATGCAAGGTGACCTGGCCTGACCATTGGGAGCAATTTGGGGTTCAGTGTCTTGCCCAAGGACACTTCGACATGTGGACTGGAGGAGCCGGGGATCGAACCTCCGATCTTCTGATTGGAGGCCGACTGATTGCTCTACCTCCTGAGCCACAGCCGTCCGGCTTCTGACTTTAAATGTCAAGTGCATCACTTCCTGTGCGCCAGAGGAAAGACCCACCTGACATTGGGTGTTGAGCAAATGTAAATGCTTCCATTAACTGGCTATACAGTCCCTCCAGGATGTTGCGATCGCAAGAATTAACGCAAGTTCAACTAACTGCCGCAATACTTGCAAGAGCTTGCAATTTTGCCAAAACCCTGAAATATTCCCGCATAAACCGGTCAAATTGTAATTACCGTAATACTGTAAATATTGTGTTGGTTTTTTTACTGTAAATACTGTGTACTATTGCCCTTTTGCACATTCCCGTGAGCATTGCCACTTTTTCATTTCACTACACATCTCGTGTGTGTATGTGACAAATAAAGTTCTTGAATCTTGCTTCCACATTAACGCTCCTACATGTTACATTAACACTCCTACATGTTCGGGAGGTTGCTTTTTTTATTTAAATATGCAATTTGCACCATTTGCTTTCTTGTTATCCTGAGCCTTTGATATGGTTACACACAAGGACAATACCGGAGTGGCCAATCGGGACGAACCCCCGGTGGGTCTTTGGGCTGGTTGGACGGGCCGCGCCGCGGTGTAGCCTAATCATTTTATAAACTGTTCAAGTTGATTTTCTGCTAACAGGCCGGTGACTAGTTAAATGTGCTTTCTCTGTGTCAAATTTTCATTAATTCCTGCTGTTTTACCACAAGATTTTTTGATAAAAGCTGCTGCAAATTCAATAATTTTGGGCCACAATAATCAGAAAAATACTCTGCGAAATCCTGGTGGGACTGGCTATAGGTTGAATCACTATTGGGTTATATCAATCTAGGGCCACATCCCAGCCTGGACCTAGACAGCTATTCACTCTCATACCATCCATCCATTCATCCTGCTCAGCACCCATTAGCACTCAGGAAGATGCAGTCCTCCTGGTGCTCACAACACCCCTTCAATTTAAGAGTGTTATATAAATGAGCTTAATCCTTTGACTGGGAAACAAGCCCGTGTCATATGCCACTGCTGCTAATGCTGGGTTACGTAAGTGGCTCCTGTACTAGCGTCTTGTCATCAGACTTGCCATGGCTAACCAACAGAGTCCAGGGAAGACAGGCTGAAACGATGCGTGTGCATATGCATGTGTGTTTATGTGTGCTAGAAAACATGATTAGGAAGCCTGGTTAAGATGGGTAATAAAAAAAACAACAACAACCTTGCAAACAGTGTCAGATACAAATAAATAAATAATAGGCTGAAACTTATCAGGTTTTCAGTGGAGACCATGACAGACAACTTACCTTGTTGAGCTCTTCTATTCTGCGAATCAGGTAAGGGTTGCTGGAAGAATTCTCAAAGTACACGTAATCTGGAAGACGAGAGGGAAAAAAAACAAAAACAGATCAGAAACAAAACCCATTCAGAGGGGAAAAGATCAATGTATGACCTTGAACATGATTTTTTTTTATTAAAAATGTAAGTGTTTTGAAACGAAAATCCCATGCCAACTGTTTTGTTGGCATCCAAACTGTCTTTTTAAGCAAAGAGACGGAGGCAATATTTATTTTTCACAAAGCAGTAAATATATAGCAATAATAAATCAGTCTGATTTTGAGGTGAAATGTTTGACAAATTAAAAAATAAATAAATAAAAAAACACTGTTGTGGAGTTTGGACTCTTGTGAAGTCAAGGCCCACCGACCAAGCACTGGTTGTGATTAGGCCTCTGTTGTCTTGATCGTAGGCCTCATCCTCCTCCGCCAACTCACCACACTTTACATCCCATTCAGCAAAAACGACCACAAGTAAATCCCCTAACACACAGCGCCAGGCCAGCATATACTTTGATGGCGTTATTAGCAGTGAACGTAGCAGAGGGAACGAACAGATCAATAGAAATACGGTTAGAAAGTGTAATCTGGTTCCACGCCAGATCTGTACTGTACTGATAATGCAGCAGACCTACAAAGTAAACTACTCCCCCTTCAAAATCACTGAAATAACTCAAAAACCACAGCGAAAGGCCAAGGTCTGCAAACTACCCCCATAACGCCGCATCAAATTACATCAAATAGTTGGACCAAATCCAGCAACTAAAACAATTTTCCAGTATTGATGCAAGAGAAGATTTGGGGATTCCAAGGAAAGACCTGGCGTGACCAGTGTGTTCGTAGTTGCTCGAGTAGAAGGGCTCTTGTGTGTGTGTTTTCGGAGACATTTGCAGGTCACAATAAAGGCCAGGAGGCCAGCAGGCTAGCCGAGAGCAGCATGACTGTCAGATGAGCAAGCAATCTGCAGTGCAATCAACATTCTGCTACCAACACACAGGCAAATAATATCATCCTCTTACCGCATTTACAAAACCGTGCCCATAGTCCAGTCACGATGACAACAGACAAACAGGGAAAAGCAGGTCTGTCTGTCGGTGAATTATTAGGCCGCCTACCTACTACTCAGCCTTAAGCTTCCTGTCTAGTAGCCAAGAACACCAGCCACCCGCGAAATGCTGCTAAATTTTGGCTGTCGTTTCTACTCGGGGCACTAGTGGGTTCTATTCCATTCTTCGTCTACTTCGACTTCAGTCGCCAATTTCCTACATTTCCCAGAATTCCTTTTGACAACCCCCAGTGAAGGGGCATGCTGTATTCAGCTGTGGGTTCTGTGTGTTGGCGGAGAGAGCAATGGTGATAGCAATATCAACAGTAAGAGCAAAACAGTCCTTACTCAAAACATCTTATGGCTGCATTGCATTCTGGTCTATATTGGCCACAGTCTATGGAGAAATTGGTATCTCTGCTCTTCTACGATGGATTCCTCTCTGTATAATTGTTGAATGTCTGAATCTTTTTCAAACATCTGCTATTAAATGCCATTGTAGCCCCTTATCCACAAGAACAAGAAAAATAGACCAAACAAAATGGTTTAGGGTGGATGTTTCCTTCCACCTTCCAAAATACTGAACAAGTAGCTTGTGGTTTTTGATAACTTGCTGGCAATTCATAATGCACCATCATGCACAGTACTTCCTGGTACCAGTTGATTCATTTATGCACTGTAAAGTAAGCTGCATCTGGTCTTCCCACAAATAGCCACAACACATCTATAGATGCATAAGGAATAGGGGGGGGGGGTCTTGTTCTACTTAGCAAGTTGCTGGGGAACCCAGCCAAAGTAGCAGCACCTCCTGGTCCACACTGGAGGAATGCAACACTATGTTATGTAACACGAAAGGGGAATCACGCTATCATCTGTTCGCCATGAGTCTAGCTAAAATGCCCAAGTGATGGAGCACCAAGTGAGTTATCGTTATTTCATGCCCCACCTCTTTCATTTATCCAGTCTCTCCATCTCGCCTTGATCAGCCATGTTCTGGCATTGGCACAGTGTGGGACAAATGGTAGTATGCTGCTATTCCACCAGCACAGTGTATCTGGCTGAGTGTATCAATGAGGCAGAGGGCTGTAGAGGAGCCTAATGGATCAATGAGCCAGACAGAGACAGCCAGTCTGCTCTTTGATAGGGATCACCCTGTGTGTCCTACTGGAATTAAAAAAATAAAAAATAATAAAAATAACACCCTCAGCATAAGTTGCCACGTTCCTCAGCATTATCACACATCGCTTCTGAAAAGGGAATAATTGGTTTCAAAATGATTTGGTCAGTGGATATGTCAACTGTAATAAAAAGGCTGAACAACATAAAACACAGACGGGGAGACAAAAAAAAGATACAGAAAGAAAAATTGGCTGCATAGAAAAGGCTCGGGCAGTCTTGAGTGTTTGTTGTGGACGTATGCAGCTGGAGTGGCGCAGTGTGCTGGGTGCTTGAGGGGGAATGAAGAGGAGGAAGCCCTTTGACTAATCTCTAGGGAAGATAATGATCTTACATGCAGGCTGAACACTGTGTGCTTCTGTAGGAACGCTAATATAGGCACTCACTCACACAAATCTGCATGCACCAGTGAGTGGCAATGAAATAAAAACCTCTATGGAGTACAGTTCATGGACACTCCCCTCACCAACATGAACAAATTCTCACAGCATCTAATTAATATCCAAATCGCTCTGAGTAATAAGGTTACTTGCATGTGGTGTTGTGCTTGATGCTTGCCACAAGACAAAAGCACTGGGCTGGATCACACTCTCTCCATCAACAGCAGCACCATCTTGGCCCTAGATCAGCGTGACACATTCTATGGCAATAAGGTCCTGGAGATAAAATAAGACCCCTGTTTTGTCACTCACTGTCTTGCCTTTTTTCCGACTACAGCAGGAGAAAAGAAATGTTTCAATATTGCCAACGTGTCAATGTTCTGCAAGTTGCTTGTGCAAACTAAAATAATGAACAGAATGGAAGAGAGACCCATATTTGGAGATATCCTTTTACAGTGCTTCCATCAATATGATCAATTTTCAGATGCAAAACGGAAATGGTGAACAGAATAGATGTCTAGTGGCCGTGGAGCCCCGAGAGGGAAGCCATTTCTCTGTGCCAGTGCTTTTAACGTCTAAATTAATCACTGGAGCCCCCACCAATTTGCACACACGTTTCATTTATAATACAGCCACGTCACGGGACATCACTTCCTTTACAAGGAGGAGCATGAGTCAGAGTAGGTGAAGCCTTTGTGACAGAAATCGAAGCCATCCGAGGTGCTCCTCCCTCTCAAGAACTCCACCAGCCAAAACAAATGTATGTCAACACTGCTACTGTTTGGACTTTGTGAGCATATCAGAACACAATGCTATTGGCAATGTTTCTTATGGGGAACCAGCAAAAAATGACCTGACCTACAACATTACTGTTGAGGCCCAGCCTGAGGCCTATATTGCCCATTACATTTGTTTAGCTATTGCACTTGAATTATACAACCAAACAACCTTGTTACAGTATGCTACCCACAAATCAATTAAGTCATTATATATTTCTATGGTTGTAGTTCACACACTCTCTGCAATCTCACACTGGCTAGATGTTATGCTACTTGGAATTTTATTTGCCGAATCATACAGCATTCCTTGGGTAAATTCAACAGCACATATGATCCATCCAGCTGGGCTTAACCCTTTCAGTGTACGCTCAGTTCTGGGATTGCGCTCCGTGTATCGGTCAATCCCTTCGCCGGAGAAACCCCTCATCTCTAAGCAGCAAAGGAACAATAGAATAGACCTAATGGTTTCCTTGTGCAAACACTCCCAGAAAAAGTTCCCCCAGGATGCCTGCTGACGGTGCACAAGACAGGCTCATAATAAGTCCTTTATAGCATGGGGAGGAGCTCAGAAGGCAGCCCCCCCACCCGCCAAGGGGTCTGATGAGCCTGAGGGCCAGTTGACCATGCTGGAAGACGCTACCTGCAGGGGCACCAATACAGACGCCGTCTCATGGCCAAACGTGACTGGAGGGAAATGGTGGGGGGGGGGGTGGGGGGGGGGGTGATGGGGTAGACAATCACTTTACAGTAAAAGAAACCTTAACACTAGTGGAGGTAAAATTACTAGCACACTGAGCCCATTTGAATTGGTGGCACAGAACCAGATATCAGAGAGGACTACGCTAATGCTGAATACAATCGCACTTGTGATACAAAAGTAGAGTTCGACTGATATGGGTTTCTGAAGGCTGCTGCCGATATTTTTGTATTGAAACTACCACAATAGCTGTATTTTGTGGTGATATTCAATATATTTATAGTATCCAAGTATGTTGTTCCCCCAGCAAGGAGAAAAGCCTCTGAAACAGCATTTAAACCACTATGGGACACTAAAACGCTCCACTGAACCCCAAGACTAATGAAATTCTTTTGGGGTTAACAGCTCCTTAAGCCAGGGTGACCCAACCTACCTATTCAATGGTAGGGAAACTTGGGGATACATTGTGCCGAGAATTGACAAAAAACAATGAACAATCAAATTAATAAGTAAACGTGCAAATAAAATAAAATTGTATTGCAGGTTTTCCAGACTCAAGGAGGAACCTCCATCATCAGAGGTGGATGACACTGACTGGCAGATATCTGATATTTGCTAAAAGGCCAAATTCAGCCCGATACATCAGCAACCTGATATATCGGTCTAACCCTATTAACTGTAAGTGCTTGTCACCAGAATAAAAGATATTCTGGTGAATAACAGATATTCTGGTGACAAGAAATAGTGCCTAGGAAGTCTTTGAATTTACAACCTTCTATAAGAGCAGCCCTGCTTTCCAAAGAGCACCTTTCGCCTACACACAGCATTCAAGCCAAAGTAACGTTCCTCCTTCCACTATTGCCCAACTATACGTGCTCCTGCTAGTCATGTAATGGAAATTTAAAAACAAATCTGTTGTAGCTGTGACAGTTCCACAAATTCCATACTAGTATACTAGTACTAGTCCATTTCAGTGGCTGCAGTACTATTACAGCATGAAGTACTATTATTGTCATACTAAAAAGTTTAGTCTTGCAACCAGATTGCAATTTAACATCACAATAACCAGTAAAAGCGCTCAGTGATATGCCTGCTACAGCCAAAACAATGCCACCGAAGTTATGCATCTCTCTTTTGGCAGCCAGGTCCATATTACAGTATCCCATTACAAACATAATCACTGCAGACCCTTAAATGGCGACAAACACCCAAAAGTGCAGTAGTGAAGCAATTGTTTACTTTACCACCGAATAAAAGCAGCATCTTTTGCAGAAGAGTGTTTAATCACCATGACCTAAATAGGCTACAGAGACTCTTATGGGACCTCACACAACGATAAGCCTGGTACAATATCTCTGTCAATGCAGTCACCTCTGTCTCAAAAAATGCGGGCTCAAGCCAGGTACAGCATTAACATTGTTATTCATGCTCACAGTCACTAAGTGTTAATCACAAACACTGCATTGTTAAGGTGACACATTGAAATCTATGGTAGAGTTGTCCAGTACCCACAACTCAGTGGAGAAAATCCTAACAGGCAGCTGGCTGTCTCAGACGCACGTTTACCGGCGTTTTTGTGCATAGTGTCAGTTCAACCGAAGTTAACAGATGAGTGTGGTAAAAAAGTCCTTTTAACAAACATGCCTAGAAGCAAGACAATTGTATTGGCTCCTACAAACAGTTGATACATTTCACAGGGTGACTAGCTACGTACGGTTAATAATTGTAACTGTAATTGTAACTTGCAGACAGGCTACAATTTACATCCAACGGCTCAGAGTACTTAGTGAAAGAAAACACATTGCTACACTGGTAGCAAGTCAGTTAACTTCATCGTTTTCTGCAAATGACTTTCAGGAAATTGATACTAGCTTGCTGGTGCTTCGCTAAATCTCTACTTGTTGTAACGATAAACAGTACTTCGCATGCCAGTAACGTTCACAATTAGCCAACTAGTAATTTCGCATTACAAGAAATAGCCGGACCCGCAGCTAACAGCTATCATCGCATGTATGCTAACAAAAGTTAGCAAGCAAAGTAGGCTAACGCGGCTAGCTATCCATTGCAAATGAAGTGGTATGGCGGAGTCGGTAACTAAATTAGCCCAGCCCGCAAGCTAGCCGGTCAGTGTTAGCCATCGCGGATATACCTAGCATTAGTTAGCGGGCTAGCCGCACAACAGCTAGTGGCTAGCTAGCCCCGGTACGTTCCGTTCTTTCCCGTATGGCAAAACCAAATTGATGTTGACTTACTTATCGGCAAAGGTTATACGCTTTACATCATGACTCAATATCTTTTCTCAGTTGTTGTCTCTTCACTTTGGCGTATATACAAATCCATCAAGCTGCATTTAATGAATAAGACACACTACAACTTTCAGTATTGGTTCACACTGTTCGCTACCACCCACCGCGGGGTTATTTTGGAGGAAGATCGTGGGAATAAGACACGAACCAGTTCTAAAAGTTGGCACCGTATTAAAATGAATGCTGCTTGGTGTATTGGATGCATGCCGAATTGAAGCGTAGGTACCAAAGACTAGTAAAAGGTCTTAAGTTCTATTCTAAGAGTTATCTGCCCTTGCCAGTGAGCAAGGCCACGTTAAATTGCCGGATTTGAATAGAGTTTGGCGACACGTTCTCTCTATGGAAGAGTGGACGGCACGTATCAGGGTTAGCAAACAGCCAGTGCTAGCTAGCAGCTAACCGCACAGACAGCTAGCAGTTAGCTAGCCTTGCTGCCGAAACGAACAATCACGTTGTGGGGGGCTCTTCAAAATGTAAAACAGTCCTTACCTCCCACTCGATACATGTTGGCCGCCATTCTCTCGTAACCCTTATCAAACACCTTCCCAGGGATTTCCCCACTTGCGTAAAAATGTCGATGTGGATCTATTTTATCCCTTCATTTATCGTAGACACCCCCGCCGCGAAACAAAGCCGGCTCCGGGCACTACAAGCCGAGCTGTGGCGGGTAAAAAGTTGAAAGTTTCCGTTAGTAACGTTCCGGAGATGATCCCCAAAAAATTAACGTCTTTGTTTTCGGTCCCTCAAACGACCTTCCTCCCCTCTTCCTCTTCCTCACTCACTCACTCATTCACACACAGCTAGCCTGTCTCTTACACCACTCTTCCTCCCATCCTCCTCTCCCAGCTTCATCCTCCTCTTCTTCACCTCCGCTCAGTTCAACACACACACAGAGACACACACTCACTGGCCCCCTTCGTTCGTTCGTAAAACGTCATCTTCGGAAATCATCGACTGTCTCCGGACCCACACAATTAACTTTTTATTGACCCGCGTTTGATAAACAATAGATTTCTAACATCACATGGACAAAAAGACAGACACACGCGCACATACACGCGCGCGCAGCAGCAAAATACTACCACTACCGTCCCTCCTAAAACATCCCGAAAGCACCAAGAAAACTCAAGAATTTCATATTTGCAGAATAATTATGCAATAGGCCACGTACAGTTACAACGAATAGTCAGTGAAATGTACTTCCAGTTTAACCGGTGAAGTACAGCATATGGGACGCCGACTAGACCAGCGGGGCCCATGGTCCCACATGGTCACACAAAATGAAAGATAGTTTAATGTTCCTTATTAATGATATCTAATTCATTAAAGGTTAGCACGAGAGAATGACGGCGTTGATACATTTCACTCTCCACTGTTAACCCCCCCCCCCCCCATGAAAAGAGATTGGTGCCAGCAGGTTGTATTTGAATTTGCCATATTGAACCGTTGAATTACCTACGTTTATCGAGTAAATTAAATCAAAAGTTGAATTCGTAAAGCTCAACTAGAAACGGAACGCAACGGCTTGAAATTCAATGCGATGATTTATTGAGATGAACTTTTAAATATAAATTTAAACTAAATTTTCTCAATTCAGATTGAACTCTGAAATACACACACGTCTGGGGCTTTAGGAATAGAATACAAAGATTCAATCCACCGACACTGGAGAGAGTACCGCTACTACTTTCACGTCTCGTCGAAAAAAATGCGCCTATAGACCGGAAACGGCGTCAGAAAGCGTATTTCTGGAACTGGCAGCAGTGGCAAATGAAAACTAGTACCAGTAGTAGTACCGCCAGTGCCAGTGCTACCAATAGTACTAATATGCTCTCGGACGTTGCATCTTTGCCCGTTATCTTTTCGAATATCATTGGATGTGTCTAATTTACAAGCCATTGTTTTCTGTGCCTTACAAATTAAACTTTTTCGATTTATTTATTCAACATTTTTTAATGAAATGGTTCAGTATGGGCACCTCTTTCCATACCCCTTTAAGTCGTGAAATTCAAAATAAGTGAACGACAAAAGTCCTCTTAGATTTCAGTCCTAGTGGGCCTGTTTGGGGCTTCTTGTCATGAAAAAGTGTGCGACCCCTGGATCACAGCGGCTTCTCAACGGAATGACAGCGACACTGTGTACTTCCTGGAGCAGCACTGCCCCCTAGCGACATTTAAGACACAATACAGCTTCCACCCTTCAGTAATTTATTGGGAGCGTTATCTTGATAGACATGACGTCACAGTACTCCAAAAGTTCTATTAAATATATAAAATTTTACAAAAGTAATCTATTCCAAGTGTACTGATCTACTATTACAGAGTCAGAGATGCTGAGTATTGATTACAACAGGTTTGTCACAGTCTGTATAATGTAAGCACAAAACAACTTTAATATTAGCTGAGATTTGTTTAAAATACTACAAAAATATGCACATTATGGAAATTTCTTTGTAAAATGCAAGGTCATGAGCCACAAGGCAGCACTTTGGTAAGTTTGGTAAACAAGACAAACGTTTAATTAGAAACTAAAATGCAGGAATGTTCACTGAAACCAAAGTCTTTGTCACGTCTGTACCAGCTTCCAACGAAATTCACCATGTATATTCAACAAAAATGAAATTATTCCGTGTTCTGGTAAGTATATCACCACTATCCAGTTTCACAAAGGTTTTACATGGAGGTGCATACATGTAATTAATCACAGACAATCCTATTGACCTCCAGAGGATGATGTTTCTACATGTGCTGGGCGAAAGTGACACAGCAGTGGCACCTCAGAGGCCTGGCCAAGGCAATAAATGTGGCTACTGTCCACTCTCACTCTAACTGTGTGTGTGTGTGAACAGTTCCTTCTTTTTTTTTTTAAAACAAAACAAAAAAACAACAACAATTTCATTTCCTTCCTAGCTGTTGGTGGGTTCTGGAGAGCTGGTGGAGGTGGAGGAGGCCGAGGCCAGCCTCTCCCGGGTGTCACCCATCCCACCTCCCTCGACCCTCCACTGGAGGATGCACGTGTCCTTTCCGCCCATGGAGAGGAGGTGGGAGTCACTGTAGGTGAAGCGGACATTGGTGACGTGGCTGCCGTGGCCCTCGTATTTGTGGCTCGGGGCCTGGCAGGGGGGGAAAAGAAAAGAGTGCAGGAAGAGTCCATGATGATGGATGAGAACTTGTTACTAGCAATCTCAAGATCGAATCATTAGCGGCGCATGGAGTAACCCAGGCATTGTCCATACTGTACCTTTGATTCCTTACAACTGACTATCCCTGGTGTATCATTTTTAAACATCAATATATTATTGTCAAATGAAATGTGATACCTTAGTATAATAACCGTAAATAAATGAGACATGTTACACCAGTGGTAGTGTTAGTGTTTCTCAAAATCAAGACTACACTTCACATAAACCCTGTTGCTTCCTGCCTCAGGAAAGCAGTCAGCCCTCCCCGGCTGCTTTGTCTTTACTGAAGAGGATCAACATGTTGGAAGTGATTTTTTTCTTGTTCCTTTCTCTCCTTCCACCATCTGCCGTTTCCAGAAACTCTGAAAGCTTTCGCTCCGTTAGCGCTAGAAGAACAGCGCCCTCTTCCTGTTTTGTGCCGTACCGTAAAGCAATTCAGCAGATTTTTCCGCCAAATCTAACCACGCGTTACACAATGTAAAGCACAGTGTAGAGGCCGGTAGAGGCTGCCAGTCTGTTCAATTGTTTACGGTAATTATACTGATGTCTCAAAATGAATGTGGTAATGATTTATTCATTGATTATTATTAAAATGATATATGTCTTAAAGTACAAAATCCTCAACCAACCAGTTTCAACAATAACGGCAGACTGCACTGACTTGGACGGTGTGTTACCGGCGATTACGTTTGAGCCTGACCTTTAGTTTCGGACAGGGGTACTGGAAGAGATGGACTTTGCAGAAGTCGTCGGCCACCGCTACCACCCTCTCGCTGTGAGAGCGACACAGCGCGTTGATGTCTGTACCGTCAGAACCCTCCAACCACACACCTGGAAGACCAAGACAACACCGGCTCAGTTAAACTTCTTGTTTGTCACGGGAATTCGTGTAGCATTCCAGAGGTGATGAAAGTCGGAAATTGGAACACAGTTACTTATACTTTCTATCTATCTATCCATCCTATCTTCTTTCCTGTGTTTTTTTTTCGCGTTGGTCCACTAGAACAAGTTGTAATTACAACCTACCAACTGGGAATTTCCAACTTCCGACTTTAAACGCAACGCAGCATTAATAAAATGAGAGTATGTGCACGTGCAGCTTGTGTATATCACGACACCATGTTCTCTGCAAAAGTTGATGACCCGGCAGCGAACTCCCGTCTTTCTCACCCATGACATGGAAGCCCAGCACGCAGGTATAGGAGGCCCATTCCCTGTCTTTGCTCTCGAAGCGGTTCCTCAACAGTTTACACCCCGCAGCAACGTCCCCTGTCAGAGCGCAGAGATTCATTTTCATAATCAAATCGGTATATTATAATACACAAATAATCTGAGAACCCAAGTACAAACAGGTACCCAATTCACTTACAGTACAGGATCTCGTAGTCGCCCGAATTAGACATGATGTACTTCCCATCTTTGGACCAATCCAGGTGAGTTATGAAGCTGGAGTGGCCCTGTTTAGACAGGTTAAACAAAATTAGTGTCACATAATGCACTATGATAAATGTATTGTAAGCGACAAAAGCACTGCGCCCAACTGTGTAGACTAGTGATAATATAATGTTTGAAATAAATAGAAGAACTGGGTAGTTAGCATGGTCAGCGATAGCCACCGTGGCTGAACAGACAAAGTAAAGAGCGCCACCTACAGAAACTCAAACTGCATCAACAGAAACAGAAAATCCAAGAAGACGTCACAGTGCTGGACACACTTTTGGTTGATAGGTGATCTCAGGGAAGTGCAGTGCAGAAACACGACAGCAATGAGGCTGAGCGCCAAAGATGGAGACTAAATTAAAAAATGAGGATGTTGAGGATTCCTACTTGACAGTTTTTCTCAGTCGCTTTGGTCGCTTTCTCAGATCAGACTTGAAATTCTCAAAACTACTTGTTCAACCTCCACATCATCTAGTCACTTGTTCACATCATAAAAGTAATTTCTCATTCTTTTGAACAAATTGCAAATGCTTTGACACATTCATGCAAATGGTTATGTCCAACTGTCTGCTGTTTCCTACATTATCAATAGTTTATGTCATATTGATCAAAATTATATTGGTTCTCTGTTGAATAGTCTCACCCCCCAGAACATCTCGGCATTAGTTCATTGAATAAGTCATTACATGCAAAATGGTTGCACCAGTTGTCATAATCTGTCAAGCATATTTTCTATACATTTCTATTAGACTTATTTTGTAAATGTGTCCTGAATTGATGAATTGCTCTCAAGTGAATCTTGACTTTCACTACAGTTTTTCTCAGTTGCTTTGGCTCAATTCTCGAATTACAGTTGAAGTCGTCAAGACAACATTTTGTTACCTGAGCACAACAGAAAGAGCATTTCTTTTTGTTCCCATTTGCAAATGTTTTAGCACATTTAGGCAAATGACTAACAATTATGACAATTTGAACAATTATTGGTTGTATACGTCTTTTGAAATTGATATATGCCAAACAGAAAAAGTGCAGCCTTGTGTATTTTCAATCATTGCCATCAAAACCTTCGCCATAGTTTCCATCAGAGTAACTGCTATATTGACAACATGGCTAAGCATTTTGACTATCTTGTTTGTACTCAATGACACAAGGACTTGTCATTCTGATGGCACCGACATGTTCATTAACGTAAAGATTTACTTTTGAGAGATGAACTAAGGATTTTGAGCAAATTACGGGCTTTTGCAGGTAATCCATTGTGTGGTGCTGTTTGTACCAATTGTTTCGAGAAATGCGCTTACTGTTTTGCAAATCTTAAGGATGATTCGAGAAATGTACTAAAGCGACTGAGAAAAACTGTAATACTGACAGTAAATGCCTCGTCTTGTTTGTTCCCCCTTCATGAGTGTCCTGGCATTTCATTTTTGACAAGTATGCTTACAATCCAAGCTGTCTGCCGCCAATTCTGCTGTTACTTTTACATTGGCTTATCTCTGTTTACATTGCAATAAGTGTATTGGGGAGTCATTACATTTCTACGTCCGGAAGTGGTTCGAATGATCGGATCGTCAATGAATCTTGGGTGCATTTACACCTGGATTTGATGCTTTTTTTTGCTTTATTTGAATACAATCCGATCACGTTGACCAATATACCACAACCCTCAACTCACATTGCATTTCCCGAAGCGGGTGTTGCGCCGGCCGTTTTCCGTCACACTGTAGATGTAGATGAAGTTGTCATGGGAACCCACAGCCAGAAAGCTGCCATCTGAAACACAGGGGTGCATTCACATAGTAAAAAAAAGAAGAAAAAAAGAAAATGGATTTCCACATTTCCAGTGTCCTAGGGGTCAATTTGGATTATTTTTAGTAAACACAAAAAGTACATTTTTTGTACATGGGCTAGTCATATGGTCCAGTTCCGGTTACTTCACTTTTTAGTTTGAATCTGCAGGGGGAAGCTGCCTGCCATACAGTGTTGTCACAGGAAACCAGTAGAGGGGTTATTACACATGAACAACACTGACTCACCCCCTCACCCCCACCCTACACCCACCCGCCCAATACTGATGCTGCATTCACATCCTATGGGACAGACGGGTAGATACCAGCTTCTACTTGAAAACACCGACCGCCTCAGCTTTCAGATGGTAAATACTACTTGGGGAACTCTGGGTTTGCCCACGGAGTTCTCGACCTCCTGAATTCTGAAAATATCTGTAGGGAACGATATATATTCGTTTGAAACAAAACAAATGGATGATTTTACAATGTTTGGTTTGCTGTAGAAAAGGAACTTAAATGCATCATGACTAAGTTCACGTGTGTGCTGAAAAAGCTGATCGGAAACAACCAAAGTCTGCAGAAAACTGCATTCTTGACAGTCTTCAAATAGGTGAATGCTTCAATGCTGCCACCCGATTCCCCACCGCCCGGCTTTATCCGGCTTTATCCGGCTTTTTCATTAAAAGTTTTTAATAACAGGAAGAGAAAATCTGACCTGGCGAATATCTCATGACAGACAGCTGCTCGTTCCCGTCAGTGAATTCGGAGATGACCTCCCTGGTCAGCAAGTCGAGGACCAGCCACCTGTTATGGTTAGCGGGGGATGGGAGAGGAGGAGTAACAGGAAAGAGTTGGAAATACAGCATGAATGACGACTGACTGGCCAGCAGGAAGCAGATTTATGACACCAAAGTCTATCAAAGCCCTATAGAAGCACTATGAAGTCTTTATTGCTTTGGCAGTGTATTAAAGCAAAAAAACAAAACAGTACTTTTTACTCTTTCTCATTTGTATATTTTGAAGAAATTGGTATATTTGTACATGTTTTCACTTATTTCATAATATATATATTTCATTTTTGCTATGTTTTCATATTGTACATATTTTCATAAATTGTTTCTTTGTCATAATTTTCATTCATATATTTGAATGAAAGGGGGAGGGGCCCGTCTTCTCTGTCGCAGCCCCACTTCATGAACTAGACTGATAACGCGCTTGTATTTTGACATTAAAAATGCATAATGCAGCTTTAATGCCTCTTCAATGTATATTACCTTCCTGTGTTGAGTCCGATTGAAACCACTGATCCGTTTGGACAGAAATCTGCACACAATCCGTACTCCTGGAAAAGAAGAATATGTGTGTTGGGGGTGATCTCTGGGAAGTGCAGTGCAGAAACACCACACCGATGACCACTTGCGCACTCGAGTGCGACTCAATAGCGCACGTGCAAGATACTGCGATTACATGGGCTCTGTTTTAATCGCATTATAATCACATTTTTGACATGCACGTAAACGTGAGACTGGTTGAAAAATGTATATCAAAGTGAAATAGGCATACATGACATACATAAAAGGGGTGTATGTGATTTTGGTCTATGGGGTGCGCCTTCGCCAAAATTGCAATGCGCCACCCAATTTGAACTGCCCATTTTGGTGCAAGAAATGTCATGGCAAGCAACGAAATTAGCAAACAGGCGAAGGCAGGAAAACATCTGCTTGAGGCCAATGAAATTGCACTTTGCCGGTGCAAGGTCACTTCGCTTGATCTGCGGCGGCAAAAGTAGTACATCAAAACGGCTCAATTAAAGTCACAAGAGTAATTGTAATTTGTTACATAATTTGTGTGTATGTGTGCACGTGCATGTCCTACCTCCAGTGTAGTGCACCAGTCCAGTTTGTGTTCCTCTGTCTTCCACAAACACACCTGTCTGTCATGACCACAGGTGAGGAAGATGTTCTGGGTGGGGTGTGTAGCCAAACCCCACATCTCATCCACATGACCCTGACACACACACACACACACACACACACACACACACACACACACACACACACACACACACACACACACACACACACACACACACTGTGAAACCACAAAATCTATTGTGCCATTGCTCTACCCAATTACAGTATGAAAAACGCTACTTTCGTGTTCTTGTCCAAATATGGATAGGTGTGTTTATGGGTAAAACCAATATTTGGGGTCAATATTAGGCTTTTATTAAACATCAGATATGGTGCAGTCAGTGCTCATGCTTGGAAAGCCTAGCATAAGACCAAGATGAATGAATGCCAGCACAAATATTGGCTATTGGCAGCAAGGTTATTAACGAAAACTAAAACTAAGACGAAAACTGTGTTAACAAACATTGTTGTAATAAAAAACTGAAACTGAAATAAAATGAATATAAGACAGACTGAAAAAATGAAACTATCTTGTCTACTTGCAAAACTAATAAAATAAAATAAAAATATCTGTGAAATGTTTATGTGCAGGGTAAAAAAAAAGAATGGATTTTGGGCAAAAAATGCAAGGTGAGGTCTCAACTTTAAGTTAGTTGAGGGTGTATTGAAAAATTAATTTCAATACATTTTTAAAATGATTTATGATTTCATGTTTGTATTAGACAAAATGCCTGTTCTGAAGTTCTATAATTACACCTTTAAAAAATACCCCCCCTCAACAAAAATACTAAAACTAGAACTGAAACTAAATACAAAACTAAACAAAAACATTTGTAAAAAAATATAATTCATTAATAATTAATTAAAAAATAAAACTACCAAACCCACACTGAAAACTAACTATAACTAAACTGAAATATATTTAAAAAATACATATATATGTATATAAAAGTAAAAACTAATGAAAAATCCCAAACTGTAACAACCCTGAAGTATCGGCCTTCAAAAACCCATATCAGTCGAACCCTAGTGTGCATCCAAAACTTGAAAACTTGAAAAACCTGATCTTAAACCTTGAAACATGTAAATTAATGTTTTTGCATACCTGCACTATGGCCACAAAGCCATCTGAGAAGGTGCCTCTCAGGATCGCATTTCGGGTCGTACCAACTAATAGTTCTTCCCCGTCCACATCTGCAATGGTACGGACCGCCCCAAAGTTTTCAGGAATCTAGAGAAATAGTAATATTAAGAGCATTAACAGTGTTATTTGGCTCCCCCACATTATTTGAACGAAACTTCACCGCCATCAACACACACACACACACTAGTGGTTCACCTCACACTCTCTCTCTGGTGCCAGGTCGGCACTCCAGCGGATGATCTTGCGGTCCTTCCCTCCCCCGCTGAGCAGAGCGCCGCCCTGCAGGGTACACAGGGTAAACACGCTGCCTTCATGGGCCCTGGTCTGGCGCATGATTTGGAATGTCTCTGTGGGAGAGTGGACATGGGAAAAAGAGGGGCAGTAAGTAATCAATATAGGGCAGATGTATCAGTCTAAGCCTAATACATCAATACGTTTCACATCCTGCACGTTTGCATCGGTGATGACCGATACAGAATGCGATCTGCACTAGTCACCCTTGGCTCCTTTTCCAAGCGTTTTGACATCTGCGGCCGATTTTCCCCAAGTCAGGATGTTTCCCTCAGAGTCTCCGGTCAGAACATCTCCCGTCAGGCTGAAGATAAAACACTGGATGAACTTGGGCTTCTTGTATTTCTGAAAGAGGAGAATGAGATCAAAATGAAAATGCAGCACAAAAATATCACCAGGGAAATATATTTTTCTGTGTGTCTTGTCAACACATCTGGTTAGCACACTAGCTAACGTATCTAGTAGAAGATAGCGTTAGCAGTGGCTAGTAGTCGCATGTTGAATTTCGGCCCAAATATCGGCTAGCGGCGCCTTCAATTCAATTGGTATCGGGCCTTTAAAAACCCGTATCAGTCAAACCCTAGAAAGATGCATAAAAGAGAAGTGTTTTACTCCAAAGATGCCTTGTTTCTTGGTCATTTGTCCTGCGCTGAGCGTCCAGAAGTAGACGTGGGATTTACCACAGGTGATGATGTTGGTGCTGTCGCTGGGGTTGAACTCCACAGCAAACACAGCCTCGGTGGTACTCTGAAACACAACACACACACACACACACACACACACACACACACACACACACACACACACACACACACACACACACACACACACACACACACACACACACACACACCATATATCTGTGTTTATCATGTATCATATGATGTATGGAATAAATGAAAAATGATGCGCAACTATGCGCCAACTCAGGTCTGTCCTTGGGTCAACAATGACAAACGTTGGGCACAAGGCATTAAGATGATGGAGTATGGAGACTTCTACTTATGTTGGCTGAGAGGGCGTGAGTGGAACAGGCTCCCAAGTATTTCATATAATAGCGTTACATTTTAAGGTCCAATAAGTATATTTCCATTGATAAAGATGCTGCATGATCTCTTTTATCTAAATGCCAGCGACTGTGTCCACAGGTTCACCCACACCACCTGATGTGCAAATTCTTATCTTAAGTTAGCGATGTAAAATCAAAGTCACTGTCCGCTCATATGCAGGGGTACCCAACAAAGTGGATGGACGCTGACCAATTACAAGCACACCAAGGCTTAACAAAAGTCACATGCACTCACAAAAGTGACCTTAGTAACCTGTCATCCCGCCAGGTTAGAGATTTTGATGGCAGGGGGGAGTCAAAACAAATTTGATTCCAGTCCCTGTAACTTTGTAAGCACTGGCTATCAGATGTCAACATCCGTCTCCTTATACCCATAAAACCTTGCGTTTTGGGGCCGTTGCCTGTATTTGGTTCAGATTATGTAAGGACCAAAACCCCAAACAAACCACTCCAAACGGGCTGAAGAACATGGGAATATGAAGAAAACAAATATATGAAATTACAGGTTATATACAGAATGTGCAATGTGCATCATAGCAGGCCATACATATGTATATGAAGTACAGATACATAATTTCTACACAAAAGTCCCATTCATGTCTGTGCTGTGATGTGGCATATGGACTATTCCACTGCTATGGAGAGAGGGGGGGGGGGTATAATTATCTTCCTCCTGTTGGATGAACTTGTATGTTTATACAGTGTGGGTCAGCGTTAGCCTGTCCAGCATGGCGCTGCCTTCCCATGGCAAATCATGCATATGCTAAATACGTTTGAGAAAACATAAGTTCTTGCAAAAGCAGCACATTAAAATCTTGACTTGAGATGAAATATAAGCTCAAGCACCCACCCCACCTATGCATCCCCATTGCTGCAGTAGCACTCACACACACACACACACACACACACACACACACAC
Source organism: Hoplostethus mediterraneus (assembly GCA_034670385.1). Taxonomy (NCBI): domain Eukaryota; kingdom Metazoa; phylum Chordata; class Actinopteri; order Trachichthyiformes; family Trachichthyidae; genus Hoplostethus; species Hoplostethus mediterraneus. Next base: position 1,177,234 of record JAXDDW010000113.1, on the reverse strand, counting down.
ACACACACACACACACACACACACACACACACGCACACGCACACGCACACCTACATACACACACACATGGACAAATTCACTGTATAAAATATTTACACTGTTGCCATGACAGCCGTGTTCAAATTGCTCTCAGGGAAGTTGAGTTTTGGGATAAAAGCCCATAACAGCACGGCGGAGATGCTGCTGCCATCTTTTTTTCCCCTTAATCTCTACAAACAGACCTCCTTTATAATAAGCATCTACAGATTCAGTATGTAGCTACAGTGGGCGTTTGGCTGCAGAACAGCCTGCATGTTACTTTTGTCATGTGAAAATGCCAAACTCCAGTTTGGCATTTTCACTTCAGAATTTCATGGTTGCTCTATAGGTTGAGAAAATTCTACCAGTCCTGGGATTATGAAAACCCAGGAGTGACTGAGAATGTAATGTAATAACGTTTAACAATTTAACAACATGTCCCCCTAAACCAGTAAAAAAAGTATGTTAATTTTATATAGCACCTGTCAAAACTGGGGTTACAAAGTGCTTCACTTTGGGGCTTTGCAGGCTCAATAATTCACAAATATACTATGGGGCCAAACCGAATCAAAAGAATCGACTTGAAGTTGGGGATCAGGGGACCACAGCACTCTTTGATTAAGCCAGTTTTATGATCGGGGTCAATGACAAGAACCTCAGCTTTATCCAAATTCAGTTGGAGAAAGCTTAGGGTGATCCAATCCTTAATTGCAGTCAGGCATTCATGCACTCCAGCAACTTTGGTGAGGTCATTGGGTTTTACAGAGATAGAAAGTCATCCACATCCATGTCATCCAGATAATAATGCTACATAACAACAGTCAAAGCTGTGGATAAAGGCCAAAGCATATAGAAAGAAAACAAAAAAGGCCCAAGAACGGACCCCTGGGGTACCCCATCTCAGTGAAGAACAGGATGAAACATGGTTCCCAAAGGAAGTTTAGATAAGTATGAGGAGAACCAGTTGGCTCTGATGGAGGTTATCTTATCGACAAAAGAGGGTAAAAAAAAAATCACATTCTCAACCAAAAAAAACAACTGGGATTGCGCTTGCTAATGGGTTTTTTGATCTTTAAGATCACAGAGGTAACAGATCTGGTCTTAAAAAGGGTGATGACATCTAAAGCTGACAGATGGATATCACTGAAGCAAGTAACTAAATCATCACCGCGAGGAAACTCACACTGCACATACGTAGACTCAGATCCTTGAACGTAGATGAGAGTCTTGGAGCATACTGATCAGCGTACAGTGTGCTTCAGGAATGAGGAAGTTGTCCAGGGAGTGACATCAAAAGGGAATGCATTTGTGGTCTGAAATAAAATCCATCATACTGACACAGTTGGGAGTCAAGCCCAGGGTAAAGACCAAATCAAGGGTGTGGCCGTGGTAGTGGGTGGGACCCACTACATGTCAAAATACAAACGATGTGGTGGTATTTAAAAACTCCACTTGAAGGGTTATCAACGTGGATGTTAAAATCTTTAGAACAGCAGAGGAAATAAAATCAGACAATTCAGATAAAAACTTAAAATAAACTTAAAAATAAAACCTGTTAATGTAATAATTTGCCAGATATTAGATATTAGATATAGTAACATGAGACAGTAACATAAAAGTGCCAGAAAATGAAATAACATCTTCAGACTGAGTGTGATAATTTAAATAATTTACCTCTTATATCCACATATAATTATACATAAAAAGAATTAATAGAATATATGGTTTAATTACATTTTTGACTCATTTCTAATGATATTTTTATACTACTTGGCAGTTTTTCATTATCCGTTGCTACAGACCCTTTCAAAAACCCTGAAAAATGCTGGTTTTTAGGTTTTCACATGACAACAGTGATATGCAAATTCTACTCTTGGCTCTTGGTTGACATACAGCAGCAGCTGTCATTGCAGAATAGCTTTTGATTTAGATGAATACTGTATATTTGTGTTGTTTAGATGATAGTTAACCTTCTAAGCTGCTGAATCAGTGTTTGATACTGCAGCTCTAGCCGTTGGTTTCTTCAGGTGTGTAGGTTCATTATTACATGATGGAGGAACCTGTAAACATATTTGTGAGGGCATAAAAAGCCACAAAAAAGGAAGTCTGGGAGCTGAGGTGGCAAAAAGAGTTCTTTCATAAGGTTTGCACATGGTGCAAAAAAGTGCTAAAAAAGTGCAAAATAGTGGAGAATAGCTGATGGTTCAACCCATCAGGCCATCATCAGTGCAACGATCATATCATGTCATACAATTTAGGTGTTATCATTTATCTTTAGCAGTGCTATCAATTAATTTAAAGTATCAATTTGGTCATTCTGTATTTATTTTTATTTTGTTTTAATTTTCCCTTGTCCTATGTGTCTATTATGTGTCTATATTTCTTGGTATTTCTTTACCTTGACCTCTACATGCTTGGCTCCCTTGGTGCAGTCCCACACTGACAGCATGTGTTCGTTAGAGTCATCAATCACGCATAGGAACGCTCCAGAGTCCTGAGAACACATGGGGAGATAGAAGACAGCAAAATGAAAGCAAAATGAGAGAAAGCAAAATGACAATAATTAGATGCTCTAAATACGACATCCCATTACCCAACAAGCAAAGCCTTTAAATACAATGTCCGTAGAAGTGACGTGATTAAATTAAACTCACAGCGAAGGAGAAAGCGACTGAGCCCACTCCTCTCTCGAAGGTCCCCAGGCCAATCTGCTGCAGGGTGACCAGGCTGGTCGAGTCCCAGATATGAACACAAGGCTGCAGGGGCTGAAACACACAAATAAAACACACACTTTTCTAATATTCGTACTTTTAACACAGGAAGTTGTGGTCTTCATTTTAGTTTAGTCATTTTAATATTATTTGGACTGAAGCTGCATTTAGCTGATATTTTCTCTAATATTAAATATCATTAAATTTGACCATTTCGATGCCAAAAAAATAAAAAGTGTGCAAAAAATTATTCAGTGTTTCCCCAAGAATTGTATTCCTGTCAGGGTGGAAAAGCCTCTGAACCAGCATTTAGACCATCATGGGACACTAAAACTCTATTGACAATAACAATGACATTCATCATATTGTGTGGAATCTGATCAAAATGTCTCATTAGTATCAATTCATGTTATGGGCTTCCCATAGACAACCAGTGTAGTATTGATCAATTTTACAATAAATATGTAATCAATCAAACTGCATCATATCCGTTGACAACTGATTTTCATCCAGTATCACATCCAGATACTGGATAACATACACATACACATACAGGTCATTCTGTGTCACAACCAAACCAGGTTGTTTAGCTACAGTTCAATAACTTTATTAATTAAGGGTGCAATAGGAAGTAAATATTTTAGCGTCCCATAGCACAAAATAACCTTAATATATCTGGGGGGTGGGAGTTGATAGGGTTATTGATCAATACTAAGTTGTTGATCAATACCAATGACTCAACAATTACTTAACCAGATGCTGAGATTTTTGCATTCCAAAACTCACTCTCTAGCCCGTACTCTGTTTTGGACAAGAGTCTCCTTCCCAAGCCAAAAAAGCAAATGACGAAGCAGTATTATTATTCTAGTATTCTGCATGGTGATATATTACCTCTTCACTCTGTTGGAGCTGTGCTCTAATAAGCTAACTTATCCCTCTCTATTGTGAAAATGTAACATTTATATTTTTGTCCATTACAAGCCACCGTACATTGTACCAGAGTACCAATTTCTTGGTTACCAATACAACATTACAGTGGTGTGCTCCTGTTGTTTTACTGATAGTGTAGTGGTGAAATAGAGGATGAAAATATAGCAGAATGATCCGATAGTGATAGCCACCTTGCCGTCTTTATCCACCCCCGCCATTTGGCCAGATGCCATTCGGACCTTGTCAGGATGGAGGGTCAGACTGCAGAAGAAAAAATAAACATTTCTATTTGATTCATTATTACAAAAACAATTGCAAATGTAATGCCCATGTTGAACATTATGGATGTATGCTGTAAACTAACATATTTGTTCATATTATTCATATTTCTATAAATTATATATTTTTCTCATCTGTGATCTGTTTTCATATGCTACATTTATTTTCATATTGCATATATTAAATATTTACTACCCCCCATTTACAATAGTCTTATTTATATTTTATTTTTCTTTGCAGTATCATATTACTATTTGCTGCTGCAACAACCCAATTCCCCCACAGCAATCACTCAATAAAAGTTTATTTGTATCTCATCTATCGATGCAGTCAATATAAATTCTGTCTGATATCCACTGACCAGCGAACACAGTCGGTGTGTTTGCGGTAGTGGCGCTGTGTGCGGTTGTTGATGTGGTAAAGCACCACAACGCAGGCGATGAAGTACACTGCCTCGCCCGTCGGCAGGAAGTACAGGTTGGCACGGCAATCTCGTCCCCGGTAACCGTAGCTAGGCAGGGCAGGGTCAAGGTGACATTGTTCAAGCATCTTATTGTTCCATTCGTCTAAATGGTTCAACAAAGGAACACCCAAAAATTAAAAGTCTACTCACTCCCATGTCAGTGGAAACTCTCTTAGCGAGTTAGCTAGCTAGGAAGCGCAGCGGCTAACTCGCTGTGTGTTTGGTGGTATGAAAGTTAATGAATGTCAATTCCACTGACAAGGGCGAGTAGATAATAAAAGGACTTTCATTTTGGGGTGAACTGTCCTTTAAGGGCATGAGACAATTTCACCCAGAGCTTCACTGCTAATAGCCAATTTATGGATGACACTGCTCTTGACCTGGGGAGAAGGCTTCATTCAAGGACACTGGGCTATTTTAGAGAGCTACTTTCCAGGCAAATAGGCAATATAGTCTCTATGGCTTGTATCCAGGAAATTAATGACCACAAGTAATCAGTAGAGTCTGAATTCAAACAGCTCCCTGGTCTCATAAATATGTATAACCGGGAGAATCACTGTGCCATTTAGGAAGGATACACCCAGTCCAGCTCCAGTTTTTCTGAGGGCGGCTCCATCTTCAGGTCTTCATAGTTCTGGATGTTGGAAGGGATGTACATGGTTATGGGTCGACCGCGGATGAACATCTTGATTGACTGTCCTGTGAACCAAACGCAGACGAGGGTCAGCGATGTGGCGTTAAATAAAAAGGAGGGTAAACTATGACCTCCAGTTGGTGATCATCATAAGGCAATGAATCACCAACAGATAGAAAAAATCAATTATATTCCATGAAAGTATTAATTTACCACCCTATCCTTATATCATATATCAGTTTGATACCATTTATTATGATGTATAGGGGAGACCGGGGCACTGTGGGACAGACTAAAAATAGTGCCCCTGTCCCATAGTACCCCAGTCTCCCCTACTATGAATTTCTCTCTATGTCCACTCGAAACAGTGTTGTAACTCTGTTCCGCAAACAAATAGGTGGCAAAAAGCTGGATTTACCCTAAATAAACCAATATACCAATTCAAATACTGAATGCAGCATGATACAACTTCCCTACAATAAGGTCACCTTAACTTGGACACTAAAGCTTAAGTGCCACCCTTGCTGACTGAGCATATTCCCAATGTGAATATATGACTGTGAAGCAGGGCGTCGTTGGAAAAGAGCAGCGTTGAGGTCAGTTGACTGGATAAATAAAGGTTCAAATAAAAAGTGACATAATAGGCTGGCTTACCTTGGCTGTAGGTTCCTCTCCGGGACCCGGGGGATCCTAAACGAGAATGCATGGGTTAGCCATACAAATAAACACCAAGATCCTCTGAGCTTTAAATCACAGCTGATTCCAGCCTTTGACATTAGGGATCCCTGAGGATCTATTTCTAAGGGAAAGAGCTCGGGGTGGGTTTCCACTTATATGCTGTTTTTCTGTTCTTTTGGGGTTCCCCCGTTCAGGCCCAGTCACCTCGACGACTGTTATTTCACTTTATGTGTGTGTGGCTCTTTTTCTTCTCCATGGTGATTCAAGGAATGTCTCAAATCATCCACAGGTTTTTATTACAATCTTGATGAATTAAAGGAAAAATCCACCCTCAGATACTTACATTGTTGGAAATCAGCAATCTGTGACGTTCCCTGCATTCCAGCAGCTTTTTTTAACCTTTTAGCCTCGTTTCATTTTACTGTCATATTAAGAGCAGAGTTGGGTGGTAACCCGTTAAACCCGTTGTTTTCCCCTTAATATCAGATTGAAGTTGCATTATCCAAAACTATACAAAATGGTAAAAAAGTTGACTTTCTCTTTCATTGATTTTGTCCGGTAAAAAGACGAGTATTGGACATAAATGCTTTTTGGTTTCCTGATCAGTCACAGGAGGGAAATTGCTTATCCTGATGAGCTTTTGAGGGTGAGAGAATGAGCAATATATTGACGTTACTTTTGAAATCTCTTATGAGTAATAGATTCCTTTTTGTAGTGATGAACCCAACACTGAGCAAGAGAAAAAGCCAAACTCACTCACCCACTCATCAGTTGATAAAAGAGAGCGAAAGAGAGCGATGAAGAGGCAAAGCGAAAGAGAGCAGGGGGAAGACTTGACAAGAAAAATGTTCCTTTGGTATCTTTCTCCAGAGGGCCGGCCATTCATCATCCCGTCAGGCGGGTCGGAGTGGTGCGGCGGCTCGGCTAACCACAATGGATGTTATTCCAGGCAGTGCCCACGGCCCCTGACAGGCCCTCCAGTGTTTCGCCCTGCCAGGGCTTGCATGAAAAAGTGACGGTGAGTAAAAAAAAACAATTTTTTTAAAAAAGAGGGAAAACCGTCCCCAGTCTGTGATCACGGCGGCCCGTTGAGTGATATTTTTGGCATTTTTCAGGGTGTGGTAAAGCCATGGAAATGGACTGTGAATGACCTGGATGCTCTCAGCGAGGTGTGATGCTGAAGCGAAGCCGTTTATATCGAGCGCATCCAGGCAGGTTGTCCTGAGGGAGAGGTTTGTATCCTGTCACTCCTCACACTTTCATCACTCTTTGGTTACGGCTACACTTACAGCACCACATCGCTTCAAGTGCAAGTAGATTACAAGTAATCATCAGAAAAGACATTAAATTTAATATCATATCATTAACTATGCAGTTGCCCCATGAAATACCCGACCCCTTCACTTTTGCAGTGTTTATCATGTCACGCTCTGGTTACGATAATTATCATGCACTGACATAGTATTTATAAAGCACATATGATGCCCAATAACACCCTATGAGCACTACTTTAAGTAAAGGGTTGTAAATGGCTTAAATTGTAATAGAAATGTCAAGAAACTCCTGCCAACTCTTCAAGTACAATTATTGCTGCAAAGAAAACAGAAAATACACATTATTCTGGTTGTAGTTGAGCAGTGGCTGTTTTAGGTGCACGTCATTATCTAAAGGCTAAAATAAGACCTGTCAAAAAAGACCCTTTCTAACAAGCAGCCCACTAATCAAATTTAGACATTCTTATGCTACTCTGATAGGCAACTCCAAGTCATTTTCCACCAAATGAACGCTCATTAGGGTTGGCTTTCACAAAGCAAACGTGAGAGTGTCCTCCAGCGGTCTCTACTTTGGGAATGAGGCCGAAAAAGAGCCGACCACACTAAAGGCCAACACTCAATAAAAACTAACCACAAGTGTTGAATTGGTTAGGAATGGGCAAGAGAATGCACTCGTTGTCGTGTGTATTCCTAAATCAGGACCCATGAAAATGTGGGAAATATTCACTAACTGACCTGTAACAAAATGACCTGTAATAACTATCACTAACAGCTTTGGGAAAGCGCAGAAGCCACCGTGGAAGCCATGCAGCCTGTCTACACACATATGTTATGAACCAGTTTGAGCTCTGCCTGAGCTCTCTCTGTGCCATTAATGTACATATCATTTGTTAGAAATGTTGGTGATCGCGCTATTATTTGGGGTTTAAGGCGGCAATCCTCAATCTTTTTTGTTATTTTTATTATTTTGTCTCCATCTTTGGCGGTCACTGCTTGTCAATGAGTGTCCAGCACTGTCACATCTTTTCTTTGTCTGTTTCGGCCACGTCGGCTATCGCTGCTCATGCTCACCACCTAGTTCTTCTTCTTCTATTTATTCCAAACAAGCCGGAAATGTAAAACGCATCACTTTCCTGTGCAGCAGAAAGTTTTTTTCTGGGGAAAGACCTACCCAGGGTGTTTAATTCCCTTTAAACTATTTTCATTACGTGCACAATTTCCCAATTTCTCTAAAAACATATGAAATTGGAGATCCTTTATTTCAGTTTCATTTTGGTTGAATAAGGATTGCATGGTAAAACCCACAAAATTTCTATAATTGCACAAGGGGTTTCTTCTTTCAAGCATGACTGTATATGGCCAAATAAATTCCAGATGTATATATTGGCTGACATAGTAATCTCAATCTCACAAAAGGTTGAAGATACATCACCTGTACTGGCGACTAATTCCTTGGCCCGGCTGCAGAGAAACAAAAGAACCACACCAGTTAGACAGTCATCAAAACCACTGCCTTCAGAATCACACACTAGGGATCAACAGGCTTTTCATGGGAAAGGAATTTCATTGTTATCCAATAGCGGAACATAAAGGCCATTGGCGTTCCAGCAAGTGACTATTTGGTGAAATATGTGACGTCGCAACAGCAATAGGAAAATGTGACGGCGGTGTGGCTCACTTCTCCAGGCTGGGGGAGCGAGTGAGGAGGTTGGCCGAGGACGCTGCCTTCTTGTCCAGACGCTTCCTGTTCCTGTCCGGGATGTCCTTCCCCAGCTTCTCGCTGTTCCTGCGAACCCTGGAAGACCGGCAGACAAGGATTCAACTTCGGCTACAAGTAGTGAACACCCACTGCATACACACACACACACACACACACACACACACACACACACACACACACACACACACACACACACACACACACACACACACACACACACACACACACACACACACACACACACACACACACACACACACACACTAAATCCCATACATATATCAATGCGTTTAGGCAATATCTGCATGCATGCGAATACACCCATAACCGCAAAGGTGAATGGATGGGTCTTATGGTAAATGTGGGAAAATGTGCACATTTACAATTTTCCACCAACTCTGTGGTAAATGTGCACATTTACAATTTTCCACCAACTCTGTGGTAAATGTGCACATTTACAATTTTGTGGTAAATGTGCACATTTACAATTTTCCACCAACTCTGTGGTAAATGTGCACATTTACCAGCGGGGCAAATAAAATCTGGTAAATATGTACATTTCACAGTTAGTGAGAGTGGAAAATGCTAGTCACAGTAGCAAGATGCTCTCTCACAGTCCCGCCACTACACTTTGTTTGGGTACCACGTGGCCAAAATGCTGAGATCTGTAGGGTGCGGGAGATTCATTCATATTTTAGCCTACACGACTCATTTCCTTCCATGTGTAAAAAGATGTGGATGCCAAAACAGGCTTGCCTCTAAATTAAATAAATCTAGTGTAACATAAGGCCAATAATCTGTTAATAAGGCTCTACTACAACAGATACTTTTATTATGTAGCCACACATTTGTTTTACTATGGACTACATTCATTCCCTAATGCCCTGACTCTAACCTAAACCTAATTCCAATCTTAACCCTAAAATAACTTTAACTTTAACCCTTACCCTAACTGTAAACCTACTCCTGATGCAAAACCTCCTGACCCTGAACTAACCCCTTAAAGAAGTGAAGACCAGCCGAAATGTCAACCCTCCTGTCATCAGCCTCTGATGTGGGATGTGAAATTCATCTGCCAACCCCACCCCTCCCTTCTCGTCCTCCCATCCTTCATCTGTTCCAAGTGTACTTCATGATAATGCACCTTGTACGTATCAACCACGTTAAAGAAAATTTTACCTGATTTTCCATCTTGATAAAGTACTAAATGTTATGGTCTATGGTGCACACTGAGGTACAACTCTCCCAGTACCACCGGTTTCCATGGAGGGGCATGAAAGAGCCGAGCTGAGAGACTAAGAGCATATGTTATCAATTGACAGCAGCCCTCTGACAAGCCACAACAAGGAAGTAGAAAAGAGAACACAACAAGCACATATGCAAGTAAACAAAAGCCACGGCATTGTGGTATCTTAACAATTACTTCCTAATAGCTGCATGCAGCGTGGATAAACCCATTTGAGGACACGCAGTTCAAAGAGAACAGATCGCCGCATGACATCTGTCATTCAAAAGAGGAAGAAGATGTTAAAGGGCTGGTCAACAGGTTAAAGTAGAATTGAAAAAATACCCAGAGATTGAAGGAAACATTACAGCTTGTGTCTCTGCAAAACCCAGATCCTTGGTGGCGTCGTGTCAACAATGCACATCTGCAGTGTCTCACAAAACTTCAAATCAGTTTCATTTTTTATGGCTCATTTCAACAAGGACCACTGTGGAGCTCATGTCGATGGATATTAACTTTCGTGTATGCAGCTTGGACAGATCTGCCATTTTTAAACCTTTTTTATCCTTGAATGCTACATAAAAGAGGTGCTGACATGGCAGCACCTCTCATGTAACCCCCCCCACCCCACCCCCAAGCTTATCCGACCATTCAGTGCTATTGTATACATACTGTACATGGTGCTGTGTTCAATTGCCCTCACATCACATTTTCCACTGGGCTCAAATCTGTGTGTGTGTGTGTTGCTGATCTTGGATCTGTCACTCAGCGTGGACGAGCGCTGCCGCTATGTTACACTAAGGCCTTATGTTTCCCATCCCACACATCATCCAGCCCCTGTTCAAACACATGGAAAAGAACGCACATGGAGGCTGGAGCGAACATGAAGACAGAACGTGTCATCCCCCTTGGGTTTCCTGCTGTAACACAGTGTAATCACAACCTGGCAACCTGAGTCGGATTGCGTAATAGGGCTCCACGACTGGGGTTTGCAGTTACACAAGTCAGGATCAGGAAGAAGTTGATTTGTCCTTAAAAGCCATGCAGTCAGTCGCAAGACAGAAGGGAAGGGTGTTGATGAAGACATGGGTGATGAGTGGGAAGATGGCGGGGTCACGCACAGTGGTTTCTTCTCTCCTTCCTGGATGGTAGACAGGGGTACCGGGCGGGAACTGGGACTCTGGTCTTTACTGGGAGCCGGGGAGACCGAGGCAGAGCCCCGCTCCTCTGGAGAGCTGTTGGTGTCCTGGAAGTCCTCCCTCTGGAGGCCTCTAAGGGTGGTGGGCTGGATGGGCTCTTCCACCGATGACGTCCAGGTCAGCTCCTTGTCCTGCTCATCTTCTTCCTGCTCCTCGTCCTCCTCTTCCAGCCCCGGAACGCGGTGGAGCTTAGCCCGGGAACCCTCGACCACAGGCTCCCCGTCAAGGAGGGCGTCCTCAAGCTGCAGGCTCTGGACCGCCCTGGTGAGAGCCAGAGGGACCCTGTCCGGTACGACATCCTGCCCCAGTACAGTGGGCTCTGTCTGGGTTGACCTGTCCAGTGTTGGGGGTCTGGACCTGGGCTCCAGGGACACTGGGTGCCCTATGTGGCCATTCTCATTGGTCACAAAGCTGTTTGACGCTTGACTAGAGATAGTTAAAGGGTTGAGAACAGGGGGAGGGTCATGGAAATCACACAGACATTATATAAACACAACCAGGCTAACATGCTACTAACATAACTAATTCACTGACCCTGTGAGCTTCAAATAATGAGCCAGTAGGTGACAAAGACAATGGGGGATAAAGAATTATGGGTATACATCAACTACAATGAAACAATAACGATAGGCGAGCCCCTCTACCGCCCTTGTCCGTCTAAGCCCTGTCCTTTGGCGTGGTGTGTTGGTCCAGTACCTGGTGGCAGGGTGGCGAAGTCCATCGGGGGCCGAGCTGAAGGACGGTTTCCGGCTGCTGGTGCACCAATCCGAACAGCTGACCTGGTTCAGCACCCGCGCAGCACCCGGGTTCACTGGGAGGGAGGACAGTTTGGACACTGGTTAGAGTGTTAAGGTATTGGTACAGTTGTTTGTTCTATTGTAGTCGGTCGGTGAGGTCAGGTGAGGTCATCATAAGGCAAACAACACATTTTCACATTTTCAGAAAAGTGCTAAGCGGTTAAGCATAGAGTCTGCTGGAAGACAAGCCTGGCAAGCCTGGCAAGTTTGTCCATTACTTAGCCTTTACACAATATATAATATAGCATGACATGTCTTGGCAAGTTTGTTCATTATCTACATTACATCAAGATTACATCAAGATTGGTAATGCTTTTCAACTCTACTCATATTTTCCACCATCCTCGCAACAGGAGCAGGAGGGCACGGATCTCTTCTGATCGTGTGGTCGGTCAATCGCAACTATGGTACCATGTGACATTCCAGCTTTACGCCTCGTGGCGAAAGGGCGAAGATCACCCACCTGCAATGAGCTGCTGTTTGAGCAATGGGAGGAGCTGATCTTGGAGGCGGAGCCTGCGCAGGGCGTCGGCCAGTGATGACTTCAGAAGCGTGATCTCGTCTTCCTGCGTTTGCAGACGCACCTCCATCACGGACACCCGGTCCGGGAACTCGGTGCTGCTGTCTGCCGACATGTCATCTAAATAATCAATATAATAATCAGACAAAACATCAAAGAAATTGAGTGTCATCAACTAAACAAATGCCCCATAAAGTATTCAACTGCCTTCATTTTTTTGTGTTTATTATGACATTAGTCCAAGCAAAATAGGCCAGACATAAGCCAGATCAGTAAAAACACCTAATTCGGTTGGGTTATTCCTGGACATATTCATAATTGGAGCCATGGCAAAAATGTTAGCATCATTTTTCTTTCTTGTATTATTTTCCTCTATATCGGCTGAACTGACCATCATAGCACAGACCCATGTTTTAATGACGAGCGCTAAGGAAAACATCATAAACTGTTGAGCTCTTCAGGCAGCAGAGAGTTCAATGGCACGGTGTGAAGAAATACAATTTTCAGCTCAACTTGGGGAGGAAGTTTCACAATAAATATTGAAATGCCAGATAGTCATACATGATTCTGATATGTCTTCATCGTAGCTGCATGAGCATGAGTTGGTGTTTAAGAACATTATCAAGTGTATTTCTATGTTTCCGTCTTGGCATGAAATATGACCAACATTGGATGACACCAAGGAACAACTCGCCCGACGGTAATCCATCCTCGAAAACTCTTTCCATTTTTCTGCTCGATGTATTTTCTGTTTTCATTCGGGAAGCCAATTTTATTCGCTTCCACCCCAGCTGATGGAAACACACCTAATTCATTTCAAGAGTTCGCTTCAAATTTGCTTGACAGGTGGATGGAAACGTAAACGGAGTCAGAAATAACAACAGACGTAATGGACCTGCATGCATGCTTAAGGGTTCCTGTATTGTATTCCATTACTGTCATTACTCTGTGTGTGTGTGTGTGTGTGTGTGTGTGTGTGCGTGTGTGTGTTTGTGTGCGTGTGTGTTTACATGCTGCTGTCCATTTTTTGAGAGGGAATTACAGATGTTTAGCTCATTGTGCTCAGACAGAGGAGTGTCCAAGGCCTCAAAGACCCCATTGTGTGTGGAGTGGAGCCATGGTTCTGGTGTGTGTGTGTGTGTGTGTGTGTGTGTGTGTGTGTGGGACATTGCTGGTTCTGGTCCAAACACTGTTCGTGCGAATGTGTGTGTGTGTGTGTGTGTGTGTGAGAGAAAAGCTGGGTGGTATCAGATGAATCCTCATGTTTGTGTCACGGGGATGACTCCCTCTGGTCTTGTGTCACTGGATGGAACAGAGCTGTTGCATGGCGAGCATCAAGAGGGTACTTTTCACGGTGGCTCAACCACTGCATTCTCGCTCGGCCGTTTACAGTGTTATTTTTGCATAGCAGTCCAACAAAGCTCAACAGTTAAGTGCCCAAGGAAGTTCGGAGGAAATGATTTGCCCGCTCCAAAGTAAGTAGGTGAGAGGTCTTCGGTCACCACAGCTCTCTGCAGAAACCCTTTAAGCCTCATCAACTCTATTTCAGCGACGTGTAAAAGCCTATATCCACAGCCTGGAATTAACCGGTGCTAGTAAAGGTGCTCCAAATGAATGTCACCGGCACTTTAGAGACATGGTTTGAGCTGGGAGGGGAAAAATCCACCCTAAAACATGAACATTTTGTTGTTTGGTGGTGTATTTTTATTATTCCTGTGGAATAACTGGCCAAACGTAGATGACGTGACGTCACACTGAGATGTTTCCAGCAGCTACAATGGAGTTTGATAGCAGAAAATGTTTCATGGATCTAAAACGTCAATGGTAAACGTCAGGTTTTGGTGTCAGCCCCTCAGAATCAAAAGAGCAAGAGATGCTGACAGTAGCCTCAATAGACCAGAATGCAATGCAGCCAATCATAGACGCACGCTAATGTTCACAAACTAGTTGGCCTAGCTAGTTAACAGGTGAGATGAAACAAAATCTACCCTCTCTTAGCAAAGTGATATCACCCACTTTTGACTGGAAGCAACAAGTTGGCAAAAAAGCAAGCACGAATGAGTCCTTGTGTGGCTGGCTAGTAAAGGGTTAAAGGAAATTAGCTTTGCAACTATGAGTCATCTTCTGTGAATCATGAAGAAAAAAAGATAAGATTTGAACTTGGATATCAGCCTACAAGGCCTGAGAAAGGGGTGGGAGGAGGAGATAGAGAAGGAGGAGAAGGAGGGGCTGTACTTCTCGAGTGATACTTAAGTGATACTTGAGAAGTTCATGGCGGCATGTGCATTGCGGCAAGTTTTTCAAGATGATAACACTTGAAAAGCTCAATTATGTACAGTGTTTGCCTGTTCTCAAACTTTTGTCTCTGCTGCCCCACCGTACACCCTCCCACAGCCAATCAAATCAGTGTGATTGTGTGTGGGGAGGGGAGTACTTCAAAATGCTCCCATAGAAGTTGAATTCTGCTGCACGTCATCGTGAACTGCAAACTTTCTATGGAGAGTTTTAGTGTCCCCTCTGCAAAGATAACCAGAGCATGGACAATAGCTACAGGTTGCTACATGTAAATGTAGATAAAAACCTAATAAAAACCTCTCAGCAGGAGGATGGCTTTGACTCGGGAGTCAAAGTGAGGATGAGGATGGAGGGTAGGAAGAGGGAGTGTCAAATCAAACAAACGATTCTCTTTGGCGTTTTTTCAAGAACTCGAACGTCGATGCCCCAACCCTCTCTGGAAGCAGCTTTGACATGGTAGCAGGGAGCCGGTAGCCGGATAGCACTGTGTCAACATCAGCAAGAAGCCACTGCATTTGCCAACATGGTGACGTAAACACACCCAGAGGCCTACGTCGATGTTGAGGCATGTTTGGGATGTGATTCACGGTGGCTTGCGGCTGTCGGCCTTTTTTTTCTGGAGCAACTGTTTCACTGGAACGGGAATTTCATCATCACTGCAGTTGCAAAACGCTTGCTGCTTATCCAGCTCTACAGCTTTAGATGATCAGGCCTACTTTGATGTCATGCATATCAGTTATCCTTTGGGATTATGATAAATACTGCCCAGAGGAAAAATCCTTTGCTCAGAGCTGTCTTTTCTTCATCTCCTGCAAAATAGGGGCGATCTCAATTTTGGTCTAATTTTGTGATCACCTGCATCTGAAATGTTTCCTAAAACCCTCTTAGGAGCAACGAGGAGACAACAGAGAGAGAAAGGATTCTTTAAAAAAAAATATATATATATATATATTTTTTTTTTTTTCAAGATTTCTTTTTTGCCTTTGTGATCAAAGTGATCACATGTTATTTGGTTGTTTCTCCTGAGTTGAATTTGAGAAACAAGTGAAAATGCCTCTAGTGACTAGTCTCATGTTAGTCTCATGTTAGTGTTGACATAAAAGGGATATATATATGAGATCTCTTCTTGGATTTTGCTTTCCTATGGGTGAGTCTGACTGTTACCCGCAATGGTCCTGTCTCTCAGCTGGACCTTAAGTGTGGTATGGAGCCATTCACAATGCCATGAAGTATGTTTTCACTGACGATTTCTGATCAAACACGATGTCTCCCAGGCTACATTCACACTGCAGCTGAAATCGCGGTTCAAAATCACATCCTGAGGCGTAGGTCCTATGTGCAACTCGCATTTCAATCAAATAAAAATGTGTCAGCATTGCAAAGTGACATGACCATGGAAAGACTTTGGTGAGAAGCCTCAATTCAGTCAAGACTTGAAAACACATACTGTAATCAAAACCTTTGTTACTATGCTATGTGTCTTTTCGACATTGCAGCCAGTTCTTCTTGGTACGGGAAATGAGTTAGACCCTCAAGTTGGTATGGATAGTCAGACAAAAAAATTAGATATGAGCAGCAATTCAGAATTGAGCATGAAGGCCCGCGGTATGAACGTAGCCTCAGAGTGATTCAATTTGAAAAAGTGAAATCCGCTGTGACCAGATTTGCTTAGTGTCTTCTGCACCATTTTACACTTCATCCCTGAACGTTGCATAGAAACATCTGGCCAGTGGCCAGTGCAGGGGAAGGAAGTGTTTCACAAAGTGATAGAAACAGCTCACTGGGAATTTCCAGCGAGACCACATGCTATCTCTGCAGAACAAAATGCGGCCGAGTTGGGCAGGAAGTTGGAGCTGCAAAAAAAGAATTCATGAAGCAGTTGGTTCTCTATCTGCTCACGTGTCCCTGTGGATTGCTATGCAGATTACGCACGCATGCATGCAAGCGCCCAACGAATGCATGTGGACGCAGAACATGCAAATGCATACGTACACATGCAAACACACACAAAGTCTTGTATCTCCAAAATGTCAACTTTCCAGGAACACATATGAGACCTATTGAATGCTTGCAATCCAAGTTTAGACCAATTTAACAACCAAAATAAACAGATAAGCAAAACCAGCCTATTTCCTACATAGAGGTGGCAGCAATTCCAACAGTTTTAGAGAAGCCCGCCAAAAACTTAGAAGGTGGTGCAACCCTAAATGACAAGGGGCAGACTCAGGATAAAGGATAAAGCAGGATCAGGATGTAGTCGGAGGTACTGATGGCATAGGAAGGTCAGGACTACCAGGTACCTCACTGCCTCACTTGGCTCACTCAAAACGGTTCCAGTGTATGAAATGAAAGTGTGGGGAGGAAGAAACTCGGCTGGAGGAAGTTGTGGGTATGGAGGAAAACCAAATAAGATTCATTAGATGCGCAATCTCTCCGAAATCAGCGTCAACGGGTAGGGGGAGGACCCTTCCTGTACCATACTCATATTTTGTCAGGATGCGCTGACAAAACGGTACACCCAGTGACATAGCCAAGTGCTGAAGTCTCTAGCAGCAGCAATTGAAAGCAAGCGGGTAGAAATTCATTCATCAACTGAGAGGGGGGGGAAATGGTACGGCTGGTTTTGTCCGTGATGAAGAAAAGACTAAGAGTTTCTGAGCAGGCATATTGTAGGCCAGGTAAGAGTGGGAAGAGACGCAGCAGATAGTGTATTTTATTGAGCTTAGAGTGCCCATGGGAAGACGCAGCAGATGAGGCTTATGAGGCATAGGAAAATGGTTAGATTTGGTTGAGGTTGGATGCCAGAAAAGATGGTGAAAGGAATAAGTCGATTTAATACTTTTGAAGGCCTTAAATTTAGATATTTTAAGACCTTTTCAGACTTTTTAAGGACCTGCAGACACACACACACACACACACAGAGAGGAATGCAATCCACCAAGCTGTTATATCTTGGGGATTATGGGGGAAGATACAAATCCCCCCCCCCTAGATCACGGGATCTTCGAGAAAGGCTTCCATCCAAACACGTGCAACTGAGCCTTCCTCGTCCGTGCAGACTCGAAGAGAAAGTTTAGTCTCGGGCTGCAGCTTAATAGCCGCACTAAAACCCTCCTCACTAAACACAACCTGATGATAAACAATTAAAACATTCCAGTCCTCCGTTTTTTTTTTTTGCGAGGCTGCCACTGAAACATGGGTGGAAAAGGCTGAGAAAAGCAGAACCACATGCTAAAAAGCTCGTTCCCGCTAATGGGCGTTGTGGGCCTCCTGCCTCCTTTTTTTGTGATGGGAAAGGGAGCCTTCATCAGTCAGTGACTTGAATCAAAGGACCACCATCCTTAGTAAATAAACAAGTTTCCCATCTGAGAAACCCGACGGCACTCAGTTCGGGTCAAGTCTCAGACAGTGATGGATGAACACGTTAACGTTAAAGCCTTATTGTTGTCCGTCTTCCCCCAGAAACTTTGTTCTCGCTCTTTGATTTGGCTTTTGTGGGGCTGCGGACGTTGAGTGTTTTGAATTTTTCTTGGGGTGGGGAATTGTCGAGGGTTAGACCAATATGGGTTTTTCGATAGTTTTTTATTAAAACTGCGGATAGCCGATATTTTGTGCCAATACTATGCTTCTTTTTGACTCTTTTCATGCCAGAACTTTATTGTTGTCAGGTTGGAAAAGCCTCTGAAACAGCATTTAGACCATCATGGGACAGGTCAATATCCAATGTTTCATAAAAGGCCAATATCGGCCCCATATATCGGTCTAACCTTCGTCTTAACTGCTGGGAAGTTGTCATGCATGCGTCTGATATCACTACTGTAGCCTGGAGGGGTCTGAGGCTTGACTCTCGCCAACTGGCTCCAGTGAAATGGGCCATTTACGCCTTTGCAGCCGATAAGATAAACACACGACGTCACGCTCAAGAAAACTTACCCTCCAACCGCCACACACGTCATGGAGGACAGGAAGCACCCGGCGACTGGCCAAAAAAGAAGAACATCCACCACTGCTACAGGGGATAAATTGAGGAAGCTAGGTAACTAGCAGCGTATACAAAACTAGATGCAGTGCGTCAGCCTCAGCCAGGGTTAGAGCGATATATGGGTTTGCAATATAGCGCCGATATTGGTCTTTTATTAATGATATGATGGATATGATGCAGTTTGATTGATTACATATTTATTGTAGAATTGATCAATACTATATTGGTTGTTTATGGGAAGACCTTCATCTGAACTGATTCTAATGAGACACTTATTATTAACATTGGTTTCAATGGAGAATTTTTGGGTCCCGTCATCTAAATGTTGTTTCATTCTCTTTTTCACCCTGACAAGAATACAATTCTTCATTCATTACATTGTTGTGTGAAATGTGCTATATCATGACATTATATTTCATTTGAAATTGAAAGATATTGAGCGCAAAATATTGGCTATTAGCTAAAAATATCAGTATCGGCCTTCAAAAACCCATATCGGCTGAGGCCTACTGTACACATTCACCACAATAGAGGAGAATAAATGTACCGTATAGAGGAAAACCCAGGGAGGAAGCTGGGTAACCAGCGGCGCATACCAAAATGACGTGGATGGGTCTCAGCTGTGTTATCAGCTTAGTTCCATACCGCTGATTTCGTACGGGAGGAGACATGCTTCGGCTGCGAAGCATATTACAGATGTGTGGCTGAAAAATGAACTGGGTGAAAATTAGGGTTAGACCGATATATCAGCTTGCCGATATTTGCCTTTTATTTCATATCAGATATCAGTCAGAGGTAGAACTTAATAGGTGTGGGGGGGTCATATGAAGAGCTGCTACCCTAAAAGCTGGAGCTTTAGTGTCCCATGATGGTACTTGTAATTTGGGGGCATGAAAATGGCCGAATTTGAAGTTCCTAATTCTTGAGTGTTATATATTGGCTATCGGCACTTTCAATACAAACATATCGGTATCACCCTTTAAATACTCATATCAGTTGAACCCTAGTGGAAATGAAAAACTAAAAGGGATGGTTGAGAGAGAGAGAGAGAGAGAGAGAGAGAGAGAGAGAGAGAGAGAGAGAGAGAGAGAGAGAGAGAGAGAGAGATAATAAACATGCAATCAATCAAACTTCAGCACATCCATCATATCAAAGGCGCACACGCACACACACACACACACACACACACACACACACACACACACACACACACACAGAGGTGTACAAGGTCCATTAATAATCACCTCCTACCTAGGGCAGAGTCAGTGTGTATGACTTGACAGCTGGCTAAACACATAAGCCCAAACTCGGCCTTCTGGTGGCTTAGCAGTCTAAGGCGCATGCCATGATGTCCTGGGTTTGAACCCTGGTCTGGGACCTTTGTCATATGCCGCCACCCCCCCCCCTCCTGTCTCTCTCTGCCAACCGTCCAATAAAAACGTAAAAAGAAACGGAAGCGTAATCTGCAAGTTGACACATGATGTCACCTTTGCCATAAAACAAAGATCATACGTGTGTGTGTGTGTGTGTTTGTGTCTAACCAGTTAAACGGCTATATGTGGCCGATATTAGATATTACATATGATGCAGTACTGATTGATTACTTACTAAAAATGTTTTGACATAAATTTTGATGCAAATAAACACCACTATCGGCCTTCATAAACCCATATCGGTCAAACGCCGCGACTGCAACCGACCTTAGGATTGCCACTGCCACTACCGGTTAAACCAGGCCATAAAATACTCCCTTCATCTAGCCCATCTATAAAATCAACCTACTAAGTACAGGGATTCTGGGGAGCGACTCGGTGCCAAAAACAGATCTGGTGAAGCTCTTTTAAAGCGACGGTGGGTGTGGTGGCACCAAACTGGCAGTCACACCCTCACCATAAAAGACAGAGTGAGACAATTAGCCCTGTAGAAAGATAACGTGTCCCTAGCTAGAGCTTAGTGACAGTATTGCATTTCAGGGCACATGTTGACCACAGTATCAAGTTGCTACGGACACCAATATTCCAGTTCAGGCCCCACGAGGAACCAATTAGCGAGTGGTATTCAAGGGCCGCTTTTTAGTGGATGTTTGGTATTTATATGTGTGAACAGGAGGTGTAGATGGAGGAAGGCTGCCCGGGGGTGGAAGGAAAGATGGACAGTTAATGTTGTTCTTTTCACCAGTAACTGCTGCATTTGGTGTGTCGGCCTAAAAAAGGAAAAATCCACGCTGAAACACTTTTAGCGCTGTAAAAAGACAGCTGCTGGTGAGCTACCTTGCATTCCTCGGTCCATTTTGGTGTTTGGTGGTGTGTTGGGACCAATTTGTCCACCGACAGCAGCCAGGATAGACCAGAATGCAATGCAGTGGCCATGATAGACCAGAATGCAATGCAGCCACCGCTTGCACCTTTGGGGATCTGTCTGACTGAAAGATTCACCATACTATCGCTATCGCTCTCTCACCTACAAGTATACAGCACAGAGAACGCCCGCCCCCCCCCCAGGTTGACAAAAGGCATTCTGGGAAATGTAGGAAATCACTACGTGAAACAGAAGTAGACGAGACAGGTTGAGGGAAAGCGGGTACGCCAAAAAAGACTTGACTTTACTTGAGACTTCATAAAATAACTGCTGGAACGATGACGTGTATCCGACAGGGGATTTTTCCTTTAAGCCCTGTGCAAGTTTTGATCTTGTACAGAAGCAAAAGAAAAAAAACACTTTCATCAAAGCAAGAAAAATACACACATTTACGCAAATTACAATTCGAGTAATATGGGTTTTTGAAGGTGCTGCTACCTGATATTTTGCTCCAATGGTTTTTATGTCAGAAAACAATCTCTATTTCTAATGAGAACATCTATTTCTATATAATATATAATAATATCTATATGTATAATATAAAATATACAATCAAACAAACTGCATCATATCCATCATATCAGAGGTGGACGACACTGACAGGACCAGATCCCGATGACCTGGGACACACGCAAACAGATACAAGAAAACGACTTTTCCCTCTCTGCTTTGAGTATCTGGTTTTCCTGTTTTCATTTTTCGGTAACAAGCCAAGGCTGCGGGTGAGTCACGATTGTTTGGCAACCAGTCAGGGGAAGCTGGAATCCGATCCGCACCGTATTCGCAGCAACCGGCAAAGCTGGGATCCTGCAGTAGGTAATCTTCAAATCCTTACTCTTTCGCTCCCTGTAAATATTCATCCTCCCTCAGTTCACTAACTTAGATGATCTGGAAATGATCATTCCCCACACTGAAGCATATCTATTAATATATTGACTAGAGTTAGACTGATATATGGGGCCGATATCGTCCCTTTATCAAAACTAGATATCACCCAGTCAGTGGTACTAGTAGTCTATGGGAAAACTTAAACCTGAACTGATTCTAATGAGACCTTCTGATTGGATAATTGATGCTTTATAGCCGTTATAAAACAGAGAGTGACAGGAAAACAGATGGACGGGAAAGTAACACAGGGCTGATAAAGGTTGTCAGGCTGCACTATCAACCCTGTTATGTTGCAGTTACATGGTATTAATCTGAGTTTTTGTGTCTCATGATGATCTAAATGCTGTATCAGAGGCTTTTCCAACCAAGAAGTTATCTGGGAAACAAAATATTAGTGATTAGCTTCAATCCAAAGATATTGGTATCAACGTTGGCCTTGAAAAACCCATCTGTCTGCCAAAAAACATGATATTGGTTATTAGACAAAACCAAGTGAGCCATGAAGGTACAAAGGGATGAATGGCAGTGACTAATAAGATGACATACCAAGACCACCATGGCAAATTAGAATTCTGCAGCTTAGGTTACGGCAAAAAAATGAATCGGTTTGATTCACCAAAAGCTGGGAAATTGCAAATAATACAATCGAGCACTATGCCTGAGCGAGGTAACTGGTATCGAAATGAGAAACCACAAGTATGCAATGATCCCAAAAGAGAAAGGAGGAGAATTTGATCCCAAAGCCGGGCAAACATTCTCTCTATTTAATTTTCACTTCGCTGAAAGGCTCAGGGTCATTCCAGGTCTTGTGGGCGGGTGGCTGCCTGCACTCTTGGACTGAACAAACTGACTCTTTTGTTAAAGTCTCCTTGCATAGTTACGGTCTTTCTTGTCCAACTGGTAGACATACGAGTTTACAAAACCTATTCATTCGCTTTGATTTGAGCTAGGAGTAGATTGGAAGCAGCAGATATTATTAGCACAGGCCAAGTTCCCATTTACCTAAATGTGTTTCCAATCTATGATATTGCTTTATTTCCATCTGTTCCGATCTTGTGGCAATATCTGAAAGTTCTCAGTAGATTACCAATAAAGATTTAACACCATTTTAAAACAGTTATGGGCAATGTACATTTTACAGTTAGTAGTTGCATTAACACTAGTATGCTTCTGCACAATCGACTCCATTTAACTCATAATACTCCTTGTAGTTTGTTTGGTTGACAAAGCAACTTTTAACGAGTCCTTGCAACTTCTTAACGAGTTGTTGGAGTTAGCTAGCTATAGCCAAGGGCTTCCCAACGGGTTGAATGAGTTGAACGCTTCCAGGTCAGAGCAATGATAAATCTTCCAATCTTTCCACTTTGTCCGACATGACATGAATGCAGAAGAAACATCTGTCCGTTCTCTGGGGGTTGTCAAAGGGCATTCTGGGAAATATAGGAAATCACTAACTGAAGTAGACAAGGCAGGTTATGAGTAAAAAGGTAAATTACAAAACTTCATCATTATTCAAGAATGGGCAAGAGGTGAAAGGACACAAGGAACATCATTGTCGTTGCTATGCAACAAAAAGTTTGACGACTTGCAATCTACCTCATTTGCCTCATTTGTTTGCTAGCAAACCTGAAGTAAAAAGGGGGATAACATTGTTGAAAATAAAAATGGAAAGTATGTTGGATAGTTGACAGTAGAGAGAGACAGAAGAGATTGGGGAAGAGAGAGGAGGGATGACATGCAACAAAAGACCCCAAGCCGGATTGGAACTCAAGACATTATGACATGCGCATTAGCCAACTGAAGAAGAAGAAGAGGATGAGAGCATATTCTGAAACAGAGGATGTGGGTATACGACATCCTGCTAGGAAGAATAGAGCACTGAGAGTTTTAGCATCTCGTTTCAGGGTTATTTTTGCATTGACGTAATGCATGCTTAAGTTGAGACATGGAGCTCAGGGACACCTGAGGATACCAGGACATTATTCAGATGTGCCTGAGTTGAGCTGGAGCTAAAACCTGCAGGACAAGGGGCACTTGAGGACTGTGTTGGGCACCACTGCTATACATATATACTATATATATTAAAAAATCAGACATCGTCCCGTCAGTGTCGTCCACCTCTAACATGATGGATATGATCCAGTTTGATTGATTACATATTTATTATAGAATTGATCAATACTACACTGGTGGTCTATGAGAAGCCCTTAAGTTGAATTGAATAACGAGACACTTTGATCAGATTCCACACTACATCATTATTATGGTTTTCAACAAGCGTTTTAGTGTCCCATGGGCTGAATGCTAAAGGTTTCATGGGCTTTTACACTCTTTCCACCTCTCGGGGAAACACTAAATACTGGCACGGAAATGGTTAAAGTTAAAGATACTGAAAATCAGCACAAATTATCGTATATCTGCAGTCTCAATACAAAATATCGCCATCAGCTTTCAAAAACCCACATCAACCAAACTAATCTCACACTACGTCTGTTCTCAGCAGCAGATGGTTGACAAACACATGCAGCCTATTCCACTGTGTCCACCCACTCTCTTTTTTTCTCCATGCCTCAGAGTGGCTGCATAATGCACTAAACCACCTACAGACAGCATTCCTCCCAAAGCATGACGCAGACTGGTTCTCGATCTCCACTTTGATTTTGACGCCTCGCCGCCCCACGACATCCTGTACACCTCTGCAGAGGTGGATGAAGTCCCGTCTACATTGTTTGTCTTCCCCTGCTGCAGGAGAATATGGTTGCAGAACCTGCAGGGCTTTCTGCACCGACGTGCAACAATCATACAGGGAGAAATCCATTGGAAAAGAGGCTACCAATAGATACCAATTCCAAAACCGACAGCAGCCTCAATAGACCAGAATGCAATGCAACCACAAGACATGTTGCGTTTTTAGTAACTGCTGCAATCAGAGACGTCTAACCCACAGCTGAATGATCACACTTTCAAGCCCTTTACATGCACCTTTGACTGAAAGCAACAAGTTCACGTCCCTTATCTGCAGGTCAAAAGGCATTCTGGGAAATGTAGGACTTCATTAAATGAAGTGGAATTAGACGAAGCAGGCGGGGGGAAAGTGGATACACCAAAAGGTACTTCTGGAATGCATTGAACATCACAGATTGATGATACCTAGCAACACAAGAGGATCTGAGGATGAAGGGGATGTGATTTCAGACCTAGATAAGACCCTGCAAGTAAAGAACCAAGTTGAACCAATCATTTTATGATCTGGGAGAGAAAGCAGGGAAGCTACTTGCATGGCGCATCAAACAACAACACACAGAGCAAGCTATTACCTCTATTGAAGATGCAACTGTAAATGTGACAGTAGACCCAGTGGAGATACATGAAAAATTCCAGTCAAATTATAAAGCTCAGAATGCTCAGAACACTGGTCAGCTTTACCCATATTGGCAGAATAAACATAATGAAAATGAATATCTGATCTAAATTCTTATATCTATTTCAGAATATTCCTTTACCACCTCCAAAATGTTTTTTTAATGAAATTAAGAAACGCTTCACCAATTTCAGTTGGAATAATCAACACGCTAGACTCCGTCTCTCATTGCTGTACTTGTATGATAGAGGAGGACTTCAATGTCCAAATTTACATTGGTATTACTGGGCCTCCCAACTACGAACTATCATTTTTATCGTTTTACTTTTCATCTCATGGCCATCCCCCCTGGGTAGACCTAGAATCCTGTGAAATAAGTTCAAATTTACCTTTGAATCTACACTTATATTCTCCAAAACTCAAAGATCTTAGGAAGTCCACTTCTAATCCTATAGTTTTGAACATGATTAATATATGGCATGAAACTCAATGATATCTAGGTATTTCCCAGTCACTGTCTTGTTTCAGTCCTATTTGGAGCAATACTAACTTTACACCTGGAAGATCTGATGCAGGTTTTAAAATGTGGGCCAACTTGGGGGTTAAGAAAGTAAAAGACTTTCTATTAAACATGGGATGCCCAGAAAACATTTCTTCAAATATTTACAATTAAGAAGCTTTATATGTAAATCTCAAAATCATTCAATTAATATACCACCTCTTTCTGCCTTGGAAAAGGAAGTAACTAAGGATTGTCACTATTATATGGTTTATTGGTATTGGGCTCACAAAACTCCTCAGATTCTAGACTGGAGGCTTGGAGGGAGCATCTGAATGAGGATATACCTGTGGAGGGAGGCATGTAAGGAGGCTCAGACCCAAACAATGAATACACAGCTGAAATTATTGCAATATAAATGGCTGATGAGAATATACATTACTCCAGCCAAACTACATATACTCAATGACAACATTCCTGATACATGTACCAAGTGTAATGAATTTAAAGGCACATTCTTTCATTGTGTATGGGAGTGCAAGAAGATTGTAGACTTCTGGAAAGAGGTGAACCATATGAAATCCTCAATATTAAGCTTCCTTTTGAGCCAACTATATTTATCCTGCAGTTGTATCCTCACAATATCCGTTTGAAGAAGAAGGACTATGTTTTCATAGACATGTTTCTACAAGCAAAGCGCCTTATAGCTCTTTACTGGAAGAATGTAAATAGACCGAGGTTAAGTAAGTGGTTAAAGGAGATGGCATTAAATATGACAATGGAGAGGATAACGTACATTGTAAGAGGTAAACAAAAGGCATTTGAAGAAGCTTGGAGTCCTTTTATTCATTTTCTTAAACATGGTGATGTCGGTAACTTGATAGAACAGTAAGATGATACTGATGAGTGACAAGTAACACTCATTTTTGTGATGTGTTTGTGGTGGGGGGGGGGGAGGGGGTATTGGTTTCTCTGTTGTGTTTTACGGGAGATAGAGGATTAATACTGTATCATTATCAAACAGGAGAAATAAATAAAGACATTGTGGAAAAAAAAAGATGAGACCCTGCAGCCACAAGACTCAGATCTAATTTCTGGCCCAAGTCCAAGCTACACCTTTTCATTACTAATAGCAGTAAAGCTCTGCTTCATTTACTGTAGATCTTCCAGTGGACGGAGATTAAAAGCCGGACTACGCAGTAGGCATGCTAAACACACGAATTAGAGTGATAAACAGCTAAAAATAACCGCCCCAAAAGCCTGGGGAGATTGCAGACCCGCGGGCAAACGCAGCGTTGGCAGCAGGTCAACAGAGTGCCACGGATTTGATTGTCACGTCTGGCCGAAGCAGGGAGGAATATTATGCAAGATGATGCTTGCTCTCCGTGCAGATAACAAGAGCGTGAGGTATTCTGTTGACTGCCCCGTGCAAAGCACAAATCTCTGCTGCAGGATGATCTCACTGTGTCAAAGTGAAGAGCGCTGAGGTTGCAGAGCGACTTAGTTAATGAGCCCGTTCATCTTTCAGGGGATCTAAAGCAAAGCCCATAATAATGTTGTTTTTCATCCCTCTCGGATTTATATGTTTACTGTCAATTGAGAAATTCAAATGGATCTTTATGCAACATGGCGTTCTGATCAGGAAGGAGGAGGAGTTTGCAGCTCTAGATGATTCAATAAGCTATTAGCCTCATTACCAAGAAAACATGTTAGCGTCAGAGAGAGAGAGAGAGAGAGAGAGAGAGAGAGAGAGAGAGACACAGACAGACAGACAGACAGACAGACAGACAGACAGACAGACAGACAGAGAGAGAGAGAGAGAGAGAGAGAGAGAGAGAGAGAGAATATCCTTCCTGATGCAACCATAAGTAGCAGGCCTATTCTGCTGAATAGAGGCACTATTGCACCATTATTGAGAAACACACTGAAATAGCTGGCATCTGCTGACATACGTTCCTGGTGTTTTCAAGTCAGTTTCTCATCTAACAAGTCGGCATACTTCCCAGCATGCATTGCGCTTGAGTAAGCTGTCCAGAAACCCTCCTTCTTCTTGTTAGCAAGGAAACTTTTAAGTTGAAGTGCCTTCATCATTTTTTGCAGTGCGTGTATCTAAAGCAACAATGGGTTGTTCAAATTATTTGACACATGATGAGCTGCAGCTGGTCAGCTGACAATGACACAGAGGCAGAAGTAGGTGCATAACAAGGCTGCTTCACAACTAAGACACAGCCTCAGCAACCACAGGGGACAGGAAGCAACGGGGGGGGGGGTGTTTATGGGAAATGTGGTCTTAATTTTGAGCGCTAACACTACTGGTCTGAGATAGAGGCTACCATGGTCTTCTCCACCATGGTCTCATTTGTTTACGGTAATTATACCAAGGTAGGACAGTTCATTTGATTGTAATATATTGATGTCTGAAAATGTGACATGGAGCACCTTTAAATTTGATCATGTTCATGAAAAAAAAAAAAAAAATCAAAGTATTCAGTGTTTCTCCCAGAAATGTATTCATCAGGGTTAAAATTCATGCACACTTATGTGGAATCTGATCAAAATGTAGAATCAGTTCAGGTTACGTTCCAGTGTAGTATTGATCAATTCTACAATAAATATGTAAATAAATCAAAGTCATATCCATTAATCAGAGGTGGACTACACTGACCGGACCAGATGAGACTTTTAATAAAAAGGCCAATATCAGCCCTATATATCTGTCTAACCACTACAAGCAAACCCAATTTCCTCCAGCTGGAGGCAGAGCAGCCTTGTCCACAGATGCTGGCGGACGTCTCCATGCAATATTTACTGTTCCCCAGTGCCTTGCCGGTCCACCATTTTACAAGACAAGTAAACACAACATCAGCACATAAGGTGGGACAGCGTGGCCTACAGATGTGAGACAATAGCAGCATTGTGCGGCATTATAGTTCCCGTTTAACAATTTGCATTGTATGGGTGGAGCAGGTGGAGCCCAGGCTATTGTTTTTTTGTAATCATTTATATGATTAAGATGCCAAAGACTCTAATTCTTCCCCTAGATTTGGGAGTCAGTCAAACGCTTGTGCATGATTTCTTATAATTTGAAGAATTAAAAACGGCACAAAATATTATTCCATATGTCTGCATATTTAAACGGACAGCAGGCTTTTTCTTTGATGTCCTGACAACACTGCAGGTGGTCTGTCTGTCAGTCTGACTGCAGACCTCTGACAGGGTGGTGAAGACTGCATGCCTGAAAAAACACAGCCGGGACTTCATGGCCATGCTTATGAATGCAACATGTTCACTTAAAAAAATAAAAAGATAAAAAATAAATATCCAAATTGAATGTTTCTTAAAATTTCAAACGTCAAGCTGTGTGTGTGTGTGTGTGTGTGTGTGTGTGTGTGTGTGTGTGTGTGTGTGTGTGTGTGTGTGTGTGTGTGTGTGACGGCTGGCCGTCCATCAACCTCCAATCTGAAGTGTAGTAATCTGTTCACACCAATCACAACAGACGCACTGTAACCTCCAGCATTACAGACGCATGATGTTAGACTTTCTGTTCACGCGTCACGCCCAACACTCCACATATAACATGTCCACATTATGTGCTGAAATCAAAACTAACTGCAAAAAAAATGAGTAGCAATTTCTATTTAACAACACTTAAGGATATGCGGTAATTACATGTTCCATAAACTTAAAGAGATACACTAATGGTACTGTCATTTTCACGCTGATACACCCACACAGCTTGCAACGATGCATGACGTTCTGTCCATCCGTTTGAAACTTAAAATGTAATTGCTTCATACATACATTGCATTCTACATACTCTGTAGAGCGTGGCTTGACACCTCTTACGAACTGTTAGTGTCCACTCCTCAATTCGGCATAGTCCCAATACTCCAAGCAGCGCTATTTTCAATAAAACATCCACCTTTTGGAGGCGGTTCGCCTGTTATTCCCACCGTCTTCTTGAACCAAAATACACCGTGTTGTTTGATAAAGACCAGTGGGAACCAACTGGAAAAGTTGACATTATAGTTAAATTAAGCGTCGCTTAGTGAAACACATTGACGCCGAATTGACAAAGAGATTATGCCGATTTGTTAAATGTCTTAAGTCATGTTGTCCGACGTGTGTACGTTTGCCCACAAACAAGGCAACATTAAACTACCAGATTTTAAATAGACTTTAGCCTGGCGAAACAACGACACACATCGTTCCCACACAGACAACTATTTCCTAGAGTATTAAAATGTCGTGGCAGGTTAAAGAATCTAAATATAAAAGTTATGCTCACCCAAGCTATTCGCGGAGGAATCCATAGTCCGACGCTTAGAAGTTGTGTAAAGTTTCTCTACAGGTAAAGTCTGGATTGAGGTGCGTTTTCCATGCTGAGAGATGAGTGTCAGAAGCGGTCAGAAGTCACACTTGGGAAATGCGTCGAGCTGCTACAGCCGGTAACATGAAGACCGGAAATACTGCCGTTTTTCCTTCAAAATATCTTCATTCTTCTTTTTTTTTTTTTTTTTTTTTTTTAATAGAAAGGAAAGCCAGAGATCTTTTTTGAAATCTGTCCACAGTATGAAAAATAAACAACGTATTACATAGGTAGATAGAATGAATAACAGCATCACAAATGTATTGAAAATGAACTGATATACCTCCATGTACAGTAACACTGTACCGTAAAGCTGTCTTTCGAAAATTGTCACCGGAAGTATATTATTTTGGCGAGCTTGACACTGGTCACAGAAAGGCATCGCGCAGAGTTTATTAAGTCTCTAAATTTCTCCAAATATAATTTCTTCCCTTCCATGAATCTTTACAAAGAGTGTCTATATGTACTGCAACTGCAAATGGTGTAGAAATTGCTAAATTAAATTTGCAATGCAACGTCTCTAAGTGGTTACACCCGCTGTCAAATAAAAGTCATTTCAGATTGTATTTATTTTGGAAAGCGTTTCCCGCCACCACGCGGCAGGGTTACGTAGTGCGTGTGCTCTTATGCTGCGCTAACGTGCTGTTGGAAACATTGTATTGGTACTGAATTTGTCATTTGTACAATGTATGTTTCTATTTTCACTTCTCGTCGGGCTGATATTGGCTTTTTATTGAAAATCGGATGTCAGCCACTCAGTGTTCCCCACCTCCCATATGGTGGATATGCTGTGGTTTGTTTGATTACCAATTTATTATGCAATTGAACAATACGACACTGGTTTCAGGGCACTGGTTTTTAGTGTACCATGGTAAAAGTTTTAGTGTCCCATGGTCTAAACTGTTTAAATGCTGTTTAGACACCAAAACTGCTTTTGCAACAGAGTCAATTTTGCTATAATGACTTCCAAAAGCACGTAAATGTACGGCAGGTCATATTTATGTCGCAGTTTTATGAAAATGAAGGCGGAAAAAAAAATCCCGCTCATGTTTCTGTTGTGTGCGGGAAGGTGAATGATGTAGAACCAGAACGTTCTACCGGCTTTTCAACATGGAAGCGCCCGTGGAGAGAGATTTCTGAAGGAGACTCGTTCAGTCTTACATTCTCCATATTACTGTGGGTATTTAGTAATGGTTATATACATAAGTTAGTCTATTATGTGTACAAATCGGTCAACGTTTGTATTACATATCACTATTTTCAATTATTCTTAGATGTCTTTGCTTGGCGTTGCATTCTTGGTCGTATGGGTAGAACGTGATGCCAAACTCCATTCAAAAATGTGGCAGTTTAAAGTCATGTTGGTTAGCGGTGAAGGTACATGCCTGATATACCATGCCTTAAGACTTTTAAGAAAAAACAGCCACTCTTCAATTCGGAATACACCACGTTCGTCAAAAAACACTCCTTATTTCAATAACATTAAATCTTTTGTTATTGGTTTGCCTGTTATTTCCATAATCATCTTCCTACAAAATACACCTAGGCGGGCGGTGACACTTGTACAAGTTGTAAAAAAAAACCTTGCTCTGCTTGGTGGGTTATCCATATACCGAATACATCTCAATGCCCTAAATATCCGTAAAAAGTTCTTATTATGAGGTGTGTATGTTTGTCAATAAGCAAGAGAGCATAAAATTACCAGATTTTTGTATGAAGTCCATTGAGGTGTTCTCTTCATACAAGAGGCTAGATCCCACCTGCATTGAAATGTCATGGTCATTTCACCTCTTCAATTATATTCCCCTGAAGGTCAGTGTGATGGGTCTACCATGAATTGTGCTCGCTGCCTGTTGCGGCTGCAGAGTCTCGGGCTCCTGGCCTCCTCAGCCAGGTCGGTCCCCCAGCATGCTGCCCTGCTCCAGCCAGCCCCAGCCTCGGTCTCATCAAAGGCTCTAATGCTGTACAACACCCAGGTGAACTAAACATGTGACCTTGCGTATGGGGGCTAAATAAAACTTCAACTTCACAATCTAAATATATCTTTGCTCTCAGTGCTGCAAGTGTTACTTTTCCTCTTTCCTGTTGTTCACAGCTACACCATGTAACTAAAAAAAAAAAAAACATTGTCACCCGTAGGTGCTGAGGCGTTTTCATCGCAGCCCGGGGTGCGCCAAGGGGCAGCCTGTGCCCGCGGACTTTGCCGAGGAGGGTGGCAGGAAAAAGGACAAGTCACTGGTCCCCCACGACAACCTCTTTGAGCGAGTGGCAAAGGAAGCCAAAACCAAGGCCACGTTTAACAGGGCCGTGGACGTCTTCATCAAGAGGGACATAAGACGGCGGGGTCACGTGGAATTCATTTATGCCGCCCTGAAGAAGATGCCAGAGTTTGGCGTGGAGCAAGACCTCACCGTCTATAACAAACTGCTGGACGTTTTCCCCAAAGAGGTTTTCGTGCCCAGGAACTTTATCCAGCGCATGTTCAACCACTACCCTCGCCAGCAGGAGTGCGGAGTGCAAATACTGGAGCAGATGGAGAACTACGGTGTGTGTCTTTTATCTGGAACAGACAGGGAACGTCAGGGAATTTGCTAAGTTCTCAGGGGATATCAGGGAATTTTACACATGGGTCACTAGGCTGCAAGGGCGCTGTATGAATGGGGGGGCAAGGTAAACTTTTGTCAGGGGGGCCAAGATTCCTAGCAGCTCTCCTGCTTGATAGGAATCTATTGTCACGTTTCACACATTCATTGCGTTAACTGGTGGTTTGCAATGCAAAAGTCAGCCACAAAGCCTCTGAAGTACCATTCACACAATGGGACACTAATACTTTCCACTGAAACCAATGTTGTATTGGTCAGTTGTCCAATAAATAGGTAATCAAACAAACTGCAGCATATCCATCATATGAGAGGTGGCGAACACTGAATGTCTGACATTCGATTTTCTATAAAATAGCAATATTGGCCCTGCGCTTTGAGCTGAGCGGGGACGGTCATACTACGTACAAATAATCGCACATACTTTTACTATTTTCTCTATTCATGCTCACGTGTGCTCAACCAGGTATAATGCCCAACGTGGAAACGAAGGTCCTACTGGTCCAGGTCTTTGGGGAGAAGAGCCACCCCATGAGGAAGTACCAACGCCTCATGTACTGGTTCCCCAAGTTCAAGCACATCAACCCCTTCCCCATCCCCCGGCATCTGCCCGAGGACCCGGTGGACCTGGCTCGATTCAGCCTTACCCGCATCAGCGACGACCTGGACGCCAAAGTCACAGTCTACCAGGTATAACGAGGCTTTGTGCGCCAAAAAAAAAGCGTGGTATATCATATATATGCCGGTATATTTAAGCTACACATGCGTCGCCCCCAGTGGTAGCTCTGGTCCGCGGTGGCCGAGACGGCGCCAACGGTGTGGCACCGGGTGTCGTTCCCGTCATGGCCTTGATGACGACGATGTTGGCTGATGTTGGCAACGGGATCAACAAACTAAATCCAGATATTCACCAACATTCTTACTGTGTTTATTCCGCCTAACCGCATGGGAAGGAGATCCCTCTCTGTGTGGTCCTTCTCAAGGTTCCTTCCATTTTTCTCTCTACTGAGGTTTTCAAGGGAGTTTTTTTCCTTGTTCTCATTGAGGGTCTGAGGTTGGAGGGTGTCTTTTTCATTTATTGTTTCATAATGTGTCTTTTTCCTCCTCTTCCTTTATAGATGCCCTATACAGACATCACAGAAACCGGCGAAGAGATTACACTTCCACATATCGTAGGTATGGAAACACATTTTTGCGCTTCACAGGGTTTCCACTGGTCACGGAATTCCTGGACTATCACGCAAACAAAAGTTTTTTGGGAAATTTTACATAGAGTTTCATGTTTTGCCATGAAAATGCTCAAATATAAAGACACTAAATATCGGCACAAAATATCGGCTACTTCAGTCTAAAAATATCTGTCAGCCTTCAAAAGTCCATATCAGTCGAACCCTAGTGGAAACCAGACTGTTCACCCCTTTAGAAAAACATTAACAAACCAGGAAAAGAAGAACATTTTTAGGTCATGGAAGTACAACTGACTTTGTCATGGAAAGTCATGGAAAAGTCATGAAGGTTTTACATCAGGGCACCAGTAGGAACCCTGTTCTTAATAATTTCCATACACTTTTCAGTAATTTCCTTTCTGTTCTTCCCCTCCCGCCTCGGTCCCAGGTATCCAAAGCCCTGACCAGATAGAGCTGCTAGCCAAGCATAACCCCAGCAGGCCGGTGTTTGTGGAGGGACCTTTCCCTCTCTGGCTGAGGAAGACTTGTATCTACTACTACATCCTCAGAGCCGACCCGCCGCCTTCCAACGAGCAGGTGGGGGGAAAAAACTGTATTCAATTTCTGAGCGTTGGTTATGTCTTTTTAAAAGGAAGGAAATCACATCCAAAACATCAACGGTAAACGTCATGTTTTGCAGTCAGCCCCTCAGAATCAAAGAGCAAGGGGCTTCTTTCTAGACCGACGATCAACAATCATACAGGAGAAATCCATCGGAGAAGAGGAGAGAGAACAATTTCTCCACAGACAGCAGCCAAGATAGACCAGAATGCAATGCAGTAGCCAAGATAGACCAGAATGCAATGCAGTAGCCAAGATAGACCAGAATGCAATGCAGTTGCCAAGATAGACCAGAATGCAATACAGCAATCTGTTTGCACTCTCCATCTACACCTATAACTATTTATTTTTTTGGATATGCAAAGCTATTTTGTTTA
Source organism: Hoplostethus mediterraneus (assembly GCA_034670385.1). NCBI lineage: Eukaryota > Metazoa > Chordata > Actinopteri > Trachichthyiformes > Trachichthyidae > Hoplostethus > Hoplostethus mediterraneus. The sequence continues at coordinate 1,142,270 of JAXDDW010000113.1, read as the reverse complement.
TATAAGGATAATATTTGGGTTATTTTAATTTAAATTCACCTAAAGCAACATAATACAATAAAGTGAGGAGAGGAAAAAAGTATGAAAAAGATTAATTTATTATTATTATTATTATTATTATTAACAATAATAAATTAGGTTGTTCTCATGTGAAGAAGAGATTTTTAACATGTAATCATTTCCAAATTATACTTTTTAAATTATATTTTTGAATGCTTTACTTTTGGGTTACAGTTTTACAGTTTGGGTTAGGTTGGGTTCGACTCTCGACTCTATAAAAGTGTGAGGGGTGAATACAATGACAGGCTTTTAAAACAAAGTAAAACCATCTGTCACTGCGATGTGTGAATTATCCACTTTTCCTGTTTCCCCTCAAAAACCTCTCAAGAGTCGGGGCCCAACGGTCAGTCAGGTTGTCCTGTGTGAACGGGTTCAAGAGTTCCGCTAACTCCAGACCAGCTGGAGCCCAACAAGCTGTTTTCCAACATGTCTGATTTGGTCAGTCCTGTCTAGCCAGGCTTGTGTAGCGCGAAGCGGGTCCAAGACTCACCACAACTGAAATCTGAGCGTGACCTTGGCAACAGCCAATGAGGTTGCGCTCCAGGAGGAAGAAAAAGAGAATGAACTGAATGAGTCTTTTAAACAACACCCGCTTCTGTTTGGCGACAGTATAGATTCCCAGATCCACTTGCTCCACTCTTGATAAATTATTAAGCAATTTTATTTGGAGGATTTATTTTATATAATTGTATTTCCGGTGAACTGTTCTGGACAAAATGGTTTTAAATGACAAAACTGGGTCGTGTGCGACCCCTCATGTCATCTTTGTCCTGTCAGCTGGTGTGAACAGCTTCCCAAGCATCCACTCATTCAGTCTGGTGGTCTGGTAGCCTGACCTAGGTTCATGTATTTGTGTTTGCGGTTTCCCACCAGGTAGAGGAGCCCTATGACCCAGAGAGGTGTTTCGACTACCCTCTCCGGTTAACCCTGGACTTGGACCGTGACCTGGGGGATGACGAGAGCTTCGACGTGGATGATTGTAAGATATTGAATTTAGTTTTCTGGTCGTTCTTTATCTTGGATAGTCAATTTTTGTTGGTATTAGGTTTGGACTGATATATACATTAAAAAAAAAAAGAGATGGAAGGGGAATGAAGTTTGAGTATCAGCCAGTCAGTGTTGTCCGCCTCTAATATTATGGATATGATGCAGTTTAATGATTACATATTTATTGTAGAATTGATATTTAATATCGACACAAAAATGCAGCCATTGGTAGCTTAAATGCAACAATATAGGTATTGGTAGCCCACAGCTCATCATTATTAGATCTTTTGCCTCTCTCGTCCCTTCGGTATGCTTTGGTTTAAAGCATCACAGACCACCCGGGTTGGTAAACATGAGTGTGCTGTGTGCACTTTACCGACGACAACTTAGAGGATTTCTAGGTATTGAAGGTCAAGTCATTTGGAAGCAGTTACCTCTCGCTGCCATTTGGAGCCGCCAACATTCAAAGTTGCCTTATGCAGCATTTGACATTTGAAACATCAACATTTGAAACATCCTCCACAAATGCAGGTGCTTCCTGGGCCAGTCATAAGATCATTACATCAAGTGTATCAGTTATGGCCACGGTCAGACATTAACAGGGGCTCGGGGCAGAAGTGCCCTTGAAAGTTCATGAAGTTAAAAATGAGGGCGCAAATAAAAATGCCACTGATGATTAGGAGCACCGTTTTTGCATTTCAGCAATGAGCCTATGATGATTCTATTCAGTACATTCTTGGAGAGAAAAATTAAGGTTTTTGATCAGAAAGCAACTTAGTATGCAGCCTAGAAAATGCTGTAGAAAATGCCGACCCCACACATTGCACCGTGTCAACAAAAAATAAAACTGCTAAATAACTCAACTCTTGTTCTGTAAGGCCTGCCACCAGTTCCCAGCAGTGGGAAAGTTAAAACAAATCTTAGTGGTACAAATTGAGTGTTTATTTGCCATTATGCATTGCTAATGTATTATTTAATAGTTCAGTAAAATTGCCAGAGACCAAAACCCTCTCAAAAAATGCCCTCTGAAAACGTTTGACCTTTAATTGGTGCACCCCCACTGAGCCTACTCAGACCCCACTCAGTGTCATTTTTTCAAATGTGGAACACAGTGCGAAGATGCATCATCCTTCCAAGGTTTGACCCAATTTCATTGCATGGGGGACAATAAAAGTACTTGAGTCCTATGTATGGTGTTGTAGTGGGTCGCTGATGAAGGTTTTTGTCTCTCTCCAGTGGATGAAGGTCCAGTCTTCGCCATGTGTATGACTAGCCAGGGAGACCAGGCCACCCTCAACCAGTGGATTTCCGGCCTCCAGCAGAACAACCCCACCCTGGGCCGGGTCCCGACCCTCTTCCGACTGGATGCCGGCCCTCGGGAGCTGCAGGGGGTGGCGGACCCAAACCCGGGCCACAGCTACCAGCCCGACCCGGAGACTGACACCCAGGCCAGGGATGAACCGCCGCCTGAGCCGGAGCCGGATATTATTGTGGAACAAGAACCACAGCGAAGCCACAGGATGAAGCAGTAGAGTATCGATAGTAGTGTAAATCCTCCTGTCAAGTGATTGTCATCGCATATGCAGACGTTTCCCGATTTCTTCGTCCATGCATGGATGGTGGGGTTGGGGTGATGGACTGAATCCACATTGTATTCGTCAAATCGGCCACCCCTAACAGACCCTGACTATAGCTGGGTTTCCAGCCAAGTTTTTTTTTGCAAGTGGTGATATATCATACAAATGAATGGAAATGGTAAAACTCTGACATTTTATATCACAAAAGGCTTTTACTCTCACTTGATGCGGAAAATGTTTTAGTCGCTAAAGAAATTAGTCGGGCATGATTGGGCCGAGAGATGGTTCGAATTCATTTCACAAACATTCAAAAGTGGCATTTAGATGTTCTGAAATGTTGTCTGTAAAATATCTGTCCACCAGGACCCACCCAGAGATGTCATTTGTATGGTTCCTAACGTATAAGTTTCCATCGTGGTTGTATGAACATTAATTTATACCAACGCTGCTATTTTTGTATAAAAGCTCACAATAGCCAATATTCAATATATACATTTGTGCTGATATTCAATATGTTTAGAATTTGTTTTTAATTTCCATGCCAAAACACAAGATTCAGTGTTTTTCCCCCAGAAATTTGTTCTTGGCTTTGGTGGAAAAGCCTCTGAAGCAACATCTAAACCATTGTGGGATGTAAACGCATTGCTGCCTTTTAAAATGAAGAATTGATTTACAAAAAACACAACTGATTAAATAAATGAATAAATCAAATGTGCAAAGAAAGTAAAAATTCATTGCACATTTCCCAGTTTTCATGAAGGAATCTCCATATCAAGGTGGATGACATGACTGATATTTCACTGTTGGATGGAAACACAGCTTGTAACTGAATATGGATGATATGTGGAGGATCTGTTGCTAGAATTCAACTAGAATTATTTTCGTTATTTACATATATTTGTAATATATTGACACTCGAGCACAAGGTTCATTATCTTGCTCAAGGACACTTGAACAGGACAAATGACTGTTGCTGGGTTCGTCTACTTAGTGATAGGAATAAAGGAGAGAAAGCCAGCGGAGGTGTACGAATGCTGTCTATAATATACACTGCGTGCACAATTATTAGGCAAGTTGTATTCCTGAGGATTCATTTTTGAACAAATACAGTGCTCTCAGTCAATCCAAAATGTTAATAAACCTCAAATATGAGTATTTATCAAAGGAAAAGTGAGTTTTGGCTTTCTCAGGAGAATATATATATATGTGTGCACAATTATTAGGCAACTAAATGAAAAACTAAAAATTTCCCATCTCACTTTATTTTCATGTATTAGAGTAAGAATAACAAATAAACACTTCTGACATTTCAACAAATATTCAGTGACCAATATAGCCACCCTTCTTTTCAATAACTGTCATGAGCCTTCCATCCATGGAGTCTGTTAGTTTCTTGATCTGTTGGATCAACTTTTCGTGCAGCAGCAACCACAGCCTCCCAAATGCTGTTCAAAGAGGTGTATCGTCTTCCCTCACTGTAAACCTCACGTTCAAGAAGGGCCCACAAGTTCTCAATAGGGTTTAGGTCAGGTGAGGAAGGGGGCCATGTCACTATTCTGTCATCTTTAAGGCCTTTGCTGGCTAGCCACGCAGTGGAGTACTTGGATGCATGTGATGGAGCATTGTCCTGCATAAAAATCATGGCCTTCTTGAATGATGTAGACTTTTTCCTGTACCACTGCTTGAAGAAAGTATCTTCTAAAAACTGGCAGTAGGTTTGGGAGTTGATTTTGAAGTCCATCTTCAACCCGAAAAAGGTCCAACTAGCTCATCCTTAATAATAGCAGCCCATACCAGTACCCCACCTCCACCTTGCTGGCGTCTGACTCGAACTGGAGCTCTGTGCCCATTAGTGATCCAGCCACGGGCCCATCCATCTGGTCCGTCAAGAGTCACTCTCATTTCATCCGTCCATAAAACCTTTGAAAAATCTGTCTTCAGATATCTCTTGGCCCAGTCTTGACGTTTCAACTTATGAGTCTTGTTCAGTGGTGGTCGTGTTTCAGCCTTCCTTACCTGGGCCATGTCTCTGAGCACCGAACACCTTGTACTTCTGGAATATGGCAGCACTGGAGGTTAACGGGTTCCTGGTAGCTTCACGTTTAATTCTTCTCAAGTCTTTGGCAGTTAATTTGCGTCTTTTTTTCTCCACACGTTTCTTGCGACCCTGTTGACTATTTGCAACAAAACGTTTGATTGTTCGGTGATCACGCCTCAATAGCTTAGCCACTTCAAGAGTGCTGCATCCCTCTGAAAGGCATTTTAAAATTTTTGACTTTTCAGAGTCTGTTAAATCTCTTTTTTGGCCCATTTTCTCTGAGGTAAAGAAGCTGCCTAATAATTATGCACACCTTGATATAGGGTGTTGATCACTTTAGGCCACACCCTCACTCATTACACAAATACACATCACCTGATAATGCTTAAATCCAATTAGCATTCAAGTTTATATAGCTTGGAGTTGGAAAATATGCATGAAAATGACGATAAGGTCAAGATACTCACTTGCCTAATAATTGTGCACGCAGTGTATATGTAGTTGGAGCAAATGAAAGGCACGGTGTGTCAAACGGTCTCAAATCATCACAATAAATAATCCCTATCTCATCTGTTGACTGAGCTCTTTTGTGTTCATAACAGCCAATGAAAGGACGGTGGTTAGATACGTTTCTATCATTGACATTTCAATGAAAAGAAACTACAGAGTGATTCTACTGAATTAACAGATAGAACAATGGCGTTTAGAGACTCCCTTTGCTTTCCATAAGGATGCATTACATTAGATATGGTGGTGGCAGCATCAACTGTTACTTTTGGCTGTTACAGTTGTGAGAAAAAGTTTGTGAACTCTAAACGGCTCCTAAAATTTGGTCTGATCATCTAAGTCATATCTAAAAACAATGATTTAACAAATAACACACAAAAATGTATTTTATTGAATGTATTGTTGAAACGTTAACAGCGTGCATCAGAAAAAGTATGTGAACCATGAGATTCAGTAACAGGTGGAAACTCCTTTAGCCACAATAACCTCAACCAAACGTTTCCTGTAGTTGCTGATCAGACCTGCACAACAATAGTTTGTTTTTCTTGAGACAAAAATTCATGTCTTTCCCATACTATAGTCTAATTACTGTGTTGAAACTGTCGATGGCCGAAGAGCAAAACCTCCTATCTGAAAAATGTACTTTTTTGAGAAAACTAAAAAAAACTTGTTTTCTTGCAGAATGCTATTTGTTAAGGATACCCAATACATAATACACTGTTTTTGGACTATATTACTATATTATGTGTTAACAATACCGACTAGGTATTAGTGCCTCGCAAAGTGCACATAGGAGGTTTTCCCCCACTTTTCCTGGAAAATTATGCAGATAGGAGGTTTTGCGCTTTGGCCATCCCACAATTGTTCATAGTCATGACATTACTTCTATTGCTTCTAATATTTTTTAATACTTATTTTTATATTATATTATTATTTATATTATTGGTTGTGTGCTTGTATTCTATTTTATTTTCCCTGCTGAATCCTATTACTTTTGCTGCTACAACAATCTAATTTCCCCACTGGATCAATAGTTCATCTTATCTTAAATAAGGTGCTCTGCGTCTCTCCATGTCGCATGCGATTGGACATTTGTTACAAACCCCGCCCCCTTTTATGTGACGCTGGATACCAATCCAGCTATGAGCATGCACACATAAAAGGGGCGGGGGTTAATAGCCAATCGCATGCAACATGAACAGAAACAGAGCACCGTATAGAGTGCTGCAAGGATGACGTATTTTTGTAGGCCAACCCGGACGTTAGCATCGCCCTGGTTCCCTCGACAAAAAGGCCAATGGGATTGTTCCATTGGATTTTGGATTATTGCAGAAAATCAGCTCTGTGGCAAACAAATGTTTATGATACTTACACGTTTTACAAATGAACACCACTTTTATGATTTTTGAAGCGTAAATGCAATTATCAGAAGTATTTACTGACGTATTTTATGTTGTAGAACAAAACGGGAAAATTTGTGTTAACCACAGACCTTATTTCAGGCATCTAACCAAAAAAACATTCAAAAAACCCATAGACTTGAATGCTAACTCATTTCCTGGTTTTAGGACTCATTCCTGCAGCTCTCTATTTCTCTCAAGAAGAACAAACTATGAGAATGAATGAATATGAGCAATATAAAACATAACAGGGTAAAGTAACACTGTTGCTGCTGCCAAAGATAGAGAGCATTGCTGAAGAAAAGGTAGTCGGTAGTATAAATGCACACTTTTCACTGCCACAGTATCGCATCATCGCAGAATTGTGCAAATTTCATAGAGGAAATGGACTCTAAAGGTTAATCTTAGAGTCCATTTCCTCTATGAAATTTGCACAATTCTGTAAGCATTGCCACTTTCATTTCACTGCACATCCTGTATGTGTATGTGACAACTAAAGTTCGTGAATCTTGAATTGTGATTTGTAGTCAGAGATATTTCCATTGCTATTCATTTCCCTGCAACCCCAACAGTGTAGGACTTGGCAGCAAGTCAGAACAAAGCGTAAAAAAACAGAGTTCCATTTCTCTCATTCTTTTTGATCATTTTTTGTGTGATGAATAGAACTGATGCACTCCACTTGCCTCTTTTCTCAGGTGGAGGCCCATAACGAGGAGGAAACCTGTAGTGCTTGAAGGGGTAAATGCATCCTTTTGTAGCTGTCACAGCGGAGATGGTGAGTGTGACACAGGCTATGGAGGTCCATGTAATTATTCCTAGCTATGTCTCCACAGTTGCAGAATAGTGATGGTCTGGAGAGGCCTTCAAGTAATTGCCTGCCTTGCTCTGATGCCTATTGTTTCATGGGAAGATGTAAATCCTGCACACTACCCTGTCATTTAAAATCACACATTCAGGGGTCCCTTGTAAGTTTATTGATTTGAGGAAAAATAAGAGATTTGAAAATGATTTTTTTATTCAAATATAGCACCCAAATTCATTGATCATCCTTAAGTCAACACTTCACATCCCGAGGAAAACCCTGTGATGGATTTTGTGTTATGTGTTGCCTCTGTGATGCCTAATTGTGACAGCTATGTCTTGTCCCCGAAACTGTGCCGATTTTGAGTCCTTGAATTTCACCCAACATAACCTTGAACGTACTGGAAAAGTCCTTGAATTTGAAGTGCGGGAACATTGTGCATTGTATTGTCAGACACTGTAAGGGCCGTTTCTAAAAGGAACTTTGAACTGGACTGCCCTCTTGGTACTTTGGACCTCAACAATGATTCTGTCACCGATGGTGTATCATAGAATAGACACTTTAAGAGAAACACTTGCATGACCTGGAGTGGAAAAGAGACAGTATAACCAAACCACCTCAAAAGGTATAAAAGGTTTATTAGTACTGAAAAGGCATTTGAACATTCCCTTTTAACCGGTAAACAAGTCATCAAGTCAGAATTACATTCTCATAAGTTAAAATAGCTTGGTCGGGTTCAGATGTTTGCATTTCGTTGTGGCTGTGCAGGCATGTTTTTTCTTCCAATAATGCATTTTACACTTTTAATACATCGGACTTCCATAGCATTGTGCTCAACGGGATGTTATTTCAGCATACTGGTGATGAAAATCATATGGGGGAAAAATGGGAATGCATTCCAGACATCTTCTGTAATATACAACTGCTCGTCCATTTACTACTCATGCAAGAAAGCCTTTGGATCTTTAATACTCACAAATGAGATACATCTCTAACATGGAGCTACCTAAGGATATCAATAATGCGCCATGATCAGTAATCAGTCGTATAATAACGGATTCAATAAATAATAAATAACGTTACATTTCCATTGGAAGATTGTTTAAAAAAAAAAAAAAAAAAAAAGAATAGTCAAATAGTAAGATTTGGCATCTCATAACCACTTGTATGTATATTGTGTGTCGTATTTACAGTGCAGAAGGTTCAGTTAATGTTCAACGTCGCACGGCAAAGCGGACATGAAATGCAGGAGGATTTGTACATGACTTCAGAAAGTTGCCGTAAAAAAGTTAGAGTACAAAAAAAAAGTCGTCAAAGATGAATACCCAAAGGTTCAATGTTTGCAGTACAGCGTGGTGCGTCGACGGCTACAGAAAAACACAGTGGAAAACATTTTTTCATCGTGACTCTCGGGCGCATACAAGAAGACCCCCATGCAAAGATCCACTGACAGGGGAGCAGAATGGTCTCGGACCTGAATACCAGCCTTTTTGTTGTGCAGTAAAAACTTTATACAAAACTGAAAACTGGCTCTTACAAATAAACTACAATATAAAGACTTATTGTGCTGTGTGTGTAGAAGACAGGGTTTGACCGACACATTGGTTTGCTGATATATATCGGGCTGATATTGGGGTTTTATTAAATATCGGATTTTGGCAAGTCATGTCCACCTCCGATATGATGGAGGTTCCTCCCTAACCACAGCTACAGACAAGAAGCTGTGGTTAATATAAAAAAAAAGTTAATATCAAAGTCAGAGTTTGAAATCAACCAATGACTGCAGATCTGCAGACCTGACATAATTTTTATGCACATTTTACTAATTCATCGTTCATTATTTAAATCAATCTTTTTTTCAATTAAAAAAAAATCAAAAAATCAATTCTTCATTTAAAAGCAGTAATGTATCCCAGAGTTTCCCCTATCATTGAATAGGTGGGGGATCACCCTAGCTTAAAAAGCTGCTAACCCTAAAAGAATTCTATTAGTTTGAGAGTTTTTGTGTCTTATGATGGTCTAAATGCTGTTTCAGAGGCTTTTCTACCCTGATAAGAATATAATTCTCGGGGAAAGACTGGATACTTGTTTTTTTTTTGGCATGAAAAAGGTCAAATGTAATGATATTGAATATCAGCACAAAATGTTCAAAAACCCATATCGGTCGAACCCTAGTAGGAAATGAGGTAAAGCTTCTTTTTTGGGGTGTGCATTCCCTATACAGCATTCGCTTTCAAGTTGAACAAACTGATAAAAAAAAAAACAATAAATAAATAAGACAAATAACAAATTGTCCGTCTTCTCTTCTGGTCTGTATTCTTCTGTTGTCCGGGAAGCTGTGACGTCTAGTTCCTGTGTGCCTCTGCAAAACAAACACTGGGATGAAGCCGGTTTGTCAACTGGCAGTCAAAAGCAACTGTCCACAAATTTTAAGCAAACTTTTCAAATGCTGCAAGGAATAAAATTAGATTTAGGTGCGTTTCCGTCAGTTGGATTGAAGTGAATAAATCGTAAAATATTGTAAAATATTTCTGTTGCACATTGCACATTATAATTTGCACAAATATACATGGATGGAAACCGTGAGCATAAACAGTGAAATTCACATGTGAGAACCCATCTACAACTAGTGCATTCATCAATACATAGGATAAGATGTTACTATTCCTTGTGCCATACTCCATAGACGCCCAACTCAGATGTTATAAGAATGATACAAAAACCAGGGGGCACCATTCGCTAGCTACCTACTAATAGGAAGCCTATTTAGGGTAAGGGGATGGGGGGTGCGGTTAGGGTTAACCCCAGGTTGGGTACGGTCCCTGGTTCGGGAAAGCAGACAGTGTGTGTGTGTGTGTGTGTGTGTGTGCGTGTGTGTGTTCATCTGCAACAGTCCCTATGCTTGACTGAAGGGCACTTACCTAGCTAGCAGTACAAACCGCCCTCAATGTGTAAATTCAGTCTGTACCTGTATCTGCTGGGCTAACACTACAGCTGGCCCTGCCGGCTGGAAACAGTTGCTGGGGCAATGCTCAGCTGCCGGGCCAGCTGCGTTCCTTATGTACACAACCGTTTAACTAACATACACCACACAAGACCAAACAACTCTCACCTTCACCCAATACAACAAAGTACTCCACGGCTAACGTGCTTTCCTTCTGATCCGCACTTGCTCCTCCCGCTGCCTGAGACATGTTTCCGAACTGCTATTTAAGCTCCGCCCACGGATGCCCAACTCGCCTAGCGGTGTGAAAACGAACGTTTGCTACAAACCCTGTTCAAACATCATCCTCCAGTCTCATTGACTTCTAGACACCCTGACAGTATGTGTCTAAGTGTGCCTACACTGAAACACAACGGGCAGGCAGCATCCTCACCTGTCCACTGGCTAAGTCTTTGTTTTGCGTCCACACTCCATTCTACACTCTCCCAATTCACCCACTGCCCTTGTTTTGCCTGAGAAACTGCCCTAGCACACCTTATTGCCTCTCCCATGCTACACCTGGCCTATGATGTCGCTATGTCTTAAGTGCTACACTCCTAACCATTGGATCCTATGACTCAGTTAGAGTCATTTCCAATCTAACTTTGGCGCACTTGTACTCTGGCAGGCTAGATAATGGTAATTCTAAGATGCCTTTCTCATACAAAGCCAGCACTGTTTAAACAGCATGGGGCTCCAAGACATTTTCCAACCAACCTTTCTAGCTTTTCTACCTTTTGATATGGGAACTTTACACACTGCCAAATGCCACATCAGCCGAGGCAACAATCCAAATTTCAGGCACCACAATTTTAATTTTCATGGAAGAGGAAAATAGGATAGACTGAATTACGGGGGCTGATATTGTCCATTTAATAGAAATAAAAAATCTGGTCCAGTCAGTGTCATCCACTGATAATGATGGATATGATGCAGTTTGATTGATCGATCAGCCAGATGGTGGCGCTATAACAAGCAACTTTATGTTTTGGTCTAGAATCAAAAGATTTTTCCATCAGATTCCTTGGCTCAAGACTAAAGTGTAATAGACCACAGTTAGTCACACTCCGTAATGCCACCATCAGGCCATCTGCCCCCCCCCCATATCACTTTGTTACTATTCAGTAACTCTGCAGTCATACCTGCCAGGGCCCCGCCATGCTGCTGGAGCTGGCTAGTGAAGAAGCGCTCCCGCTGGGATACTTGTTCGTCCCAGGCCTCCAGGATGCACCGGCGCTCCCCGGCATCCAGGTTCAGAGTGTCCGGGTGGGCCTCATCGATGTGGGCCCTTACCCCCTCCAGGCTGTGGGAGTACTGCAGCTCGCCGCACACCATGCACACCAGCAGCTGGTTCAGCGGGTCGTGGTCCATGAGGTAGCGGTTCCTCCATGCTACATCCGAGACAGGACCCTCCTCACAGTTATTATCATCATAGTCAGCGAACACGACCTCAGATTCATCTGAAAAAGACAGTTGGGGGGGGGGGGGGGGGTTTAATAAAGGCTACTGACATGCATAGTAGGGTTTGACCGATATGGGTGTTTGAAGGTCGATACTGATATTTTTAGATTGATATATATCTTGTGCCGATATTCAATTTGACCATTTTCATGCCAAAAATAATTTCAAGCATTGATTCACCTTCTATTGGTTCTGTAAAACTTGAGTATGGAAAGTATCCCAGGTCAGCATCTGATGAAGCGCTGTAAAAAAAAAAAAATAGGGCAAAGTTACATTCACTATTATCATATATGGAGCTTGCAATGACAACTCCAAAGAGCAGCCAAACAAGTATCCCACCTCATTAGCTGGTCAGATTCCTCAGAGGAGTTTATCCACTGGTCAGAATCCTATAAACATAAGACAGAGAGGGAGAGAAATGGGGGAGGGGTGGGAGAAATGAGAGAGATTGTAATAAACAAACAACTATACTTCACACCAGAGCTGAAAAGTGTCCCGATTGTGGTTTTTTTTTTTTTACCTCACAGATGTGAGACAGATGTGATGTTTTCTAATTAGTGTGAACAGCAAAAAGGCTGCATGGAGTTGCGTTTTTTTCAGTTCCCATCTAGACCACATGGATATGTGGTAAAAGATCCTGAGGCATGTGACCTACATGCAACTTGTATTTGACTGCTCAGATTGTAATCTGTCAGATAATGTAAAGAACCAAGCAGAAAAAAGAAGCATTGGTACAAAAACACCTCGTTATTGTTTTGTTGTTTATCATCTGCCTACGCGTGTCTTTTTGACATGGCTGTCAGTTCATATTGGTATCAGATATGGGTTACATAGATATGGCTCATCCTGAAAAAAATCAATAAGCAGCAATTCAGACCTGCAATGTGAACCTAAGAGTTGCTCACAGCTGTATTCTAAATGATGCACACTCATCAACTCACCCATCATTCACTATGAAACAGAGCCCATACCTGTGTCTCCAGGCCCTGGGCAGGCAGGATGGGCCTCCAGTTGTTGGAGGTTCTCCTTTGGGTGAGCTCCCTGTCCCGAATGGCCTTCCTGGCTCTCTGTTCCTTCTTTTTTACCCTCCAGTACTCCCTCTTCCTCTTCAGAAACTCCTCTTCAGACTCCCCTGGGACTGGCTTTGGAGGAACCATGGTGCTTATTGGCGCCAGTTTGGCGGGAATTGTGTGCACCGGGCTCCGATGCGGAGCGCAGGGGATTTTTATGGGACTGAGGGTGGATGTGCAATTGGGACTTTGACCGAGGGGTTCGATAGGTTGCAGGTTGATGCTGGACAGTGGGTTGTCTGGGGGCTTCAAAGTCGGGAGGGATGGGGCTGAGTCTGCATCTGTGCTTTCTGGCACTTCGAGCATCCACTTTCGAACTCTTGGCTCATCGGAGCTTGAACCTGGCCTCGCTTGTTGCCGATTCTTGACCAATAGCCGCGTGCCGTCCATCCTGTTATGCAACAGTGGGGCAACGGCATCGGCTCCTTCGGGGACAGACGTAGTACTGAAGATATGAGACGATTGTGAGGGCCCGACGTGCATTTCGTTCAGTTCCCTGCTGGGCGAACAGGAGACACTGCTGATGGGCGGTTTGACCAGGAGTGTGTCAGCTGACTCTCCAGCATTAGATGTAGTAGAGCTGACAACCAGGACGGTGGGGATGCTGGTCACTGCCGTAAGAGTAGCAGTGGAAAGCTTGGGCTGGAGGGCTGGTTTTGTTGGTGGACTCAGAGCCTGCTTGACAGTGTTGATTATAACCAGAGTTGGAGCCTGAAAGATGACAATACAGGATGAACAAATTAGTTACTCCAGTCACTCCACCAGGAAACACAATGGAAGCCAGAGATTACTGCATAACCAATGCATCTTTCCAAACACATACACCTATGTGTTCGTCTCAAGTTTTAACGGGGCCCCTCTAAGTCGCCCTCACCTCTATTTTTGCTGCTTAGGTGTGAAATGCCAGAGAGTAGTTTGTGGTGTAATGATTGGGGTTTCAGCTGGACTGGACATTGGCCCTGCCTACAAGCTCAGTCGGGAACTCTCTGTACTTACTAGCAAGCTAACATTGATTTCCAAATGGAGTCTGCAGGCTACATGCTGCTATCTGACCAAGACATGAAAACTGTACTTTGGCACAGGGGTTTTATTTGATAGGTCACCGTGGATAGAGACAGGAAAGACTTAGTGAAAGAGAGAGGGAGGGAGAAAGAGAGAGGTAGTGGGGGGTGAGTGACATGTGATGAAGGTCCCAGGTCAAATTAAAATCCAGGATGTCACAGATGCATGTTATGCAATTTAGCCAACTAAGACACCAGAACACCCACGATAAATGCTTTTAGTTTATTAATTACCCAAAGGCATTCACAGCCAAGTACTTGCACAGGTGCCGAACAAATGAAAGATGATGAAAGATGAAAAATCGAGTCTGCATATACATTTTTAAATAATTTTCCCAATTATTTTAGCTTACCAGCCCTCGGCAGCCGAGCCAAAAAGTTCATTTTGGACACTGACCCGAGTATATTCACTCACCTGGGTGTATTCTCTTTCTTTCTGCCTGGCCTTTGACCTGGCCCTCTGCTGCCTCTTCATCAGCTTCCAGTACTCCCTCTTCTTCTGCAGACTGCTCACGCTGCTCTGCTCTGCCACGACACGCTGCTGTTGCGGTTGTGTTAATGGCGGGTTGACCTTTTGACACTTCTGTTGCGGCTGACACTGTTGCTGCTGTTGATCCAAGGGTAGGTGATGCAGCTTTGGTGGCTCTGGGGAGCAGCAGTGTTGATGGCCCATTTTTTTGGCGCGAAGCCTCTGGGCCCTACGAGGGGAAGACACTGTTGGGTCATCTGAGGTGCGCAAGTATGAAGGCGGTTGAGATGAATGTTCAGTGGGGTGTAGGACAGCCTCGTCGTCGTCATTGTCGGAGGAGGAGGAGGAGGAGGGCAGAAGTGGGAGTGTGTCACTAATCTGGGGTGAGTTCTGAGGGCTTGGTGAACAAGCTGGTACCAAGGTATCAGCATCTGCCTGCCAGCTTTTAATCTGCAATGTAAGATCAGCAGCTATGGGCACCTCCTCTTCATCTCCGATGGAGAGGTGTGGTACATCTGGCTTCGTCTCCTGCTCTGAGGCCCCCTCTGATATGCAAGCCTCCACTTCGGTTTTACAGGAAAGATGCTCCGCTTTTGCATCGGCGTGTTCACTTTTACACTCAGTCACCGTGTTGAGCGATTCCTCCAGGAGTTTTTTCATGGAGGCCACAGCTAGGAGAGTGGTAGCTTGGCTGTCTGCACTCAGAGCTGGGTCAGGCTCTGGCTGAGGCGCTGGAGGTGGTGGTGGAGATGGGGGGGGTTTGATATCTGGACAGATGGCTTGTTCTGATTGAGAATTTAGGTCAACTGCTGGTTTAGGCGCTCTCTCTTGTTTTGTCTCATTTGCTTGTGGTGTAATAGGCACACTGCTGGTGTGAAGAGGTTGGGTATTCCCTGTATGGTTAATAACATTTCTGCTTGGTATAATATTGGCTGCTGCTACTTGTTGTAGAGGTGGAAACGTTTGGATCTTCCTCCTTTGTAAGTTTGCACTGGCCCTAGCTTGTAACACACCCTGCCTTAGTCTAGCAGCACGAGCTGCTCGCTGCTCTCGTTTCTTAACCCTCCAGTACTCCCTCTTCTTCGCCATCCTCTCCTCCTCGGTCAACTCTGGATCCAGAGAGGGTGCTGCTAGTGACGGTGCGCTACTTGAGACAGCCATTTTCATGACACAACCACCGAGTTTCAGCCCTGCTGTCGATACTCCAGAAACAGCATTTTGAAGGGTTTGAGGGTGAGTGAGTGTCAACTGACCTGGGGTTTGAACAGATAACGTGTGTGAATTAGTCACCGTTGTAGCTGTGCTATCAAGTTGAGTTCTTGGTCTGATTGACAGTAACCTTGGAGGCTTGTTTACTGACTGCCCAGCAAGTGGAAAGGAGACTTTCACCTGAGTTGGGCGGAGTGGTGGGGGAGGCCGGTTTACCTGAATAGGGTCTCCTAACACCTCACTTTTAGCGCCATTACTTCCAAGTTTGGTGTGAGGTTGATGTTGAGGGCGTGTAACGATGTCGTTAGTAGAAAGTCGATTAACTTCCTCATCACTTTTGTTTGCTGCCGTCTTGCTGCCCGGGGGACCTTGGGGAATGTTGATGGTCACCGTCCCGTCCTCTTTGATGAACCCTCCGATGGTCTCAGAGGCGTGGGTTAGGGTGCTTCCTGTTGGCTGGGTTAGGGTGTTGCAGGCCGCTCTGGCCCTTCTCATCTCCTCCAGTATGTTCTGGTAACGTTTAACTCTTCGCATCAGAGAGTCCTTCTCCTTCAATCTAGCCTTCACCTCTACGGACAGCTTGGCTCGCTGCTCGCGCTTTTTGATGCGCCAGTACTCTCGCCTCCTGGTCGCTGTCTGCTCAAGTGTCTCACTGGGGTCAGTTCTGGGGGCATTTCTGGTATTGAAGACTGAAGCATGAGATGGGGATTTCCCCCTTGCGTGTCTGTGACTCAGGAAACTCTTCTGGGCTTCAATGAACCTCTGTCTCTGCGTTCTACACCGGGGAATCCCTCGGCCAGCATTCGAGAAATACACATAACTGGGAAGCCTTCTCATGAGTACTCCTGGCTTTTTCTCAACAATAAGATCAGGCGTAATACCTGTCTGTGTTGATTTATTCCCCTGTGGATCTTCTACTTTTATCTGGACTGCTTGCTGGTTCTGGTTAAGGTCAACTGTGGTTAGCTTAGCTGCACCTGACTGTAAATTAGCATTCTCCTTTTTGACATCTATGCTAGTGTGTTTGTTCATGGTACATGACGTTACCATGACTCGGGCGTTCTTTAGCAAACGTCCTGCAGATGTAAATGGGGTCTTGACCCTAGGATAACACGGCCTCTGGCCTGCTCCTCTCAAATATGATGGAGATGGAAGATGCTCATTGCCCGACTGTCCCGTTCTTTGCAATGTTTTCCTCTGAAGTGTCACTTCGGTGCTCTGTGTCCTCTCTGTGCCTTTAGCTAATCGAGCTGCCAGCTTTGCTCTCTGCTCGCGCTTCTTAAGCCGCCATTGCTCTCTGCGCTTGGCTGCTCTTTCCTCCTCAGACTCCACGATAGCCTGTGCATTACCAATAGCTTTAGCCCTCTGGGTGGTGACCAAGGCACTCTTTTTTCCAATTTGAGGTGTTGTGTTTGCTGCTCTGTCCTCTACTTTGATAGGAACAGGGGCAGACAGAGAAGACACAAGCATCATGCCTGTGTTAACATTGGCGGTCAATGGTTTGGACTGAATGCATACTGGAACTTGTGCCTTACGTTGTGCTTTGGGCACTGACGCACCCTGCATAGACACACATGGCTGAGGTGTTGCTTTAGCGGAGCTGCCATTGGTAATGGTCATTCTGCCCTGTGGCTGGTGAGGTGAAGTCCCAGAGGGTTGCACCGTCACTCTGATCAGAGGCACTGAGGAACTGGTGTTGAACAGGGTTCCACTGGGTTTGGATGAGGTAACAGATCTGTTCACAGTGCCCCCTGTTGATAGGCATTTCACTGTGGCTTTACTGACCACAGCAGCTTTGGCTGAGATGGAACTTGATGCTGGGAACTGAGGCAAGACTTTATTGAGTTTTATCGTCTGGAGCCACTTCTCCTTTTGCCTTGGACTGGCTTCACCAGAACTCCCACCCACTCCATTTCCACTCAGTGATGCAGGAGACGTATTGGCTGTTTTGTATGACTCATCATTATTCTGCAGTGGGGAGGAGGAAGCAGCCAGTGAGCTTGATGAACTAGAATTCAACACTGCAGAGGTATTCATATATTGTGTTTTTCCACCTCGACTGTCTTGTTTTGGCCTTGCCCTCCTCTCTGACAGCCGGGCCCTCTGCTCTCGTTTCTTGGTTCTCCAGTATTCTCTCTTTTGGGCAAGGGTGGCATCGTCATATTCTGAGGCAGGCCGGTAGCGCTGGGACATCGACCCACCAGTCTCTCCTTTACCTTTCATGGTTGGCATGCTATTGGACACGTGGGCAGCCCTCCAGTTTTCCCCTAACAATACCGGCCGGCTCTTCCCACTTTGTTTCGATTCAGTTCATCTCTTCAGTCCAGAATCCTTACTCCAAGAGTAAGTGCCATTAACTTACATGCTGTAAGCCGTCCTCCTATGCGATGTTGCAGTAGGTGTTTTCGCTCTGCCGAGCAACTGCCAAATTTCTCAGACATCACATCAGGATGCAGGAGTCCTGAGGGAGGGAGAAGTAACATGTTTAGTCACAGGTTTTTCATAGCACTGTAATAAACACTCTATCAATACTGGGTGTGGGCCTGGTTCCTTTAAAATGATATAACATGAGAAAATTGAAGCACTCACACTCACACTTTTTCCTCAGTTTCTTTGTTTATATCAATCTCTTAAGTATGCAACTAGATGTATGTTAGCATGCACATGGGGCATTGTTACTGGTAGGAAATTTGTTGTTTGGTCAATATCAAAATCCCATTTTATGTCTAATTCAGTATTTGAATCATGGGGCATGTCAGGGCTGACAAAATAATTTACCATCAAAACTTCCAAACCCCGCTTATATAAATAGACTGGATTTCTGCTGACAAAGAGGAGCCAAGACTTATGACTGACAAGATATTATTATTTAGTCAATGTGATAAATTAGTCATAGGTCAGCAAACTATCAGCTTAGAGGAGACAGTGGTCCTGAATCCTCCCTGGTGTCAAGTCTCCCAAATAAATTTCTGGTTATTGTTGCTTGATCTTTGCTCTCCATTATAATCACAAAACTAGAAAGGTCAACTTTGGACTCAGGTAAGGCAAAGGTACGGAAGTGTCATACCTTATCATACCCAATGACGCCTATGTGAATTGTGTAAAATCAGTAGAAATGCAATTCAAAAGACAATGCAAAGGGGAATAAAACGCCCATATATCACAATGCTTGTACACAGTGCACGATTTCTATGCATGACAGATTGTAGTTGCTATACCTGGCTGAATATTTAAACATGTCACTGAAATCTAAATAGTAAATACTTTCATGCCAGAGCATCTTTGGTACAAAAACCACAGCAAAAATGTGTGTATCAGGCGGCGTGCAGCACAACCAGGAAGGAAGCAGAATGACGCTGTCCCTTTAAACCTGTCCCTTTCTATCACAAATTATATCTGTCGAGAGCCATTTTCATTCTTTATTCTGTATCTATTTGATTGAGGAAAGAAAAAGCAGTCGAAACAAACCACGCTGAAGCACAGTTCAAACAGCCGTAGAAAACGGACAGATATTTTGACGCGTTTGTGCGTAGAATCCTGCCTAAAGCGCTGTCTCTTCCAGCGGCACAATGGACAAGCTCTTCCTCCCTCTCTTGTCCACACGGACTGGCGCCTTGTCTGAGCCTGCTGCCTGTCTAAAAGAGCTGAAAAACACCCTCCCTCCCCGTATAAAGCAGCATCGGCTGAAAACGCGTGGAAGAAAAACATGCATACGCATTACCTTTTAGTTACACCTAACTTTCCGGGACAGTTTTTTTTTTTGGAGGTGAACGTTTTGGACAGATATTGTGCCAGGACACTGCAGCTACTTTCCGCCAGCCAGCCAGCCAACCAACCGTGCTCCCGAGGCTGCCTTGACAACGCTGAAAAGTACCAGGATGTGGGACCTGGATGCTTGCTGTGGGTGTACCCTGCATGGCGGGGACACATATAGACAGTGGATACACTACCCCCCCTTCCATTACATTATAAAAATACATACGCAGGTGAAAACATGCGTCATTGCATTAATAATGCATTAAGGAGACGGTTTATGGAGCGGGTAGTCTCGCGTTGTGTTTCCCACTTGGAACGCTTGGACAAAGGTCCATTGATTTATAGGCTGTTTCCAAAGTTGGCCTCAACTGATTGTGGGGTTTTTGTGTAGAATTACCTTAAGGATGGACAGTTATGCATGTTGTTTGAAGAGCACGCGCCGTGATCAGGTGTCAATTTTAATCAATACTTTGCTGAAAATGAAATAACTCTTGGGCTAATTCACTTTCCCCCCTCCTAGACCCCCCTTTTCCCCCTAGACTTTATTGTCTTCTGGTCCTGTGCAGAATCGCAATAACGAGTAACAGAGGAGGTTCTGAAATAGTTAAATTTGTCCTTTTAGTAACACTTCGGCTTCCGTGCTCGCGTAAAGCATATAGTTGAACCTAGTGGTATTGAAAGAGGAATAGGCAAAATGGGGAATATTTAAATTTAATTTACTATATTTTCTCGCAAATAGAGGATTTATAATAATTATTATTGTAATCAAATGTTATTATCTCCCCGTGTAGACTTACAGTAATGTAATTCAATACTAAATAAACAACCAAGATCCTCCCATAAGGAGTCCCTGGGACGAAACCTTATCAGGTGGGGGGGTCCTTGGGGCCCTAATGTGTGTGTGTGTTATGGATCCACCGCGTTCGGGAGTCCCTGTTTTAACCGCTGCATTGCTGAAAAAACGAAACCGCTTTGTGAGATGCTTCATTTTGTGACAATACAAGTATTGGTATAAGTAGTAGTATCAGTATTAGCGCCTGCTGCTCCATCTGGCCCCCCGGGTGGGTGTGTGTTGTCAACGCCGCTACTGTCTCTTTAAATTTACCCAGGAGCCCCTTAAGGAGCCCCAGGGGCCCCTAGTCCGGCTCCCCACCCTGAAGACAAGCAAGAGCCTTAAAATACATTACTGGAGGCCCGCGCCGAGGCGCTTACACACAAACCAGGACGGAGGACGAGGCTGAATTCGCTACCGGAATACGTGATTATATGAATATATGAAAAGTTAACTTGGCTCCCGTGCGGGGCGCGTGGGGGGACGAGGGGGACATTGTAGAGCACGGGCTCCTCAGCGATGGGCACGTTCTAGGGCGCCTGCCAGACGCGTGTCGAACGCCGCCGAGCATTGTAACATGTTACTGTTGTAACGTGTTGTTGTCGGTAGTGTAACATGCCCCGCTTCGGCGCTCCGTAGAGGCGACACGGCGAAGGGAGAACACTAGCCACTAGCCACAACACTAGCCAAGCCAGTGATGGAAGAGAAAGAAACGGGGGAAAGGGAGCCCGTGGACCTCCGGTGTGCCGAGCAGACTGAGCTGCTCTCATTAATAATAAGCGGAGAGGAGGAAGCGACGCAAGAGGAGAGTGACTTGGGAGGTAAAAAAATAAATAAAAAATAAAAATAAAACATACTGTTATTATTGCTGGTGTTTGCCACCGCAGAGTGGGTCTGCGTGGGTGTCAGAGCCACGGCCATTGTCACCCATCCAGTTAATCCGTGTCAGGGACAATGCCATGGAGCAGCATGGCCCCTCCGTCTCTGTGGCTCCTATAAACAAAGGCTCAATAGCACGCAGGCAGGCTGGCCGTGACACGGTCGCCACCTAGCGGACGGCAGTGGTGGTAGTCGCCGCCCACCACATAATGCTACTACTACTACTACTACTAGTAGTAATAATAACAAGAGAATATATAATATTACCAAAACTCTATTATTATTATTATTATTATTATTATTATTATTATTATTATTATTATAAGGAGTAGTAATAATAGTAATAGGAGTAATATTTATGTATCCCTTTTCAAAGCAGTTAGAAAACAAAACAGTTTATTAATAAAAGGTCATTACACACAGGAAAACATTTGGTCCTTCAAGGGTTCTTTGGTTAGGCTGGTGGCTCTATGTAGAGTCTGAATCATTCAAAGAACCCCTTGATTTGTTCAAATAAAATAAAAAAGGTAAGTCAGAATAAAGAACCCATTGTGGTTCTTAAAATGTTCTGCTGTTTGGAGCTTTTCATGTATTCTTGAAGTCTTACATGGATTCTACTTAGAACTGTTTGAACATGGTGCTGTAGAAAGACGTTCTAAAAGGGTTCTGCTATGGTATGAGCCTAAAGAGACATTCTCTGGTGCTATGTAGAGGGGGAGTGCTGTCAGGGGGCCTCAAGCTGGAGGGAGGCCCCTCACAAACGAGAGGGTATACTGCACTCAGTTTGACCCATCAAGGTTGGGGGCCCAGCAGCTCTGTTCCCAATAATACTGATGAATAACTTTATGGAATGAAACAGACAGGTTATTAACAGGGTAACAGGTTGTTGTACCGTTATTAAAATAAGGGATGTAGTGGTAAATTAAATGGTGGGTAAACTGACCTCCAGTCAGTGATCGTCATATGGCAAAACAACCAGCTGAAGTGAGTGTAGCTGGGTTTAACCTCCGACATGTTTTCTCTCTCGTTCCCCTCAGAGGAGGACGGTCTCGCCAACGGCCACGCTGAGGATGGATCGGAGGCCGGCATGGTCACGCCCATCGGCTCTCCGGGCACCAGCTACTGGAGCATCACCGAGGGCCCCGACCACCCGCTGCTCCTCTCCCCCATCCCCGGGCCGTCCGGGCGTAAACCCAGGGTCCAGCGAGCCTCGCGCCCGGGCCTCAGCCGCATCCCGGGTCGCGACCACCGCCGCTACTACCACGAGTACTGGCGCAGCGAGTACCTGATGGACTTCGACCCCCAGCGCCACGGGATGATCTGCATGGTGTGCGGCAGCTCCCTGGCCACCCTGAAGCTCAGCACCATCAAGAGGCACATCAGGCAGAAGCACCCGGACTCGCTGCTGTGGAGCACCGCCGACAAGGAAGTGATCCGCTCGGGCTGGGAGAGCCACCTGAGCCTGGAGGGAGGTCAGAGGTCGTACAGCTCCGCCACGGGCCCTTCGCCTCGGGGGGAAGACGAGCCGCCGGGCCCGGACCCGGGCGCCGCCGGTGGGTAGGACTCAACTGGGAACTGGGATTGAGATAACAGTTTTCAGGATCTCACACTTGGTGGCAGTATGAGCTCGCCTGATGGTGTTCGAGGAAGAGTGTGTGATGTGGGAGAGGATGATGTAATGTCCCAGCAATGGTGTGTGTCCAAGATGAGGTAGTCTGTATTGATTAACAAGGGTATGACAACAGTAACCATAGATGATGTGATTCAGATCATATAGATATAGTTACACATAATGGAGTAATATGTACACACTGCAAGTATAATAATGTATAACACCAGCCTGGGTTCTACATGCCCTATGTCTTCACATATAAGGCAACAAAAAGCGCTTGATCATCACAGCTTTATTCAGTCAAACATTCAGAACAATTTCTATTATTTATTTAGAATCGTTTCATCATGCACCGATCCCACCGTGCCCCACCAAGCACATCTCAATGTCCCAAAATTAGATGCTATGCTCAGTGTAGGTGGTTTATCTTCACTTTTCAATGAAGCCCATAGTTTAGTTCCGAATGTATGTAGTGACGTCTACATGACAACTAGCCAGGGCAGCTCCTTCACAGCTCCGCCTCGACCTACTTGATGACGGATTCGCTTCATAGTTCAGGATGTGGACGTGTAGGATTCTCAGAGTAAATGTTGTTTCACTAAATATATTATACGCGAAAGAATTGTGGTAGCAGCTGTCACTGCTACAATATGTAGTCATGTGATCTGCTCTCTGTTAGCATGTTTCATGAAACAACACAAATATTTCATAAAACTTTTATTTTGAAACAATAATAATGAAATCCTATTCTCAGCAGACCTCCAAGACCCTGCAGATGTCAAGCACCAGCCACAACAACCTCCCAGTCTGTCCCCGCCCTCCATGGTGGGCGAAGCCCCGCAGACTCACAAGGAGGAGCAGGAGCACCCGGGGCCCTCAGCCCGGACCCTGGAGCGCTACCTGAATGACTCGCTGCACGCCTGGTTTCGCCAGGAGTTCCTGATGGAGTACGAGGCGGAGGCCGGCCGGCTGCTGTGCATGGTGTGTGGAGGCCAGCTGCCCTCGCTTCACCTCGACCACATCAAGAGCCACGTGCTGGACACCCACCCCAACTCCTTAGTCTACAGCTCCGAGGAGAAGCACTGCATCCTGCAGGCCTGGGCTCAGACTCACGGTGAGAATGCAGGGCTTTCAGGGGACGTAACGCTCCCTCTGGCAGCCATGTTGGAGGTCCTCAGCTCTTAGGCAGCATGGGCTGTGAACAGCAGTCTTCTAAATAAGACTCAGCTCACAGAATTTAATAGACATGTTTAGGTCTGTTTCTGACTGGGAACTGATCATTTCTTCACTGATACATCTGATTGATTGTGTTTAGATCATGTAGCTTGTTAGCTAGCTAACCATAGTATCTGGTCAGCTAACCACATCTGATTTGCACACTAGCTAACGTAGCTAGTAGAAGCTATCGTCAGTGGCGAGTAGTCACTGAATTAGCTGCTGGCTAGTTAGCTAGCTAACAGTTTGTTCAGGTTAAGAAATTGGATGATGTGACCATGTTAGATTTTCTTTCAAAGGTCAACCTGCCCAAAGCAGCATTTCTTTTTATATATATATTATTTTCTGGGCATTTTCTGCCTTTATTAGACAGTGAAAGTAGAGAGAGACAGGAAGGATTGAGGGAGCAAGACGGGGATGACACACGACAAAGGTCCCAGGCCGAATCCTAACCCAGGACGTTGTGACTACATGGTATGCGCCTTAGACCGTCTGTGGGAACGCGAAGGGTTGAAATTGCTTCGCAACCATCCTATTGCATGTCATATCACCATCGCGCCATCTAACAAGTTAATCACATATTCTTTCCAGATCGTGCAGCCCTAACCAATACCGATAAATTCTTAGTATTCAGTGTTCCCCCCAGAACATTATTCTTTGGAGGGTGGAAAAGCCTCTGAAAGAGCATTTAGACCATCATGGAAGAATCAAGTCGATAACTCATCAAGCACTTCCCATAACCATCCAGTTCCATCCAATTCTACAATAAATATGTAATCATACAAACTACATCATATCCATCATATCAGAGGTGGACAACTGGCTGGTACTCAAACTTAATTCCCCTGCCATCTTTGACAGGAGTTACTACAGATATATGTCAACTGCTGCTCCTTTAACACAACATCTTATATGACACTTAATACATACTAATTTAAAAACTATCAGTGAAAATATTTTTGGATACAGCAGAAGAGGAGTGCCTGCTCCCAGATCAGACATAAACCATAAAGACTTGTGTTAGATTAAATTGGATTAGCCAGATTTAACAATTTGACCAATCGGAGAGCAAATTGGATTTCAGGCATAATGCGTAGTAGTGGCCTAATCCATTAAGATTGCCATGGCTGTGTTTTGTGGTTGAGGGCTGATTCAGGATCAGCCTGCAGGTATACGCTGGCTGTTACTATTGGTTTTTTATTGTTTTTATCTTTTTTTCATCCATTTTTTTGGCTTATAAGGATACTTAAAAGCCAGTTTCTTGTCATGACTGACTGAGGGGCCAGTTATGGATCTTTCCTATCAGACGATAAATCTTTACTACAAAATGTCTCTTAAAGTAATGCTTGTTTCAATTATTTCAGATGCTTTTATTCATTCTGCTTTTTATTCTTCTGCCAATCTCTGCCCCGCATCAGAAGAGTCGGACGACTTCATCAAATCGGAGCCCAACACCAAAGATGCCGGGGCGAACCTCTTTCCTCAGGACGTGGAAGCCATCCAGATCGACGCTGACTTGTACCCGGTGGGCGACGGCGCTTTAACTCAGGACACTTGTCTCATCGGTGAGGACGGTGGCGTCGGGTCTCCACAGCAGGGGCCGCAGCCTCTCCGCCAACCCAGGAAGAGGCGGCTGCGCGGGGGCGACCCGTGGCGGCTTCGCCTGGACTACCTGGTGGCCTACGGACCTCAGGGCCGGGGCACCTTCTGCATGGTGTGTTCTCAGGTCCTGCTGGAAACCAAGGTCAGCAGCTTCCGCCGCCACATCCAGGAATGCCACCCCGAGACGACAACCCTGAGCAGGCAAGAAAGGGAAGCTATGGCTGCAGCCTGGACCAAAGATTATCCCACTGAAGGCAAACAAATTAAAGAAGGTGAGATACTGCCACAGGCCAGCCGTATTTTAAAGATGCACTTAGCAACTTAGCATTTCACATTTTGGCTAGCTAGTTAGCGTAGAACGTCAGCAACTGTAAGTACAAGTAGAATTTACAGTGTATGCCGCCATGTTGGCCTGATGTCAGATAACTTCATCTTGGAAAACCTGGCGTTGAGAAGTTTTGTCTGAGTTTCCAACTTGGAATTCTTAAAGATACAAAAATAGGAGTTGCGATAGACGTAGCGCAGCCTTGTCCATTGGTAATTCTTGTCCATTGGTAATTCTTGTCCATTGGTAATTCTTGTCCATTGGTAATTCTTGGCAGAGTAAACAGACAAGCATATGAAACTAAGGGAGTTTCACTTAGTTTAACTTGAACAATACTCTCCCCGACACTCACTCCCCTTCCTCCCTTGGCAGAAGTCGACCCAAGTGAAGCTATCGCCCTAAACACCGCAGGAGAGATGAACAGCGACACCTCCCCGGGCAAAACGGTGAAGAAGGAAGAAGGCGGCTGGGGAGGAGGGAAGGGCAAACCGAGGGACGGCGGCGGCGGCGCCACCACGGCGGCGCCGTCCCGCCACGGCCATTACCCCGGGAAGGACCAGCGGCGGAACTACCAGGCCCGCTGGCGGATGGAGTACCTGATGGACTACGACTGTCGGAGACACGGGCTCATCTGCATGGTGTGCGGCGCCACCCTGGCCACGCTGAAGGTCAGCACCATCAAGAGGCACATCCAGCAGGTGCACCCCCACTCCCTGTATTACAGCCCAGAGGAGAAACAGCAGGCCCTGCTGAGCTACAACCAGGCCGCCCCGCACTTCACCCACTCCGATGACTGTTTCCCCTCCCAGGACCACGGACACACGGAGCTGGGCCAGACTCCGGCACACTTTGGCACTTAGAAAGGGCTTTTTCTCTCTGTCGCTCCCTCCCATGGTCCCTGCTCAGAAATGACCCCCCTGAACTTTGTTTCTAGAAGCTGGATCTGAGGGCATCGCTGAGGCGTAGTCCCGAAGCGAGAGGTAGCAAGTTATCCGGGTTAGAAGAACGATGTTAGGAGCACTTCAGGTGCTCTTGGAGGCCGAGAATTGTACTCGAAAGAGAGAAAGGAAATATTAGGACCACAAATGTGTTCTTAAAGCCCCAGGAAACTTGGCTTGAAATCGTAAAAATGAATATATGATATCAAAGTTTAGTGTCTAATTAAGTATCCACAAAAATCTGAGTGAAAATAAACGTTCAGAAATATTAGAAAACATGTTCAAAAACATCATTTAGCTGTTTTCACTCAGATTTTTGTGGATGCTTAATTAGACACTAAACCTTGATATCACATTTTTACTATTTCAAGCCAAGTTTCCTGGGGCTTTAAAAAGTCCAGGGTTTGAAAGTCAAAAAGCCTTTAATTGGAGACGGGTAAGACATCAAAACATGTAATCAGGGTGTTGTCAACTGCCCGTTGGGTTTTTATGTGCCACAATAATATATCTGTGGTCATAATGTTTCCTTTCCAGGCAGGATACCCGGGGCTTGTTTCTGGCCAGGGCCAGAGTCTTACGTTCTCAGGAAGTTAGAACAAGAGGCTTCGGCAAGGCCGACACAAGTTAGTTTTTACGTCTGAAGACAACTCCGCACTTTTTTTGTCCCAAAAAAACAACAACAAATGTACTAAATCCCAGCTTTCTTTGTGTACAGCTAATCGAACGAGACTGTGTTTTTTGAAGTTATTGCTTAAGACAATGAATGCCACAGTGCAGTCAGTGATTTCAACTGTCTGTAGTCTGTTATTTAATTCCTTGTTTACAACGGAGGGGAGAGGGGAAAGAGCCTCCCCCTTTATTTTCATCTATTGGAATGAGATATGTTATCTCCCTGTCAGACGGTGGTAGTGAGAACTGTTCTAGCTACACTGGTTCATAACCCATTTTAGCTAAAAGCTGCACACAAAAAAAGAATCTATGTAAATATGTGGAAAATTGTACTTATTTTTCCTTTATACAAGCACTTTTTACGCGTCCTGGTTTATACAAAAAAAACGAGTTTGTAATTATGCCCAGTTTCTACTTCATTCAAGAAACCATGCCACGCCATCTTGCATGAAGTTTGATCTTTCACAGTTCGTTGGACTTTTTTGCATTCATCTAACCCGATACGCTTCCACCAGCTCCACCAGTGCACCAGAGTCGAGAACTGAAAAAGAAGACTCGCCCCGCCGTAAAATGTCACTTCTTCACCTGGAAAACACACAACTCAGGGATACTCTCCGAAAGTCATCACTATTCAGTTGATCGGTAATGTTTTTTTTTTTAGTAAGATTGGATACACCCCCCCCCCCCCCCCCCTCCAAAATCACTCTGTGAAAGATTTTTGACATAGCACTTAATTATTTAAAAAATGAAGTCAATTACAGAATTTTTTTGTTGCAAAGAGGTATGATGCGTTTGCTTGCGTGTGTGTGTCTGTATGGTCTGTATTTGTATGAGAGGTACTCTTAAGTTCCCCGTTTACGCCGGTGAAGATTTAATGGTTCCTTTTTTTGCTCATCTTTTCTTCTTGTTTATCTTTGCCCACTCACCTCACCTTTCATCTGTACATGGTGGATACTATGAGATATGCATTCTGTCCTCGATGATCCTTGTAATAAATAATCAACACCACGAGGGTGCCCGATTCTTCCTTTAAACTTAAACCAGAGAGGAGCTGTAGCTCTTTTCTCGACCTGACTCCGCAAGGTCATCAGAGGTCAGGGTCGGGAGCTGGTAGGGATTCAGTGTCTTGCTCAAGGACACTTCAGCAGGGTGGGGGTTTGAATCCAGATCCTCTCGTCGCAGGACCGCCTCCCTCCCCCTCCTGCCCTCAATAGACTCATCTGCAGTGCTGCAGCACTTTGAAACACTTAAATAGTTCTATATTTATGAACACCACATGCGCTCCAAGCGAGTTGTCAAGTCTGCATCAGACTTTTAATACTACATGATTGCGGCATGCTAAGGCTAAAATTGGAATGCTATAATCCTTCATCTGCAACTCTTAAGTCAAATCTTATTTGAAAATATTGATGCGTATCATCTTGATGCATATTTTAAACCTCAATACGTCATGCAAATATGACTTTCTGGCCAAGGGCCTGCAGAGCCCTTTACACGGAGAGCACTGAACACACCACCAAACCAACGATCCTTTGACATGTTTTTATTAATTTCACTTTGACATCAGTACAGGGACCACATACAGGTTTTTTTCTGTTTTTTTTTCTTTTTTTCTGTAACATCTTTCCCAAAGCTCCAAAATATGAACTAAAGTCATCGCTACCAAACAAGAGCTCTGATTGTTAGTGAACAAACGTCTAGATACCAGTAGAGTCAAAAGCTAAACAAAGACTTGCCAAAGACAAAAAAAAAAAGAATGGAGAACACTCCGGCCACACTCCCCGTCCCCGAAGAATACACAGAGGAACAAACAGTAAAAGGAGAAAAGCAACATGCTGTGAGGAGACCGGTTAAAAATGTGCATGTTGATTCATATTATATATTACACTCTGGAGAAAAAAAGCCGACTATGATGCTGTATCTTAAGAAAGAGGTCTGTAATAGAGTCAGTGATCTATTTCAAACGTAAGTAGCATAGTGTACTGTGGGTAACATGGACAAAGGGTTCACTGAAAAGGTGGTGCGCCCGTGAAAAACCCGGTTTTGCCTTCATAACACGTCACGCTTTTTGAGGTGAGGTAAACATAAGCATTGAACTCAAGGTGTGTGATTGGCAGTTTGTCCCAAGAAAACCCCCAAAAAACATCCAATAGAAACGCGTGTTCCAGTAGCTCGGGGTGGGGTCAGAGTTGTTCAATTAACACAGCGACGTAGACTTCACAGCTACAATATGCAACTTTGACGTTAAAATAACAATAAATAGGATATATTATACATGTTCAGTCCTTGTGTGTGTCTGTAACCCTGTGTGTTCTTGCCTAAATGGGCTTTTCGATGTTGTTTTGGGGTGTATGCCATTTGCTGTGGGCGTGGCTATCAAGGTGAGGGCCACAGAGCAGGGACGTAATAACAGTGGAGGAAAAGCAGGGAGAAAAGAAAGAACGGCGAAGCTAAAACGTTCAAAAACACGGCAGACATCAGAGTTACCTCAGGCTAGATGCTGTTTCAAGCCGGCTCAGCGAGACGAGAGACAAGGGTCGGGAGGCGGGAACCTTGAACTCCGGAGGGGGCGGAGGGCAGGACTAACAATACACTTCCCGTCTGAAGGTGGAAGGTTGCATATTGTAGCTGTAACCCCCCCCCACCCCACCCAGTGATGTGACTGTCTGATAAAGACATCTGTGAGACAACTCTTGACCACAGCTGGTTAAAACGCAGTGGATGGGGGGGGGGGGGGGCAGAACCTAATGCCAGGTTTGTCATTTAAGTTCTCTATAAATCATTTTAAACAACGTGGAGATGTAGCAGAAACGCTTAAGGAGGACTATGGTTTTTCGATCAAATTAAAAAAAACACCATCGTAACAATCACAAGTAATAATCATCTTATAAACAAAGTCAGGGTCAAGAATATGAAACAGCCTATGTAAAAGGGTGAGAATCTGTTTCCAGATTACGCTATGACATGCGCTTCACGGCATTCAAATGATAATCAAAAAAAAAAATCAAAATAAAAGACCCCTATAATAAACCCTCACCGGACCACCACCGTCGTTTCCTCTGTCAGTGTTTAACCTACCCAACGAAAAGACCTTTAAGAAGCCCAGTGACACTTCACAGGAGTCTTATGATGCTGTTGTGAAGATAGTAGGGAGTCAAAAGCAGCCATCCTATAAGTAATAATCAATAATAGGAATAATAATAATAGTTGTGATCATCAAAATTTACAAGTGAATGTGAGACTTTGTGCGACAAAAATGAGTTACGACTGCTTGCGAGTGGGGGAAACTTTCCTTTTGTATAAAAAGCGAGGCCGACTTGGTTCCATACAGCAGAAAGAGAGCCTGTTGCTAAGGTGTATTTACATCCAGAAATCAGTTCAAAAAAATGCATCAAAACAGGGGTGAACTAGACCAAATTATCACAGCTGGCTCAGGGTTCCAATCCTTTTTTTTAATTTTATTATTATTTCAACCTGCTCGTGGGTTTTGAAAACAAACGAACAAAAAAAAAAAGTTCAGTGCATTGCAGAAACTTACATACATAAGTGCCTTTTAAAAAAGGTGAACAGAAAAAAAAATCAACTCAATAACAGGCCAATCAGTAACAGAAATGCTATTACCACCTTTTACAGATTAATTTTTTTTCTATTCATACGACTGCTGTAGAGCGAGAGCAGGAAAAAGACTAGCCCAAAAGAAAAAAAAAGGGAAAAAAAAGGGAAAAAAAAAAGGAAAAAAAAAATCACACCCAAAGGGTTACTTTTACTATTTTTTTTTTAACCTTTTCTAGCATGTTCTGTCCATTGACGTTCAGCGAAATGTTTTGTTAAAAGTACAGACATTTGCTTCTTTTTTTTTGTGTAAGACTAACCATCCTTGAATGTAAAATACCACACAACCCTCCACTCCTGTCCACTGCAAAACCAGGTCATAGATTCAGTCTAGTTCACTTGACCCTGCCTTGATTGCCCCTGCACCCCCTCGCGGCACGCCAAAAGACAAAGGGCAAAGTCGGTCACGCCGTTGCGCTTCCTCCGCTAGCACGACGTGCTTCCTGTACGCACAGGCACAGTTCTTTGCTAATGCTTGTAAGTTAAGCTGCGCAGTAGTTTTACATTGAATATTGGAGTAGCTCAGAGATTTTCTACCTAGCTGGTTCAGTGCGGTAGGGTGGTGGTGGTAAAGATGGTTGGTAGATGGAGTAGGGTGGTGGAGTTAGATGAGGGAAGGTTTGGGGGTAGGGGAGGGGTCGTGGAGAGAGAGAGAGGGAGAGGGAGAGGGAGATGTAAGGGGTTTAAGATGTCAATGAAGATGATGGTGATGATGTAGAAGTTTTAGTGCGAGTGGGGGAAGAGGGGGGGGGGGGCTGATCATTCAGTTTTGCTGCGCTTCACAGCTCCGGGAAGTTTCTCTTGCAACCTGGGGGAGAAAAGCAAAACAGGTGTAAAAAAAACAAAACAACAAACATCTGTTCTCACTAATAGACTCACAGATGTAGGCCAGGTTATTATCTAGGACGCTCTGGCACTGACGATGAGATACACTTACTTGGCCATTGTGGTGTTGACTTGAGTGCGTACGACGTCAATGTACTGATCGATCTGGGTCTGGAGAGAGGAGAGACAAGCACTAGTCAGTGAAGAAAAAACAACAACATATCACTAAAAAAATAGGTGAAGTGAAACGTAAAGTGTATCTGCATCTGTATGCTGATGCACATGATGCCGACGGCCACCAAGTCACAGGAAGGTGACTTCATATTCTTCGTGACTGGGAATGGGACGGTGATGATAGGGATGCAAAAAAAAAAAAAAGCCTTCGGTTTTCTGAAAAAGACTAGTCATTCAGTGAAGTCACTCTGCTGATGGATGTGTCCTGTAAACGGCTGACGTCATTGTTGCTAGGAATTGAATTTCTCATCAGACGCATTCGTCATGACATGGGACAGAAGGTCAGACTCTCACCTTGTTCTTCTCGTAGATTGGGGGCACGGCAAAGAGGAGGATGTCAGCTGGAGAGCACAGAGAAAGACGTAAGGACAACGATTTTTATTTATATTTTATATATTATATTTTCAGATATCTAAGTATCCACTACTTCATTAGTCTGGCCTTTAATGGAGAGTTTTAGGCTATCGGCAGCTTCAGCACCAAATATACCTATCGGCCTTCAATCAGTCGATCCCTAGTTCCTAACGTATCTTTATCAGCAGCTACTCTACTGGAGTCAAACGTGAAATAGATCTGCTAAGCGTTCGGGAAAGGGACATGACAAAGCCTTTAGGTGAATCCAAGTCGATATTCTCGGACCACAGAGCGGCAGGCCATTAGACAGCACTGTCCATCTTGTGACGGTGCAGTATGGGAAGCCACTGACCACTCACTGGCTCACCCTTGCCGGCTTTTGCCCATCTTGTCAGCCCAGTAAAAGGACACTGGTAGCATTGGACTAAATGAGCATGACGGTCTGATTACAACACCCAGGGGCCCCATTATTGTCTCACTTAAACACTGCTCTTTTACAGCACCTAAAAAGGTAATTGAGCTATACTCTTAGAAAACAGTTCTTCACCAAATGTTAACTTAAACTCGAAGCTCTCGGTTTTAATTCCAGCAACAGCCATGCATCCAGTTAAATGAAGCAAGATGCTCGACTCCAAATTGCTAGCTCTTTGTTAGTCACTCTGGCTAAGAATGTCAGCTAAATACCTATTATGCAACACATAAAGCAGTACAAAAGCCGGGTACTTTTATTCAGGGTTGGCACTGATGTCAAATTCTGACTTTTCCTGCCTTTCCAAAACTAATTAGTGCTTCCATAGCCTAAAACGTTTTTCCTTCCTAGTCTAGTTTCCACTATCGTTGTGTGGAGACAAACATCCGAAAACCACCAGCTAATGCAATGAACGTGTGAAACAAGTTGGGAAATAATTTCATGCTGTAACTGTGAAACAGCCCAAAAAAATAAAGCGTGAGAAACTTTTGTGTACAAATGTTATGATTATCGTGTAACCGGACATCTGATGATATCAATCGTGAGTTATAGGTGTTGAGTTATAAGTGGTTGATTCAGATTGATGGTGCGATCGTGAGGCATTTTCGGTTTGGTCTGTTGCCGCGTTCACGTCATGTCGGATTTACCGTAAATACGAGCCGTCAACTGGGGGGAAAAAAACGTTCACGTCAGCTTCCTAGTGGTAATTACAAGTAGGATGAGTAGGAGTGGTTTGTAGGCTTCGATGTCTCACACTTGGGCCCTCCTTTTATTAGCAATTTTAACCTGACCTTGTCAACTTCCCCTTGGCACTTCCCCTCGGGGGAATCCTTGCTGCGTGCTGTTACTTCCTTGATACCAAGTGCACTTTCTGAGATTAACCCTTCGACCCTTGCTTGATTTTTGGTACTACGCAACACCAAGTAGAGAGGGAAAGCCTCTTAAATTGAGCAATGAAACGTGGCCCAGGTGTTACGAATTGGGGAAGTATGACGTGGCCGCTTCGAGGTTGTAGGAACGAGGTGGTGTTTCTCCTCTGCGATGCCTTACCCAGGATGAAGATGGTGATTCCGTTGAAGACGGCTCCAACGTAGGTCAACAGCCACATGACCACAGCCAGCTGGGGAGAAAAGGGCAAACAAAGCCCGGCTTAGACGGCACGGGGACGACAGGAAACTCAGAGGTGAAGCATTTCTAGAACGTTCTACATCTACATTGGGGTTACGCTGCCAATTTTGGCCTTTTACTAAAGATCTGACATCAGTGTGGTCCACCTACGATATGATGGCTATGGTGTACTTTCATTGATTACATATTTATTGTAGAATTGATCAATACTACACCGGTTGCCTATGGGAAGCCTTTAAGCTGAGCTAAGGTGACATTTTGATTCCACAAAAGTATCGATGGCTATATAATTATCCCTGGGTTTTAATGCAGAGTTGTAGTGCCCTGTAGTCCTGTAGGCTTTCCTAGAATGCAGTAAACACTGTATACTTGGAATATTTTTGCACGAAAATGGTCACATTTAAAGATACTGAATAGTGGAACAAAATATCAGCTAGCTGTAGTTTCAATTTAAAAACCACAAACGTCGGCATTGGTTAAACCATAATCCACATCCCTGAGAATGGGATTTGGATGGGATGTGAATACTCAACCTCATGTGATTCTACATGCGGCGTTGCAGTGTAAGCGGACACATTTCTATCGAACGCTTTGCA
The DNA here is from genome assembly GCA_034670385.1 of Hoplostethus mediterraneus. NCBI lineage: Eukaryota > Metazoa > Chordata > Actinopteri > Trachichthyiformes > Trachichthyidae > Hoplostethus > Hoplostethus mediterraneus. The sequence goes on along the minus strand of JAXDDW010000113.1, from coordinate 1,107,600 downwards.
GTAACAAAGCGTGGCGCCTGGGCAATAGACTAAAGAGGTCAGCTGTAGGACGCTTAGTGGAAATGGGTGATACTCTCTTGAATTTACATCCCTGGTTAATGACCATGACATTGCTGCCGAGGGCTCGCTGGGGGGGGGGGGGGGAGGAGAGGATGATGAGAGGAAAGCTGAGGAAGAGGCGGAGGGCTTGCCGCTGACTTAATAGGCTTGGAGAGCTGAGCTACTGTACAGAGTATTATTCTTGCTTGGCTGATTGTGGGCTTGACAGCGGCCCTGCTCTGATGGCTGGTTGGTATTATCTGGTGGGCTAACTACTTCACCCATTCTCTCCCTGCTTATTCCCTCTCTCTCTCTCTCTCTCTCCTCATATAGGGCCCCTATATGAGGAGTAGGTGGATACATTAATAAGGGTCACCCGCCACACTGGAATGTTTGGGAACCGGACGCATGTAGGCGATCTCCCTCTCCTTGACGTCTCCCTTTACATTTCACAGCAGGGTTTCAATGCAAGAGGTGTAGGTGTTGAAGCGGATTACTGTAACAGATCGGAGTTCTAAAAACATTGCACTGCGGAGATGACAGAGGGGAGTAGTTTGTCATCAGGTATAGATCAATACAATATGTTGATCTGTCGATGACTGACGGGGCCCACCCACCTTCAGGGAGTCCACGAGGTCCTCGACCAGGAAGAGGCGGCTCATCTGCTTCAGGGCTCGGTTGATGTAGGTCAGACTGGCATCCACGTGCTTGCGGAAGGTCTCTGGGGGAATGCTGACATCCTTATCCATCAGCGCTCTGCAGAGAGAGGGGGGGGGGGAGGAGGAGGGGAAGGTGAACACAAAATGAGGCTAACCGGCCAGGCGATAATTGCTACAGAAAACGTTAATAACCAGTCTTGGTTTGAAGTGGGCTGACTCGATGTGCTTTCCATTTGAGTGCATTAGTGGTTTATAGTTTCAAAAAAAAGCAAAGACCTCTGCCCCACAAAGTGACCGTAATACATCTATGGGGGTTTGATAGGGTTGTTGGATCAATAACAATGACTCAACATTTACTTGGCGGGGTCTACTGTGAGAATATGTGACCTGGCGGTTAGAGAACCGGGTTAGTAACCGGGTCTCAGGATCAGTCGAAATGTAAAGCGGTCCAAAAACTGGGTACTTTTATTCTGTGACCCTAGTGTAAAATACCACGACTTTCCATAACTTAGTCGGAGCGCTTCCGTGACCTAAAAATGTTCTTCCTTCCTTGTAAATGTTTCAGTCTGGTTTCCACTCCAGTTGGGCTAAATAAAATTTGTGAATCTAGTTGGACAATACATTCTACTATATTCCTGTAAAATGACCCATTTGTAAAAATTCCCTGACTTCCCAAGAGAATTCATCACATCCCGGTGGGAACCCCATTTATTCCACAAATCTGACTTACCATTTCACTCCACTACTTTGTGTGTCTGTTTTTCCCCCCCATTCTGTTTTGTTTGAGGCAAAGATGGATTGCAAGGGAGCCTTAAATCGTGCATCTTTGAGACGGGGCTGTGTTGTGTACTCAAATAAGCGCTCCCCCGGGCTCTGGCTCGACCATAAAGGTTGTTCTATAAATACGACAGCAGAGGCAGAGGTTATATCAGGCAATGCCACGGCTGACCCCTCACATTCTGGGATTTGGAAAAGGCTTTTGAGCAGCGAGTGGCAGCATTTGAGGCTGAATCGCAGACAGTGGGTTTTGATTTTCCACGCTGAAAAACACCAGCTCCCTACCGCATTCTATCTCTGATGTCAGTGCAATGAAGTGTATCACAGAATCATTTATTTATTCTCCTGTTCTCCTTGTTAATTTATCCATCGCTTAGTAAAAGCATAAACCCCAGAGCTGAGCTCGAGCGATATATGGGGTCGATATTGGCCTCGTGTTCAAAATTGGATCTGCTCCGGTCGGTGTCTTCCACTTCCGATACGATGCGGTTTTATCGATCGATGCGACACCGGTTGCCAACAAAAGGACGTGCGAGAAACTGCCTCGACATCGGCTCTCTTACTTGAAGGGGTGTCCATCGCTGGACTTCTGCACGGCCTGGATGACGGACTTGTAGATGCGGAAGGTGATGGTGACGCAGAGCAAGGCCAGCAGTAGGTAGGAGGCCACGCTGATGACGCTGAAGGCCGCCAGCGACAGCAGCAGCAGCATGGACAGGCCGAACACCACGCCAGACTTCTTGGGGTCCCGCCAGTGGATCAGATCCTTGACTATAGGAGGAGAAAAAACGAGGGTTAGACTATCGGGGGGAAATGTCGGCCTTTTGTTAAATATCGGATACTGGTCACGTCATCCACCTCTGATATGATGGAGAGTTCATCTCGGACCACAGCTGCGAAAAAAACAACCGTTCGATGTATCCCAAAGTTGGGAGAATAGCTGGAGTGGGTCACCCTCCTTTCCAGAGCTACTAACCCTAAAATAATGTTAATGGGTTTCAGTGGTGAGTTTTTAGTCTCACATGATGGCCTAAATTCTGTTTCAGAGGATTTTCCACCCTGCCAATAATAAAAGTATGGGGGAAACACTGAACACTTCATTAACACAATAAACAATATATCAGTTTGAGGCATGAAAGATATTGAATATCGGCAGCTGCAGTGCAAAGCTATCGGCTAAGTATCGGTCCAACTGCATCTGCAGCCAAGAATAACCAAGGGAGGCATAATGCCGGAGATGCCCGTTGCATGTTTGCATGTGTATCTGGTGAGGAGTCGTGCATGCAGAAGCGATAGCCTCTATATGAGGCCCGTTATGTAACACCGGGAAGGGGCGGCTGCTCTCAAACTGCCTCTCCACCACTTACACAAGGTTTCTTTAAATGCCCCCCCCCCCCCCCCCGCGTGCAGAGGGAAGGCGGAGACGCCATGTGGGGTGATGCCTCAGGGAGGGTTCAGGCCCGAGTGTTCCCAGCAACTTAATGGGAACACACAGCATATAGGGCCTCTCGCACAAACAGAATAAACAATGTAGCTGCAGAGAACGGTTTACACTCACCCTGCGCTCAGGACATGGACTCGCATCTTGCAGTCAGTCAAAATAGAGTGACAATGTTTTAAACTAAATTCCTCATTCATTCCTAATTAGGCCCTCTAGTGCCTTCTACACCAGCTCATAGCAATTGTTTTTATTTCAATTGGTCTATGGGCCAAGAGGCGGCAACATTAGATGTCAGTGAATACATTTATAGATGACTATGCGTGCAGTCCTGTAATCCTGACGAAGGCGACGGAAACACATCCGTTTTTTAATGTTGAAGCTTTGTAGGCACACGCACACAGTAGACACACACATGCTTGGTATTGCTAGTTTGTCCACGACTAAGAACTCTGCTGACACACACACACACACACACACACACACACACAAAACAGGGCACCGAGCTACGACCAACATCCTCTTATGTTACCAGTCTGTAAGCAGCTGCTCTGTGGGTAAATACTGCACATGTAACTAATGGACACTTACTAGTGGTGATGATAGTTATAGCATGTGAAAACCTCATAACTTCAATTTGAATGATTTTCCATGTTTTCACTTCTATGTCTATACTATAGGTCTTTCAAAATTCCTATGTAAACCTTCCAAAACCAACTGGGATAAACTCAAACATGCATGGTGGTCAAGCTAAAAGCAAGGCTGTTCTTCATTCCTGAAAAGCTCACATTTTTGGAGGTACAAGGTTTTCACTCGAGGGGGCCCTGAGTCCCCTCCCAGCATGCTTTGCTGCTGGTACCCACCAGGAGGCAGCCGGAGCTTGATAGCCCTCGTTCATTACCTCTCTTTCTCTCCGTTGCTATGTCTCTCGCTCCTTTTCAGGTCCCAGTGGCCGCTGAGCCGCAGTGGCCTGCTTTTACTGTGCAGTGTGCAGTTCTTAAAGCTACAGGCACCACTGAAGGTACGGGTGGATCCAAGGGGTGGACTAATAACATAAACACCACATGAAGAAGCACTTTAAAGCTGCACAACGCAAGAATTTAATGTAAAAATATACCTGCCTCATCAGCTTAAAATCACAAAGTGGGGCTGCAACAGAGAAGAGCATCCCATCCCCTCTAATTGAGACACTGTAATTTCTCCCTATTTGCCCAAATGACAATCTAGTGTCTGGTATAGTCACTTCTCCGCCCACAGGAAGTGACAATTCAAAACGTAAGAGTGAAATACAAAATGTCTCCTAAACAGCAGTCGTCGTCCAGAGGAAGCTGGAACTTGCATTGCTGGTCTTGTCCCTACTGACTGAGCGTTAGCTAACTTGCTTGCCATCCATTTGCTGGCTGTTTAGCAAGTGTGGCTACAGCTGCTACCATGCTAACAAGCCCCACTAATCATCTGTTGCCTGCAGTGATTTATTCAGTTCAGGGACAGTCGGACGGGGCAGTGAAACTGTCATTTGTTGTCGGCCCATTCAAAACTACTTGCTTCAAATCTGCCGACTCAGCACCCAGCATGGTGGAGGATGTGCTTGGCTCTGGCTCATCAACTCACGTGGAGCTGTGAAGGCTTTTGTGTATTGAAGGTTTACTGCATGGATCGTGAACTGGCATCCAGCCCGCCGAATATTAATGAATTCAGAAAATTTGACAAAGAAAAAAAAAAAAAAGGCGTTCCGGTATTTAGAATATCTCGAATTTTTTTCTTCCAATATTGAAGCAACCCCAAAAACAATTGAGAATAATTTGATTAGGAATGATTTACCGACCCCAAATATGTGCGTTCGACCCGCGGGTTCTAAAGACGTTAAATAAATACACCTGTCAGACAATTATTAGCGAATAGCCTACACAACCCGATGCAGGAGTCAGGGCTAGGATAGGTGAAGCTGAAACAAATTCCCGTCTTTTATGAATTATCTTCATGTAAGTATGGGGACAAACTCATAGCTCTTATTTAACATTTCGTTTTTTTTCCACATGCTCTTATTTTAAAACCTCAGCATCGGTAAATGGTTTGTTTGGCGAGACCCCAGACAGCCTGAAGAGATGCAGTTGTTGCCCTCTCTTGTTCAGTTAAAGTTCGGTTAATAATTCCACTGGCATGGGAATATCCAGCTTTCAAGCTGTCAATTTTTCTGCGACGGGCCTCTGACTGCTCAGGATATGACTCATCTGCCTGAGTGAGTCTGTTTTTGTGTCTTGTATGTTTGTTTGTTTGTTTGTAAATGCAGGTCTTGCTCGAAAAAGAGAGAAGTGACTACCTGGTAAAATAAAGGTTCAATAAAAAAAAAAAATTTGAAAGTTGCATGCCTTGTGTAATGGTGACGCCTAGGATTGTATTATTTTGCAACAGCGATCGTTTCATTGCAAATGAGGCATACAGGTTTAGCATCACTGAAAGTTGGCATGACGAATGCGTGTCCAGCGTGTCCAGTCTTCATAAAAGCTGCGGTTTTCCACGTCAACTTTCTGCTTTAGGCTCTTTTTGTGACATTTTTGCTTGCCATGGATGGACAATGTGACAGCTCCCCAAAAGTGAAGCCAAAATATCTCAATCGTCCCCTGGTGGCTGGCTGCAGTATAGGTGTTAGGAGTCTGTTCACACTGTTAAAGGCTAATAAAAATAACATAAATTTTGTAAGAAAGTGAAAATATTAAACAATAATATGCTAATTATGCCTAAATATTATTTATTTATTTATTTGAAAGTCCGGCCCCCACAGTGTCTGCTTAGAAAGATTCTGGCCCTTGGGACAAATGTAGTTGATGACTCCTGGTTTAATCAGTGAACAATGCTCTCACTGGACAAACGTTCTTACCGTCAACCTACTGACTGCCACAGGCATTTATGTATTCATTTAGCTATTTCTAAAGGAAGAATTCTATCGGTGCCTCATCAGTGGCCAATATGATATATCGCTAAAAAGCTTACATCGGTGATACCCACATGATATCGGGATGGTGCAGGGTGTTTTTCACCCATACCCAATAGGGGGTGCATTAGATTCATCTTTGCAACGAGTGGCTCTCTGCATATATACATGCTAATGCTCAAAATAAGACCGAATGTTAGAAACTGAGACATTGACTAAATAAATGATTGCAGATGTTTGTGCGTACCCCCCTACATGCCCTTGTGTACCCCTGGGCATAGAGGAATAAAGAAAAGTTGGAAGGAAAGAGAAGATTGGGCATGTAACAGAAAAGAGAAGTGTAACAAATTTCAGTTCCCACAGAGTGCTTATCAATAATGTTACTTTGAGTAACAAGCCCAACACTGTTCCAGTGTTTGTGACAATGTGTGTTCACACCCTGCTCTATTTTTTCATTTGACCGCATTACAACACAGGCCAACAGGAATTTTCACTGTATAAAAAAAAAAAGCGCTAAACATCAGACAGCTTCTTAACAAAACTCTGAGTCAAATACCACAAGTGATTACAAACATCAGCATGGCTGGCTCAGTCTGATTCAAGTATTCACATGATCCCCTTGAGAGTTGCCCCGCCCATCCTCCTTCACCAATCTCCACATACAAACACAGGATTACCACAAATCTTTCACTACAAATGGACTGCCTTATTTGAACTAATCTTTAAAAAAGGCCTGGTAACAAGTCTGGCATTCTAGCTAGCCACGAGATGTAGGAAGGCCCTTCTGGCTAAAACCATGTGGCCCTGAGTGACAGAAAGCCCCTAGGTCAAGATGAAGTATGAAGCCTTTTCTCTTTGACAAGGAACTGGTATGGCAATGCTGCATTAGTGTTAACAATGGAGGGTAGCCAGCTGAAACAGGCACGCCCAATGAAATAAACTCACCTAGCCAAGCGTACCCCGCCTAATAACCTAGAGAGTTGTGAAGCAGCACTGCAGAGAAGCACTAAAATAGCACTAAGGCTCATGGCTGAGGGAGAGGATTCAGTGCCACAGGGTTCACATACAGAACAGGACACAAAAAGAGACCTCATTCAACAGAACAAAGTAATTATATCATAATTCAGAAGTGGTGTAAGTCACCAACTTCTATGCAACTACGCATGTTTGCTGTAAAACAAAAAGCCAAAGTCACGTCTCTTCAGCATACCTTCTCAGTTGCCTGAGCACCAACTCACTGTTCCCTAGCATGCCAAGTATAGTATAGATATGGCACGCAAGTACCACTGCATGTGTTAGGATAACTGTCTACATACCAGCCTCTGTGCATGTGTGTGTGTGTGTGTGGTACTAAGTGTGGGGGAGTTGGGTTTCATGTTTGCATGGAGGGGGAAGGTATTGGCAGAAGTGACGATAGAACTCCTGTAGATTAACATCTTCCAGTACTCTACCTACCTCTGAATAACTGAGATTAACATGAAATCTATAAACTGTATATTCTATGGTGTATGTGTGATATAGTTACAAATGTACCAGAACACAGAGTAAGCTGTGACGCATGAAAACAGCAGTCTGGTTTGGAATAGCTCATATTCATGGCGTATCATTTTCCAGAGAAAGAACTGAAGAGAAGAGTGGAGGACATGGGGGGGCTGAAAGATCTCAGGACAGCAGACTAATTAGCCAAGTTGGCATTCTGCCTCTGAATTTACAGCGCAAATTATCATACATCATTATCATTATCAAATATAATAGAAGAGGCACAGTGGCCTCTGGACTTGTGATTAACTATGCATCACTTCCCTTCTTGCCTTCGTTGTGCCTTGTCATTTGTTGGTTTAAATATTGTAAAAGGCATGAGATATTAATGATGGCCGGTGCAAAAGGTTAAATAAAACTCTCTTATTGACCATTATCTTTCTTGAATGAGCTTCTCCTGCAAGTGCAGGGTGCAGTGGAAAGTTGCATCAAAGCAGAAACCCAACACTGGGGATCGACTGTGCCGCCTGACTTTCTCGGGCCCTTGCAAGCCGACACTCGGGCACCATCCACTCTCCGCCAATATACCACCGCCCAGCTTTAAAGGACAGAGGGTAAGACAGGGTCAAAGTCTCAAACGGAGAGGGGATCACTAGACCATATGCTGCCTCAGTGTCCATATAGCCCACTACAATGTGGTTTGACCCTTATGACCTCTGTGACGACTACACTTCACCATGTCCCTAGCAACCTCTATATTATTTTACAGCTACAGCCCTTAAAAAAATGCTGTGACTTTCAGGAAGATAAAGATAAATCTGTACTACAACTTTAGAAATGCATACGAAAAAAATGCATGCATTATCAGGCTCTTCAAAAAACACATGTAACCGTATGTTACACAATAATAGAAGAATCAAACGAACAGGCAGGTACAAGGTGCAAGTGAGCCAAGGGGTCATTTTGAGGTGTTTGCATGAGAGGTTAGCGGGCCTACAGCCCAGAGGGAGGAAATGTTACCTGATAAGTGGGTTAGTATTGCTGTCAAGACATGCTCAGCAAGATGGTAGGCTTCAGCCACCCACTCGTCGATGGCTTCTACCTCTTTGGAATATGTGCTGTCAGAAGCAGAGTTGGTTTGGGGAGATGCAGAGTTGGGAGCTGGGGTAAAAGACGACTGCTGTATAGACGCATCATTGGGGTCAGCGTCGTCCCAATCAGAAACAGTCATACTGGGCAGGAGTGAATCCTCCTCTTCTTGACTACTGCCCAGCTCTTTAAGAGCACTGATGGTGAGCCTCTCTTGTTCTAGATCCATCACCATGGTTGGAGGGGACTGCAAAGGAGGCACGCCTGTTTGGGGGAGCTCATCCTTGGAGGTAAGACCTTTAGGAGTTTTGTCAGGTTCTTCATCTTGCCTCGACTTCAGGCACTCCCTCATGAACTCCACAAAGCTATCCGTAGCTCCAGGATCTGAGCAGTCAGGTTCAATGCTTTCTGGGTCGCCTGTTGTGTCAGGTGTATGGTGACCTGTTTTAGTGTCCTTCTGGATCTTTGAGCTAATTTCATGCGGCAGGAGGGACTCGCAGCTTGTCATGTTATCTATAATGATGCCACTGTTCACCTTATCAACCACTGGCTCCTTGAAGCCGCTTGGTGGCTCACTTTGGAAAGAGGAATATGGGTCTTTGGGATATTCTCTAGAAGGCAACTGGCCAAGTGGATTGGGACAGGGCTCGTCATCTTCCAATGAAGTGATATCCTCCAGATCTGGAGTGTCCGCGGGAAAATCACTTTGTGGGATGTTTGCACTCAGTGTTTCAATGTGGATCTGAGATGGATCAGAAGGAGAGGGCTCCTTAGCGTGGTTTTGCTCTCTCTCGTCAAGCATGTCGTCCAAGGCAGGAGGTGCATCATAATCATAATCAAATGATTGTCTGTCATATAAGTCATCCTGAATGAAGCTGGATTTAGAAAGTGAAGCCGTTTCAATATAGCTCTGTTTCTTATCCGTGTTGATCTTTTCATCCACTTTGGAAGGGACGTGATGAGCTGTATCCTGAGCAGTAACATCAGTCACGTCAGGTTTCACCAGGATATCTTGTACTTCGTCTGACCACTCGTCATCATTGTCTGGGAAGTCTACCTCTTCATTTGTGACAGACTGTTTGGCAGTGAAAGGGGAAGTTTCATCAGTCAACTCAGTGGAGGTGGTCTGTGATGTCTCAGGTTGTGCTCGAGAGAAATCAGAACTTGAGTCCTTTGACGCATTCTGTGGCAAGTCGGTTTTTGATTCGAATTCCTGTTGGACCGTTTCAGGATCAGATTTAAGTATTTTGTGTTTGGGAGAGTATTCAGCATCAGAGTCCACAGGTGAGGATGGAGGAGAGTAGCCTTCCATGAATTCAGTTTCTAAGGGACGTGTCTTGGGTGATTCAGTTTTAGTCACTTCTGGCGGTGGTTCAGTGGTTTTGGGGGCTTCTTCAACTGAGTCTTTTACAACTTCATAACCCTCATCTTCCTCCGCCTCAAACTCCATCTCCTCTTCACTATAATTTGGCTCATCAGTTTCAATAACATTGATTGTTGGGACCTGCATGAGCTTTTTCTCTGGCTTTGCTGGAGGGATCTCCTTTACCTCAGTGGGGAGGGGTTGAGCAGAAGGGGCAGGAACAGTGGTGGGATCATTTGAAAGTGCAGGATCAGAGGAGAGAGGGAGGGAGGGAGCAAGGACTGAGGCTCCATCCTCGATGACAGTATCATCCGACTCTCCTGAGCTGTCCACTTCAGTCGCCTCTGGGGGCTCCAGATCGCCACCCCACAGGGTGTTCTTGGCATCGAAAACAGTCTCTTTAGAGTCAATGGCAGGGGAGAGAGGGGGAGATGGGGAGCCAAAGCCAGCAGGAGGTGCAGGAGAAGCAGGAAGTGCTGAGTCGAGATTTGGTGGAGCCTGGGCACCAGACTTATCCTGTTGGTCCCACATGTAAGCGGTTGGTAAAAAGCTGAGGTCAAACTCTGACTCCTCCTCAACGCTAGGCTGCTTGGGTGGCTCATTGAACTGATCTTTCAGTTTTGGAGCTTCAAGAGGAAAATCCATGAAGGCATCAGGGACACCAGCAAAAGCTGCAGGAACATCAGGTATAACTACATCTGCCTCCTTCACCTCCTTTGTTGTAGCATTCTTTTCTGAAGCCAGGACGCCTTTGTTTAACTCTACAGCATCATCAAAGTCTGGCACTGGAGGTAAATGAGCCCTCATCCAGTCTGCTGTGTCTTCAAACTCATTCACTTGTTTTAACTCTCCAAGTACTTCAAAGGGGGATTCGGGTGAATCTTGGTCAGCAGAACCTCCTTTCTTCTGAAACGTTGAGGTGATCGTCTCAGTAGGAGACTTCTCATAGTGGCGCTCTCTGAAGTGGGGGAAACCTCCATCGCTTCTAAAATCTGGTTCCTTTGTCTTGGCAGCAAGAGCTTCCAATGCCTTTATCCTCTCTGACACAGGAGATGTCTTGATCGGTGAATCTGGTTGTCCATCAGGCGGCCCTGCTTCACTCCCATAATTACCAGGTGAGAATGAGCCAGGTTGAGAAGGAAAGCGAAGGGAGGTGGCCACACCTTCAGAGGGCTTGTCAGAGCCCAGGACCACTCGTTTGTCTGCATTGCCATGCAGGAATAATGACAACGAAGAGGAAAAGGGAGGGGAGGGCATATAAATCAGACACTCAACTCCCATGCACTTCTAGTATTATTCAGCAAGGCCTTGGCGTTGCAGCCCAAGCAATCATGCATTGCATCATGAAACGGTAATATTTTTATAATGGATGGGATTTCACTTTCTGCATGCTGCTCTTAACCACTACAGTAAGTTGCCATTAAGCAGCACTTATGGCAACATGAAAAATGATTTGTATGATCAAAATGAAGCAGCATCAAACAAAATAAAATTTTACAGCTTGATAATATTGTTTGTAAATCACTGTGTGGCTAATGGCTGAATGTCCATTTTTAAATCTATCACACTTGTTACATACTTGCAGGCTTGAAAGCAGTTTAATTTTAGTAGAGCTTTAGTTTAGCGGTGTTCAATCTCTTTACATGAATGAAAAACATCCACAATATTCTCTCAGTGGCAAGTGTGGAACTTTTACATTTTCAGTCCCTATTACATAAAAGGTGAACAACTGCCAACTGTTCGCTGTACACACCTGTAGCTAAAATAAAAATTGTTTCAAGCAGTTACCAAAGCCTATCTTAGAAACAGTGTTGATCTAAGGCCATTTGCTTCTTAGTTTCTCAGACCATTTATGGTCGGTTGAAAGTCAAAGATTGTTGCTACTCTTGAAGTGTGGATTTGATAGGGTCAAGGATCCATAAGTGTTTTTGGTTTTTTAGATGTTAAAAAGGTGCAAATGTGTACAAAGTCCAAAAAAGATAAATGTATACAAGGCCTTGTACACTAGTTTGTCCATTTTTGGATATGTGTATTTGTTCATCAATACAAAAGCAGTTTTCACTGATGCTACTTTGGCTGTAAAAGGTCATGCCATTACTACAAAAACACTGCTGTAAAAATGGGAGAAGTTAAAATGGCATGTAGCTCCTCCCGCTATAAGAGTCACAAAGTCATAATGACTTTGTGACAGCTGCTAGTGGACATTTCATATAAATATGCCTTCAACAGAGAACACTAAAGGAATGATATAAAGCTGAAAGTGAAAAAACAGGGCTGTGATAAATGTAGTCTCAGACAACAAGTCTGATGGCGAAGGTCAAAAAGGATAAACACGCCCTGTATTCATTCCCCAAGGCCTTTTGGATAGTTGGGGCCCCACCGATGGGATTTGTTTCCTTGTTGTTAGACTGGAAAATATAACTGAAGCACTGATAGGCCACAGACTGACTATGTGCCCATACTGCCAGCAACACGATCAACAAGTCAGTGGAAGTCCATTGATTTCCTATTAAGCTGAGCAACCAGGGAAATTTGGGAAATTAAATTTTACTACAGCTGAAATTTTTAGAGTCACTATGATGGCAGGGTCCCCCCTGGGTATCCTGTGGGCCACAGAGTCAAATATTCCAAGCAACTGTTCCAATAATCACATGATCCCTTCGAGCACCCAGTGTCAAACCATCATGACAGGGAATTGGTTGCTATATTGGGAGGTGATCGTCAGCTGCCCAGCTCAACCTACACAAGCCACAACTCCAACAATGTGTCACCACAGTTTAACTTTGAGCAAAAACTCCAACAGGTATACTGTGTAATTGTTTTTTCCCTAGTAAATACAAGGTACATTTTTTCCCCAGGGTTAACAAAAAATACTTAATACTTGTTCATACAGCTTTTTAAGGGCGTGATCATACCAGGCATGTTTAGAGCACGTTTGGTATTTGAACTCTGGAGCGTTTACGCTTTTAGTTCAGTTCGTTTGAGCAGGTGAGAACAATGTCATTCGAATTTGGGTGACACCAAATAACTGCAGCAAATTGCCTTAAGATGAGACTCTCTCCAAGCAAACTGCAATGCGAACAGCGAACAAAGTAAACCTAACAAACTACAGGAAACGACCGCAAAATGCAAGGTTTTATGGGTATTAGGAGACGGGATGTTGACATCTGATAGCCAGCAGTTCCCCATGCTTGGAAAGTCTAGCATAACAAAATGAACCGAGGCAAACCGCAGCCCGGACTGATGCTGATATTCGACTACTAATTCATGTGTTCGTAACTGGTATGAACACCATCATGCTCAGCTAAAGTTACAGGGACCAGAATGGGTTCCCAAAACTCTGTCCAATAAACAAGCCACATGTGAGTCCATGTGACTTTTGTCTACAAGCCCTGGTTTGCTTGTAATTGGGCAGTGTGGAAGTCAGCTTTTCTGTTCAGACTAATAAAACAGTAGGTGTGATTGCAACCTACAATAATATTTCAAACTGTTGTTGTCCTTCAAATCCCATCATTACAAAAGACACATTACATGAACATATTTCCCCATTTCATGTTTTGTTTGTTGTCAGCATGCCCCCCCCCCCTCCCTGAGACTTTGCCACTGGCGCACAACTGACTGGTATACTTTGTCTTGGTCAGGACCCCCGCCTCCCCTCTCATTGAGCGCCACAGTACAATGCATTGTTCAAACTAGGCCACATGAATGGACTTTCCATCTGTCCGACAGCGATGTCCTTTGGCCCTGCGCTGGTAAACAAATTCTAAAACCGCTACTGGTCAAAAGAGTACAGCCATGGACGGAAAGCAGAGCCAGCAGTGCTTTATTAGAACCATGAACACTTCAACTGGGCTCAGCATACAGGAGGGTGCCTTTTGAATGTGGTTCGGATAAACCGGTCGACAACCTCATTTTGTAATAGGCCAATAGGCCATCTTCCGAATGAGGGCGTCAGTGGCCTTCCACGTCTCACTTATGTAATCTGCCCTCTGTAGTAATTGGAGTTGAGTGGAGTTGTGTGGTAAAGTACGTGGGCTGGGCATCAAAAACGAATTAGCAAAAACCTCTCCTAAAATGAATAAAAATAGAGCCTCGGCCAGGGTCTCTTTGCGAAATACTCCTGAGAAGCAGGGGAGGAACAAAAGACATTTTTCAGAGAAGTAAGAATGTTAATCCCTTCATTGGTATTCAGGCCTTGAGTAATGTTTCATTAAAATAGTTTAGTTGGTAAGTGAATTTATTTTAAGATCAAGAGGAGTATCCCAAATAAATGACTACAAGCATTTAACAGATGTGCACTTCAAGACAGCAAATTGCACTTCAGCATCATTCCTATTGAAGGCCCTGGGATGTTATTGATTAAACGTTGCTATCCATGAGCCACGTCAGATACTTCTGCTGAAGAGCAGATGAGTCAGTAAGAGTAAGAGTTCAAATTCCATTGAGTGCAGTCATGTCATCTCCCACAAAAAGGTTGGAAGCTCGTGTCTTAGATGTGTGATAACCTGGGAGTGGGCAAACCTTTGTACTTTGTAGTTCAAATGAGTTTTCAAACATTACTCTAGCCTAGACTTGTAAAATTGTGTTGAAAATTAGAACAAAACAAAAAATCTCAAAAGTTAGAAATATTCTAAAAATAAATCACAAAAAAAAAAAAAAAAAATAGCTAGATGAAAGAAAACCTACTTTTTAAGCTCCAGCATAGATGTGAGACATGCACCAAGCCTAAGAAGCCATAAAATGATAGTGGAGTGGAGGGTGAGCAGCCACAGGCGATGGCAGGCCCAGACCCCTGGGCGGCGGATGATCCCTCCAGTGCCGCTCATCCCCCGGGGGCCCGGCTGCTATTGGGGCTGGGGGCTCAGATACTAGGGCTGGAGGTAGGTAGGTAGGTAGGAAGGACCCCCTCGGGACACCAGCCTGATCCATTTTTAGGCATCTGCTCTTGTGCGTACAAAGTGAACTTGAACTTTCTTAAAATAAGGTGGCAATCTTGGGATTATCTTGAACTACAGCAAGTGCTGCTGACCTAAATAATGCTTGCTAGCAGCCAGTAAAGACTGAAATGGATCAGACTGCTGTCATCTGTGGAGATTTGAGTTTCACAGGTCTTTAATTTGTAGCCGTATATATATATATTTATTAGGGGGGGATGGGTAAGGACAGTAGTGGGTTCTGACATGGAAAGATATTTCATTTGAATCATGCACGTTACCACATTCACTGCTCATTTAAACGTAAGATATTGACTGTTGGTGTTTAATGCCCATTTGTTCTGTTGGAACATGAGGCACATGGCTCTCTAATCAATAGCTTCCATAGCGCTTAGCTTGGGCATATTAATCTTTACACCACATGTTGAGTATACCACATGTAAATAACTGTACAATTCATCTCATCACTCATCAGACTATGGTTTTGCAGAGATTAATGGCCCCCCCAACAGAAAATGACAACTACCATATGCCACTGAAAAAGGGGAGGGGCTACGCCACCCTGCTAAATTACAATTAATGTAGCCCTAGGCCAGCATTGGAAACGGATGGGACGGTAAAAGGCTTCTAGGGGGGAGGGGCGGGTAAGAGCGCTTGAGTTAGGATTGCGTCGGGTTGTTGGTTTCTTTGTGAGCCATTTTAAAAAACATCTTTTGTTTTGTTTCTTAAGAGTAGGAGAGGGGAACTAGAAAGAGGGATGAAGAGCGCATTACAGCAGCAGGCCAGCAAGAGAGATAGGAAAGAGGGAGAGAGAGGTAAAGGGTAAAAGTGGGAGAGAGAGAGAGAGGGAGAGAGAGAGAGAGAGAGAGGTGGGGGGGGGCGTGGGAGAGCAGGCGAGCAGCGTAAGAGAACCATACACTTGCCTTGAGGAGACTGAATGAGAGATACAGGCGAAGAGGAAAGAAAGGAATCTGAAAAAATAAAAAGGACAGAAGAATGAACATCCTAGAGAGGAATAAAATAAGTCCTATCCGCTGCACCCCCCCTCCCATTAAAATAGTCAGGCCTTGCACTGTCCAACCTTAACAACTCTATATATGCTGTACAAAAATCTACCACGAATAGACCACAAAAATACTTAAGTTCACTTTATCCTTTCACCCCAATGCCCCATGCATGTGCTCTTCAGATTTACTCCAGTAAACCACCCACAATTATTTTAACATGCACTTATATTTCCTATGCAGGCAGGACCAAGACAAAAATATAGATATAACTAATAACATAATAACAAGCATCAGACAAAGGCACGTTTCACTTTACCATTGCTATAGGCAAATTAAGATGCTTGACACAATTTAACCGACCACCGTTTCTTAGTTTCCCAGTGAAATTCCGAAGTACTTCTCCCACGGTTTACTCTGCTACTCCAGATGCCAGCCGGGGCACCCATATCTCACCAATTGATGGGAATTAAGCAACCTTACAAATGTTCTGCCTCACTTCTGAATCTCATGTGATTGAGAGCACAAGGTCTCCCTTTGTAGAGCGCTATCGTCCGACTGTCTCCGTGAATATCAGGGGAGTTATTTTGGAGTTTATTGGGAGTGTGCGAATGGGTTGGGAATGCCAGGAGAGAACAACTGAGGCCTTTAGTGCCGAGTAAAGGGCTGTGGATGGGTGAGGAACTTCAGGTTTTATCAGGGGAGAGGTGGCATCCTCCCTTAAGACACCGGACGGGTTCGTAGACAGGCCGGGCAGGTTGGCGAGCCCTTGCGTTGTGGCATTCCATCCCTCAGATTCACACTGCTGTTAACCTCTGACGCGCCACACCTTCACTTTTCACCACTTCCTAGATTTGTCAGAGGCTTTAAGTAGGGTGTGACTAGCTGTGCCGCTCCAGTGCGAAAAAGCATTATTCCTAGGCACGTTCGAATTAAAAACAGATGCATGCATCCGCTTACGTCGCTGTTCTACCAAATGTGTTGTGCTGATCTGCTGAAGGATGCATTAAAGAATCCGTTTTAATTGGCCAAGTATTTTTTGCACAGAAGAGGAATTCGACTTGCTGGGTTGTTTGCGTAGCTCGTTAAACACAAAAAACATAGTAAACTGAATCTGCAATACAATATGCACATGGCTCTCTGTTGGAACCTGACTGATCGCACTGATGGGGAAACTACGGGAGAGAGAATATTGCACTGAATGCTTTGAATGCTGCAAAGGGGGAAAAAAGCTGCACACAGAGTATAAATAGGTGTAAATATATAACTATACAGCCAGAAAATGGTTTCCTATAAAAGAATAGTTTGTTAAATCCATTTAACTGAACGTGTCCAGTGAAAACCGTTTTGTAACAATGCCTGACCGTGGAAATGATCATCTCTAGAGGAGGAGGTCTATCTGGGGCAAGGGTTAAACATGGCCTCCATGCAGTAGTAGCTCATATTTCCAACACCGCTGATCTTCTATGTCAAATCTATCAGACATGGGGCTTCTTAGTCTTAGGTTTTAAGGTCTTGTAGGGGAGGGGGGTTGATGGTGCAGGTGGGGCCCACTGGCGTCTCAGTCATGCCTGCCATTTCTGCCCTGGTCGAGTTATCCAGTGCTGTCCACCCCTGAGGGCTATTTGGCTGCCTCAACTGGAGTTGGTGACCTTTGTGATTATAGTCAGTTCCTGCAAAGAGTGTGTGTGTGTGTGTGTGTGTGTGTGTGGAGCCCAAAATAACTCCCATGTTCTCTGAAGGCCTCGCTAATATCAATGGTAGTACAGCCATATCAGTGGCTACGCCGCCTATATCACAACACCTTCACCTTGGGACTTGCCTTGATCAATGAACTACAGTTGGAATTAACATTTTGAGTTTAGTAGAATGCTAGTGAACTCAACAGCCTTTTAAGAAAAAACAAATCATCATAGGTCCAGGAAGTCAATGTGTCCGTTAATGTGCTTCCACACTGACAGCGATGCAATCAACAGTCCATTCATTTCCTGCTGAGCAACCAGGGAAACTCGGCAGATATGTGGATGGTCAACTACCCTGTTACTGGAGAAAGGTTGACCGCGGCTTACACGGCTGCACTTCCTTGTTCCCTACCGATGAGATTTTGTGTCAAGTAAATAGTTGCCTGGCAAGTGCTAAATTGACAAGAAGTTGCTTACAGGCCGGTCAAAGCTTCAGTTCTGTATAAACTTTTATTTGAAAGACTGTGGGAATAAACGTCTCAAAAACGATGCTATGAGACCAGTTTCATCCACTGTTAATGTCGATGGTTGATTTACTGAAGTCATTTGAGTTTATTTTTGATTAATGCTACCCATTCGTGCTTGCTAGCTAGTTGCGTTGACTCATCAAAAAGATGTAATGTTACGAAAGCAATACACAATTTTTCTTGGTCAAAACTTGCTGCATGAGACCACTACATAGATGGAAGCGGAGCTTCTTGTACCGTGCACAATCGGTCACAATAGAGTGACCCATTAACCAAGTTGCTTGCAGTGTGTACAAGCAGTAAGGACTATGCCCATTTCTGAGTAGAAGTGCTGAAACAACGGGTATAACCTTGATAAGCAACGGGAAGTGGCCTTGTGGCTGGCTCACAACGCTAGCAAACGATTACATTACCGATGACAATGAAAGATAACTCCCTAGAAGACGTTTTCCATTCAGTCCACATGGAAACTACAGATGGACAGAACAGTAAAGAAAAAAAAAAATAATGCTGGGCGTCCTGGTGGCTTGGTTGGCTAAGGCACATACCACATACCCTCGTTGCATTATGTCACCCCCCCCCCTTTATCCCAATCATTCCTGTCTCTCTGCACAGCAAACTATCAAATAAAAAAGGCACAGAATAGACTTACAAAATTAAAAACAACAAGAAAAATACTAAATACTCTGAAAGGTAGTGGTTCAAACAGAGGTATGAGCAGTATGAATAGTACGTTAGTCTGCACATACTGGAACATTTGTAGGGGGTGTGATGAGCCCAGAGGCACTTGAAATAGTGGTGATCTACATTTGCTGAAGAGATGTCAGATAAGACAACAGAGTTATTAAAAGCCCCGAGGAAGATTACTGCTAAAACGTCAGTTGTGATTCTCCTGTGTTTAAATTTAGGGCGTGGATTTGTTTGGGTGGGGCCCACAACATTTTTCCTTGCCTGCGAGGACTTACCGAATACCATTATCTGCACATACTGGCACAAAATGACATTGTGTCTGATGTAAAGTTTCTGGAAGAGAGATTATACTAGTATGACATTGGAAATAGCATTAACAAGATGTATTCTGAGGTTAAAACAGCCCCTGATTATCTGATGCAATGTAATTCCAGAAATTAGGTCTTCATTTTGAAGTGTGTCACTTCCTTTGCGACTAGTGTCACTCATCATCGTGCCGCTGAAGTGTGTTGGGCGCGGTTGAAGAGAGAAGTTGGAGAGGCAGGCCAGGCCATCTGGTAGCTCGCTGGGTATCCAGATGGCAAGATGCACTAGCACGGGCGGCGAGTGACAACGCTATTCTTCCTGCTCTTACCTGTCAGATTGCTCATGTATTGGGTTTCATGGATTGTTCTGGAGGCTGCAGTAGCCCGATGCTGCATTCACATCGTCTGGGAACGACCGGCACAACGGCGTGATGGTTCAAACATGGTACAAACTTGTCTGAAGACATCGAGATTGACATTTTCTGTAGACATTGGTTGCTCCTGAACAGCTTTTCACACTGAACAAACATGAACTTAGTGATGTTTTACAGGAAAACATACATTGTAAGGTCAACCACACACCAAATATCCAGCAAATAATTGTGTCCTGCTATGGCATTTTAGGAGTTGTGATGAAAAAATTACAAATTGGGGTCCATTGCCGAACCAGGTTTCCAAGAAACATGGACCATACCGATACCAAGAGTATTTACTAGCAGTATTTATCAGCTGAAAGCTGAGGTGAATGGTATTTTCTAGTAGAAAGCTCATATCTACCATCTTTCCCAGATGATATGAATGCAGCGAAAGGTCCAGCTGATGTTTTAAGGTGACGCAGCAGTAATGTTGTAATGGCTGGTTATTATTTGGTCAATGTGATAAATTATTAGACAGTTTGTTTTTTTAGATATGGCTTCCAAATATATATATCTGGGAATTTCTGCTTGATCCTGACTTATAATGATTAAAAACCACAAGATCGAATTTGGATTCACTTAGACTAAAAGGTGCAGCATGTACCACACCTTCCCATACCCAGTTGACGCCCATGATTATGTCATAATTATATAAAGCTTGCTATGATTTCAATAAACATCCGACTTTGAAAATAATCTCACATTGCTCACATCTAGTGGTTGATTGAGCCTCGGGGTTTACATTAGATAGCTTTATGGTCGACCTGCCCCTCCCTACTACATAATAACCCGTCAACAGGGTGTATTGTTGTTTTAATAGACACTTCAGACGACACTAAACCTGCAAAATCGAAAATCAGACTGAAAAACAGAAGCCTATGGCATTTCGTCGGCGGCAATTTCTGATAGCGGCGAATTTCATTGAGGCGTGAGGTTTTGTTCTGGGATTGTTTACCATTACTAAGACACCGACACAAAATGGGCAACGCGCCTTTAAGAGGTCCTCCCTTCATTGGCCGTTGCCCAGTAACAATGCATCTGCAGTGCAGAACACCGCAACATACAGCCCCGATAACGTTCCTCCACGCCAAAGTCCAGTCATAAAGCGTAATTTAATGTGGCCTTGCTATTGGGCAAACGTACACACCTCGTATGACATGACTTAAATACTTGTATGACCCCTCTTAAAATCGGCATTATCTATAATACGCTAAACCGCATTTAATTGAATAAAATGATAAACTTTTCCTTTTCCTGTTAGTCTCACGAGGCTCTTTCGGCAAAATGCAGTGGTGGGCGGTATGAAGCGTTGTGAACCATTTCCTAAAGTTGAGGTATCATTGCCGTTTTAGTGAGCAGTCTATCGACCGAATTTACCAGAAGAACCTAATAATTCGTAAAAGCTCGTAAGTCATGTTCTACCAGGTACGCACCTCTGTCGATAAGCGAGGAGTCATTAAAATGTCACTTTTCTGAAGGGACTTTGGCGTACTGTTCTCTCCGTACGAGAGAACGGCATGCATTGGGACTATGGCTGCATGAGGCCTGATTGGTAACCTGTGTGTCCAAGTTCACCACAGGTGTTGCCCATAATGGCCGACTTAGGCTAGTAACAACATCGCAAGGGCAAATATATTACAATAGATAGTCTGAATAGACAAAGCTGGTTTGTACATAACAATGGGAGCAATTATTGAGTATTGCCACCTCCTGCTGATGATGATTGACATGCGGCAGACCTATTTAAACGATAACGAGTATTTAAGAATAAAAACGTATCACGTATATTATTAATCATCGGTGAAAATAATCCTTATGTTATTCCTTACCGGATAGCTTTGAGTCTTTGGCAGCAGAATTCTGTCCATCGGCAAACCCCTGTGACGATGATATCTGGGCGGACTGAGTCATTGGATCCATTTTAACTATAGTTTCAAAATCTGGATAAAGGTGGTGAAATTTATGCCGTTACACTGGATATGCTCCTGTCCTGCCGTTTGAAATAGTTTCTTTCGTCTGTCTTTCCTCGTATTTCCCCAAGAGCGGGACACAGTGTTACTGTTCTCTGCACCTTCACGCGCAACGTCCGAGCACTGAGGAAAGAACCCAGAGATGGGGGAGAACGAAGAGGAACAAGGCGGACTATAGAGACGAAAAAAACATGTCGGGGTGAGATGCTGCCTTTGGGGTCTCCTGGTAAGCTCGTACTTCTGAGTTCCAACTTCGTAAATACGACTTGTCTGCGCATTCATGTGCTTCTTGGTCAGATATACTTAGAACAGAATGGACCATGTGACAAACGTAGTTTGTTGGTGGTTGTTGTTTTATCATACAAATCAAATGGAGATACCTTGAGCTCTAGAATAAACAGCTAAAATGCCTAATTTGTACCTCATTCAGTATTTTCGAATTAATATAAGTCTAGCTGATGTGGTAGGGGTGAAGTTTCTTGCTCAAGGATACTTGGCACGTACGACTTCACAGAGAATTAAGCCCGGACCCTTCAGTTGGGAGACAACCTC
The DNA here is from genome assembly GCA_034670385.1 of Hoplostethus mediterraneus. NCBI lineage: Eukaryota > Metazoa > Chordata > Actinopteri > Trachichthyiformes > Trachichthyidae > Hoplostethus > Hoplostethus mediterraneus. Next base: position 1,085,744 of record JAXDDW010000113.1, on the reverse strand, counting down.
CGTAACCACTAGGACATCCTGCCGCCCAATTGCAATTTGAATTGTGTTTTTGATGCGCGCTCAAGTCAGAACTCCGATATTTCCAACAGCATTGAAGGCACCGAAACGCATACGCTCACTTACTTAAAGGGATATTCTTGAACACAGACAGACAATCTATAACCTGACCTACTCTGAAAAAAGTAGGGGTTTGCATGTCTACGATCAACTATGATCGTTGGCAGCTTGTATTGATTGAATGTGGAGGGTAAAGTGACAGCCATTTTATTTTCAGCTTTAGTGTCATCTGCTAAAATATTAATAAATACTAATTTTATCATTAGGCAGTAGGCCTAGTTTATGTTCTACGTCATGTTCTATCAACGGTGAAAGAAGTCATGGCATAAATTCGTCTAAAAAATGTTTTAACTCATGTTCAATTTGGAAATGTATGCCTTAATTGATGATTATGCACTATCGTATAGTTCATGTTTTCAAGACAAATAATTTAACAACCCAATATAATTTATATCATCATTTTACTTTGGTGTTTTCCATTATGTAATGTTTACCTTTGTTCGATTTCGTAACACTATATCAATGTAACGGTGCAATGATGCCCCCTGCTGGAGATGTTGGCTAATAATATCCGATTAACTACATTTCCCAACATGCATATGAGGAAAACGCAAGCGCAACATTTTAGATCTACAACGCATGAAGATTGGCCTATTGGCGTTCAACCACGACCTAAGCATTATTATGAATCTGGTCTAGTGCGCAAATATATACACTTAAAACGCACTCCAACTGGTTTTCGAGCAGTCTGAACTGCGCGGCAAAAGAAGGGGGACACAAACAAAAACATGTGGCTGCGGCTGTGAGCGAACCGGTATGTAATACGCTGTTCAGATTTTGTGATGTTTAGAGCTTACAATGAGCCAGTGTTGTCTGATAATGAGACGCTGCCAATTTTGGCGAGCTAACCGGGTTAACGTTATCCAGAACCTGGTAATGTTAGCTACCCATCAAGCTAACTAACTAGCAGCGTGTTAGCTATCCCTGACAACGGTCGTTACCCAGCCAGCTGGGTGGTTTGTGACTGTACCTGCTTAATTTTCTAGCTACTTTATTTCAATATTAAATCTCACGATTCAGTATTATTTAATAAAGTAGGCGCCCATTCTCATTCAACAAGCTAACGTTAGCAAGCCAATTAGCTAGTAACGTTAGCTAAGTTAGTTAGCCGATCAGTTTACCCGGCTAGCTAACAAATTCACCCACAGAATGTCCCTGACCTGGCCGAAATGTTCCAGCCTGTATTTCCACCTAATACAGTTATTTTGTCATTGTCGGGCATTGTTTATATTTAAGGTTATCTATCGCTTAGCGAAACCATATACAGCTAATGTCTGTAGCTTCGCCCGTGGTTAATGTATTTAGCACTGGAAGTGCCCCGCCCACTAAGCGCCAGACAGTTCGTGTTAATGGTGTTGATGTAACACATCTTACACAACAAGACGAGCAGCCCAGCCGTGGGTCAAGGTCTCAGAACGTCCTGGTGGGGTATTTTTCTAATCTTAGGTAGTCTGCATGATCGGGTCGAATCGATTTGAGCGATTATTAAACTCAACGTGTGTTAGCTCTCTTGATACGAGAAAGGGGCACGCCAAACTCCATTCAAAAATCTGACAGTTTAATGTTGCTTTGCTTATCGGCAGGTACCCAACTCGGAGAACGTAACTTAAGAGCTTTTGCGAGTCGTTAGCGTCTACTGGTACATTCGGCATACATGTGACCTACCAGGCAGATGTTAATTCAATTAGATTTATGTCTATCTAAAAATTCAAGAAAGGTCTTAAGGCTTGTGCCATGTTTTACCAGGTATGTAACATTTGCTTTGAATTGTGCTTACCCTGACATTCTCTCCATATGAGAGGTAAACATATGGGGGTTAAATGTGTGATTTTATGAACTGTATGTAACATTCAGTGCTACAGGTGAGGAGAACACCCATAGATCAGCCTTCTGAGTGACTGGATAACATGGGGCTGCATTCGGCCCAGAAGAAGCACTTTCCCCTGCGGGGGATCGAAGGGGTGGTTCAGCTCTTTGACGCCGAGCTCCGGAAACCCGAGCCGGACATGGCCCTTCTCTCTCTAGTCCTGGGATTCGTCGAGCACTTCCTGGCCGTCAACCGGGTTATCCCCATAAATGTTCCCGGGGTCCGGTTCGAACCGCTTGAGCCAGACTGCCCAAACTCCTGCTTTCCCACAGTGGAGCTGGGGATGATTTCCGCACTGCACGAGCGCTTCACGGCGCAGATCCGTGGGGCGGTGGACCTGTCCCAGTACCGGCGGACTGCTGGAGGGTCCAGCAGGGAACTGGTGAAGAAAGTGTCGGATGTCATCTGGAACAGCCTGAGCCGCTCGTACTTCAAGGACCGGGCCCACATCCAGTCCCTCTTCAGCCTCATCACTGGTACGGCATTACAAGTACCAGTATGTAATGACTTGTATGGTAGTTATTGGTTATTGAGATTCCAGCGTTCTGGTAGTTCTGGTATTTTTGGATTGTATTTTGTGCTGATATTCACTCTTTTAAATTTGACAATTTTTATGCCAAAAAATACGAGAATGAAGTTCTTTTTAGGTGGGTTATCAGCTCCTGAAGGCGGCCGGGGCAGGTTTCATTGCAGGTTTTACAGACTGACACTCCTGAAACTGTAGAATTTTATAAAAGCATGAACTTCCATCATATCAGCAGGAAAGTATTGTGACTGGCAAAATTGAACCAAGGTGTCAGCAAATCGATACATCAGTTTATTTAGATTATTGTAATCACTAAGTATTACAATAATCTAAATAAACTGAAGTAATTTTTATCCAGTGCGGTAGATATCACCAACGTAGTTTTATTATTTAATTATCATTGTTATCAAATTGATTTAACCACTTCCTTCTTAAACCAGGCACAAAGCTGGACAGCTCCGGGGTGGCATTTGCGGTGGTGGCCGCCTGCCAGGTTCTGGGGCTGAAGGACGTCCACCTGGCGCTGTCCGAGGACCACGCCTGGGTGATCTTCGGCAAGAATGGCGAAGAGACTGCCGAGGTCACCTGGCACGGGAAGGGCAACGAGGACAGACGAGGACAGACCGTCACAACAGGGGTCAATGAGCGGGTGAGGCTCGCCGCCATCTCCCCGAAGTCCCGAAAAAACCCTATCAAGTGCTTTCTCAACACAGCTCTAAAACACTGCACAACCTTCAAAACACAAAATGGCAATATACACCAGTACAGGGAAGTTTATTACAGAGCTTGTCCGATACGAGTGCCGATCCAAGTACTACTTAATTTTTTCATGCTGCCTATTATATAAGAATTACAGGCGCAAGTGCATCAGTTGCATTTATATACTCATTTGATCTCCTCAATCGCCACAACCCAGCTCACCGCTTGCCACACCCACACAAATGAAAAGGGTGCATATTGCAGCTTCAAACCCTAATGGTCACTTTGCCTGGTGTTTCCCCTTTAGAGCTGGCTGTACCTAAAGGGCTCCTATATGAAATGTAACCGAAACATGGAGGTGGCCTTCATGGTTTGTGCCATCAACCCCTCACTGGACCTGCACACTGACAGCTCCGAGCTACTACAGCTGCAACAGGTGAAAACTAACTCATAGCATTGTATTTCCACTTAATATGTTCTTGCCATCTTGGAATTGTTATATTCAGTACTGCCCGTTTTCTCTATTTTTATTTATAATCTGTTTTTCTTTGCTGCATCCTGCTACTATGTGTAATACAGCTGTGGCATCATCAAAGACACTGACCTGTAACATTGCTACACTCAGATTTCTATTCTTCTCCATCTCATCTCTGAAATTTTTTTTTTTCTTATTTTTTTTCCATGGCAAAACAGAAACTACTTTGGCTGCTCTATGAACGAGGAGACCTGGACAGGTGAGAGGTTGTGTTTGTGCATGCTAAAAAATGTCTGTTCCCTTAAGGTCATTTTTGGACATTTGATTCATTCTGTAATTAATTCAATACAGTTCTGAAATTACAGACAAAATTTGAGACTATAACGTGATGTGAATATAATGTGAATGCCCCGGGTATATACAGTCTTTAGTTTTTGCCTGTTCTCATACTTTATCCCTGCTGGCCACCGTCCACTCTGATTGTGAGCCTATCAAATCAGCAACAACAAAAAAAGGCACCTGATTTGGCTTTTGTTACATTGCTGTGCACGAAGTGGTAGAAAAATGTCGATTATTTTGTCCAGTAAAACATGTTCTTGGTCAGGTCATTTTACTTTTTTTACTTTCTTTTTATTATTTTTTATTTTTATTTTTTTAAAATTTACTAGCCTGTGGCAAGTGAGACAATAAGTTAATTTCAGGCACCAGCCACCCCAGTACAAATCCTAACCCTCCTCCTGTCCTGTATCCCGTTCCAGATATCCCATGGCCATGGGCACTTTGGCAGACCTTGAGGATCAGGATCCCATACCAGGCAAGGAGAACCCCCTCAAAATCCACCTCAAAGTAAGTCTATAGAACAGTACTAGCCTTATGCCTTATTAGTAAATGCTAATGTTTAGCAATGAGACGTTATCCTGTTCTTTTACTTGACACAAGGTCAACTTGGCATTAGATGGTCAGATGGCGATAGGTAATTTCCTCTTATGTTTATTTGCTCTCTCCCAGGCTGTGAGTTCTGCTCAGAAGTACTACAACAACGAGCACATCTACCCCTTCATGTACCTGGCTGGGTTCCACTACAGACATAGGAATGTCCGGGACGCTCTGAGGGCCTGGGCAGAGGCAGCTCAGGTCATGCAGGAGTGAGTTAACACTGACAGCTTGTACACACTGTGTGCAACTTTAAAAGCACGTAAATCTGATTGGCTGTCGACAGCCAATGACCACACAGTTGTGGCCAACTTTTCTCAGCTGACAAGCTTGTCGATCGGAAGGGACTCCCACTGACTTGTCGATCGTGTTGCTCACAGTAACTCTAGTTAACACACATTGACAGGCTTGCAAACCGTTGCAGGCTAGACTAGAAAGAATGAGTTACAAGCAGGACTAAGATAATATCTTTTTAGAGTTGACCATTCTTACTTTACTATTTTCAGCAGGGCTGGTTAATGCACTAGCATTAATAATTTTAGAATGGTAATCCTTTGACTTCCAGGAGGTAGGACAAACCCACAGTAGAACATACAACAATAACATCTGACTGGTAAATACATAGGATAAGAACTAAAATGACACTGGAATTATCCTTGAAACAAACCACCAGCTCCAGTTGTTGTTTCAGTTGACTAACACAAGGTGGCAGTGCATGCAAAGCTGACTCTTGGGAGTGACATTAACACTTGATCATCTTGCTGCCTGGTCAAAGTGTATCTAGTTATTAGGCTTCCTCTCTTTACTTCCCTAAACCATCAGTGTGAATGTGAACTAAAAATGATGCTTGCGATTCACTTCCGGTCGTGTGATTATTATTATTATTATTATTATTTATTTATTTTTAATGTATTCAGTTAGTTAGTTAGTTAGTTAGTTAGTTAGTTAGTTAGTTAGTTAGTTAGTTTTAACAGAGGATCACTATTCTGAACATTCACATTTCCACCTTAGTGAAACGCAGTCCGGTTCGTTTGGTCTCGCCAAGGGTTTGGTTTTCCTGAGGCTCGGTCCAGGAAGTGTCCTTCATCTCGCCATCCTCTGCGTTTTCCTCCTCATGGGGACAGTTGGCCCGGCTCTCTCTCCTCCCCTTTAAACACACTGTTCGTTTTCCTCTTGAGCCACAGCTAAAAATACCCGCGCTGACCGACCGACCAGGCGGCAAGGAAAGAAATGGGCGATTCCCTCACATTCCCTCCCCATCCATCAGCTTCCTTTTCCTGGCCCACCCCCACCATTGTTCTTCAATTTCAGCTCACCTCTGCACAGGATCTAGTAAAAGGGTAGAGTTGGTTCGACAAGGTTTCTTGGTGGGCGTGCCTTGCTCTTAAGCTGTCGCAAGGTTTGACTAAAACCAATCGACCAACCAAATTCTGATTGCCTATAAGCATTGGCCTGGTCAGGCTCTCACTTCTGTGGAGTTGTGTTCTCACTCAGGTCCTCCGAGCAGGCCCAAATCTGGAACAGCCTCTGCGTGATTGTTAGACTGGCCAGTATCTGTCTTATTTATTGGGGCGTTTTTGCCAGTAGAGAGAGACATGGGGAAAGATTGGGGGTGAGAGAGAGAGAAAGTTCCTGGGCCAGTTTCGAACCCAGGACATCACGGTTACTGTAGACCACTGAAGCACCAGGCCGCCACGGTTTGTGGTCTTAAGAAATTACTTGAGAGCGAGGTTTCTCTGTCGGGCCTTCTCCTAATCTGATGTTGTGGGTTATGCTGTTTTACGTCATGGCTGTATTCTGTGTTGTTTACTTCCTTCCTAAAAAGAAATGACCAACAAAAATGAAAATTATAGATTAGGCGGTCGCACAAATACCCAGTAGATGGAAATAAATGCGGCTTCTGAAATCACACTCCTAGTCGTGTTACAATGAAGCTGCGTCACTGACCATTATTACCCCCTCTCCCCCTTAGCTACAACTATTTCCGTGAGGACGAGGAGATCTACAAGGAGTTTTTTGACATCGCCAACGACGTTATCCCCACCCTGCTGAAGGAGACAACTGCCGCTGCCGAATGTGGCAGCGAGGGCGGAGAGGGTTGCGAAGGAGCTGAGAAGGTAACTTGTCTGGTTCCCCGAAACTCTGTGTCTCCCACCTATTTCAATCTCCTAACCTCTCCACCCCCTTCCCCTTCCTCAGGACCAGCCCAAGCAGGCCGCCGCCTTCTCAGCCCTCCAGGACCCCGAATGCTTTGCTCACCTGCTGCATTTCTACGACGGCATCTGTAAATGGGAGGAGGGCAGCCCCACGCCGGTCCTCCATGTCGGCTGGGCCACCTACCTGGTCCAGTCTCTCAGTCGCTTTGATGCGCAGGTGAGAAAAGCCAGAATAGCACTGCCTTTGAACATCAAAACGGCTACAGCCAACTGTTGGATCAAAGGTTTTTGAACGGAATAGATGGAATAGAAACAGACGGGCAACTATATAGACTATAGAGTATAAACACTGAAGACAGACCATAGTTTAAAAGCAAGCCATATCTCATGTCTGCTTCCAAAGGTGCGTCAGAAGGTGTCGATCATCACCAAAGAGCTGGAATCCCAGGATGATGACGACCAGTCCAGCGATGACCCGCGGGAGGGCCGGAGACGAGGGCCCAGAAGGGAATCCAAGCTAGAAGAGCAGAGCCCCCTTCCTCCTCCGCCGGCCTCCACCTCCCCGCCCAGCCAGCCAGCAGCCCAGCCCAAAAAGGTGGGGGACGTCGGGGGTCGCCGACGGTCCTCCCAGGGCCCGCGGGCCGGAGACACCGAAGGAAAAGCCAAGTCGCCCAGCCCGGACCCGTCGTCCTCCCCCCCGTTCCAGCAGCAAGCGTCTCCCTCGGCGGGGCCCGTCGTGGTGTTCCAGAGCGAGAAGATGAAGGGGATGAAGGAGCTGCTGTGCGCAGCCAAGGTGAACTCCAGCGCCATCAAGCTGCAGCTCACCGCCCAGTCGCAGGTCCAGATGAAGAGGCAGAAGAGCACGCCGGCAGGGGACTACTCCATGTCCTTCATGAAGCGTCAGCGCAAGTCGCTCTAGACTTTTGATTGTCATAGGACTTTATTAAGACTTGGTAGGACATTGTTCCGTTGTACTGTGAAAGGCAACGCAGGCACTCAAAAAAAAAAACAACAAAAAAAAAAACACACCCCACCTCGCTTTTGTGAACGTTTTTACCAATGTTTTCATCCAGAAGATCCTCTCAGTCATATCATCAGCCTTACAATACCTTGCAGTATATTTTGGAGTCGAACATCGCAAACATCAAATTTGAACTGATTTCACATTTCAGTTTTCACTTAATTTTAACTTTTTAATGCAGTGACGACCGCAGCGCCTAACAATACTAACATGGTTTTCCGTGTAGCTTTGCCTCATTTCTCATTGATTGTAAACGGTCACGATTGGGTTTGTGTCGTTTTTAAATGGGCAGGCAATTGCACACTGTTGAATTCTCATCGACGTTCAAAGTTCTGGAAGCCAAAGCAGCAGGGATGATCAGCAACCTGACACTTGGAATACATTTCGACAAGTGTTATGAGCCATTCATTTTGTCCTCCATTCATCAGTTTGACTGAAGCCTTTGGAAGTGATTTATTTAGGATAGTTACCATGTAACATTGTCCACTTCTGCTCTATCGACAGCTTATCTCTCGCTAGCTATATGTTGCCTTACTTTGCCTTTGTTATTTTCTAATGTAGGTGGCCTTTAGTTTTGAGAATAGCTGAGGTAGGCCTATTTCTAATGATTAGAGAAAACCAGAAAGACCATGCACTGTTGAAAGGGAATCACTGTAGGTGGCCCTGCTACATTGTATTTGCTTGATGACTTGTGGTGTTTTTTTTTTTTTGTATCTGCAAGTAAAGACCTGATGAAAATACAATAAGACCGAGTCTACTTTTACAAAGCTCAGATATTAAGAGAAGAAGAAAAAGTACTTTATTCACAACATTTGTACACACCATGCATGCAGGGGGAAGTGGCCGCACAACACACACACACACACACACATGCATTAGTATGTTAGTTTGGTACCGGTGTCTAAACTTAGGTGGAGGCTGCCCGCTGCAAAAAATGTCCACCTAAATAAGTCATTTTGTCTGTATTGCAGTAGTCAAAAGTGGTCCTTGAGGGACTATCAAAATGAGGAATGGATCAAATTCATGACTACATTTTGATCTAATGTGGGACAAGAAAATATATACCACTAGTGGCTCTTAAAATGTTAACATTTCTTAAAACAAGAAATCCACTTGTCTCCAATTCAGATCAGCTTGATCTAAGAATTATATTTATTTAAGTACATTTCTTGATCCTGGTGGAATGATCTGCCTTATTCTGCCTGGTTTCTAGAATGTTCCTGCATTGGAAAACCAGTGACATCATCCCACCTTTTTATTAGCAGAACCTCTTGTTTTAAGAACAATAAGACTGAAAGTGAGAGGGTTTTTTTTTTGTTTTTTTTTGCAATGTGCTGTCCCTTTTGCTCATGCGCATTTTTATTCCAACGCTATTCAGAGTGTGTTTGGATACAGTCGCCAGTAGCGTGGAGTTGTCCAATCTATCATGTCCGCCAGCGGAGAACAGAGAACCCCCGCGTGTCTGGCAACCGGATCGATACACCGACAATTAGTCAGCTCCAATTAGTTCCGATTATTTGCTCGGTCGGGTAATTGTCTAGTGTCTTGGCTCGTGCGCTCCGTTCTCTCTCTCTCGCTCGCTCGCTCCCCGGACTACAACAGTAGTGCGATGCGCGACTAGAGAGGCGGCGAGGGTCACCCGCAGCACCCACTGGTATCACCGAGCATGGATACGATCGGGGTGTCATTCCTGGACCCCTTGGAGGACTACGAATTAATTCACCGCGTTGGGTGCGGCACGTACGGAGATGTGTTCAAGGTGAGTGTGAACTCGCCCTCCCCCCCCCTTTCTGTCACACAGCCTACACAGAGAAACCATCAGATTTTAGTCTTATTTTCAAGAGATTTCAAGTCGATTTTACTGTCATTACATCTATTTTTGCATTTTGAATCAAACTCAAATCTGCATTTAGTCCCCCCCGCCTCCATACATTATACCGCTATACTTCCATACTGCCAATGAGTTTTTAATAATTTCATGTTATTTCTGAGCCATTTTAAGAGTTACTGGTCAGACTCAAAGCACTAGGTTTTACCTGTGAGGCTTTATTTTACTGTATTTCCACCAGTATATCACAGAACTATCTGGAGATAGATGTGAAACAAAAAGCATCTAAACTATGTATACACTGAGTGTAATAACGCCTAAGGCATCCCTATGGTATAGATAAAGCCAGTTTGAAGGACAAAATGTGCTTGTTATCATGGTAATTCTTTGGAATAAAGGTGTTTAACCCTTTCAGCACTAGCAATATCATGTAACCCCCCACCGTGGCATTTTGCCAGCCTGTTACAGTAGTGGTTTCCACAGGTTGCGAGCGTCAGGATGCAAACATCCTGTGCTGTTAACCCGCCTCGGGCGCCTCGCGCATCCTGCAACCGTTACAGAACAATAGGTTTGTGCCTCTTTTTGTACACTCAGACAGACACCCCAGCCAAGACGTGAAAAAAGTAACATTTAATGTAAATAAATGTCTGTTTCGCCACCCTCCTAAATAATGATCTAATCTATAGCCAAAGCTTTTACAATTACTGTTCACGTGCGCCCTTTTCTCCCAATGTTATTTTCAATATTTTGTTGCCAGTAGGCCTACATTACCCCCAAGTCAGGTTAGCTAGCTAAATAGTTGTAGCTATAGCAACACAAATTACTTGACAACTTGGTCTCTCTAGTGCAAAACACCACAGCAATGAGTACTTAGCACCAAAGATGGAGACAAAATAATAGCAAAGATCTTGCTCATTACCACTTTAAATGAAATCAAGTTTATTTGTTGCATGTACCAGCAGGGGGCTGTTCCACAAAGCAGGCTTAGAAAAGCGGCGATTAACCTCGCAAGCCTGGTTTGAGTTAACCTAATAAATCAATCGGGGGTAAAGCGGTTCCACGAAGCCCAAGTCTGGCTAAACCGAGCCAGGCTCAAGCAATCCAGATAATTGCGTGTGCACATTTATACACAGTTTATTTAAGCAGCCTGAGAGGTTGATCATGGATCTTCATTCATCATGGCGAAAAATGACAGTAAAGACAGAGCCGCAATGTTCACGGCCACTGAACAGCGACTTTTAGTGGAGGTCTATGGAGAATTCAGCCATATTACAATGAAAAGGGAAATACGATTGCCATAAATAAAGGGAGAAAGAAAGATTGGCAACGAATTGCTGCTAGACTGAATGAGTAAGTCATTGTTGATTGTATAGACCTTATTAAATATGTGTTCAGCAATATTAAAGAACTGAAAAGCTGTGCTAAAAATATTATAAATGAAACCATGCCATATATGAAACCTCAAGACTGTAAATGTACTATATATCGCCATAAATGAAAGGCTGTACATAAAGTTTCATCTTACTACATTACAGTCATCGTACAGTACTCGACCCTATATGGGGATCAAACTCAGTCTCATGCTCTACTGACTGAGCTGTTTGGGCTGGTTCTTACTTTTATTATATTATTATGAAATCCGTTGTTTCATCCTGGAAATTGATCGGCTGAAAGTGTGTTCTACAGTGACTGTAAATCCCATACAGTAACAATGAATGCGTCTCCTAGCAACTGTGGAAACATCTTGACATATATTCAAGATATTCAAGATACTTTATTTTTTCAATGAATTTGTTAAATAAAAATAATTTAGAAAATACAATAATATTGTGTCATCAAATAATTATTTCTATAAGTTGTAACCGTTTTCTAAAAGCAACTGCACTTGAGGTCTCGCTGGACACTCATGGTTGCCTAACAACGCTCTGAACCGTGACTGTATCCCGATACAGCCGACATCATTTTATATTTCATATTAATGTTACATTTTATGTCTGATAGTGTAGGGTCTAGGGTAATAGTGTTGAACATTAGGATGGTGGAGCCTTGTTTGAAAATCATTGCATTTCAGTCGGATCAGTGTTACAGGAGTACCGATTAAGCTTCAACTGTGATATCTAGCCTGCCCCGAGGCAAACATAAGATGCCACAGCAACTTAGCTTGAACTATGCTGAGCTTGCTTTGTGGAACCGAATAAACCTTAAAATGAGCCAGACTAAGCGAAAAAAGCCTGGATAAGTGGTAAGCTCGCTTTGTGGAACCCCCCCCCCAGAATCAAAGAGAATGAATTAAAAAGAGCAATAACACACAGTAGAATAAAGAATAGAAATATAAAAAATATATAGAGTGTATAAGTACAGGATGAATGTGCAATTGTGCAATAGATAAAAAAAATATTTTTAAAAAGATATATTTTGTAATATTTAAAAATATATATATGTATAATACCAAGGATCCTCGTTTTGAATTGACATGAACAATATTCAGCCTATCACTCACTCTGGTGTTGTTATTCTGCACCATCCTTGCATGGCTGCTGCATTTTGACATTCTGCTGCCTTGCTGTGAATGGGGAACCAGCAGTGCTCAACAGACAATAGCCCATTCTCACCACCCACTACCACTGTTGCTGCTACAGTAGGAGTCAAGGGTGAAACCACTGGACATGTGACTGTGTCCGGGGGCTTTCAATGGAGCCTTGCTACACTGCTATTGTTCACAAGAAACTCTGCGTTCAAGTGCGTGACCCTCCGGTCGCTGGCTGGTGATCCATCACCAGCCAGTCAAGGGGGCTAGTGTCAGTGGTCCTTGACATCAGGTTGGTGATGTAAAGGGTAAACTAAAAAGGAGGCTAAACTAAACATTTGCCTCTTAAAACAATATTGTAACAATTCTTTGTATTTATTGTTGAATAATTTTATGTAATTTCTTGATTTTATGTAATGTCTTTTCTTATCTTTTCACTTGATGTTTATTACCTGTAAAGTGCTTTTTAAAGTATTGTTTCTGAAAAGCTTCTATACAGACAAATTGTATCATTTTGAAATCAATTAAAACATGTTCATTAAAATTCAACAATAATACAACAACACTAATAATAACCTCTGGTTTGTGATCAGAATAGGGCAAATAACCACAAATATGAACAAAAACTATATATAAACTATAAATACTATCGGTTTGATACTACATACTATGATGTATACAATAATGTACTTCTGTCAGTGTTGAAAGATAAGTAAACTTCTATTCTGGAAATATAATGGTGGGCAAACCTAGACCCTTGCGTCAGAGGAAGAAACCGTTGATGTGTGGGACTCAAGTGCAGTGACACGTGTTTTATTCAGTGTGCTGTAAATATAAAACCAGACCATAGACAGAATGAGGTGTGTGTGGTTTCACAAGTTGGACCAACATGATTTAAGCTTGCTTTAGGTTTGAGAACAGGAACCTACACAACTCTTAGTATTAAGTCTGAGATGTTGCATTCATTTTCAGTTCCTTGCATGTTTCTTCCTGGGGGGTGGGGGGGTTCTTATCCGGACATACATCTAGTCAAATGTGTCCTCTAAGGCAGTAGTTCTCAACCATGTGCTATTGTGGCCCAAAAGTATGCAGGTTTTCCTTCCAACCAAACACTACAGCAGCTCATGTCACTGATTTAAAGGGAAATTCCCCCCTCAGATGCTCCTATGTTGTTCCATATAATCAATTTGTGATGTTAAACGCATTCCAGGGGTTATTTTGTGACAATGTGTTGTAATTTACCTTTTGTTGTACCCACTTTCCCTCGACCTGCCTCGTCTACTTCTACTTCAGTTAGTGATTTCCAACGTTTCCCAGAATGCCTTTCAACAACTTCCAGAGAAGGTCTGTGAACTTGTTGCTTACAACCAGAGAGCAATAGTGAAAGAGTGTTTGATTGTTTGGAATTAACAACCCCACGCCCGCTCGTGCGTGGGGTTGTGCAGAAAATTCTGCACACTTTAGTGCAACCGGAGATCACTGAATGCTTCCCTTTCCGGTATCAGTCGCATCAGGAAAAATAAACGCATCTAAGGTGAAAATGTTGAGATTTCATAAAAAATCACCTGACTCTCCATGCATCAAAGTTAGCCAAAAATAAAGCGTTTGTGCTAGTGAGATTCTATAAAACACAGGAAATTTTACCTTCTTCAGCGCAACAGGGGAACCCTGAATGCTTCCGCTGCCATTTTCAGTGACGTCACAACAATTCTTTGAATCACGACAAGAGGTTAATGCCTTGGTAATTTGGTATGCCTGAAAAGATACTTGAAAACGCCTGTAGCAGTTGTAAATATGTAAATATTTTAGTATATAAAGAATGCAGAGGCCCCTAAGACATGTGGGCCTTGGAAAAATATATATTATATATATTTATTGAGATTCTATTGTTTTTCTTTTTTGTAAAATAGAGTTTCAAAGAAATTCTGTTTCTGTTTTTTCTTTCTTTATGACTTATAGCATTATAGCTGTTTTATACTGCATTTTTAGTGTCATATATCTTGTAGCCATGCTGGTGCTGATTCCATAGGGATGCAGGACTTGTACACTGATCAGCCACACCAAATTATCTTGTTACAATGGCACCTGTCAAGGGGTGGGATATATTGGGAAGCAAGTGAACAGTCAGATCTTGAAGTTGATGTGTTGGAAGCAGGAAAAATGGGCAAGCGTAAGGATCTGAGCGACTTTGACAAGGGCCAACTTGATGATGGCTAGACAACTGGGTCAGAGCATCTCCAAAACGGCAGGTCTTGTGGGGTGTTCCCGGTATGAAGTGGTTAGTACCTACCAAAAGTGGTCCAAGTAAGGACAGGGTCATGGGCGCCCAAGGCTCATTGATGCGCATGGGGAGCGAAGGCTAGCCCGTCTAGTCCGATCCCACAGAAGAGCTACTGTAGCACAAATTGCTGAAAAAGTTCATGCTGGCTATGATAGAAAAGTGTCAGAACACACAGTGCATCGCAGCTTGCTGCATATGGGGCTGCGTAGCTGCAGACCGGTCAGAGTGCCCATGCTGACCCCTGTCCACCGAAAGCGCCTACAATGGGCACATGAGCGTCAGAACTGGACCATGGAGCAATGGAAGAAGGTGGCCTGGTCTGATGAATCACATTTTCTTTTACATCATGTGGACGGCCGGGTGCGTTGTTTACCTGGGGAAGAGATGGCACCAGGATGCACTATGGGAAGAAGGCAAGCCGGTGGAGGCAGTGTGATGCTCTGGGCAATGTTCTGCTGGGAGACCTTGGGTCCTGGCATTCATGTGGATGTTACTTTGACCAGTACCACTTAGCTAAACATTATTGCAGACCAAGTACACCCCTTCATGGTGACGGTATTGATGGCAGTGGCCTCTTTCAGCATAATAACGTGTCCTGCCACACTGCAAAAATTGTTCAGGAATGGTTTGAGGAACATACAAAGAATTCAAGGTGTTGACTTGGCCTCCAAATTCCCCAGATCTTAATCCGATCGAGCATCTGTGGGATGTGCTGTAAAAACAAGTTCGATCCATGGAGGCCCCACCTTGCAACTTACAGGACTTAAAGGATCTGCTGCTAACGTCTTGGTGCCAGATACCACAGGACACCTTCAGAGGTCAGAGCTATTTTGGCGGCACGAGGGGGACCTACACAATATTAGGCAGGTGGTTTTAATGTTATGGCTGAAATCACCCAGAAGGTGTTTGGGGTTCAGAAGGTTTAAAACCTGCAGGCTGTTACGTTTTTCACACGACAAGAGCATTGCAGACACAATCAAATATGTTTGAAAACCACATGTCTAAGACGTCTCGGACCCACTCGAATCTCAAATCTGGATTTGAAAAATCCAGGACAGTAAATACAGTAAATCAGGCCAGAGGTCGCACAGCATGCACCCAACCCAGAAGAGGGCAACATTATATTTCTCCTGTCCACTTTCTATCTCTTTCTGCTGCTGCTGCTGCTGCTGCTGCTGTTGTAGTTAGCTAGCTATCACTGCAACTGAACATCAGCTTTGGCTCACAGCCCATGTATTGCCCTATGATTTCATCAGAGAGAAACGGGCTGGTATCATTGTGAAGAAATGACTCTGACCCGAGACTCTGACTCTGACTCAGAGGCCGTTTGGGCATGCAATCAAAGCGTGGTGGTAAAGCTTCCACTTCCAACCCCCCACTCCCCATTGTATGTCACCCTGAGTGCCTATTATTTCATGCTAAAAACTGTCTCAGAGACGTTGCTGTCACTTGAGTCACAGGAAGTCCTGCGGTACAACAGGAAAGAAAACAGGAAGTCGACGCAAACAAGCCGCAGGTTTTGCCTAGGTGGCCCACTTGTCCCATTGGCTGCCGGCGTGTTTTTGTTGTGGATGCAGAGAGCGAGAAAGCAGTCCGTCTGACGTTATTTCAGTCAGTGAATGGGGATGACTGATGTTCCCAGGAAGAACGGGGAAGTATGGACATACTAAAACATAGTATGGACACTTTTGAAACAACATCCACCACAACCTCTCCTCTACTATTGAGAGATAACTTGGCCCACAGGTTTTTTCTTGTCCCACAGGAGGATGGTTGCAATGTCACCAGCAACCAAGGGAGAAAGCAAAAAATGACTTTTACATTTCTTTTTTTTGGCTCCTTGTACTTTTTTGAGTAGTTTTTGAAGTCAGTATTTTTTATGCTTTGACTAAAATATTAAGTAGTACTTTGTTACATTTTTAATCACATCCATTAGAGAGTACATATTTTAGGCTCTCCGTAAGCATTGTATCAGAAAAGTAATCTGGCTTTACTTTGTTTATGCACTAAACTATTTTTTTTTGAGTTTGGATTAGCTGTCCTCTCATCCTTTTTGCATTGCATGGGAAAGATCAGATGTAACAGTGTCTTTTCTTGTTTTAAAGTAACTCAATTTTGTCAGTGTAAAAGCAGTTCTACTTGAGTAGAATGGTTTAGTACTCTTTCTACAATTGCATATAAGGTGAAAACCAAGGCAAAAACTATTTATAGATCCTTTATCATCAAAATAGCATGCTGAACTGTTGGATAGACGCCCAGATTTTGCTATCTCATTCGGGCGGCAGAGCTCCGACCAGGACTTTACGTGGTCAGATGCTGCCTTTGGGAAAATGTGGTTGATGCTCCCTAGATCAAATGCAAATATGTCCTTTACAAGACTTCTGGCGGGATGTCACCAAGATATTGCAGTAAAACAAGCATCAGCATAGTGGAAATGTTGATTCTTATGTGTGCGTGGCTATTGACTACTTACCGGCCAAGGCAATTCTGCAGTCCAGAGGTTCCCACACTTCATTTATTTCAGTCGAATGTGAAAGTGAATAGGGGTGGGGAATAAATTGTCTTTTACTACGTCCGACTGTTTTTGCTTTCAATTGTTCCTCTATTACGCATTTCTTTATTGGTTTAAGTGGATTCTGATGGGTTTTGAAGCTGCAATGAAAAACAAAATTGCTAGCCATACTTAGCTTAGCATTCCCGCATTTGTCCCTTTGTGACCTGATGAGAAATTATGCACCATGGTTGTTAGCAAAACGTTGTTTTTTTAAATTCAGTAACATGTTAAAATATGAAATGACATCATAATATGTAATTTCTACTTACATTATTTTGCAGATTTTAAGAACAGAACGATTTTAAAAAATGCAATCTAGCCATGCTAAATTAGTCAGCTTAGCTAGTTAGCCTAGCTGCCCCAAACTAGCCAAACTAGCCTATAGCTAGCTAGGTACACACACAGGATCATGTTTGCATTCATTTATTTTTCAATGTTTCAGTCATAAGACCTTTCTCAAATGATCACCTACACAGTGTCATATTGCTTATATATATAAATGTCCACAAGCGCAAAATTGTCTGATCGTCCGGCATTACATCTGACAGCTCATACCATTTATAGTACATTCAATAGGAATTCACTAATTCTGTTAAAATACATGCTGCAATATCAACATCTGCGGTATGTTTTGACATTTCATTTGCTTTCACCTCAATATTTCACTGCACTCGAAAGCCCTAAAACATATACAGTGCTCCTATTAGGAACTATATACAACTATTGACCTATTTCTGACATATTTATTTCATCCCTTCCAGGCACGTAACATCAGGACCTCTGCAATGGCGGCCATTAAGATTGTCAAGCTGGACCCTGGTATGTCAACAAACCTGTCTAGACTCAACTTGCTCACAACTGGTTATTTGTAACATGACTATTATAAGCTGTTTCGCATGTATTGCCTCTACTAGGGTTAGACAGATACAGGATTTTAAGGTTATTTTTGGATTGAAGCCACTAGTAGCTGATATTTTGTACCAATATTTATACTGGTACAATACTTTAAAAAAAAAAATACAAGTATTCAGTGTTTCCCCCAAAAATGTATTCCTGTCAGGGTGGAAAAGATAGACAGGGAAAGCATTTAGATCATGGACACTAAAACTCTCAATGGAGGAGAAACCCTGGGTCTACTACCCATAGACAACCAGTGTAATAGTGATCTATTCTACAATAAATATGTAATCAATCATACTGCATCATACCCATCATATCAGAGGTGGACGACACTAACCAGATCAGATCAGCAAGCCCGTACATGAGTCAACCCCTAGCCTCTGCAAATGTTAGTCTGTAATTTTCATTTTCTGTCAGCTCAGTGCCGTGTGTTGTCAGAAAACATCCAAAGTTGCTGTGTGTGTTTGTGTGTGTGTGTGTTCAGGTGACGACATCACATCCATCCAGCAGGAGATTACGATGATGAAGGAGTGCAAGCACAAAAACATTGTGGCTTACTTCGGCAGCTATCACAGGTGCCGTATGTTTTCCAGCCTGTCCAGTTTGGACGTGCGGGATTCCTCAGATTGTTGGTGGAACTTGAATATGTGGGATTTCACTTTTATCTCCCCCGCACCCCTGCACCCAGTATCCCGGATTCCTCCCACACTCTTTATAAGATGTAGTGAGGTTGTTGGCATGCGTGCATCAGACTCTTTAATAACATTGAGTGAGTCTCTGCTCCTATTATCTCCTTTTGTAACGCCTCAGTGTTGCTATGAACACAAGGTCGGATGATTGTGTGATTTGTTGCTGTTTGAGTCCATAAATCCTTGTTACTCCTCCACAATCAGTTTCTTCACAATCCTTTCCAAAAAAATTATACTAATGATAATTTGGATGGAAAATAAGCAGAGCACATGTCAAACAGAAAGATAAATGTTTTGTATCCCTCTCCAGGAACACCAAGCTGTGGATCTGCATGGAGTACTGCGGTGGAGGGTCACTACAGGACATTTACCATGGTAAAAAATAATACAAATAAATATTGAACACTCTGCATCTACATGTGGATATTTAAATACAAAACAACTCAACACCTACAGCATCTTCCAGTCTCACTATTATCCTCAACCCATTTTAAAGGTGCTATGTGTATCATTTTACCATATTAATTTTGAGACATTAACGTAAGTACCATAAGCAGACAAGACCATTACTAGAAGACTGGCAGTCTTTACCAGCCTCTACGCTGCAGTTTACACTGTGAACCACCGGGTCGGATTTGGCGGGAAATCTGCTGGATTGCTTTACGGCACAAAACAGGAAGAGGGCGCTGTTCTTCCAGCGCTAACGGAGCTAAAGCTTTCAGAGTTGCTGGCAACTTCAGATGGTGGAAGGAGAGAAAGGAAGATGGAAAAATCTCTTCCAACATGTTAAATGGGGGGAACAGGAAGCATTATGGTTTATGGGAAATATAGTCTTAATTTGGAGATTGCGAATGCTAACAATATCACTGGCATGAGATAGAGGCTACCAATCGTCTCCACCATGGTCTCTTTTGTTTAGGGTAATTACACCACGGTAGCACAATTAATTTAACGATGATATATTGATGTTTAAAACAAACTTTCTACAATTATTTTTTTTATAGTTATGTACCTGTAGGTTCATTCTTTTTTGTCTTCTTTGTGAGTATACGGGCTATTAATCAAAATGTTCTTTACAGTGACGGGCCCGTTAAAGGAGAAACAGATAGCGTACGTGTGCAGAGAAACCCTTCAGGTAAGGCTTTTTTTTTACCAGCGACCAGCTGAAGCGCGTCATTCTCGTTGGTCTCACATTGTGAAATCTCTATAGATGCAGCGCCGAGAGAATGAATCATGTTTTTAGGGGTTTTTTTTTGCAGCCACAGAACAGCAACATAGTGTTTAACCTAGCCAGACCACTAAATATAGTGGTAGATGCTGCTACAGCATAACAAAGTCTGTATTTTGTTAGTGACTAGTTGAGCTGGTATTACTAGTGACCATATCCCATATCCTTTTATGGGGATAATCTGAACTGCAGACAAAAAGAAACCAACAAAAACTCACACACACATGGTTGTTATTGTGTTCCCTGTTGATGTTAATTCTCATGTTGCCTCATTTATTTTTGTCTGTAGTCGGTTTTATTTTATAACCGGTTTTTAACGATTTGTCTAGCTTTGTGGTACGCCAGGAAGTCCACCCTGTTGCCTGTGCATTTGCTATTGGGCAACCTTAAACTAATAAACCAATAATACATAATAATAATATCAGCCGATTGTGTTTCTGTCCCCCCCACCCCTAGGGCTTGTATCATCTGCATGAAACTGGCAAAATGCACAGAGACATAAAGGTAAGTCATTTTCCTAGTTTCCTAATTCATATAATTATGATCATACATGATCGTGGCAGCGAGTTTCTTTTTCTCAGTGTGTGAACTAGAGCTCATATCAGTGAATTCTCTCTAACAGGGAGCCAACATCCTTTTGACAGACCGAGGAGATGTAAAACTGGGTCAGTAGTGATCTATATCAGGCACACATATGCACACACACACACACACACACACACACACACACACACACACATCTGCAATACCTATTTGACTTACTCACTCGCATTCATCAAGTATGCTTCAATAGGCCGTCTATATTGGATTTCACCCCCACCCTTCTCACCCCCAGTGACCATGACCCCCCACCTCTCTCTCTCTCTCTCTCTCTCTCTCTCTCTCTCTCTCTCTCTTCTGTGCCCTAGCTGATTTCGGAGTGGCTGCAGAGATCAGTGCCTCCGTGGCCAAAAGGAAGTCTTTTATAGGAACTCCGTACTGGTAAGATGAACGCACCGGCTCTGACTCTAAACATAGCAATGCATTTAGTTCCTCTCTCAGATCCTGCAGATTAGGGTTAGACCGATATATAGGTTTATTTGATGGTTGGCGTGATACCAATACCGATATAGATACTTTTTGGATTGAAGCTACCGATAGCTGATATTTTGTGCCGGTATTCAGTATCTAATTGAAATATTTTCACCAAAACTAGTAATACTACTACTACAACCACTGCTGCTACTGCTGCTACTACTACAATTACTACTGCTACTGCTAATACAGACAACTACTGTAGACAACTACTTCCCTATAGACAACTACTGTAGTATTGATCAATTCTACAGTTAATATGTAATCAATCAGTCATTATATCAGGGGTGGAGGACACTGTCTGCACAATATCAGCCCCATACATTGGTCTATCCCTACTGCAGATACTGTATGTATTACATGCTGCACACCCACTATTTACATCTATATGCGAACCATGTCCATTTCATTCTCCGGAGTGACATCTCCAATGTTTGTCCTCCTCGGCGGTGTCCAGGATGGCGCCAGAGGTGGCGGCGGTGGAGAAGAAGGGCGGCTACAACCATCTGTGTGACATCTGGGCCGCCGGCATCACCGCCATCGAGCTGGCTGAACTGCAGCCTCCCATGTTCGACCTCCACCCCATGAGGTGAGTCAGGACGGACAGCACAGACACCAGCACAGAGTAAAACCAGTCAATCACAGAGTCTACCTTTAGCCCTCCATTTCCACAGTACCAGATTGAGAAAAAAAAATCGAATTGATTGATTGGCAAAGTCATGTTGAATCAAGAGCATTTAGTATGAGATAAGATAAAACTTTGATGATCTCTGCGGGGAAACTGGGTCATTGCAGCAGCAAAATAGCAATGGCGAGGAAAAATCAAATATAAATAAGACTGTATGAATGAAAAGTATGAAAAATATGAATTTCAGCATTATGAGGGTGTGCACAATAACAGCAGTAGAACATTTGTTGTCTGCTCTCATAGTCATAATCAGCATATTTCTAAACTCCACATGGTGTCAAAGTGATGAACACTTTTTTGTTGGCGCCTGGTTTACATTTTCCAGCCACCGCATGTAAACTGTTCAGCCGCTTTTTCCTGCCTGGTGACATTTAAAACTATGTTTCAGAGCGCTGATGTTGATGTCCAAGAGCAGCTTCCAGCCTCCCAGACTCAAGGACAAAACCAAGTGGTGAGATTAACTGTCCTTTTTTCATCTTCGTAAATCTCTCCTGACCCCTCTCAGGTGATTTCTTTAAAAGGAATACGCCGGGTTGTTGGTAGATCGTCATAGGCACCCACGGACAAATCGTATTACGGTTATAGTTATAGATATGGGTGATTACTGCGGTCAAGTGAGCTGCGCTTTAAATTTTGTTTAAAGTCTACTGGTGTACAGTACGGTGTTTTTCATTTTCATTTGGGCCAACAATGCATCTTTACCGTGATTACAGAAGTAAACGCGCAACAAAAGTTAAAGCATTGCTCACTTGACTGCAGTGGGTCAACTTGATTGTATGATGCACATGAAGTACGTGAAATAAATGTGAAAAATCCCTCTATTAGTAGTGAATGTTATGGTCAATTTTTTTTTTAGGGCACCCCCCAGTAAAAAATAAACCCAGCACCTATGACTCAAGTTATCTGTGAAGTGATGAGAACATAGACAGTAATGGATTCGCATACTAGCTAATGCACCTAGTAGAAGCTAGCGTTAGCAGAGGCTAGTAGCTTCACATTAACATTAAAGGGTAATGCCGGTATTTTTAAACCTGGGCCTTATTTATACATATTCTTCATTTACCCCAAAATATGTACAAAATGTTTTGGAATTGCTCCAGTAGATTGCCTCAGCCGGCAGTCGCGGAACGGGCTGCAATGGCTGCAACATAATCCTTTGGTGCAACTGCGCCCGATCAAAGTACGTCCACTAAAAGTGCTTGTTTTTGCCACTGACAGGCTGAAATTGTTATTCGTGTGTGACAAGTGTCTGACAACATTACGGAAAGGATCCCTACAGAGATAGACCTTTGTTTAACCTGAAACCTTTGTTTAACCTCTTCCTGCAACAACTCATCTTTCAGATTTCAGAGCGAGACTTCTCCTTGAGCGAGACTTTCGTTTTCTGGTTAAACAAAGGTCTATCTCTGTAGCGATCCTTTCTGTAATGTTGTCAGACACTTCCAATAACAATCTGAGCCTGAGTCAGTGGCAAAAACAAGCACTTTTAGTGGACATACTTTGATCTCGTGCAGTTGCCCCAACGGATTACGTTGCAGCCATTGCAGCCCGTTTCGCGACCGCCGGCTGAGGACATCTATTGGACTAAATGACTAATATGTACAAATAGGGCCCAGGTTTAAAAATACCAGAATTACCCTTTAACATCAGTTGCTTTGCTAAATTAGCCTGTTGGCTAGGTAGCGAGCCAACAAAGCCAAAAATTGTTAAGGTTAAGTGACTCTTCTCAATCTGCTGTGTTTTGGAGCACAGGCTAGGGCTAGGGGACCTCATCAGGCTTTTATTACACTTTTATTTAGAACATTACTGAATCGATCTTTCAGTGACCTCCATGGCTGCCATCTTGAAGTGTACCAAAACAGATGACCTTCAATTATCCTTCCAGAAGTGTCCATTCAATTGATTCTATTTCTGTATTTTAGTCCTTAATGGTGACAGCTGTGGTTGCTAGGAGATTTGGGATACAAGTGCAAAGCCTCTATCATGTTTCATGTACATTTTAAGTTGTCATTTTTTCACTTTTGAGTTACTGCCTATGTTCTCATCACTTTACAGGTAAGTTGACCAATGGGACAACCTCCCAAAACATTACCAATTTGCTCTTGATTGTATAATTCATTCCCTCTTTTGTCCCTCTCCCTTCTCGCAATCCTCTCACCGCAGGTCTGCAAGTTTCCAGAGTTTTGTGAAGATGGCGCTCATTAAAAACCCTCGTAAAAGGCCCTCAGCTGAGACACTGCTGCAGGTTAACACGCTCTCTGTAGCTTGTTATTGATTGCCTTTTATAAACCTAGATAATTCGCTCAGCATATCTTTGCTTTGCATTGAATACAATTTCCTGGAAGTGTTCAAAGTCCTGTTAGATAGATAGATAGATAGATAGATAGATAGATAGATAGATAGATAGATAGATAGATAGATAGATAGATAGATAGATAGATAGATAGATAGATAGATAGATATCTCCCTGGGGGGAAATTCTGGAAATTGATGTTTGACTTCCTCTTGTAGCATCCCTTCGTGACCCAGCTGCTGACCCGTAACCTGGTCATCGAGCTGCTGGACATGGCCAACAACCCTGAGCTCCACACCACCACGCACAGCATGGATGACAACGACCTGGAGGTCAGTACTGGGAGGACTGGGACAGGACAGGTACCAGGCATACTGATGAATTGATTGAATAGATTGAATAGATTGATTGAATTGAATAGTTTTGAAGACAGTTTTGAAAGTTTAGAAGACAAAGAAAGTTGTTTTTATATACGTGTGTGATTGACAACTTACATGAAACTATCTGAATTGTCCTGATACGATAAAACATAACCCCCTTTTAGCCCCCTTTTTTGTAAAGCAATTTTTTTAAAAGCACTAAATTAGTAATGATAGATTTATTTTTATTTTGGTTTTGTTCTTTATTATTTTATTTTGACTATTAGAAAGCAGTATTAATAGAATTACTACTATCACCACTGCGACTACGACTACGACTACTACTACTGCTAATACCATTACTACTGCCACTACTAATACTGTGCAACAGGAACCCACTCAAGCACTGTATTTTAGACGGTTCATCAATATGGCTATAGAATGGGGAAGAGAGGCCATACATTTAGTTTATTGAAGAGGTGATGGGTGTTTCATGGGTGATGGGTGTTCCTCA
This sequence comes from Hoplostethus mediterraneus, assembly GCA_034670385.1. Taxonomy (NCBI): domain Eukaryota; kingdom Metazoa; phylum Chordata; class Actinopteri; order Trachichthyiformes; family Trachichthyidae; genus Hoplostethus; species Hoplostethus mediterraneus. Next base: position 1,061,015 of record JAXDDW010000113.1, on the reverse strand, counting down.
ACATATAAATCAATCACTAAATCAATCGCCTCAGAAGTAGGCTACTACTAGTATATACTTCTGCTATTACTATTACTACTACTTCTACTGCTACTACTACTAATAATAATAATACTAATATATATTTTCATTGTATATTATCGGTGTTATATTACTCATCTGGCACTTTATTATTCTTTTTCAGTGTATAATGTTTTTAGTGAAATGTCATCTATGTGTGTTATGTTAACAGATTGGGGAAGTGGCTCCTGACAAGATCCAGTCAGCAGGGAAACACCTGTCTGTAGAGAGGACGCTATCTGAGGAACAATGTGAGTGCACGCACATGCACAAACACACACACCATTCATTTTTCTTTGCCTCTACTGTATTTGTTCTGCACACACCCAAGTAGTAGTAGTAGTACTAGTCGTAGTGTAGTGGTGGTAGTGGTAGTAACCGTAATAGTAGTACAGGTAGCAGTAGCAGTAGGCTTTACAAGAATAAAATTCTGTGGGAAAGACTGAAAACTGAAATTTAATCAATTCATTAAATAATAATGAATTAATATCTATCAGCAGCTTAAAGATTCAAGAACTTTATTTGTCACATACACATACAGGATGTATAGTGAAATGAAAGTGGCAATGCTTACGGGATTGTGCAAAAAAACAACAACAGTATACAATATAAAGAAGCAGCAATATTTACAGGACAAAGTAAAAAGTAAAAAGAAGCAACCCTAATATATTAAGAATATAAATTTAAAAAAGTATGAAAAATATATAAATATGTGTAGTCACTATCTGCCTATCTCTGTGTGTGTGTGTGTGTGTGTGTGTGTGTGTGTGTGTGTGTGCGCGCGCGTGCGCGCACACACACATTCACTAGCCTGCTGGCTAGTTACCTAGCTAAAAAAGCCAAAAAACTACTAGCCACTGCATTGACATCAGTTGCTTTGCTAAATTAGCCTGCTGGACAGTTAGCTAGCCAACAGTTTGTTCACGTTAACTGAGCTGACACTTCCCAAACTACAACTCAGTACAACAGTGTTTTAGAGTAGAGACTAGGGCTAAAGACAAGAGTTTACTGTGAACCAGTGGTGTAGTCTACGTGATACGCAGGTATACGCCGTATACCCACTAGAAAAGGTCAATGATTTGCGTATACTCACTAGAAAATGTTTATGATTTCCATATACCCACTTGATGCGAGAGGATACGTTATTTAAAAGATAAAAGAAAGTTTTAAAAGATAATTTTGTGACAGCTTTCACACGTTGGTTAATTGAGAGAGAATGGGATTCAGATTCAGAGGTTTTCTCAGTACATGAATAAAAAACCTTTGAATCTGAATCCCATTCACTAATGCCCAGCCTACAGTATACATCTTGAGAGCATTCTTAAAGACTGGTTATGTTATCAACATGTTAGGAGGCAGCATCAGACACAAGGTGGTGATGGTGCTTATGAGGTGTTGCTCCAAGATGGCTGTTGTTCTGAGACGCGTTGCTCTGGGACGGGTGAGTATGAGTATAGACAGTATACCCACTACAAAAAAATAGACTACACCACTGCTGTGAACCCTAGGGCACGTGTAGCGTGTGTGCGCCTGTGGTATGCAAACACCTTGTAAGTGTGTCTATAAATATAAATGGGAAGTTGAGGTCAACGGCAGTCTGATGTAAGTACGGTGTGGTACTGAGCAGTGTGAAGACAGCCGGTCACACCAGAGCTACACTTGACACTTCTACTACAAGAAGCCCATTGACAGTGCAGCAGTATGAAGTCACTCAGACCAGTGCATAGAAGTACCACTGTCCAGCACATGCTAATGGCATGTTCTCACTGCCATCCTCTGTCATGGCCCACATGTATGGAGCGGCTAACAGCGTGAGGACAGTTACTGAGAAACCTATTGTGCTGATTCATATTATGGAGATTACAGCACTGAATACACAGTGTCTGGGTAGACAATGAATCCACTCTTCAGCAATGACAAACCATGTACATGGTCTCAACATTACTGTTGAGACAAAACTGCAATTGCAACTCTTTTTGCTGAAATTTTAATCAGTTGCTTTGTCTCTTCAGCTATGGTGGCTATCGCTGCTCATGCTTACTACCCAGTTCTTCCTCTATTGATTCCAAACAAACTGAACATGTAAAAAGGCATTTCCCGGGATTTTTCATGGGAAAAAAACCTACCAGACACTGGGTGTTAAAGCCCCAGGAAACTTGGCTTGAAATAGTAAAAATGAATATATGATATCAAAATTTAGTGTCTAATTAAGCATCCACAAAAATCTGAGTGAAAATAAACGTTCAGAAATATTAGAAAACCTCGTTCAAAAACATCATTTAGCTGTTTAGACCATTTCTCAGGACTGTGTAGGCGTGTCAGATCAGGATTTGATTGACATCCTGACATGATTGATAGCTCCGCCCATGTCAAACTGTCAAGCTGTTGCAGGCTGTTCGGGGGAGGGACAACTGACATGCATTTTTTAATGATTGGACTAAAGAATTCTCTGCGTCATAAATCTCAGAAAATACCACGCCCAATTCAACCCAACTGTTCTGAACCCCCCACTCATTTGAACTAGGTTTTCTAATATTTCTGAACGTTTATTTTCACTCAGATTTTTGTGGATGCTTAATTAGACACTAAACTTTGATATCATATATTCATTTTTACTATTTCAAGCCAAGTTTCCTGGGGCTTTAAGAACAACAAATATATGAACTATGAACTTTATGAACTATATGAAAAATACGTACAAAATAAGTACGAGTACACATAAAAGGTACTCTGGCTATGTGGCTACTATGGCTTTCATGCTAAACTGGGGTCAGGTCTGTGTTGTGTTAGAAGCCCGGTCTACCATGGTGCTAACTCATTATTGACGCCGTAATTGGCAATGCGTGGTTGCCGAGTTGACCCTGCGGCCATCGACAGCTAATGCTGATCAATGCACTTGAGAGTGAACGCTTATCAATAGAATCGTCTGGACTGTCTGTTAGCGGATCGGTCTGATTTTTGTTGCCTTGCTCTGATGTTCGTTACCGCACCACCCTGTATGCAATACTGATTTAATTCTCACATTTCTTCCTTGTAGTTGATCAACTGAAGTTTAGGCCCCCATTAAGGAAAGTCACAGAGCCTTATCCTGATATGGTAATGCACTTTTTCATCATTAGCTTTTGACAGTATATGCTTTATGCCGATGACCTATGATTATGTATGACAAAGGGGTCTGTTTTGGTCCCTCTTCAGCAGGGCTCCTATGATGACGACTGGAATCTTTCCGGTGATGAAGACGAGTCACCGTAAGACGTTCCCTCTTACTTAGACTGCTTTCCTTTCTGTACCAGGAATATTATGATAATCTCTTTAAATGCATCACATCTGTACAGGATGCGCCTTTTTAACTGATCAGAAGTAAACTTGGACATCAATGAAAAAACAGCCCAAAACCTGTAGAAAACCTGTGACACCTTAGGGAAAAAAAATGGTGGGTTCTTCTAGGGTTAGACCGATATATGGGGCTGATATCGGCCTTTTATTAGAATCAGTCAGTGTCCTCCACGTCTGATATGATGGATATGATTCAGTTAGATGGATTACATATTTTATTGTGAAATATATCACTATTATTGGTATTTATCAGTATTACACTTCACCTGAATTGATTCTAATGAGACAGTTTGATCAGATTCCACACAAGTATGCGTGAATATGTTTAATTATTAGTACCAACAGTAGTAGTGGTAATAGCGGTAATTGTAGCAGTAGCAGTGTCATCATAATTATTATTATTATTAAGGATATCAAATATTGGTACATAATATCAGCAGCTTCAATCCAGAAACATCAGTATGAGTATCAGCCAAACTGATATCAGACATGCCCCTTCCCTGCTATTGTGGTCGGCCAGCCAGGCCTCTAGTCAGATAAACACCAGGTCTTCCTGTTTGCAGGAGCCTGTTGGAATGTGTGGAGCAAGCTCTGCAGCTGAGGTAGGCCACATCAATCCACTCCAAACATGCCTAACCACCACCAGTGTGCCCTCCATTCATTTATCTGGAATCAATTGTCATTATTAATTTTATCACTGTGTGATTACTGGCTAGTGCAAAAGATCTGTCCGACATGTGGTTTTGTGTATACACTCCACTACTCCCACCCCAAACAACACTGTTAAACATCATGAGCTGGATCTGATTTAGCGCAAACCTGCTGGTTTTTAGTCCTTGGCTTTTGTGCTTGTGTGTGTTCTTTTGTGTGTGGTTTTGCTTTTGGCGTTTTTTTGTGCTACCCTCAGCTTTCAGCTTCATCGTCCAGCTTTGTGTGAAATTGCTCAACAGCTATATTTCAACCTCATCAGATATTCTTAAACAAGACTGTTTGATGTGATCATCTATGCACTCAGTGCCTGATGAGGAAGTTGTTGCTCCTTTGTCTTTCAGGAGTTTAACCATCAGGAGGGCGCCATCTACTGATGTGAGTGGTAACTACATGAGCAAACCCTAAGATCCTCTGTTGAAATACGCATTGATCGTATTGTGCAAAAATGTCACCCTCTCAGAAAGAGTTGTCGTTTGTGCTGTTACTCTACCATTTCTGTTTTTCAGGGGGGTAAAAGCAGCAGGAAGAGTGATTTGTTCAGCCCGTCCACGGCATCTCTGCCAGCCTTCAGCTCCTTCACTCCCAATGTGGAGGAGAAGGACTCAACGCTGCGACCCAGCTGCACACTGGGCCCTGACTCCGCCCTCACCGCCGACTCCACCTCCTCTTCAGGTACAACGCATCCAAACAACCTCACCTTAATCACTCCTGATAAAGTCAGTATGCACAGGTGCATCAATTCACTAAACCTCAAGGTCCCTCCATTTATATATCATTTTCCACAAATACTTCAAACCTGTTGGTATCTACTGAATTTCTGGAGGCAATGTGAATTTGGACTCTCTTAGGCTGAGCTGTGGCGGGTATTGACACCCCTGAGTATACACAAACACGACTCTTTGCACATATCAGTGGTCTCATTGATCTTCCATCAATGAGAATATATTTTTTGTACACATTATTCATATTCTCTTAGTGTATTATAATGTGAATTTTTACCTCACATCATAGCTTTTCCCTATATAGGGCCCAGTAAGGAGAGTACAGTTTAAAGTATAAAGTCCAACATGGCTTCACCTCAGGCAGGTCTCTCTAGTGACATGGTCGCTCTCTTCAAATAGACTAATGTTAGATGTCTGAATCATTTTCAGTTGAGAGAACTATCTAGGCCTGTTTGTTTTGTAATGAATATGGAGGCTACAATGTTTCACTCTGATCACACACACACACACACACAGAGAGAAAGAGAGACATGGATCTCTTTTGCGAGTGCACAAATCAATTAAGTCACTAGTTAAAAACGTCACTAGTCATACTCTTTGGCTCTGCCCATTGAGATTTAACTCAACCACTGAGATTATTTCTGACGCAGCAACTCTGCCTTAAAAAACTCCAATCTGCATTTCAGTTTCATTCTAATCTGCATACTACCCTGTATTTTTTCACCAGGCTTGGCCAGGTGCTCGGCCGCGCAGGACATTAGACAGCGACCAGACAGTGACCCCTGTCTGCCTGCGGGGGACACCGTAAAGGCAGAGAGGAAGCCTGCCGCTGTTACCTCTCCAAAAAGGGAGATGCCCTTATCGCCGGAGTGGAGTACGCTGAGGAAAAAGACTGAGGACTCTGTGAGTTTCAGCTGAACATTTATGCTATCTACATATCAACAGTAAACCTCAGTAAGCTTGTGTGGTTTGCTAACCAAATAACTTGTCCTACTGATTTGGTTTTGACCCTTTAAAAGTCTGAAATCATACCGTCATCATCGTCCCCTTTCTTTTGTTATGTGTAACCGTTTAAATTTCTAGAGAGCTGATTGTCATGGACTCCCTCCTACTCCTCAAGTCCATGTAAGTGTGAAATCTAACAGCATGTAACCTACAAAAAAAGCTCACCAGTTGCAGTCCTCTGATAATTAACATCATATGCATCCTCGCATGCTTAAAGCTGCACTAAGCAAAAATATGTCATGAAGTGTGGCTGTAACAAAAAAAGAGTGCCCCATCACCACTAACTGAGATGCTGTAGATTCACCATATTTGCCCAAATTAAATGTTGGTGTCAGGTTTTGGTCCCTGGTGGGAAATCTCCACCCTGGTAGTGACGAAGCTAAACTCAAGAGTCTCCTAAACAGCAAGCAATCCCCATCCCTTTGGTATCTTTTGGTATACAGCATCACAGACCAGCCGGGTTGGTAAACACAACCGTGCTGTTTTGCGATTTACTGATGTCACCTTACAGGATTTCTTGGTAATGAAGTCCTCAAAATTCAAGCAGTTACCTCTTGCTGCTATTTGGCGCCACCAATGTGCTAAATTGCGTAGTGCAGCTTTAAATGCAGTACAGACTGTAGTTATTATTATTCAAACTTTTAAAGACCTACTACTCCAGGCCATTGCTAACTCAGTCCTTATGCTGGGTTCTGTAGATGGGAGCCTGCTTCTCCAAAGTTTTCAACGGTTGTCCCCTGAAAATCCACTGTGCTGTGACTTGGATTTTGCCCAAGACAAGAGGTAAGGCTATTGAAAAATTAATTTAGGAATTATAAATATAACAGATCAATGAAAAATAGGCTTACACTGTTATATATATCATAAATATGTTATGTTAAATTCATTCCAGGAGTTATTTCTTGATGAAGTGTTTGAAGTTTTTTTTATTGTACCCACTTTCCCTCAACCTGCCTCGTCTACTTCAGTTAGTGATTTCTTGCATTTCCCAAAATACCTTCTGACAAACCCCATAGAATGTGCCTGAACTTGTTGCATTCAGTATGAGTAGCGATAGGAAGATCAAGAGAGTTTTTCCATTCAAGAAATTAACAAGAGCTGAAAATGTAGTTGACACAAACAATGAAGCCACATTTTCACAATAGATAAGAGTAAGGACTTAGAGCGGAGATACAACAGAAACATCTTGTGAAGGGGTAATATATCACCATGCAAAATAGTGGAATAATAATACTGCTTTGTCATTTGTTTTTTTGGCTTGAGAGAACAAGGCTTTTTAGCCTTCATAGCTGACATGAGATGCTCATAGCAATGTCCTCCATGGTTGAGCAGTAATGAAAGTAATGAAAATGGGGGGGTGAGTTTTGAAAGCCAGAAATCTTAGCATCCGGCCAAGTAATCATTGAGTCAATGGTTTTGATCAACAGCCCTATCAACCCCCTGCAGATATATTATGGTCATTTTGTGCTGGGGGACAGAAAAAAACCTATTGCATCTTTAACAAGCAACGTTTTTTCCATCTTAGATCAGTACCTTATTCTGGGGGCGGAGGAGGGTGTCTACACACTCAACCTCAATGAGCTTCATGAAGATACATTAGAGAAGGTAAGAAAAAAGGATTAATGATGATTAATGAGCAGAAAATTGTTTAGATGTGCTGTAGATTCACCATATCAAATTTATTCAATTACAGATGTAGAGAACATATGTACAGAACAATCTAGGCGTGCAGATGGGTGTGGTATATCACATGATATACCATACATGATTATAGCACACATGGGATTCAGTGTATTTTACTGAGTTTGACTGGTTTTACAGTTGCTCCCTCAGCGATGTACGTGGCTGTACGTTATGAACAACGTCTTGATGTCCGTGTCAGGTAAATCCCTTCCCTTTTGTCAGAGAAAACAGAGTACTCTGTGTAATCTCATTTCCCTCGGGTCTAACAAGCTGTCCGTCCCGCAGGGAAGTCGTCCCAGCTTTTTTCCCACAGTCTGATGGCTCTGTTTGAACAGAAAGGACATCTACAGAAGAAGCACAGCAGTCTGTCGCTCAGCACCAACCGATTCACCGAAAGGATGAGCCCCAGGTAGGGAGGAAGTCAACTGAGCTAATACAAGAAGCCAATATTGGTCTTTTATTAAAAATAAATGGATATGATCCACTCAGTGTCGTCCATCTCTGGCATTCCATATTATATTACATATTTATTGTAGAATTCATCAATACTACACTGGTTGTCTGTGGTCCTCATGACTTTTTCTAGACCCACTTTTTGGACAAACCAGTGTTAGAATTCCTAACATTTACCCTCTTCAATTGACAGTGCATTGGCCTTCTCTTAGAACTCTCAAATTCATTGGCCTTTCAAATGTTATAAACAAGAGGACCCTATTGGCTACAGCGACTTCCAGATTTACGTGCAGCATTTGATACTGTTGACCATGAGATCCTCCTTGATAGGCTGGAAAAGTGGGTCGGCTGCTCAGGTTTAGGACCTACCTCTCTTTGGGTAACTTCTCATCTCAAAAAGTTAAAATTACATGTGGTGTGCCACAAGGCTCGATTCTAGGCCCTTTGGTATTTATTTATTTGACATGCTACCAAAATACACTATATTGCCAAAAGTATTGGCTCACCTGCCTTGACTCGCATATGAACTTAAGTGACATCCCATTCTTAATCCATAGGGTTTAATATAACGTCGGTCCACCCTTTGCAGCTATGACAGCTTCAACTCTTCTGGGAAGGCTTTCCACAAGGTTTAGGAGTGTGTTTATGGGAATTTTTGACCATTCTTCCAGAAGCGCATTTGTGAGGTCACACACTGATGTTGGACGAGAAGGCCTGGCTCTCAGTCTCCGCTCTAATTCATCCCAAAGGTTCTATCGGGTTGAGGTCAGGACTCTGTGCAGGCCAGTCAAGTTCATCCACACCAAACTCTCCCATCCATGTCTTTATGGACCTTGCTTTGTGCACTGGTGCACAGTCATGTTGGAACAGGAAGGGGCCATCCCCAAACTGTTCCCACAAAGTTGGGAGCATGGAATTGTCTAAAATCACTTGGTATGCTGAAGCATTCAGAGTTCCTTTCACTGGAACTAAGGGGCCAAGCCCAGCTCCTGAAAAACAACCCCACACCATAATCCCCCCTCCATCAAACTTTACACTTGGCACAATGCAGTCAGACAAGTACCGTTCTCCTGGCAACCGCCAAACCCAGACTCGTCCATCAGATCGCCAGATGGTGAAGCGCGATTCGTCACTCCAGAGAACGCGTCTCCACTGCTCTAGAGTCCAGTGGCGGCGTGCTTTACACCACTGCATCCGACGCTTTGCATTGCACTTGGTGATGTATGGCTTGGATGCAGCTGCTCGGCCATGGAAACCCATTCCATGAAGCTCTCTACGCACTGTTCTTGAGCTAATCTGAAGGCCACATGAAGTTTGGAGGTCTGTAGCGATTGACTCTGCAGAAAGTTGGCGACCTCTGCGCACTATGCGCCTCAGCATCCGCTGACCCCGCTCCGTCATTTTACGTGGCCTACCACTTCGTGGCTGAGTTGCTGTCGTTCCCAATCACTTCCACTTTGTTATAATACCACTGACAGTTGACTGTGGAATATTTAGGAGCAAGGAAATTTCACGACTGGACTTGTTGCACAGGTGGCATCCTATCACAGTACCACGCTGGAATTCACTGAGCTCCTGAGAGCGACCCATTCTTTCACAAATGTTTGTAGAAACAGTCTGCATGCCTTGGTGCTTGATTTTATACACCCGTGGCCATGGAAGTGTTTGGAACACCTGAGTGAATACTTTTGGCAATATAGTGTATGTTCCAGGTAGAGCCCTCAGATCCACAAATTCCCATTTTTAAGATATCCCTACTACAAGGACAATGGTTCCACTCTGAAACAGCCTTCCAGTTGATCTTAGGGCAGCTACTTCGGTTGAAGTTTTTAAGCGTTTGCTCAAGACCTACCTTTTTAGTAGCAGTAGCGGTAGTAGTAGCAGTATTCTCAATCCCCAATTAGAAGAGTTTTGGCAGGAAAAACACACTTAGCAACTGCTATAGCTTTCCTATCTTTAGCAAGGATTTTTTGTTCTGTGTTGTGTTTCCACCAGCAGGAAGTATGCCATATCTGTGAAGATACCCGACACTAAAGGCTGCAGGAGGTGCAGTGTAGGTAAGTGAAGCAGAATTTGCCCTAGATTCAATGTCATATCTAATCAGTTGTGTAACTACAAACCCTAGTCTTTCTTTCTTTCTCTCTCTCTCAGCAAGAAACCCGTACACAGACAGTACATTCCTATGTGGGGCGGTTCCATCTGGCCTGGTTCTGCTGTTGTGGTACGAGCCACTCCAGAAGTTCATGCAGCTAAAGGTCTGTACCAACATGTTGCACTTTCAGTGATCTCCAATAGATTACAATATTGTTGTGTGTGTTATTATTGGGGTTAGACTGATATGTCGGTTTGCAGATATATGGGGGCCAATATTGGCCTTTAATAAAAAATGGGATCTGGTCCAGTCCGTGTCGTCCACCTCTGATATGATGGATACAATGCTGTTTGATTGATTACATATTTATAGTAGAATTAATCAATACTACACTAGTTGTCTATGGGAAGTCCATAACCTGAATTTCACTTAAAGGGTAATTCCGGGATTTTTCAACCTGGCCTCTATATCCACAAAATCGCCCTCTCATACCGCTAAGTAGATCCCAAAAGTTTCTGAGTTGCTCCGGTAGATCGGCTCAGCCAGCAGTCACGAAACGGCGGCTCAAGCCTGCAATGTAATCAAGGGCATGTCAATGCGGTCAAAGTACGTCCACTAAAAGTGCTTGATTTTGCCACTGACAGGCTCAGATTGTTATTCGTGTGTCTGACAAGTGTCTGACAACATTACTGAAAGGATCACTACAGAAATAGCCCTTTTTTAACCAGAAATAGACCTTTTTTTAACAACTCTGAACTCTGAACTCTGACAAAGGTGGTCTATGAAAGCAAGAGGGTTGACTTGTTGCAAGAAGAGGATCGTGTAAACAACCGTCCTCTTCCTGCAACGAGTGAATCCTCTTGCTTTCTGAGCCTGTCAGTGGCAAAATCAAGCACTTTTAGTGGACGTACTTTGACCGCATTGACATGCCCTTGATTACATTGCAGTCTTGAGCTGCCGTTTCGCGACTGCCAACTGAGCTGATCTACCGGAGTAACTCCGAAACCTTTGGGATCTACTTAGCGGTATGATAGGCGATTTTGTGGATATAGAGACCAGGTTGAAAAATCCCGGAATTACCCTTTAAGTATGTGTGGATGTAAGTATTATTATTATTGTTATTATTACCTGGGGTTAAATGGAGAATTTTAGTTGAAATGCTGTTTCAGAGGCTTTTCTACCCTGACAAAAGTAAAATTCTGGGGGAAACACTGAATACCTTGATTTTGATTTTGATTTTATTTGCCATGAAAATGGTCAAATATGACATACCAAATATCACAAAATATCAGCTTTCGGCAGCTAATTATAACTACTTATAATATTACCTGACCGTTTCTCTTTCTATTGCCGTGTGTTTCGCTTGCAGCACATAGCCATAGGCCTCCCGGATTCTCTCCCTATATTCGAGAGCCTTGTGTTGGTGACGGATGAGTTTCCACAGCTGTGTGTTGGGGTGAGAGACTGCAGCAACGGCAAACCCTCAGCCAACCAGCAGCTCAAGTTTGACATTATAGAGCTGAACGGCACGCCTAATTCCAAACCAGGTAGGATGCGCGAGTGCTGTGGTGACTGGTAACGTTGGTTTACTATGGGTTTAAATATGGGTTTTCTGTCTGTCTGTTAAAGCGTTCTTTTGTTCAAGTTCCAGAAGTAAATTTCCCATTCATTTTTCATAGATAGAAAAATATCGATCTATGAAAAATGAAAAAAGGCAAGGGTACAAGGGTCAGGGGCTCGGGTCAAAAATGCGTAGGAAATAAAAATGAGGGGGCGATAATATAATTTGCATTTTATTTCATGTTTTTCATATTTTTCCGTGTAAAGTGACTAGCTCGTTGAAGTTTTGTCTTTGCCTCGTATTTTCACTAGCTACTAGTTTTAAAAAAAATCAAAAAGCAGTGAGCAGTGTTTCCCAAGTCTATCCAGAATACCACCACAGCCATTATAGTCATGGGCAGCCTCAGAACTCGCTATGTCTCCAATGGTACGTTTGCAGGCGATTGTTTGGAGTGCCCTCCAGTGGCCAGAAACCAGGAAGTCGATGAGGGTAAACGGCTAATATGGTCTTTTATCAGAGTTAACCTGGAAATCATGACAAATGACATAATTTCAATGTAAATGCATCTATCTGACTGGCACAGCATCAGGCAGTGAGGAACTGCAATACTCATGACGTACTAATCGGAATAGTACCAGTACGCCCTCTGGTGTTGTTGAATTGAACATTTCAATTCAATATATTTCAACTTTATTTAGAAGTCCCCAGATGTGTTTTCACAGTGAGCTCAATCGGACTTGAGAAAACTGAATTAAAAATTAGAGTTAAATTCTGTAAAGATCTCATTCAACTTTAAGCCATTGCATTCAGTTTTTAATTGTGTCTTACAAATTAAATTTTTCAATTCAGTCATTCAAAAAAATTTTTTTTAAATTCAGCAGTTCAATATGAGAGTGATAAATTCAAATTCATGCAACTAAAATACAACCTCTGCTGGCCAAAATTGTTAGAACACCTGACAGATCTGAAAATATTGACCTTTTCTTTCCTCCAAAACATGATTTCATTTCATAATGTTCATGAAACATGCAGATGGTTGCTCTGAGCACAACAAATATCAGATGAAGTGAGTCCTACTGTTTTTATCCACTTTTAACTTTAATATTTGGTATGTCACCTTTTGCAGCATTCAAAAGAATCACACAGCTGTGTCCTAAGACTCTTGATCACCATCAATTTAACCACGATCACACCTGACAATGATTACACAAGTAATTTGGCTTCTTCTGTGAAGGAACATGATTGTGTGACATTGACAGTGAAATAGGCCTAGCTTGTTTTTTGTAAGGAAAATGAGGTAAATCTCCTTATGATGGCTCTATTCTTGGTTTATAGAGCATAATGATGACTTTGTATATATTTCATTCGTTTTATGGGTATTTTAATGGCCAATTGAACAAAAACAACTGAAACCTCTTAAATGTATGCCAAGTGTTCTAATAATTTTGGCCACCACTGTATATCTCACTAATCTTGTTTCCTCTCTCTCTCTCTCTCCCTCTCTATGTCTCTCGCCCTCTGCAGATAGTGGACCCGTAGGAGCAGTGCAGGTGACGCAACTGGACAGAGACACCATTCTCATTGCACTAGAAAGTAAGTACCAAAACCCTAATGAAAACTTTTTAAAACACCATTGTTCACACTGATTTAATGTTTCCTCACTGTCGGCGCTCATTTGTACAGAAGCTGTTAAGATTGTGAACCTGCAAGGGCTTCCGTCCAAAGAGCTGGCCGCCGAAATGGTCTTCGACTTCCCCATTGAAACGCTAGGTACAAATTTAACAAAGTATTCAGTGTTTCCCGTTTCCCGTATAACTGTATTCTTGTCAGGGTGGAAAAGCCTCTGAAACAGCATTTAGACCACAAGACTCTAAAACCTTCCATTGAACACTATTAAGCTATTGATGATAAGCATATCCATCCTGTTTTGTATAACTCATTCAGTTTGATTCTAGATAGTAAGCTTTATATAAAGAGTCATGTCAGTTAAAAACAAATTTGGTAACATTATAAGGCATTATAAGGAATTAAAGGCGCATTATAAGAGTGCATGATAATTGACAATAGGCCATATTTTGTGCTGATATTCATGCTGATATCCCCAGAATGTTATTCTTGTAGGGTGGAAGAACTTCTGAAGCAATATTTAGACCACAGAACACAAAAACTCTATTAACACCCAGGATGATATTAAATTAAATTAAATAAAGCCACGCATACTCGTGTGGAATCTGATCGAAATGTCACTTTAGAATCAATTCATGTTAAGGGCTTCCCATAGACAACCAGTCTAGTATTGATTAATTCTATAATAAATATGTATGTGTCATTCTTTTTAGTAAAAGGCCAATATCTGCCCCATATGAATATTCCTCTCAATTGCGTGTTTATTTATTACTGACAGTGGACCAGGTATCCCTCGCTAACATGACTCGTTTTAACAGTTTGCTTACAGGACAGTGTTCTGGCTTTCTGGAAGCACGGCCTTAAAGGGAGGAGTCTTCATTCGAATGAGGTAAGTATCATAGAGGTTTCTTGTAGGGATGTTAGAGCTTGTGCTCGTCATTCGTTTAAATGAATGATTGCATGATGTCCAAAAGTAATTTAGTCATTTACATTTACTGATTTGCAGGTAACGCAGGAGATCACCGATGAAACACGAGTATTCAGAGTTTTGGGAACAAACAGGTACGTTAACACTCGTACGCCAATATCATTCACTAGCTGACACACAAAGAGGTGAAGGGACGTAGTAGTAGTAGTAGTAGTAGTAGCAGTAGTAGTGTTTGTGTTTTTGCAATATAAAAGTTCAGCTACTCTTGGAGAACAAACTGACAAAGCTTTAATATTAAAAACCAACATGTTTCTTCAAAACCTGATGACGGCTATTGCAAGTCCATACACATTTAGTATTGTTAATATTAAAGCTTTTTCAATTCTCAAGAGGAGCTGATTTTTGTTTTCATTCCTTTGGTTTGGTTCTTATTGATTCATGCAACACCATGTCCTTTATTTCTGCACTTTGCAGGGACATCATCCTCCAGAGCACGCCGACAAACGACCCCTCTGCGCTGAGCAACCTGTATATCCTGACCGGACACGAAAGCAGCTACTGAGAGGGAAAAAAAAATAAAAAATGACTGAACAGGAAGTAGAAAACAGAAGCTGCAAATATTGAAAAGTCGTATCGGAAGGGAATCACGGATCAACTATGTAACCTTGTGAAGAAATGGTTAAAAAAGGGTGAAAGCAAAGCCCCCTCTGACTGACTGAACCCTCTAACTCTCTGCTGTGTATGAGAAATGCCAATGGGAGTCAAGTTTTCCTCGCAGACTGATTTTGACTTTTCTAGATGGACCTGTGTGGAAAAAAAAAAAAAGACTGCTCAGTGGTGCTGCATTGCATTCAAAGTCAGATGTTGGAAATTCCCAGCCGGTAGCTCGCAATTATATCCCCCTGTGTGTTCCGGTCCAGCTTGGGGAAAAAAACATGGATGAAACATGGACGCCTACAAGATTTTATTTGCCCAAAGTAAAATCCTGTTCCCCCATGCTACGGCTAACATTAGCTAGCTCGGCACCATGTTGCTAGCATGCTAGCAACTGTAACTACAACTTTGCATTTCAAATTGATGTGTTTACCGTTTCAAACATAGGGTGTTTTGATAGATTTAAATCTAACTAAAATGTATTTAGAGGATTATACACATAAATGTAACCCCCCCCCCCATCTCCGTAGCATAGGGGTTGAAACATCCTGGAGAGTTTCTGACTTTAAGGGCCAATCGGTTGCATTTTTCCTAGCAGAGAGTCACAATTTATGCAGTTCCGACATCACCTGAAAGTTCTGACATCACCTTCCGGGCGTTAAAAAGTAAAAATTGCAAAATTGCCTAGTGCAGCTTTAAAGCACAACTTAATGTACTCTGTTGTCCCCTTTTACTGGGCGTAAAATTAGAGATAACTCACAATGGGGGCTTTGAAGTGGACGTTGAAGAGAAAAACCCTATCGTTTTGTTTTGCTTTCGCCGCAACTGATATTTCCACTCGCACCATATATGGATACAGTAAGTGCCATATAAATTGAGAGATAATAAATTCTAATCTTGCTTGTTTGATGAGAATTGAAATCCCACTACATTTTTGCTAATTTTATGTGTAATATTTATGCCACGGGAAGCGGGGACAGAGATCATGTAACACTCATCCCTGAGAGATACTTGAATATTCATATGGCTGTTTGTTTGTTTGTTTTTTAACATGTGGTAATGTGTTCAGCTCTTACAATATGAAGGGGGTGGGGTGTGAGACTCAAAGTAAGCTTTTTACATCCACTGATGCAGATTTAGAAATGGTAACTACAAATGTAGGAGGAGGGAGGCCAGGTCCAGCCTTCAATGGTGGTGGTCTTTTAGCATTATTATTCAGTATCCTGTACTGTTGAGAAGCAGTGGTTGACTTTGGGACGTCTTGGATCTTAACAGGAGTGTCAAGCCAGCAAGACATAACTAGAACACCTGTTGTCTTTTATTTTTGTTTTAATGTATGAACATTATTGTACAGGGGAATTAGGTTATATATGATAAATTATTGCTTATACGATCTCAAATAAACCAAAATGACCAATATTTTCCATTTATGAACAGAACCGAAGAAACGACAGCAGCTTATGGTGACATGGATTCAATGTTTTTAACCATTTTGTCTGTGTGCTTTGACATTAGTTATTTTAACAAGGAGGAAGGAAAATGTTTAATTTCAAATAAGGATATTTTGGATCTCCAATACTGTATGTATCATCAACACCTCTATTGTTAGTTTCAACACAGAGAGAGAGGTAACCCTATACTGAAATATGAATTAGTTCGCTGAGACACTTAAAAATCAACAAACATATATTCAGTGATGTACTTGTAAATAAAACAGTGGGTAAACTATGACCTTTGGGCGGTGATCATCTTGAGGCAAAACAACCATTAACATGAATAAAAATCAATTACATTTTCAGAAAAGCATTAATTTAGGCTATTCCTCCCTTAAAATATATCTTCATATAATTTACATCAATTGGATACTATTTACTATGATATATCCCATTAATTTACATGAAGATTTATGTCAGCCAAACAGGTAGGTAAACCTAGTATAGTCAGGTTTGTTGTCAATTAGTAACAATTACAAAACAGTTTCGTAACAATTACAAGTAACAATTACAGTAACAATTAACAATTACAAAAACAGTTTCGTTTTCACAGAAAGAGCATTGAGAGAGATTTCCTTAATCTTTCTTAGAAATTTACTACAGGGGTAGAAATTGTAAAATCTTCAAGCTAATTTCCTTATTATTTGATAAGTTGTTTTTTTTAATTCACGACGTGATGTAGTTATCTAGTTATACCGGACGGTGTCGCTGTTGACCGCTTTTCAAACTCATCAACAAGAGTGCGTCACTGCTATAAAAATGCTGCATTCAAAGACTGGTTGATTTCTGTAGACTTTGTTTTATTTCTGGTCAGATTTTTTCACACTTAACACACATGCACTTAGTGAATAATACAATTGGGATGATGTATTACAATATACCAAGCATTGCAATATCCACCACTAGCGAAAAATCCAGCAAGTACTTGCGTCCTGACAGGGACCTGTGATGACAAAATGACTTATCTGATGAAAATCATTGTCATTGTTTGTTGGTTTTGTTTGCAATGAATACATCATTTCCTACACTTATTTACCAATTGAAACCCGATTATACTAGTGCATTGTTTTTTCTGGTAGTATTTACCACATGAAAGCTGACGAACTGTATTTTCAAATTTGTTCTATCGTATTTCCCATATGACACGAATGCAGCATAATACCGCGAGCGGCGCCATTTCACTGTTCATTCATTGATGCTGAGGCCTACATCGTTTCTCAGGTAAATAAAATGATTTCGTTTTTAAAAGATCACGTGTTAACACTTTTTAAGAGGTCTGCGAGTTTATAGTGGTATTCCGCGTTAAAGCGATGGAAACGCATTGGCTGAATTAGCTCACAAATGTTAAGTTAGCTCGTAAGAAGTTAACGTGTTAGCCAAGCTAGCTAGCGTTAGCTTGCTCAACTTCTCTGCCTTCGTTAGCCAAACATAACAACGCCATTGGTATCGTGCAAACGTGCAATGGCTTTGAAAATGTTGCGTAAAGACTTCTATTAAGTTTAATATAATGTTATTACCCACTAGTGACCTATTCTGATATGGCGCTAACGGTAGCGTGAAGCCAAATATTCGGTAATGACGTTAAAACAGACTCTACAGTAACTGTTAGTAAAATCACATTATTAAGCAAGTTTAGTGAGACAACTAGTAAGTTAACATTAATATGACTGAAGTGGCGTCGGACCTATTCTGCAGTACCCCAAGAAAGTACGTAAGGTATCTTGTTCGGGGGGAATCAAGGGTCAAATTCTGTGCATCATATGCAACAACTGGCAGAGCAGACCCAAAGTACTTGAAACCGTAAAGTAAAGCCAGCCAGCAATTAGCCTTCCCCCGATACGTGGATAGGAAAAAAAGTGGGAGAACATGACTTATGACATTTTGCAAAGTGTTTGGGTCTCCTGGTAAATGCAACATACAAGGGATCCACAAAGCAACATTTATTCCAGTAAGATTTCAACTTTTAAAACGTATTTCGGTGGAAGGAGATTGTGGGAGTAACAGGAAAACCAATCCCAAACATTGAGCTTTTATTGAAGTAAGTGCTGCTTTTTCTATTGGATGTAAGCCGATTTGAAGAGTGGATACTAATATTACTAAGTAATATGGTCTGTGTGGCATGAGTTTATTTTTATTTTTGTATCAGGGCTGCCATGGCCACCTACTCAGATGTGGGTGGCTAAAGATGGTTACTGGCTTAAATTTGAGATGGGTAATCAAACCCGTAATTTAACTTCCAAGTTGTTCAACCTTTTTGCTCTTGGGGACCATGGTAAAAAACAAATCACACCATTTTACCAATTTACAATAGTAACCATGTGTTTGTAGGCTACTGATCCTACTACTACTCCACATCATTTCATCACCCTGCTCCAACATTACATTGTGCAGAAGAATGGTATAGCCAGGAGCATCATGCAGATCAGAAACGTTCTTGGCGTTTGACCCTACATCCCCTGACTTAATCAGAAAATGCTGGTTTAGACTGTAAAAATTGACATGTTTGCTAACAAACCTTTTTCTGACCTTCTCCTAGGATAAGCCCAGTTGGGATTTCATCATGGTGAAAATTTTTGTTGGTAATCTTGCCTCCAGCACCACAGTCGAGGAGCTGCGCGAACTCTTTACCCAATATGGCAAAATCTCAGAATGTGACATTGTCAAGAACTTTGGCTTTGTGCACATGAACAACATGTCTGAGGCTGAGGAGGCCATCCGCAACCTCCACCACTACGAACTAAACGGTGAGCGCATGAATGTGGAGATGAGCAAAGGGAGGCCCAAGTCCACCACCAAGCTACATGTCAGCAACCTCGGCGAAGGGACCACAGGCGACGATCTGCGGGCCAAGTTTGAGGAGTTTGGCTCCGTGGTGGAGTGCGACATAGTGAAGGACTACGCCTTTGTTCACATGGAGCAAGTGGAGGATGCCATGGAGGCCATCAGTAAGCTGGACAACACAGCCTTCAAAGGTGAACTCTCGGGCAGGGGAGAGCTTGTAGTCTTTGCTATCTGTAGATACGAATTGGGATTCTTTTTAGTCGCCGTAGAGCTCACGCGACGAGTAACAACTGCTAGCTGTGATTTGTCCACATAAAGAGAAAAAGAATGGATAACCTTGTATGCCTTAATTGACGAGACGGACCGAAAGTAATCACTTTGATTGGCCCAGTCATTTGTGTAACCAGCGGCAGTGAATAATCACCGGTGTAAAATGCGCCGTGGTTTCGCTTCGCTCACTGATGTCGGTGAAGTTAATTATACGTGTTTGTAGTCGGTAAGAGCCTTGCGTGTCAGAACCCAAAGGTCTCATGCGTGTCTTCTCTCTCCTCACAAGGCAAGCTGATGAGCGTACAGCTGTCCACCAGTCGGCTTCGCACTGCCCCGGGAATGGGAGATCAAACCGGCTGCTATGTCTGCGGGAGACAGGGTCACTGGTCGAAAGACTGTCCAGTCGGTCGGAACGGTAGCCACAGTGACGGCATGAGGGGTCGCAGCGGCCGGGTCCTCCCACGCGGTCCCCCAGGTTATGGCAGGGGTGGCTACGGGATGGCCAGGGCTCCAGGATCTGATTACATGGGTGGCTCTGCGTATAGTCGAGCTAGTTACTTGGGTGGGCTGCCGCCTCCCCCTCGTAGGCTTAGTGGCTACGGGTCTGAGTTGGGGGATAGGTACGCCGACAGAGCGGCAGGCTCCTATATTGAGAGGTCATCAGCTTATGATCGTGACCGCTACAGTAGCAGTGTTGACTATTATGAGAAGTACAGAGCTCGCCCTTATGGCTCAAGCTATTTCGAGGAACGCCGTATCTCCTATCTCCCACCTCCCCCACCTCCCTCTTCCTCCCTCTCAAGGCTCTCCTCCAGCATAGAAGCATATGACCATCGGCCACTACCGCCACCTTCGTCCGCCGCCGCCGCCGCCGCATACTATGCTCGAGATCGCAGCCCTATCAGACGAGTGCCAGTCGCCACTGCAGGCTACACCTACGAGCGAACAAGACTGTCACCGGTGTCAGCCTCCAGAAGCTCCTCCTTCGCCGCCGTTCCGCGGGCCAAGGACCCTTATGCCGCACGCTATACGCCTTACTAAAGCCGCACTGCTAAGGTGAGCAAAACAGACGAATATGACGGTTTATTAGATCTCCCAACAGTGGGACACTTATACTGTGAAACAATAATGGTCAGTGGTGACTTGGAACTCCAAATGCGGTTTAACCCAGATGTCCAGCCACTGAATTCTTTAAAGCTGTGCTGCGGATCGTGACGCTGAACCCCGCTTCTCAAAAGGGAATGCTCTGCTCTCTTTCTAGGTGTGTTTGTGAACTGCAGGACTTTTCCTTTGCCGTCATTTCTCCGAGCTGCATGATTCCATCGATCGGTGTGGTGTGCCGCAAAACAAAGCGTACGGGATGCGATCGGAAATTGGCACAGGCTTCTCCCTGGCACCTGAGGTGCCAGTTGCCTGCAGATGAATCGTCTTTTCAATCTTTGAATCAATTCATATTCACGTGCACATACTTCTTTTACAGTTTTCAATAAGGATGGGTTGCAATTTTGAACCGCACTGTTTGTATGACATTTATAATGTACAGAGTGATATTTTTCTTGCTTTCTCTGCGGGTTTTCAACTCACTTTTTAGTCATGTGTTTCTTTATTTTTTATTTTTTTATTTTTTTGTTTATACCTGTTTCTCCCACGCATGAAGCAGATTGTTTGATTAAGCCAATATAAATTGTCCGACTTTGGTAAAGGTAATTTAAAGGAATGCTCTTTCTTGTTTCAGGATAATTAACATTTACATTTATTTGATTGATTGGAGAACAGTTAATCGTATGAGTTGCTCAGTCCTGAATGGTACTGTCAAGCATTAGACTCATGTCGGGATACACCCTTGTGTTTGAGTTGCCATCTCACGTAAGGATAGAATAATCTCAAAACAAAACATTCCAGCCTCTGAAGTGGGTTTGGTGTAATCTGGAGTCAGAATGCTTCAAATATTTTGTGCTCTATTCAGTGACACCAAAACAAGAGTGTAGGCTGACATTTGTACAGTATGCAACTAAGTAACATAATGAACTTTGAATGAATTTTGCCCCTGCTGACACCATTTCAGACCTTGCCCACAGCTGACAACCGAAAATAACCTGACTTGATTTAACATTGAATTTTATCCTGGGGTGGGTGTTGATCGTTAGTGTCCATGCAATACAGCAGTAGTAGGTAAAGAAATGAAGGCAGAACTCAGGGCCTAGGCTGTATGTCATGAGGCACTATGTCATGTTTTGTTGGGGGTGCCTTTTGTTAGGTTTGAATATGGGTGGAGTTGAAGTTTGTATTTTTCATACTAGCTGTAATAGTGGCAGCATACATTATATGTCTATAATGCATATGGTTTTTAATAAACCCAAAGTTATTTTGGTGACAGCCTGACATTTTACAATTCTTTGATTTGAAACTTTATTTGACTGTGAAATTGTTTCTGTAGGGGAGATGGGGTCATTTCCAAAGAGTGAAAATTGCTCAAGAGAAATAATACAATATTGCCTTTAAGGAAGAGAGTCAAGGGTGTTGTGGTTATTTAAGGCCATTAAACTTGACCTCATTTCAGTATTTCCCCTAGAAAGATTTGGACCATATGACTAAACTCAGTATAAAATAAATCTTTAGTGGCTGGTTGGCCCATTCCACAAATAATGGCGCATTTTTAAGTAAATTCGGTTTAATATAAATTAAAAAAATTACAGTGAGACATAAAATTGTCTAATTTTCAGACACTTTGGGAGCTCAACCATTGGAATAGCCAATATTTGTGGATCATATCCCGGTGGTTATTCTGCTTTTCAAAGTTATATAGTCTTAATAAATTACAGTGGAGATAGAACTGGAAATACTCCTACTCCTCCTACCTACATAGTTTGTGACTGAATAGCCTCAAGATGTAGTTGATTTTCATTTATTTGTATCTTGAGTTGGAACCGAAGTTAGATGTTCTTGTCAAAATCAACATAGTGGCATTCATAGCATTCGGTCCAGAATTTGCCCTACTGCGCAAGCTCCGACCAAATGTCAACGCTTGCTTGTACAAACCTTCACTATATGCAAAGTTGTTGGTACATTTTAAAGTAAATTATTTACTTAGTTGTGTAAATGTGATTCTACACACTTGAACGAGGATAAAATATTTAGCAATAATAGCTTTTTTTATTTTTTATTTCCCAGCATGAAAGCCTGAACTAACTGTGATTGAATCCCCATACTGAATTCATTTATTGTGGTCCAAACACGCAAATCGAAAAAACTATCCCCCGATGGTACAGCATAATAACCGTACTGTAACGGTCCCCTCCCAAGCCCTGTGGTGTAGTGTTAGCTTAGCAGTTCACTAGAGGAGTCGCCATTTCACACTCGGAGGGTCGAGACACTCACTGCAGCAGTACAAGGTATGAATACGAGTAACACGAGGCCAAGACGAAACTAACATCAAACACGCTTCTTAGTTAATTAGGAATAACACTCGGTTTAGGTGTAACAAACGCTAGCTAGCTGGCTAACTTCAGGTTGCTCTACAATTATGAATAGGCCAAAGTGGCTGCTATACGGCGAGGCGTGCATCGTGTGCAGGGTACTTAAGACTACAAGTGTGGATAAGCATGCTTCTCGCAAGATTCAAGATATTAGAAATGCTATTACTAGACTACCATCCAAAATCTACTGTATTCAATAGTGCAAATGGTGCCAATTGTAATTCAATTTGGCAGTTGCTAACGTTAGCTCACTAGCTAGCTAATACGTAAGTTTGCCAGATGTGCCGTTGTCATTTGCAAAGAATGGCACGACGAATTCCTGGTAAATTAATGTTGTCTTGCATATCGGCAAAGGTGCACAAGTGATCACCCAAGTAGCACGTCATTTCTGTAAAATCACACATTTTATTCATTCGCCTGTTCTACAATCGCCTCCCACCAAAATACACAGTGGAAGGCGGCACCGAATAGTGTTTTAAACCCAATTATAAAAGTTGAGATTTTATTAATAATAAGTGCTGCTTGGTTGATCACTTGGATGCCGCATTTACAAGAAGACGCCAACAATCCATTAAACGTTTTAAGTCACGTTGTATGATGTGTGTAGGCTACGTTTAACCGATAAACCAGTCCGCATTAAATTACCAGATTTCTGAATGGAGTTTGGCGTGACCTCCGTAGGACAGAGCGGAACGTTCTCGGGGCTGCTCCGAATGCGAATACATTCTGCTCATATTTCTAATAAACAATTTAGCTATTCCTGTTTATCATATTATGAATATACTAACTAAAATAACTCTAAAACAGAAATCATGTAATTCCAATTGTCTTTGACAATTTCCTCAACACACAACTTTTCCATAGCTAAAGATGGATTTTATTCTGTGATATCAGCTCCTTTCTGGAGCTGGTTCAATTAAATTAAATTGGAGACAATGGTCCTAGTGGACAGGACTGGACTGGATAGAAAGTGTGTTTGACCTTTATGTCTAACTGAGGTTTATTTCATAGTTGCGCAGTTCTGAACCAGAAAATCTAGTTTGGGTTTTAACTGATCAAGTTGTTTTTTTCTGATCAGGGTTTCATAAAATCAATAAATATAGATGTTCTTTATCTATGAATTCTGTTGGTCCAATACTAACAATTTGAATTTCTCATCTCATCTTTCTACAGTGAAGTGGAAGCTCCACGATGGTGAAGATATTCATTGGGAACTTGGCATCGGACACAACAACAGATGACCTTCGTTCTCTCTTCTCCCAGTATGGCAAGATTGCAGAATGCGACATCGTCAAGAACTTTGGCTTTGTGCACATGGATGACAAAGCCGAGGCAGAGGAGGCCATCTGCAACCTCCACCACTATGAGCTGAACGGCCAGCCAATGAATGTAGAATTGAGCCGTGGCAAATCGCGAGGTTCCACCAAACTGCACGTCGGCAACATCGCCTGCACCAACCAGGAGCTGCGGGCCAAGTTCGAGGAGTTTGGCTCTGTGTTGGAGTGCGACATAGTAAAGGACTACGCTTTTGTTCACATGGAGCGCATGGAGGACGCCATGGAGGCCATCAATAAGCTAGACAACACAGCTTTTAAAGGTGAACCTTCTGGCAGGGCATGATGGGGAATGTTAGACATAAATGATCAAGAATAGCTAGTTCTGCTTCCTGTGAATTAACAGGTAAGTTATTGATACAGCAGAGGTAAGTGAGGAGAGAGCTTAAGGCATAAAGGTAAGGCAGAGAAAGTAAGGCAACCTTGATTGTTTTGTAGACTGCTTAAGGAGTACTAATATATCTTATGCTGAAATAAGTGGTATATAACGGTATGGAGTATTATCCTGTTTTGTTACCAAGCCGATAGGTTAGGAAACACCTTCATACCAGGCAAGAAGTGTCAGAATTATATTTTTCTTTAGGATTAATGCCGGCACAATTCCTTATTGCGTCTTTTCTTTTTAAGGCAAACTGATGAGCGTGAAGCTTTCAACTAGCCGCCTGCGTACTGCGCCGGGAATGGGAGAGAGATCGGGTTGTTATCGTTGCGGGCAGGAAGGCCACTGGTCCAAAGAGTGCCCTCTAGACCAAAATGGCTACCACAGAAACGGCTCAGAGCCAAAGTCCGACGGATACGGTGCCTTGAGATTTGGCGGGCGTGGTCGCAACCGTGGTTATCATCCGGGCTTCAGTGGCGATCCAGATTTTGACGGCAGCTACGCACCCGTGCATGGTTTTTCCCAGGGTGCCGGTCACAGCAGCAGCGTGGCAGGGTACGGCAGGGGCGCAGGCTACGAGGGTGCAATGTGTTACGGGGCGCCTCCAGGTTACAGCGTAAGCGCTGCGGCTGAGCATAGCATGGCTCGGATGTACGGCAGCGAGGCGGCATACGGGAGCAACAGCTCGCTCTACGGCGCGGTACCAGCTTACCCGATGCGCCGGTCGTCTTGTGAGGACAGGGACGCGTATGGGGTCGTGGACTTCTACGAGAAGTACAGGGCTAATCCATACGGGGGCAGTTATTTTGAGGAACACCGCTCTGTCCCCTTGCCTGCTCCATCACCTCCTTCCTCCTCTGCCGTAATGAGGGAACGCCTGCCGCCCTCTAGCCTCGAGCCATTTGAGCGCCCTCCCCTCCCTCCACCGGCCCCGATCTCCTCATACTACGTACGTGACCGGAGTCCGATTCGGAGAGTCCCTGCCGAGGCAGATGGGTACGCGTTTGAGCGTTCGCGCCTCTCCCCGGTGCCCTCCCTCCCGAGAAGCTCGCCCTACGACCATCCGCGGGATCCCTATGCTGAGCGGGCGCGCTATGCATACTAACCCTTCTCCCACACTGCCAGGTGAGAGCTGACTGGCTTTCAGTGGGTAGGATAGCCTAAGTGCCGTTGGAGTAGCTATTGAACACTGCTAGTATATCTCATAGGTAATATCCAAGGTAAGAGTCAGCCCTCTGACCCATGAGGTGTCTGGGTAACAAGAATAAAGCCACATTCAAGCTTGCTGATCAAGTGGTACACCCTTTAGGTCTCATGTCTGTGAATGGATTTACATTGTGGTATGCGCTCGTTCCAGGTTGCACCCCAACATTCAGTGCAACTCATACTGGGCTGACCACCTTTCATTGCTCTCGTTGCGTCTTGTGGCTTGCTGCAAGTCTGAGCTGGCCTAGTGTCAATCATGATAATGTTTGACTGAAAAGAAATTTCCCCTCCGAAATTAGATCGTACATCCGCCATTTAGATTCCACTAGGAATGAAGAATCCACTTAGTGCATGATGCGTGTTTTAAAGGTGAGTCCTATGATTGCATACATGAAATCTAATCTGTTCTCCTCATTGGCATCTTAATGTATTACTGTGATCATTTTAATTCTTTGCAGTTTATTTGCCATTTTAGGAGACCGGTGAGGGTCACAATCCGTGTTTGTGCAAATTCACACAGTTTAAGTTCAAATTGTTTTACCTGTAGGCTTCCCTGTCTAGCCTGGTTCAAATATGAACTGGCATAGAGTAAAAATGGTTGCAGATTTTGCTTGGGTTAACTCAAACCTGTCGTGAATAGTTGATGTGAAATTAAACTGATTTTATTTTTTTCAATAGACATCCTTTTGATTTCTTTTTAATCCTGTGATGAATGAGGTTTAATATTTTTGAACATGTTGGTTTAATTAAGGCATTTTAAAGACAATTTCACATTGAAAAATTACCTCAATGGCCTATGCTGTCTGTCTTGATTCATCATGCAAGTTAACTGTTGGGTTAATCTGTCACTCATTAAAGTCTGATCTAAAAAGGATGTGCTGTATGTGGTTGTGCATCACACAAAATGCATGGTGAAAATGTTGACTTCGCCTGAGAAATTCCCGCAAAAAAATCAATATTTGTATTAACTTTAATTGGGAACAAAAAGTGAATGTCGCGCTTATCAGCGACATCTCCAGGCCAAAAAGAGGGGACCATTATTTTCGGGGGCACACCCAGGTAACTTATCCTTTAGGCAGTGGTTCTCAAAGTGTGGGGTGGGGCACTGCTAATTAAACATTACCAGTATTTTCCAATATTAATGATTAACATTGATAAAAACTATCAATTTATGATGGGGCGCAGTGCAATTTTTTCCCAATGTTAAAGGGGGGCCTGACAAAGTGTTTGAGAAACACTGGTTTAATGGATGCCCAGTGTCGCTTTTTCAATAAAAAGACAGAAATCGATGCCTCAACAGTTTTATTTTAGAAAAAGTGATGCAGGGCAAATGTTAATTAAAAAAAAAAAAAAGTTAAATTAAATTCATTGTTTCATCAAGTGTTTTGTTAATATTTAAGAGTATATATGGTTATTGGTAAATTAACACAAGAAAGGCCTGGCAGCTGTGTTATTGATCCCCCAGCACGATCAAACAATAAGACTACAAATATTTGTTGAAAATATTTTATGGCTTCAAAATTTAAGTGGCCATGATTATTGGCAACCTTTTCTATACTTAGCCTCTGGCTTCTAATGTTTGTAAACATCAATAAGCTTCCTCCTGGCAGTTTCCCCCACTCTTCAATTGCTGTCCACTCCAGTTCTTCGATGTTTGAAGGATTCCTTTGACCAACTGCACATTTCAGGTCTCAATGGGATTGAGATCAGGACTCGTCACTGGCCACTCCAGAACAGTCTCAACCTTAGGACACTTGGGTGAAACATCCAGATCTGTTGTGGGACATCAACAGCAGCTAGGTTAGCATTGTCAAAAGTCAGGGACCACAAGGATGCCAACGCTGCCCAGCCACAGCCTGGGAACAGATGGGACATGCACAAAGACTCAAATCACTCTTTCCCACAGAGACAGACATGACCAGTGTGACTGGGGCACCTATACCCCAGACTACAAGGACCCAACTACACCACTCTGGGAATTTCACCTAGAGAATTCCCAATAAAGCCACAAGTTCTTTTAATAAAGAGGGAGCAGAGATGTGAGTTTCCAGTTCCAAAATAGATACATTTTATTAAAAGTGAGTAATTTGGATGTAGTAAATGAAGCTGATAAAGCAGCATTTCTTTATTACAAAATAGATATATTCTAAAATATCAATACACAGGCACATAACCAGTACAGGCGGAGGGTGCCAAGGGAGATCCACAGGGGCAAGGGAGTGAGGGGAAGAGGGTCACAGTGCTTCACCACCACTATGGACCACACGCACAATTGTTTGCACTCACTGCCAAAACAAAAAGCACACCGGGTTAGAATATACTATAAAATAGCATGCAGGTCACACTCACTTGTTATAAGAAAGGCACAGCAAAGATAGCATGCAATAGGAACCCAAGGGAAAACCCCTCACCCGTAACCCACCACCTGCAAGTCTATCCTAGCCTCATCGCCCGTTCCTGGCAAGAGACCCAGCCATACCAAATCCTTCGTTACAAACACAAGTTGGTTTATCAGAAAACAGTAAAAAAAAAAAAAAAAAGCCCTATAACAGACAACCATATAAAAGCCAGCACTTAAGTCAAAGACAAAAGGAAAATAACCCAGGATTAAAAGTCAGATAAATAAGTGTACAGAAAATAAATAAATAAAATAACCGACAAATAACGGTAACCAAAGGTAGAGAAACTATGCAAAATAACTATAGGACAAAAACAATAGTAGCAACAGAGCTCCTGCAGCTAGCTCCAGTCCCACTGCAGACATCTACAATAAAAAATCCCAGTAAACCACATACCGTCTCTCTTCCTAATCTCCTCCTGAAACCAGCACCGGGGTCAAGACAGTGAGGTGAGCCTGCCACTAGCTGCACATGGCTGCCTTTAAAGGGCCCAGCCTAGATAGGAAACACCACATCACCTGTTTGCCATCAGGGTGATTAGGAGGTGTGGCAAAACCTAAAGGAGACAGCTCTACCTGTTACACCAGCATGAGTGGACAGGAGCATATAGAACGGGAGAACCAGACATTAAACATTAAACACTAAGCTAAATGGTCTAACCTTACTCTAAAATGAGACTGAGTTACTTCAAAAATGTGCGAGAGTATTTGCATGGCTTGGGATATCCGCAGTTGTTGGGATTGAGATTAAGAACGGTTAAATATTGAGGAACAGCCCCACCTTTTTGTCAACCGGGGCGATATGAGAGCTAACATTGGAGAAGCTTCTTCAAGCTGTAGGAAACTATCAGGCTTTAACCAGGTTTCACATAGATTTATCATATCTAGACTATGCTCAATAACCAGGTCATTAATCGACGGCACTTTGGTTGATAATGATTTTATATTGATGAAGCTCACCGTCAGACATTCAATACTGACAGAATTGTTGACAGTCTTAAATGGAAACACTGACTGTGTTATACATTTTTACTTGTGTAATCCTGCTACCAAAAGGTGAAGTATCTGCTCAATTGATTGAAATTGACAGTAGATGTGTGAGAAAAATGATGAAACAAATGGCGACGGAAGGATGCAGTTTCAGTATCAGTATCAGACTCCACAACCCCTGTATGTATATGTCTGGCAGTCTCTTTAATAGCCTGCAACCCAGCATGCTTAGGAAACATGTGTCACGCCTGACTGAAACATGTATCTGTGTTTCTAGATAGGATAGCAGTGCCTAACCCATTAGGGTGAGAAATGATATTTGTCTTGGTGGAGTTAGCAACAACTTGATTTGGAGTTTCACAGTACGTAGCGACACATGGTACAGGGACAAGGACCTCACATGCAATACAGGGATGGTGCAAAGCATACCTCAGAAAGTATACATAACACCACTTTCTATATTTTGGCGGTATTAACCTGTACTAATCTATTTTTTTCTCTTTCATATATCACTGGAATAAACACATTTTTATTGTAGGGTGTTCTTAGTGATTTTTGTTGTTGTTGCAGCACGTAAAGAAGACAGCACACGGTCCAATGACTACATCTTAAATTGTAGTGAATTTTTGACTGCCCGGTGCTCTAATGTGGAGCCAGTTCTTCTCTTGTATACTATAGGAGACTTAGAATAGCATGAACAAAGCCATATCTTAATTAAAGGCAATAATTCCATAGTAGTACATGAGTGAAACTATGTGCAAAATAGAAAGGTCACAGTATTTCGGATACTATAACGTCCGTAGGAAGTGATGGGGTCAGAGGTTGATAAAAAGTTAAACGGAAACTGAACAATTGAGTGGTCCAATCAGCTTTCAACAAATTTGGAGCATGGCGACGGAGAAAACCCTTTCTCCTTCAAATCGAAGACGCCCTTTGGGGAGGTACTTAGCTTGTCCAATAGGAGAGCGTCATACTGCAGCGGATCAGCCTTTGTGGTTTTCTGGTCGGCGCCATTTTGATGATAGCACAGTGCGAGCGGAGGAGACAGTGTACCGACTGAATGTTCATATTTCACTAGATATATACTTATTTTTTCAAAAGCCACGTTTGGTCTGAGCCTGCTGGAAATGGCCACGGGAGCTAATGCAACCCCTTTGGGGAAGCTGCACCCCAGTATTGGCGCTAAACGAGGATTTGACTCCGGGCCTGGTGCGGGGAATGGTCTGATGCCAACGCCAGGGCCGCCCGTACCCTTTCCCTCGTTGCAGGGTTTCCAGCCTCCGATGCCAGCCGTCTCTTTTCCACCGTCACTTCAGTTTAATGCCGGGGCAGGATTTCCTACTCAGGCTCCACAACCAGCACCAGGGGCCGGGATGGTCAAAACAGGTAACCAAGCATCTACCATTACAGCAGCTGTTGTAGCTGTATGAGCTAACATAGCAACAGGAGCTAGCCAGCTAACGTGGATTAAAGGCCCGATATCAAGCTCCGGCCTTGCAGGAAAGTGTAGACGTCTAAGCTAGAAGCTTAATTGTCAGTTGACAAGCTAGCCTACTTCCATGTTAACGTTACTTATCATACACCAGTTTTTATACCATAGTTGTTAAATTATTACATTGTGGTTATTGGTGTTTGCGAAATCTTGCGTTTACGCCCAAGCGTTAGTCAAGGTAACTTGGCTCCGCTATGTGCTGTTATTGTTTTAGTGAGATAATGTTACGTCAAGCGCCATTAATGTGGCTCAATACCTTTTCCGATTCGCCATGGTCCTCTTGTCAATTAGACATACATATGATCTAATATACAGTAATTAATCAAATAGCTTTCACATGGCAAGTTCGGCTGTTGATCCCAGAATATACTTCCACCGCAATACAGCGAGTTGGGCGGCCACTATTAAAAATGTATGTTTTATTTAAACGAGTGCTTCTTGGTGCATGGTTATATGGATACCGAATCGAAAACAGTGGCTTCCAGTGATTCAGAAAAGATTGAGTATTTTATGATGTACTAATCCTGATAAGCAAGGTCGCGATACATTGCTAGATCTTTGAATGACGCCTGGCGTGACGTTGCAATCAAGATAACTTAGCACATTCCGATTTCCCGGGCAGATTTCGGTCAGAAGAAATCAAGGAAGAGGAGTCGCTGGAGCAGCGAGACGCCCGACCAGAAGACTGTCATACCCGGCATGCCCACTGTCATTCCCCCTGGACTGACCCGGGATCAGGAGAGAGCCTATATAGGTAAATTGACTTCCAGTGTGTCTGTTGAACCAAGAATGTAATGTCTTCTATAGAGTTGTCTTTTAATCAGATCTGTGTGAGAGGTTCTGGTTTCCCTATATTGTGCATATCTGTATTAGAGTTTTACAAATAGGTAATGTTTGCTGAATTCCCAACATTTAGAGCGCCCTTAAAGTATCCACAACATGAGAGGCTCAAGCTCCAAATTTAAGTATACAAGCTCACCACTACCTTTCCTGTTTACTGGATAACATTTAAGTTGGTAGCAATCAACGCTCTATAATTCTTTGCTCCTACTGTTGAAATTCAGCAATCAGACCTAGTAAGCAACAAGCGTCACTTGTTCATGTTAAGTGTTAATGAAGGTAATTTCTCCCTAACGGAGGTAAAGTGGTTCTGCTGTGGCGAGTGTTTCTGTGGCCTCAGGTTTTGCATACCATTGGGCACCCATTAGCAAGAGGAGATGCAGCTAGCCGATTAGATGCCACTGCTTGCTGATAATTGTCCCAAGCCTGTAGGTCACTCACTTGTCTTGCCTGTTCCCCCTATACATCATCAGTATTGTTCCCTTGCATGGAGGGGCTACTCATACTGTCCTCCTAACATGCTAAATTACGCTTCTGTTTTTTAAGTGTGATCAATGCTGCTTTAATGGCAAAAGAAACCAGTCTGACATGACCGATTTCAATTATTCAGGTGGATGTTTACTGTAAATTGCCACAAAGTGGGAAAACACCTGGTTATCGTTTAGCCTTGCCTTTAGGTTGACTTGTTACAAAACCACTCCTCAAATAACACCAATCCTCTGTAATGCCTTCCAGCAGCAGTGTAGCACCGACATACTGCCTTCATAGGCCCTCATCAGGGTGTTTTGAAGCAGCTAAATCCTTTGTCAATAACTGAACTTGTTATTGATGTTGTTCACTCATTGTTAATGGTTGGTCTTCCTTGGTATGTAAACATTCATTTGTGCCTACCTTCTGTTGTCACACTTATCTTTTCCTTTTGCTCATTCAGTAGAAACCCTAAAACAGTCCAAGGGAAACGCTTAAAGATGAAATCGCTGTGAACCACAATTCACAGGGGCTTGTATTCATCTCAGTGAATCCAGTGTAATCATTGCAGTAACCAGTGAATTTCTGTGTTGTGGGGAGATGGGAGGGAGCGGGGATGTATTTTTTTCATTCTAAATTTCATAATGTGCATGAGATGAGGGATTTCTTTCTCATTCCTTTCTGAATGTAAGAGAATTGCTTCAGTGTAAATGCAGCCCCCCCACACTTTTCTACGGAGTGCAAACAGTGACTGTGATCACCTGTTTTATTATTGAACCATGAAAACTAATAGACCTCATATGTTTCATCATGTCTGGGAAAAAGTTGGTTAGTCTTATGTAATTGAATTGATAGGGAGCCTTTGAGCCCTCTGAAAGTTAAGGCTTGTTATTGCCTCTATAATGTATAATTCATATTGGTTAATTTGTTCCTCTTGATTTTCCCAAAAAGGTCATGTTTCATGTTCTAGTTATTCTCCGATGATGAGGTGTTCCTTTTTTTTAACCTCCCCTTGTTCTTAATTTTAACGGCCTCATCATTTGCTGTAATAATGTCTTTGCCTCAGTAATGAATGAGACAGTGCTCTAATTTGAAGGGGCACCGTCTCCCTGATGTTGTTGTGGTAACCACATTTCTCTCCATCCTTGTTTTTCTTTCCTAACCTGAATTCTTCCAGTCCAACTGCAGATCGAAGACCTGACTCGTAAACTGCGTACAGGAGACCTGGGAATCCCTGTTAACCCTGAGGACAGGTCGGAAAAAGATTAAATCCACGAACAGTAACACTTTCTCTACCTTCTTGACGTTTCTTTTGAAGACAAATGTTGATTTCTCAGTGTATTAGTGGTTCTTAGCCTAAATTTCAGATGGTGCACTAGAATTAGCTGGCACTGCTAGCTCTTAGCTAGATATCTAGTGGAACGGCCATATTATTTAGAACCTTTGGCCCAGGTTTTTGTACATAGACAAAACCTAGTCCTAGATTAAATGTATATTGATAAATGTCTAGTCCGCACACTGCTCAATCCATCACTAGTACCTCTACTTGATGATTTTTTTCCAACTGGTAGATTGGTCAGTTATTATGCTTTGTCAGCTTGTTTTGAGTTGGCATTGGTAAATTAATTTGAACTTCAAGTAAGCCTATGGACATATTGTCATTCCTGTCTGACATTTTCTTAACGTTAGGGTGGGGACGAAGGTATGTCTGACAGGTTTATGTATACGGGCCAACTTATTATTTGAGTTTAGATGTCTTTCAACTGAAACAATTTGGCAAGTGAATTGAAATTCCAGTGCCGGAACCAAAACTTTATTGCAATTGTCTTAAAGACCATCGGTTTACTTTTCAATTTACTTGCCAACTTTCCAGTTTTCTAGAGTTACTGTCTCAAATGTAGCTTCTTAGTCAGTATGCATCTTGGTTACGTTTCACCTTGAGTGCTTTTTATTATGTTTGATGTCGAGTGGTGCGTGTGAATGCAGTAATAATGATGCATTATTAATGTATGAAGGTTTTCTTTTTCTCAACTCTAAAGCAGGTTTGGGTCAATACTTCTGACTCCATATAAGTGATTATTTAACCTTGTTAGCTGTTGAGTTTTAGTAGTTCTAATAGTTTTTTGGGAAAAGTCGTGTTTCAAAATTCATAAACAAAGATTGAGCAGATAAAATACGTTTTAAAAGTCCTATCAGTGGATGTTATTTTGTCTTATTTCAGTTACGAGATATTTTAGTGACTTTGCATTTAACGAAACAACAATTAATAGGCTTCACCTGAGACTTTACGAATTAATACTCGTTAGATGTTTTCCATGGTCATTTATGGTTTTCCCATAATGTGGCTTCCAACATGGCAACACGAGAGGGCGTTTCCAGTTTTCCATGTGGACCGAAGAAAACGGCCCAAATCCTGTGTTTCTGGAAAAGCAATGGCCACCTCACCACATAGTCTCCATAAGGATCTATTCCCGCAGGAAATGCCATTGCTCAGTGTGTTGAGATTTTATCTCTTGCTAGCTAGAGTCCCTGTCGTCTGTACATGGTATAGTTTCTCTCATCATAATCTTAATCAGACATTTCCACAGCGACAAAACAAAAAAAAAGTTGATTCCTGGACTCTTATAAATCACACACCCCCCCTCGCTCTAACGTGAACCAAACAACCAGGGGTGTTTCAGGTTGTCACCGTTGGACGGTTCAAGCATAAAATGAAAAGACCTCTTATTTTTTTTTTCTCCTCCTCCCTACTCTTCCTCTCTTGAATTATCAAATGGTCACAAATGTGGCTCTCTGACGGGGAGAGCGTAGGAAAAGGTGGACATCTAATCTTAATTCCTTTTCTCTAACCCAAATTACCCCACGTCAACCTAACCCTTTTTCAAGCACAGAGCCTCCTTAACGCAGCGACACAGGTTTTCAGCATCCACGGGGAGGCAACGGACCTCTTCCGCCACGTCAACACCAGGCAACTCTCAAAGCCAGCGTTTCTGTTTAGGGTTGCGAGTTTTGCTTTATTTTCTTTTTTTTTTTATTGCTTTATTTCCTTTCTAATAGGCCAACAATCCTGTATGCAGGTTTAGTTATGGCCATTTATTTTTTACCTTGTGGTGGATGCCCCAATATACTGGTTTAATGACCACTATAGAGCTTTGGTTGACCCCCACCCCTTTTTTTTTTTGACCTGAAATTGTGTGATAAATGCGGCCTATAAAATGTTAGTGCAGAGTTCCCACATAATTCATATTTTTCTGTCTGAGTTTATTGCTCTTGCACTGGCCATGTGTCACGTAGCCAGCCCAGCTAAGAGATTTGTTTCTCTCCATAGTTCCAAATTTTCAGAGTAACCCCCTTTTCCCTTGAGTAAATGAGTCATGTCCCTCCTCGAGACATGTCACTGCTATTAATCCCAAATTCCCAACACTTAAAGGCGTAGATAGCTATAGGGAAACCTGTGATATGTCACTGGCGCAGTAACCACTTCTAGAACGATGCTGATGGCGGCTTTCTTGTGTCTTTTTTTTTTCTGCCACCGTTTTCAGGTCTCCCTCTCCGGAGCCCATCTACAACAGCGAGGGCAAGAGGCTGAACACCCGCGAGTATCGCACGCGAAAGAAGCTGGAGGAGGAGCGCCACTCCCTCATCACAGAGATGGTGGGACTCAACCCCGAGTTCAAACCACCAGCAGACTACAAGTATGATCTAATTTCTTCCCTTATCTAATTTTGTGGACTTGGCTTTAAATGGATGCAGTTGAAATATAGCTTTTAAATGCGGCCAAGAAGGGGCTTCTTGTAGTTTCATAATCTTTGACGTACTCCTTGTACTTGTCTTCTGCAGGCCCCCAGCTACCAGAGTCAATGACAAAGTTATGATCCCCCAGGACGAATACCCCGAGATCAACTTTGTTGGCCTGCTGATCGGGCCACGGTACGTTGGACTTCATGTCACTCATCAGTCATACTTTTTATTTTTTATTTTTTAAATACACCTTAATCAGCAAGTGCACACGTTCTCAACTGCACACGTTTTCTCATCTTCCCAGTGGTAACACCCTGAAGAACATTGAGAAGGAGTGCTGTGCCAAGATCATGATTCGCGGTAAAGGCTCTGTGAAGGAGGGGAAGGTCGGCCGGAAGGATGGACAGATGCTGCCAGGGGAGGACGAACCCCTGCATGCCCTGGTCACCGCCAACACGATGGAGAACGTCAAGAAAGCTGTGGAACAGGTATATGAATCACATTCCTCTCAGACATTCAACCTTTGCTCAGCTCTATCCCATCAACCAGCTGGCCGGGGTTGATGCATCATTCTAACCTTGGGTTCACACTACAAGCGACTTGGTTGATGGGTCGCACTATTGTGACCAATTGTGTGCAGTGCAAGAGGCTGCAACTGTTGTGGTCTGCAGCTACAAAGTTTTGAATGGGCAACTTTTCTTAACATTGCTAGCAAGTGCTAATTGGACTTGGAATTGGAAAAAAATCTCTGAAGCACAATTTGTCCGATTCTGAATGGATTCTTCAAATCCTAGTATCAATACTTGAATATATATTATTTTACAGCAGTAGAAGAAAATCACGTCTAATTTTTTTGCCTTTTTATCTTAGATTCCACCCTTTTGGTGGCACTATAGCAGAAGAAGCTCTCTCCTGACATGAAAATGCGGAAATGCTATTTGTGACGTTCATAGGCATAGAAGCTTCTGTTTAGAAGAGAAGCTTAATTACATTTTGGTTTTTTTAGGCTTAACCTACTACACCGGTCCACACTGTTAATCTATTCAGGATAAAGTGATTTTATCTGTTAGCTGTTATCTGTTTTTAAGGGTTGTTATGCAACGGCCAATGGATAATTTGATTTGAAATGAAGAATTAAATGTAATTGACGCACTTGTTCCTGTAACAATTTTACAATTGGAAAAATTGCTATTGGTGCACCTGGTGCAGGTTTATGTGAGCATTGTTTGATGTGTACCACCATGCTTTGCCATTGCAGTGATAAGTACAACATAATATGTATGTTCTGTACTGAGCAAAATAAATGTGTACCCACAGATCCGAAACATCTTGAAGCAAGGCATCGAGACGCCCGAGGATCAGAATGACCTACGCAAGATGCAGCTGAGGGAGCTCGCCAGGCTCAACGGCACCCTGAGGGAGGACGACAACAGGTCAGCCTAACATGTTTTATAACAGGGTGGATAGTGACTTAATGGGTCCGGTCACATACATTTATGAGCCGTAGTGTTAATGTGTGTTCACAGGGAGCATGTTTGCAGCAGTTTATTTAAACTCCGTAGCGGTTAGTCCTTCTGTTTGGGCAGGTGAGAACAACGCCATTTGAACTCCGATTGGCAACAAGTAACGCCTGAAAAGGTGGATCTTAGTCCTCTTCCAACTGAACTGTTTTTTAGGAGTACACACGATCCCAACTAACTATAGCAAACCATCGTTAAGAACAGGTTTCTATGGATCTAAGGAGATGGATGTTGGCATCTGAAAGCCAGCAGTTCCAGTTTTTAAATAAACCAATGTGGTTAATTAAACAATGAAAATATTTATTTATTTGGGATATCTTCATAAGGATCTTACAAGGTTATTCCTCTAATATATGAAATAATGCCACTCCCTATGTGGTTCACAAACGTTCAAGTCTGCCATGCTTGGCTAAATTACTAAAGAGTAAAAGTAATCAAGTAAGTAAACTATTCCACTATAGTTCAGACCGCAGAACCGATGATCACACTCATAATCTAAACTTTGTGGCAGCAATGCACTACCTGCCTTTGTGTTTTTGGTTTCTGCTACAATCACAGAAAATGTCTTTTTGTCTCTAGGATCCTCCGTCCATGGCAGAACTCTGAGCCACGCAGCATCACCAACACCACCCTCTGTACCAAGTGCGGCGGAGCGGGCCACATCTCCTCCGACTGCAAATACACCAGGTAGTAAACGCACCGTTTTTAAGTTGAGTCACAAAATAAAAGCTAAATCGGGTCTGAAAGCTTAACTCTGGCAGTACACTCGGCGCTCATGTCCAATCTTTGCCGCTTCGCTCTCCCCAGTTCGTTCGCCGCCCATAGAGCGACCGGTGGCGAGCCTCCTCAGTCGGCCCAGGACAAGGCTCGTATGGACAAGGAATATCTGTCCCTCATGGCTGAGCTCGGGGAGGCTCCCGTGCCCTCGTCCGGTGGCGGACACTCCAACACCCACGGGGGGGGACCCCGGAACTCGGGACCCAACAATAACCAGCTACCGCCGGTCAGTGGCACATTCATACCGTAGACAACCAGTGTAGCATTGATCAGTTCTACAATGCATGTGTAATCGATCAAATTGCATCGTATCCACTTACATCACAAGTGGACAACAACCTGAAGTCCTGTTCCAGACCCAGACGTCTGACTGTTGTCTGTCTCTGTGCAGCAGAACCGGCCCCCTTGGATGAACTCCGGCCCGTCCGAGAACAGGAACTTCCACGGCATGCACGGAGGCCACGGCGGGCCACAGCGGGCACGGAGGGCACGGTGGGCCACGGTGGCCACAGGAGGCCACGGAGGCCACGGGGGGCCCCACAACTTCCCTCCCCCCATGCCCAACATGGGAGGCCCCCCGATGCCCCCCAACCCCAACGGCCTGCCCCCGCCCTGGATGCAGCCCCCGCCTCCCCCCATGGGCCAGGGTCCAGGACCTCATGGACACCACATGGGTAAGAGCCAAGAACCAGGATGGAGTCTTGGTTTTTCCATACATACAGGCAAAAACATCTCAGAACATCTTATTCATTCTTTGTCGCTAAGGCATTTTGAATTTCTTTTCTTTTAAAAATAATTTTACCGTGTGTGTGTCAGACAGGGGAGGTCAAGAAATTTTGTAGGAATTCCCTAGAAACCAGACTGAAAAAACAAACCAGGAAGTGCTCCACCTTAGTTCTGGAAAGTCACTTGTTCACGGTGCACTTTTTGTATACTCTAAGGGTGCGTTCACAGCCAGCGTGTTTGGAGGGTTTTATTTGAACACCAGAGCATTAACTTTGGTTCATTTGGCAGAGTCAAAGAAGGGTGTCACGGCTGCATTTAACCATTTGCCGGTTTCCCTCTAGGTCTGCTTCCTCCTCCCATGGGCATGATGCCTCCTCCTCCTCCGCCCCCCAGCAACCAGCCACCCCCGCCCCCTTCTGGGCCCCTGCCACCGTGGCAACAGCAAGCACCGCCTCCCCCTCCGACCAGCAGCATGGCGACCAGTGCACCGCTGCCATGGCAACAGAGTAAGAAGAGACAACACTGTCTTTGTAAACGGCTGCCGAAACAGTTAGGCACTGGCCCAAAAACTAGTCTGTGTTTCTTACAGGGAAATGCTTGGTTAGGTTGTATTGTGTATGAAATTTGTTTGTTTTCACACAACTCAAAGATTAAGTCGCAGGACAACAAACTTCTGGGTTCTTAATTAAAGTAAAAAATCAGGAGTGTGTTACGTCTGGAGTAACAGCCGTCATGGCCTCTCCCCTCCCCACAGATACCACCACAACATCCAGCCCTGGCACCGGCACCCTGCCGCCATGGCAGCAGCCCCAGCAGCCCGCCACCTCCGGAGCCCAGCCCCCCCCACCTATGGGCACCCCTTCCATGGTGCCCCCTCCCCCGGGCGTCCAGCCCCCGCTACCCCCAGGCGCCCCGCCACCTCCCCCTCCGCCGCCCCCGGGCTCCACCGGCATGATGTACGCCCCCCCGCCGCCCCCGCCTCCCATGGACCCCTCCAACTTTGTCACCATGATGGGGATGGGGGTGCCGGGCATGCCCCCCTTCGGCATGCCCCCCGCCCCCCCCGCCCCCGCCGCCCCAGAATTAACCGCTCTCTGTCTTTCCTCGGTGTCCTGTCAGCCACAGAAAAATCGTCCTCCCACAAGTTTTTTTTTTTCTTCTTTCTTTTCAAACCTGCGGCACATCGTTCATCAGATATACAGCAGACTGATTATTCTACTTCCGCTTTATTTTTTATTGGTCCATAGCAGTGTGACGACATCTCTGAAATGATTAAAAGGCTGTGTTAGTTGAATTTGTAAATTTGCCTAACTTAATTTCTCTTCCTGTTTTTAAAGTTTGTATTGATTAACATGAAGGTTGTGTCCATACAAACACCGTCTGCTCCCGGCCAGGACATTTTGCGTTGTATTAGTTTTTGCAGTGATGCCACGGTCTGCCTCTTGTCATATTACCCGTGTACCAAATAAAAAGCGGTAGCTTTGATTTGTTATACAGCGTGATTTCACTAGCTAAAACAGCCCTAATGCGTTCTCCATTTCAAATCTTTAACATTGAATTTCCATTGGCTTCGATCTATAACTTAATGTTTAATTTGCATGATCCACGGTCAGACTCCTCCGCCTGTCAAGCTCAAACTCCTGTTTCGTTTGCTTTGAGTTGAACAAGATAAATATTTTTGTAACATTGAAATGTGAAGTGTATCACTTAGACCTTCTTTGTTTTTTTTTTGTAATACCAAGTCACAATTGTTTTCCAGAATAGCCTAGGTTTTAGATTTTTGGTTACCTGCCTGCATCTCGGCTATTAAACCTGTTCAGTTTAGTAATTCGGTCCGTACTGAAAAGGGAATTTGGTCTCTGCATAGAGAAAGTGTGATGTCCCTGTTCTCCTGCATCTCCCTCTGCCCTCTGTCGCTGTGTGCAGTGTTTCTATTGCTTCAGCAAAGGACAAAATGTTTTAATTTTTTTTTTGTCCCTTGAGTTAATGGAGAAGAAAAATCTATGTATTTCTACTCTTTATTTCTGGAATTGGTCCATTGGCCTTACTGTTGTTATTGGTTCTCGCCTGAATGAATAGTCGTTGAAATCTTGCTTGGTTACCATTAAACTGATCAATTTCACTTTATTTTATTTTTTTTTGGCTGGGGGGTCTCTGTGCAGATGGTTTCTCCTTTATTCATTTGCATCCTTTTTCCAGGCAACAGCACCATGTTGCCATATTCAGACATGTTATATAACTTTGTTGGTATATAACATGTATAACAAAGTCTTGTTTATCTGCAACTATCATATGGGACCATTTGTTCCTGTCTCCTGCTGCTGTCCTTCATAGCAGAATATCTTGGCAGTAAGACAAAGTGGCTGTAAATAGCTGCCCTGGTCAAATTCCTGAAGAGATGATCGACATTATGAATCTATAGGACAGAAGCAGTGAGGTTCGTATTGAATTTCCATACATTGCTCCCATATATTATGGTGGGAACCTCCACATCCAGTTATTAATGGCATTATATGGAAAATACATTGTATCCAGAGATTGGCTTGATTTACCTGTTTTAATCTGTTTATGCTGCCTTCTGGTGCTGTTGGAAATATCGGATTTACAAGCTTGGCTGCAGATGAGTATCCCAACAAACGCAATTTGTATTGTATGTTTATATTTTCGCTTCTCCTTTAACCTGACATGCGTTATTACGCGTTTTATACATTTTGTAACAGGGATACAAATTGTGTTATATTTCCGGCCAAAAACACGTGAATCGGCAACAGGTTGAACAGTTCAGTTGTAGGAGCTTATGAGGCGCACTTGAAAGCAGCAAGGATACTTTTTTTTTTCGAGGTTTCGTTAACGTTTGTCCTTGTGATTAGTAAAAGTTTGTTAAAAGCCGCTCCTCGTTGGCGGGTGGAATTTAAGATGTGCAGTAAAATTAGCCAGAATATCGGAAGTAGTCTGATTATTTCCCCATCAAATTAAAAGCAGTCGTTTATGTAGCTCTGTTTAAAACAGTTACTACACACTATAACATGGTAAAACAAAGCATAAATCATGAAAGCAAGGTAAAATATAGCTTAGCGGTGATTTAACACACAGTGGTGGCCATGTTGGAGGTCCACAGCTCTTGGACACGAGCTGGTTAGTGTTTCTAAATGTAAAAACTACTTATGTTTATGAGTGGATCTACAGCTAGGCAATAATCTTTTTCAAGTAGCTTTTTCTAGCCTGGAAAACGGTCAATGTTCCAATGCACTTCCGCAATGCTTGGGTAATTGTGTGACAAAACTGAAAAGCCTCCATTCTTTAATGCTTGTGCTGTGTTCACCCCAGAGTCACATTTATGGTGTTTGGCCCGTTTATTTGGCCAACCCTATAAAACATTAAATTCCCACCTCATACTACACCTCATAAAATGTGTTACAACTTTTAACCAACTTAATTCCAATCATCACAAGATATACACTTATTTTCATAATTTACAATCTCTACCCCACATTTCACTGAAATTACACAGTAAAGAAAAATAAATGTATTATTGTGATTATAGTAAAGACTAGAAACTATGTTGATTTATTTTCACTAACTGGAATGTCAAAGAAGGGAAGAAAATCATTTTAGAAAAATGCACTGACAACCATGTTATGATTGTGTGCGAGAAAAGAAAAGGTTCTCATGTTTTGTGTGAGTGTGTGGCCATGGGCTGGATACTCTTAGTTTACATATGGTTGCAAAACTAAACTGAACTCTGAATTGGTTTCTATTTCCTCATTATAGTCTAACCCATTTCTTTTCTAAGTTTGTATAAAACGTTTTTTGTGTTCTAATACCTAGTGTGGGGGACGCCATGAAGCCTTAGGTCATATTTATGACGAAAAAAAGGCCGTAACACAACACAGGGGTTAAAATATAGTTGAGACAAACGGTCGTTCGTGTGGACTTTATTTTGAAAGGTCGAACCGGAAGCACTCTGTTTTCTTTCGCTAGCTTGACAATCTAATGCGCTATAAGAGGCTGGGCTGTCACATCCAACCGCCTGTCTGCGCTCAAGTGGAGAGGTCTGTGAGGGGCAAGTTTCCA
This sequence comes from Hoplostethus mediterraneus, assembly GCA_034670385.1. NCBI lineage: Eukaryota > Metazoa > Chordata > Actinopteri > Trachichthyiformes > Trachichthyidae > Hoplostethus > Hoplostethus mediterraneus. Next base: position 1,018,219 of record JAXDDW010000113.1, on the reverse strand, counting down.
AGTGAACATTTTTCCCTGTTTTTCTTGAAAATAAAACAATAACCCCCCCCCACCCGGGAACCATGCCGAAGCCGCTGACAGACCAGGAGAAGAGGAAGCAGATCTCGGTGCGGGGGCTGGCCGGCGTGGAAAATGTCGCGGACCTGAAGACCAATTTCAACCGGCACCTCCACTTCACCCTGGTGAAGGACCGGAATGTGGCCACAAAGCGGGACTACTACTTCGCCATGGCCAACACCGTCCGAGACCACCTGGTGGGCCGCTGGATCCGGACGCAGCAGCACTACTACGAGAAAGACCCGAAAGTAAGCAGCGGGCCGATGCCGCAGTCCTGCGCATCCCGCACGTACACAGCTGACTAGTGGGAGGGGGCGCGGGGCCGCGGGGCCGCCAGACATTTGTTATGGCGCAGTATCAACAGTATCAAACGCACAAAAAAAAAGTGCGTTTGTGGTCACCGGGATCCACATATCAGTTTCTAGAAATGTTCCTGACATAAATACGAAATGGTGCTGCCAATTATGAGATTCAGTCCCACAGTCACATTTCCTTCCTGATGTCAAAGCTGCTTGTTACATAATTTGCTGTTGTGCTGCTGCATCCTGTAACCTTGATCTGATCTGCACATCCTGAAATCGAGCGCGTACTAGGCCGGTATCGACGCTTAGTCTGAGTGGGTAAAAATCGAATGGAAATTGCACTATTCGCCAGTATTGATACTTCATAGAAGGAAGAGAATCAACTGGTTGCTTGAATATGCATTACGTAATATAATTACCCCTCTCCCTCATTGTACACCATAAAATGGCCACACACTATTTAAAAAAGGCCGCTCGTGATGTTTTGCTTACTGTTATTAATTGATGCACTCATGTCTCGACCAAACTTATATGCATCTCCCAAAAAACACATCTAACCCTTGTCGTCGCAGAGGAGAAGTAAAGGTAGAACGGAATGAGACGCAGCCCTTTCCTTCATTACTTCTATCCGTCGCGGCACTCAAAACCTGTTTATCGATGGCCAAAGCGCAAAACCTCCTATCTGCATAATTTTCCAGGAAAAGTGGGGAAAACCCTCCTATGTGCACTTTGCGAGGCACTAATACCTAGTCGGTATTGTTAACACGTAATATAGTCCAAAAACAGTGTATTATGTATTGGGTATCCTTAACAAATAGCATTCTGCAAGAAAAAAAATAAAAATAAAAAAATTCTCAAAAAAGTGCATTTTTCAGATAGGAGGTTTTGCTCTTCGGCCATCGTTATGGTCCTGCAGAACGAGAGCGCGCGCCCTGGCAGCGAGCGCGTGCACTCCCTCCTCCCTTATAGATACACGCTGTACCTATAACAATCCAAACCAGCTCTGACCACAGACCGGGGGATTTAAAAACCTTTTTGTCTGAGTGTTAAACTGGTGTCTGCCAACTGGCGGACATCCACGTGTAGACAGTGTAAACTTTGGAAGAGACCACAGCACTCCCCCCTCCACCCCCCCCCAAGCCTCTCCCCACCCCCTATTTATACTGAGCACGTATGCCTTTGTCACTCTGGCACATGTTTTTTTCCATGCCTGCTTCCTTCACACACCCCCTGGTTTGAATTTACCCCTATATGCTATTATAACTGGAATAGCTTCCAGGAATAGCACTTCTGTTGTTGCACCTGTTGTCTTCTAACACAGAGGGTCAGGTTGCTCTGTATTTGCTAGATAACTGATGATGATCAGTGGTTGAATGAAGGGTGACAGTGGATTTATGGTTCCACTCAACCAGATTATCTCGGGTACAATTCTGGGGGACTTTTGGTTGTGAAAATGAGAAAATTCACACATTTAACCAACAACAAAGAAACCTGACAGGTTTACATCTGTTTTTCTGCAGCGTGTCTACTACCTCTCCCTGGAGTTTTACATGGGCCGGACTCTGCAGAACACCATGGTCAACCTGGCCCTGGAGAACGCCTGCGACGAGGCCACGTACCAGGTGAGGCGAAGGGGGGACGAACCGGAGAGATGGGACAAAAGCCTTCCCTAACAACCAATTCATATTGATGGGGGCGCTATAATTAAAGGCCATATCAGTTAGGGCCCAACTGATATGGTTGCGTTGAAAGTTGGAGTGATGATGCATTCATGTAAAAAAAAACATTAAAAAAAAAAAAGATTCAGATAAAAAAGATGGTCAAACTGAAGTTTCCCACGACATCCCTAGTTGTAGACACTTCATAGCACAAACTATGAACCATATTGTCATTGTGAAAGGAAAAGCTGGACTGAAAAAAATAAGGATGGGGTCTTTTTTAAGGAAAACCCATAAACATGCTTTTCTTAAAAGATCACTGATTGATGACTGGTTTCCTCAGCTGGGCTTGGACATGGAGGAGCTGCAGGACATGGAGGAGGATGCCGGCCTGGGCAACGGCGGGCTCGGTCGTCTCGCCGGTGAGCCACTGCCCCCTCCTAAGAACAGCCCGGTTGTAGACGAGTGATGCTTAATGTTGTTCCGGAACGGCCATGTCTCACCCAGTTGTCTCCCCTCCCCCTCCCTTTAACCCCCCCCCGTTCGTTTCCTCAGCCTGCTTCCTCGACTCCATGGCCTCTCTGGGTCTGGCTGCATACGGCTATGGCATCCGCTACGAGTTTGGCATCTTCAACCAGAAAATTGTCGACGGCTGGCAGGTATTCTTTGCACGTTTTGATTTAATCATCCATCGATAAGAAATGACCAAGACGTGACACGAAGCGATTTGACATCTTCACAAAAGGTGGAGGAAGCCGATGATTGGTTACGCTACGGCAATCCCTGGGAGAAGGCCCGCCCCGAGTACATGCGTCCGGTCCATTTCTATGGAAGAGTGGAGCACACCGACGAAGGAGTCAAATGGGTTGACACGCAGGTGTGTTAAAAACACACAGATCTATGGTCCAAGTCAGTGTTCTGGGTTACAATGGGCAGTTTTGGTGTTTCAGAGGCTTTTCCACCCTAAATTCTGTTTCTTTATATTCCTTCTAGGTGGTTTTGGCGCTCCCCTATGACACCCCAGTCCCCGGCTACAGGAACAACATAGTCAACACCATGAGACTGTGGTCTGCTAAGGCCCCCTGTGACTTCAACCTCAAAGACTGTGAGTATTTTAATGCAGAGCGCTAAACTACTGTGTCAGTGTAGTTAAGGTCAATGCCTTGAATAAGCAAACTCAATGAAAAATGGATATTGGAATAGAGAAAATGTGACGTACTCAGAAGCCGTTGCTGTTCCGTAGTTAACGTTGGCGGCTACATTCAAGCTGTGCTGGATAGAAACTTGGCCTGAGAACATCTCCCGGGTTCTCTACCCCAACGACAATGTGAGTAGAACCGGACTTTGTTGCAGTATACATTCATACCGACCCATAAATCACTCTTAATAAGCCATATGTCCTGTGGATTTTCTTCTAAACCAATATACTGGAAATCTTAAAGCTCCAGGAAACTTGGCTTGAAATAGTAAAAATGAATATATGATATCAAAGTTTAGTGTCTAATTAAGCATCCACAAAAATCTGAGTGAAAATAAACTTTCAGAAATATTAGAAAACCTAGTTCAAAAAATATCATTTAGCTGTTTAGACCATTTCTCAGGACTGTGTAGGCGTGTCAGATCAGGATTTGATTGACATCCTGACATGATTGATAGCTCCGCCCATGTCAAACTGTCAAGCTGTTGCACCTGTTGGGGGAGGGACAACTGACGGGCATTTTTTTAATGATTGGATTAAAGAATTCTCTGCTTCATAAATCTCAGAAAATACCACGCCCAATTCAACCCCACTGTTCTGAACCCCCCACTAATTTGAACGAGGTTTTCTAATATTTCGGAAAGTTATTTATTTATTTCACTCAGATTTTTAAGCTTTAAGTTCTGTCTATCTGATGGTGATAGTTTCGACCACCAGGTCTTACATGGTTGTTAGTAGTCCCATTTTGTCTATATCTTACAATACTTTTTTGAACTCCAGTTTTGGAAACTTATTTTCCTTTTGACTTACCTTTGTTATGCAAGTGAATTATCATATCTAATCTCATTTGTTTGACACCAAAAAATAAGCAGTCTGTACTGAATGGCTGTTTTGACTGGAAATTGAATGAACAAAAGTGTGGTGTCTGACTTTTGTACAGTACTGTACACGTTTTGAGAGATTTGAGTTTTTGTTATGTAAACATTTCTCTGAGGCAGAGCTGCTCTGGAGGCAAAAAAGAACTGTGGTAAATAAAAAAATATATATAAAAATGGCAATGCCTTCTGTAGGTCACCATTCTAGATAGCTAACCTAGAAAACTTGGTATGGCTTTTCGAGAAATTCCAGAAAAAAATGTTGGTTCCGTCCATTGAAGTTCAACTCGACCAATTAAATTATTTCTGTATCCAGAGCAGCCTCTGAGAAATATTTCTAGAACTAAAACTCAATGATTACACAAAGCTGTAACAGATTTCTACACCGCCTTTTTAGTTCTTTGAGGGGAAGGAGCTACGTCTGAAGCAGGAGTACTTTGTCGTGGCGGCCACTCTTCAAGACATCATTCGCCGATTCAAAGCCTCAAAGTTCGGCTCCACGGAGGTTGTGCGAATGGACCTTTCCACCCTGCCGGAAAAGGTGAGATACAACCCAGCTTTTATGATTCAGCGTTGGGTATAAGATGAGAGAAAATGCGTCCTGGTGGCTCTGGGCTGGAACGCATACCACGTAACTACAAAGTCTTTGGAACGTTATCCCACGTCATCTCGATTACTGAGACACAGTTTCCATTGCGTTGCACTGTTTTGTGTTGTGTAGGAGACTTTATCCATATACGTTATTCACATAAGTGTTTTTAATCATTCTACTGCTTTCTTTCCTCTTTTCTCTGGTCTTAAGGTGGCCATCCAGCTGAATGACACCCACCCTGCTTTGGCCATACCTGAGCTGATGAGGATCTTGGTGGATATTGAGAAACTTCCTTGGGAGAAGGTACAGTCAGGGTTACACTATATTATCTTGAGGTGGTTATCATAAGCTGGGGACCAACTACACGACTGAAAAGACTGCATCTTTTTTCATCGTAGGGGAAACATTTCACTTGCCGACCAGTTGGATTAAAGGAACACACACTTGAAGACCTGTAGGGTTTGGGGAACACGCACTTGGTGACCTGTTGGGTTTGGGGAACACACACCACACCCGAGTGGTGATGCAACCCCCCAGTCTGGGGAAAACATGAACTCAAATCACCTTTATTTGTACAGCCCTTAATCACTGTTACAGTCTCTAAGGGCTTCACAGTGCCCAGCATGTGAAAATAATAAATGATTAGTACACGACATCCCCCAGCCTTAGACCCTCACAGAGGACAAGGAAAAACTTGGGAGAAACCTTGGGAGGGGCTACTCAGAGAGGGAACCCTCTACCAGGACAGTTGGGCGTGCAATAGATGCCGAGTTTGGGCAAGCAGAGTATACACAATATATGAAAGTTCATTTTGAGAACGCAAACGCCCGCTCAGTCAGCATCGTCCTAGGAGGCGGGACCACGCAGACGCCAACTCTGCCGGGCTGCAGCCTGGAACAGATAGGAGACACACCCACACACACCCATACACACACACGCGCTCACACAGACAAACATGACCAGTGTCAGTGGACAGGAGTAGGTAGACCAGGAGAATAGGACATGTAGACACATGTAGACAGGATGCTAATCTCCATCGGCAGGACCCTGAGCTAGGATGAGCTAACTGGTCTAGCCTTACTCTGAGACGAGACTGAGCCACTCCCTCAAGGCTGGTCAAACGACAGAGAGAATAAATGGGTTTTTAGCCTTGACTTAAAGATGCTTGACGTCATGCTGCTACAACACACAGCCAAAACAAACATGGAGGTCGAGCACCAAAATACATATACAAAATCTCAGGAGTGTCAAGTTTGGTGCTTTTATTTTGAAGGAGACATCACTGAAGTTAGCTTGATGCTAAAGCTGACATTATAAAAATGACATCAATTGAAACATCTATTATAAATCCATTATTTGGTTAGGCTTTATTTGACGAACAAAAAGAAACTGTTACCCATTTTAAAAAAAAAAAAAAAAAGAACTGTTTCAGTTTCTCTTTGTTAATCAAATAAAGCCTAACCAAATAATGCAAAAAATAACCTTTTTCTACATTGTCTCATCAAGAAAGATGTCAACCAAAACGATGAATCATAATGGGTCTATTGAAAGATATTATTTTAACTGACTCTATGAAAATGTCTTGAACACGACCAGTCTCTCCCCTTGCATCCAGGCTTGGGACATTGTGGTTCGTACCTGTGCCTACACCAACCACACCGTTCTGCCCGAAGCCCTGGAGCGCTGGCCTATCGACCTCTTCCACAACCTCCTGCCCCGTCACCTGGAGATCATCTACGAGATCAACCGGCGGCATCTGGAGGTGCGGGGGGGGGTGCTTCAAAGTCTTGCATCACTAAAATTACAAGCATCCAAAAAAAACCTGTATCATCCATAGATCTTCTCAACATATCCGTAACACAAAGACCCCTGCTGTATATTGAGAGGCGTTTTTTTTCCTTTACCCCCTTCAGCGCATCGCTAAGCTTTACCCCGGAGACAGCGACCGCCTGCGCCGGATGTCCCTGATTGAGGAAGGCGACAACAAGAGAATCAACATGGCTCACCTTTGCATCGTGGGGTCTCACGCTGTCAATGGAGTGGCCCGCATCCATTCTGAAATCATCAAAGACACTGTGTAAGGACATCACTTCATGTCTCTGCTATCATTGTATACCGTCACAGTAGTGTGAGAATGAAAATCACCAACATTTTGAGTTACAGGGTCCTCCAAGAACAGTGGTTTTCAAAGTGGGGGGCCGCCAGGGGGCACTAGGGGGGCCTCAGAAAATTGGAGGGAAGATAAGAAAAAAAAAAGCCAAAATAAAAAAATATAATCTAATCATTTTTTTCATCATTATTATAAAATATAATTATTAATAATATATCATATCGAAATGTTATTTGCCATGCTCATCTTTCTGATTGCCTGCCAGTCAGAACATCGTTCATGACCTCATAATCTGTGTAGACCTGGCGGTTTGCGCCATTTATCAAGCTGCTTTGCTCCTCTAGCTAGCGTGTAGCTAGCGCAAAATGGACAGGTTTTTGACAAAAAAGAGACCGTTTATTATTCAGTGGGAATATAATACAGTGTTGAAAACATGTTAGTTAATAATATTCTTATGCTAAACAAATGTAATAATTATTGAATAGTGAATAAAAGTAAGAAAAAACATTCTAAAAGTTGATGTTTCTTTACATATTTTGTAGCATTGTCTGTGGGTTTGCAAAGGGGGTCCCCGGCCAGAAGCTAATGCTGTTTGGGTGGCCTTGGCATGGAAAAGTTTGGGAACCCCTGCTCAAGAAGATGGACTTGATCTTTTTCAGAGGTCTCTTATTGTTGCTCTCGTCCACCAGGTTCAAGGATTTCTACGAAATGGACCCTCACAAGTTTCAGAACAAGACCAACGGCATCACGCCCAGACGCTGGCTGGTTATGTGCAACCCTGGCCTGGCCGAGGTCATTGCAGAGGTGTGTGTGTGTTCGTTCTTGCAAATACTTATATATTTCTTTCTGCCAGATCCACTGACTGGCCCCCATTGCTGCTTCAGACAGATCCGTCACTGCCTGCTTCAATCGCCGCCTGCAATACCTAATTCACTTAGTAGTCTTAAAGTGGACTTGGATGCAAACCTTCTGCATCTAACCTCCACACCTCCTTTACAGCTCAGACTTTGGCGCATGTTGCCTTGAAATGTACAATTTTAGAGCTACAGTCCTGTGACTTAGATTTTAGCTAGCTGAGATTTCCTATCCATTTCACAGTGGATATTGGAATGGGAAGATTGCTCCTTCATCAATGCGTTTTTATTCATAGAGGATTGGTGAGGACTACATGCGTGACCTGGACCAGCTGAAGAAGCTTCTCAAGTTTGTGGATGATGACGCCTTCATTCGTGATGTTGCCAAAGTTAAACAAGTGAGAATATAAAATTTGGACAAGCTGGCTTGACTGTCCCAATCATCAGCTTTCACTTTACACCGTTGTTATGATTGGAAATATCTCCCTCTTAACATATGACCTCAAATTTCAGGAGAACAAGATGAAGTTTGCTGTCCATCTTGAGGAACACTACAAGGTGAAGATCAACCCCAACTCCATGTTCGATGTCCATGTTAAGAGGATCCACGAGTATAAACGGCAGCTGCTCAATTGCTTGCACATCATCACGCTTTACAACCGTGAGTGTTTCCTCTTTTTAGAAAATCTTTTCAGAAAATAAATGTTCCCTTCAGAAAGTTATAGGAAACATTTTTATTTATCAGGCATCAAGAAGGAGCCAAACAAGTCATGGACCCCCAGGACCATCATGATTGGAGGAAAGGTGAGCAGCATTGAAGTCATTACAATACATATATATATATATATATATATATATATATATATATATATATATATATATATATATATATATATATATATATATATATATGAATTCCCTGTGTATGTACAGACTTTGGAAACAAATTTCCTCTGAGGAGGACAATAAATATCTATCTATTGTCTATCTCCCTATCTCTATTGTAATAGCACACACAAATATTTTGAACCTTGACCTCAATCGCTATGTATCGACCACACTGTGTGCTGGAAGCTGATATCGCAATGTGACTGTGCAGTGTTGTGGAAAGAAAAAACGGAGCAGTTTATAATCCGCGGAAGCAGTGTTATATTGAAATACTGTTTTTTTTGGCTCCGCCCAATGAGGGTTAACTCAACCAATGAGATTATTTCTGCCTCTGAGCAGTGTTTGTAGAACTAAAACTGCCCAATTTGTTGAGACTGAAGCTGCTGATAGCTGACATTTTGTGCCGATAATCAATATCTTTCATTTTGACCTTTTTATACCAAACATTCCAGAAATTAGTCTAACCAACCAACATTGCACTGGTTGAGCTTGTAGTTCGTTGCTATGAGGTTTTGTTTGTTGTTTTTCAACATATTGGCCTCCACTGTTCCTAGGCTGCTCCAGGTTACCACACTGCCAAGATGATCATAAAGCTGATCACGTCCATTGGAGACATCGTCAACAATGATCCTGTGGTGGGAGATCGCCTTAAGGTCATCTTCCTGGAGAACTACCGGGTCACTCTGGCTGAGAAGGGTAAGGGGTGTTTACACTGTACATGTAAGTTTCACTCAGAGAAAGTAGGCCGCTGTCCGAAATCGTAGCACCATCTCTTTTTCTAGTTTCAGGGCGAAGACCGCAGATAATCTTCTAACATAATTGGTTGTTTGTGTTGCAATTTCATTCTATGAATCATCTCAATTTAGCTGCCTGGGTGACCTGAAGGAAAAGCAGGGAATTACTGATGCCGGTTCAGCTGTCGATCCCAATGTGGTTTGGCAGATACAAAGAAACACGGTATTCCATTTGCACTTTGTCTTTACACCCGTCTTCCTTCTCTCTCTCCAGTCATCCCTGCGTCCGACCTGTCGGAGCAGATCTCCACAGCGGGCACCGAGGCTTCCGGCACCGGTAACATGAAGTTCATGCTGAATGGCGCCCTCACCATCGGCACCATGGACGGTGCCAACGTGGAGATGGCAGAGGAGGCTGGAGAGGAGAACCTCTTCATCTTCGGCATGAGGGTGCCCGATGTGGAGGCTCTGGACAAAAAGGGGTGAGGTCGATCACCGTGTGAATGAGTAGGTTGTGGATTGTAAAGCAATAAGTGGTGGTAAGATTTTTCCCCAAAATGATTTCGGGATCTAAGAAAAAGCCTTAGTTTTAGCTTGACCACCACAAATCCTTTGAGTTCATCCAGTGGCTTTTGAGAGGGTTTCATAAGCACTAAGGGTGGTAGAATTTTCTCATCTCAATATCAGGTTTTCATGTGACGACAATGTATGCTTTGCCCAACAAATGGACCACATTTTCTCCTCAGCTATGATGCCTTGTCGTATTACAACCGTATCCCTGAACTGAAGCATGCCATGGACCAGATCTCCGGAGGCTTCTTCAGCCCCGACCAACCCGACCTCTTCAAAGACATTGTCAACATCCTGATGCACCATGACAGGTTGGGAGCCCAGTTATGCTGACACTAATGAACAAGCACCGTGGCTATGCTGACATACTCATGGCCTTCTTTTATTCCCTTACTAATTCACTGTGTAATATATTGTCTTGTCTATTTAAAAAGAAATCAACGTTATTGTCAAATGTAATTACCGTAAACAAATGAGGACATGGTTGAGCCAATTGAAAGCCTCTATCTCACGCCAGTGGTATTGTTGGTGCCAGTGTTTCTCCAAATTAAGACTACACTTCCCATAAACCCTGTCGCTTCCTGTCCCCCTCCCCCTCCCTGGTGTCTTTGGCTTTATTGAAGAGGATCAACATGTTGATTTCCCCCCCATTTCTCTCCTTCCACCATCTGCCGTTGCCAGAAACTCTGAAAGCTTTAGTTCTGTTAATGCCAGAACAAAGCACCCCGCCAAGTCTGACTTGATGGCATATCTAGTTTGTTTGTTTACGGTAATTATGGTAATGATTATAGTCAAAATTAATGTAGTCATGACTTATTGGTGTTAAAATGCTACTCACAGCACCTTTTTAACTGTCTTTGCTGCAGGTTCAAGGTGTTTGCGGACTATGAAGCCTACATCAAATCCCAAGAGAAAGTCAGCGCGCTCTACAAGGTCAGTATGCCGGCAGGTGAAAGTCTAGAATGATCTTTTCCCGTTTACAGTCTCGTCAAGCAGCCTGAATGCAGCATGGCCAACACCAACCCCCATCCCTCATCTCTCTCTCTGTCTCTCTCTCTATATTAACAGAACCCTAAAGAGTGGACCAAGATGGTGATCCGTAACATCGCCAGCTGTGGTAAATTCTCCAGCGACCGCACCATCGCCCAGTACGCCAGGGAGATCTGGGGCATGGAGCCCAGCCTGGAGAAAATCGGAGCTCCCGACGACCCCCGCTAGATCAGCGCCGTCTCCGCCTTCTTCCACAGCCACGTAAACGTGATATGTGGTTCAGTTACAAGAGATAAAAAACCCCTCTAGCTTTTTTCACTGTGTAAAATGTGGCAGTGTGTCTGTAGATTATTAAATCCATTGACCCCTGTACCACTCGGATGACCGTTTACCTGCATCACTTCCAACACATCTGGCATGAACAAAGTGGGCTTATTCAGAATCTATATATATATATTTTTTCTCTCCATGCACCAGCAATGCATACTCTTGCTGTGCCACGGTGGTTGACACTGCCACTATTCTAGCGTTCTGAATACATTCCCCCGTCTTCTTTTCGAGCCAACTTGGCTGCTGAAAACGACCTAGGGGAAAAAACGTCATGAAACTAGAAATCCTCACCACCGTTACGGTACCAAAAAAACCGGCGTCTTCCACAGAAGAGAAAAGGGACACAAAGTAGCCTCGTACTTCAAATATGCACTATAGCATCACAACACTGTGACTAGATGGCGTCGGCTTGCAAGGAAGCCGCCATATTCACACCAGATTACCTTTCATACTCCATAGGTTAAAATCCACAGAGGATCGATTATGTTCTCTTGACTGCTCAGTGTTTTTATGGTGTATCCTGAATGTATGCATTTCTGTGTGTATTATCATTACTGATTTGAGGTAGCCCCGGATGCAGATGGCTTGTCAGTTTAGCTGTGTTCTCTCCAGCATGATTCTGTCTCTCACTGTGTTGTACTTTGTTCCCGTTAGAAAACGCCTTGTGCACCTTCTATGCCTAATAATAATAATAACTGACTAAACTTGTCTTTCTGAGTTATGTGTACTGTGTTAACACCCGTCTTGTTTGATGTATCGTAAACCACATTATTCTTCACTTTGGATCACTATGTCTGAGTGGTTTTGACGCCACTGGACGACTCGTGCAAGGCAGATGCTTTAAAAGAAGCTTTTGGAGGTTAGAAAAGAAAATTGTCCAGAACACAAACACTTAACATTTTCATTGTCAGTCAGTGTTTTTGAAGTCAATAAACGTATTGATAAAACCACTTGGAACAGTTGAGACGTCTCGCTTCATTTATTTCAGACATGTAAGAACAAGAACATATGAAACAATACAAATACTTAAATAAAATACAGGCAAATTCATAGTAGTAAAATACATATCTTCCATGTCTGCAACGCAGCAGGAAGAAGTAAACACGCATTTACTCCTACCCCTTTTTTATATACTCCTTAATTCCATATTAATTCAACTCAAGATCAAGTTACTTTTGTTTAATGTGTTGACAGCTGATCGCTGTAAAGCACTTACTGCTTTTATGCAACAGCAATAAAACACCATTGCAATATGGTCTTTTTAATCAATAATTGTAATCACATCGGAAAGAATGTTTATATATGAGCTTCCTACTAGCCAATACCATTCATGTAAGCTTTCAGGTGGTAAATACTACTAGAAAATACTGTTTACCTCAGTTTTCAAGTATAAATACTACTAGAAAATACTGTTCGCCTCAGTTTTCATACATAAATACTAATAGAAAATACAGTTCACCAAAGCTTTGAGTCTAAAGAAAACTTCAATCATGCAGCTTCCCATTAAATCAGGTGTGACATTTCAGACCAATTGGCAGATACACGTGACGTAGAAGGATGGCGCCTTCTTTAACGCACCTGTGCAGTTTCTCTGAAGGTTTCAGGGCTGCTTTCATTTTCTCGAACTGCTGAAGCTGTCACGGAGTTTTTCTTTCAGCCCAAACATGTGCGGGGTTTTAGTTGGACTGCTGAGGGCTCGGCAGGCTCTCCTTCCCAAGGCAGGAGTGATGGTTCAGCGACGAGCAAACTATATCCTCGGCAAACCGCCTAAAGACAACATTGGCGCCGCCGTAAGTTCCACTTAGTTTGTCACTTAATTTATCGGCTAACTTGTATACCTCGTAGAACACAATTTACGAATCGATAGGGGGTTCTGACATGTTCTACATATAGGTTATGCGCCAAGCAGCACCAAGTTTCAATAAAGACTCAATTTATAACTGTGTGGGGGCTAGTATACATGCTTGACGTTACTTCAATCACCTAGCAACTTTTTTTTCTCTCTCCCAAAATGCCTCGTTGAACGTAACAGGAAAACTAACATTAGTTCTACCTCGCAGGAATCTGCGTTTGTCCTGACTGTGATGTCTCTGCTCGTCCTCGGACCTTCCGGGTGGATACTTGCCAACCTCGACCACTATAAAAACCGTGACTGATGGACCAGGCTCTTGTTGACGCCATGTGGCTGCTGTCAGTGGACTACTGTTTCGGAGCTCTGTTATGAGTTTTGTAGACGTCACGCACAATACACTTCAAATAAAAATGTTTTATTACCTTCACCCGGTCCTCGCGATATAAATGGCTGCAGTTCGTCCTCCACACCAGTAGGTGCCTCACAGCGTACGCTGAAGTTCCAAAGACTGAAAACTATCAAGATGGTTCCCAAACTACGGAAACGCGTATCCGTTAGGCCGCAAGTCGATAGCTAGCGAATGTACATTGCAGCTAATTTCTGCAGGAATTTCTGTATTTACTGCCATTAGGCCATTTTATGTAGCACTGACGCAATCAAACAAGTTAAGAAATTATAAAATGGACATCTAAAACAGTTGTTACATAAAATTATAACAATTCGTTTTCAGTGGTGACATCGATTTGTCAGTGGTTTACCAAGATCTGAAACATTACGCTGTTGGTCTGAAGTGGGTATAACTCATACCAGCGTCAAGCACTTAATCGAAGTTTCTCCAATTGGACGTGAATGCAGCATTACACCATGAACTGCAACGTTTGAGCCGCGAGTGAAACCTCCCACTTCGCCTATGCACTCTATGGAAGTAAGCTGCATCGTCGCGAGGCAACGATTTATGCTAACACTGTTATTGCACGAGGCTTTTGAATATTTCTAAACCGCTTCTCTGCGCTAATGTGCCTTTAAATGCGTCATGAAGTCTCAGCTGACTCGGGCCAAGAAACACACGGTTCCGAAGCCAACCGACGGGGAGGTTACGGTGGCCTTCCGAGATGAGCTGGTTGCAACGATACACGGCGCGTTCGGCGTGGCCGTGGACATTGCGGTTCTGGAGGTGACTAAACTGGTCGGCCAGGCCATGGAGGACCTCCGCGCTCGGATGCAGCGGGAGAACGAGGCCCTCAAGCAGCGGCTGCGGAGTGCCGAAGCAAAGCTCGACTCGGCGCGCAGAGCCGGTAGTCCGTTAAAGAGGACAGATGCATTAGACCCAGAGGAAGAGCAGAGAGAACAAAGTCATGGATATTTTCGAGAGATCTGTGAAAACGGACACATGCACTCTAAGGAGTTGCCCGACCCCGCCTCCAGAGAATCAGTCGCTTGTGATGCCTTATTCAAGGGTAGGTGATGCCAAGGCCTTGTAATATGAGATAAATATAAAAGTGGCAAACAGTAGAAATAATAAAAAATCAAAAAATCAAATGGAATATACACAATTCTGCGGTTACATAAACATGGTGATATGAGATGGTATGTATTAACACGTATGGCTTAAAGTCAGTTACATTCAAATGGTACTAGCAGTCACGGTTGTTGAAAGTTTAATATTCAGAAGGTAAGAACATAACTGGCAGTGTCGCTTGCTCGTGCCTGCGCACTCATCGACCACGCGAAGCAGAACCACTAAGTGGCAGTGAGGTCCGGCTTTCCCACGTAATTGGGCTACTTTGGAAATGTTGCTGCAGGTTGTGCTTTTGTGTGTGTTGTGCGTCAATTACATGAATTATTATTGTTCTTATCTAGTAACACGAAACAATATGTTCAACCAGGCAAAATGTGTTGTGTAATGTATGGAGTCGTCACAAGGCATACATAGACTATACATAGCTAGGCTATAACTATATAAGGCAACAGTGTTAGTAGAATGTATACGTGAATTGGACTATATTTTCAAAGAGCTATATTTTATTTATGATATACAACACAAGCTGTAAAACTCAAACATTGGCCTCTGCATTTCTGTGCACGCTCACTAGAAATAGAAGCATGCTATGTGATGACACACAAATTTGGAGCTGATTAGACATTGGCAGTACAATATAAAAAGTTAGATTTTCATTGAAATATAACTTAACATTGTGATTCCAGCTTAAATCTGGAAAGTGATAAGACAAAATGACTGCTATTAGCTGTGATGAGTGTGGAAAGAAATGTCTGTTGTGGGTTTGAATGGGGAAGTTATTAGCAGCACCAGTCTGACATCAAGGGTATTGCTTCATACTGTGATGCTGCTCCCACCTAGTGGCTCTGCTTCACATTTTTGATGAATGAATAAGCATGAGCAGGTAGTATGTTCTGTCACCACCTGAATTTTTTCAGAATATGGCGCAGTCTACTCTGCCCTCTCTGGTTTTCTTTCCTATAGAACCCAATGAAGACATTTCTGCCAGCCCTAACTACTCGTGTCAAGAACCAGCAGCCGAGTGCAGTGACTTGCCACCACTTCCCCGTGGAAACAAGTCCACAGTAGAGCAGGTCACAATAAAGGAGGAACCATTGGAGGTGGGAGGTGGTCCGGGTTGTTGTTTTGACTCGCTTGGAGTGGAGGATTTTGGCCCGGATAGTCTGTCTCTAGTCCAATCTAAAATGCTGGAGGAGTGGAAACCAGAACTGCTGGATATTCAGAGCCAAGACCCAGACGCTCTGCTGCCTTGCACCAGCCTTGCTCTGGGTAAGTGGCAAAACAGTGAACTGAAGATACTGCAGGAATGAGTCCTAAAACCCGGAAATGAGTTAGCATTTTTGCACTTTGAGGTTCCCTTGAAGTGAAGTCTATGGGTTTTTTGAATGGGTTTTTGGTTAGATGCCTGAAATAAGGTCTGTGGTTAACACAAGCTTAAGAGATTTTCACGTATTGTTCTATGGCATAAAATACATCAGTAAATACCCCACTGGTGTCTTAAAAAAGGCGATTGCTAACAAGTGGCTAAATGAGACTACAGAGGTTGTCGGGGACATTAAACGTCATCACGCCAAACACGGTAAATCATCTACTCACTAGTCTGCCTTTACAGCCTCTAGTTGTGTTTATTCTCGCGCAAACTATTCTAACTCAAACTTTCCAACTTGTAGATTTATCAATTTATATCATTTTTAATGGTGGTGACGTTGAAGTCATGCGACCCTGGTGTAGTTCGTTTATAGCCTAACGTTAGCTTTTTACTTCTGGCATTGCATTTACGCTTCAAAAATCATAAAAGTGGTGTTCATTTTCTTGCTGAACAAAACGTGTAAGGATCATAAACATTTGTTTGCCACAGTTTATTTTCTGGAATAATCCAAAATCCAATGGAAAAATCCCATTGACTTTTTGTCGAAGAAACCAGGGCGATGCTAACATCTGGGTTGCCTGCAAAAATATGTCATCCCTGCAGCGCTCTATATCAACAGACAAAGTTTGGCTTCTTGTCAGAGTACTGCTGTTGCGATTAGGGTTGAACAGGCAAGAGGTTTTGAAGTCTGCTGCTGATGTTTGTTTGATTGAAGCTGCTGAAAATCTATAGTTTTTGTGGCAATATTCACTATCTTAAAATCCCCAAAAATATAATAATTCAGTGTTTCCTTTTTAATTTTATTTGTGTCTGGGTGGAAAAGCCTCTCAAACAGCAGTTAGACTATGTGACACGAAGACCCTGATACGTCATCGATGACGTTTACCTAAACAGACAGGACGATCGGAGTGTAATCGGAGATTACTATGGCAACAATGGTATTATCACAGTGACATTTGCCGTTCATCTGATGGAGATAGAAAAGCATGGACGCTTGTGATTCGTTCACAATTCATACGTTTCACGCTACTAATCGATGAAACAAGTCATCAAATAAAAAAGACCACTGCTTCATTACCAGTCCACTTCATGACAGAATAGTGTTAGCAGTGCTCTGTAGTCTGCACTGATATTAGAGGAGCTGTAACAAGTGCAGCAACTTCGCTGCTGGACTTTAGTCATATTTCGGGCGTCATATGCCAACAAAGGGGGAAATGCGACATGTAAATATGTCAAAATGTGGCACTGTCATGCACAAATCAGCCTAAAACAATGTTGTAACGTAACTAACTAGCGAAGTAGAGACATCGGCATACTAGTGATTTTTTGTTATGCTTGTTATAAAGAAAAGGTCTATAATACATTGAAACGACATTAAACTAAGATAATACCACGGTTAGAATATTTTTTAAATCTTTATTAACGAAGAAAATACTACATTTGTGATCACTTTGGATGGTGTAGCGGTCCCCATGATCTTCCAGTTGATTCGCAGGTCATTCTAGGAGATTTCTCCTAGCCATCGGTTTGTAGTGTGCCCCTGACAAATCTATCAAATCAAGTGCGAGGGCCATGTAGCCCTCGCACTTGGCCCTACCCCTCGATCACAAGAGAACTGGGACACCCCTACCCCTTCACGTGAACACGCAAAACGGAGGGGAAGGGCTAAGGGGTGAATTGGGATTCGGCCTAAAACTCTCCACTAAATCCCAGACTACTATTACTACTAATAGTAATAATATTCATACATAATCTGATCAAAATGTTGCATTAGAATAAATGTAGTATGAGGGCTTCCCGTCGACAACCAACTAGTATTGATGAATTCTACAATAATTCTGTGATCGATTCAACTGCATCATATCCTTCATATCAGCAGTGGACTACACTGACCGACTGATTTTTAATAAAAGGCCATATGTCTAATATATCTAATGTGATTCCTCTACAGCTCATCCTCCAAACATGAGCACTAGCGTCCCGTCAGCCAGCGATCTTCCATCCCTCTCGTCACAGTTCCCCAACATCTTCCAGCCAGCAGACCCGGCTCCCATCCCAGCAGCCCCACCGCAGGTTTACGGAGTGCACGTTCGGACCACCCGGGCCAACCCGGGCCAACCGGCCGGCGGCATCAGCAGCTGCAAGATCTGCGGTCAAACCTTCCACCAGCCCAGCCTGCTGCGGAGGCACTACGGCCAGTGCCAGCAGAAGCTCCAGCAGCGTTGCCGGCAGTCCGCGGCGGGAACCAAGAGGACCAGACTGCAGCTTCACCCGCCAGGCTGCAGCCCTTTCCGCTGCACAGAGTGCAACCGGGAGTTCAATCGCCTGGAGAACCTCAAGAGGCACCTTCGCATCCACACCGGAGAGAGGCCTTACACCTGTTCGGTCTGCTCCAAGTGTTTCCGTCACTCCGGCGCGCTGACCAGGCACTTCCGCATCCACACCGGAGAAAAGCCCTACGTCTGCGGACAGTGCGGAAGAACATTTCCAAACTACGGAGGTCTTAAATTCCACCAGCGCTCCCATAGCAGACAATGATCGTAGGGTTTGACTGATACAGGGTTTTGAAGGCTAAAACCAATAACACTATGTTTGAGTTCAAGCTGTTGATAGCCAATACACAATATCTTTTAACTGACTTTCATGCCTCAAAAATTCCAAACATTCACAGTGTCTTCCCCTGTTTTATTCTTGTCAGGGTGGAAATGCCTCTGAAACAGCATCTTGACCACGAAACACTAATTGATCTTTAAGATGGGAGACGGTTTAGGAAATTCTTATACTGCTAGAATCTGTTTTTCCTCCAAATATCTGATGGTCCCCAGTGTGTATTAGTATTTATTGAAATTAAATATTTATGGAACATTTCAGTGTAATTTCAAGTGTTGTTCCTTTGTTACTTGTTATAGAATTCAATTATTAAAGAAATTCATTGCTCAAGCCTGTTCTGTGTTTTTGCATTCTGATTTCATCTTGAAAACTGGAAGACATAACAGTTTTGTTGCCCAACCCTTTTTTGGGGGGCAGAATTAAGTTATTTTAGTAAAAATTATGAAATATGAAGCTTTGAGAGATTGATTTATCTCGTTATCTCGAGAAAACAAAAGGCTGATTCCTCGAAAATAATGAACCCGTAAGTTATACGTTTGGACAAGTTCTGGTTTGGTAACAGCAGTCTTGTCCTTTCAACAGCTCAGCCTCCTCTTAAATGCCACAGCTGTCAGGCTGCCGTTCACTCTCAGGGCAGCCTCTTTTTTTGTGTTTCATATTTGTGTTGTATTGGTGTTCGCTGAGAAACACTGATGCCACCATTCTGTTTAAATTCACAAGAGTGGACACTGCTCTGTGGGGTGGGTTTGGGAGTTGCAAGCCATATGAACTTTTGCCATTTGTTGTGAGAATGTTTTCCCTAGTCATTTGATATGAGGGTGTTCTGTAACAATGCACTCATTAAAAGGTAACTAAAATAAAAGCATTGTAAGAATGGTTTATTTTAATTGTTCAATATTGCATATTTACCCAAAGGGATTCTTAAAGCAGGGCCAGTGTGTATATGCAGGGTTTCAGGATTAAACTCAAATTCATTCAGTCGTGAGAAACCAGCTCATGCACCTTTAACTGAACAAGGTATTGTGTTGACTGCCTGTAGTAAGCCAAAGACCTTCCTGTGATTACAAGAAGACCAAACCCCGTTGCCGTTTGGCATAATATTCATGAGACATTGTCAAAATAGCAAAATAATTTCCAAGTAAAATGGTAACTTCGAACTGTGATTACATTTATGAAATGATTCAATATCTACCTACTGTAATCTCGCCCATTTCATTGTTGATTATGCTAAAAATTCAAATGTCAAGTTCAATGTGAAAATATTGGTAAATACTATGCAAATTACACACACACGTGCAACAGCTGAATGCAAAAAGTTTCACGCCCTTTCGCTGTATGTTGTCAAAGGGCATTCTGGGAAATGTAGGAAATCACTAACTGAAGTAGAAGTAGATGAGGCAGGTTGAGGGAAAGTGGGTATACCAAAGAAGTAAACTACAACACTTGTCTAGCTTTGCACAAACGACAGCGAGTAGTCGTTTCTCCAATTGGACTTGAATGTAGCATTACATTGTGAACGGCAACGTTTGAGTCGTGAGTGAAACCTCTCGCGTCGCCTATGCACTCTCTGGAAGTAAGCTGCATCGTCAGGAAGCAAACGTTTATGCTAACAAACTGTTATTGCACGAGGCTTTTGGACATTTCTAAACCGCTTCCCTGGGCTAATGTGCCTTTAAATGCGTCATGAAGTCTCAGCTGACTCGGGCCAAAAAACTCCCGGTGCCGAAGCCAACCGTTGGGGAGGTCTCGCTGTCTTTCCAAGATGAGCTCGTTGCAACGATACACGGCGCGTTCGGTGTGGCCGTGGACATCGCGGTTCTAGAGGTGACAAAACTGGTCGGCCAGGCCATGGAGGACCTCCGCGGTCGGATGCAACGGGAGAACGAGGCCCTCAAGCAGCGGCTGCGGAGTGCCGAAGCAAAGCTCGACTCGGCGCGCAGAGCCGGTAACGTTAGTCCGTCAAAGAGGACAGATGCATTAGACCCAGAGGAAGATCAGAGAGAACAAAGTCACGGATATTTTAGAGAGATCTGTGAAAACGGACACATGCACTCTAAGGAGTTGCCCGAGCCCGCCTCCAGAGAATCAGTCGCTTGTGATGCTTTGCTCAAGGGTAGGTGACACGGTGCATTGCATTTCTTTTGTTGTTTGACCAAGTTCCTCCTGCAGAGCCTATACAGAATATAAAGTAGTAAACAGTAGACATAATGAACAACAATAAAACTGAATATAAGCAATTGTACGGTTATATAAACACATTTCAACACCTTAAGTAGACTGTATGAGATGGTATGGATTAACATTAAAGTCAGTTGTTGCATTCAGATGTTTGATTAAAGTTTAAAGGGGGGTATTGTACTCATTTTGGGCTATTTAAACTGTTCCTGGGGGTCTTTACAAGATGTTTGTGAAGTCTATATCAAAAAAAATAATCCTAAAACCAGTTTCTGTGGTGTGTGTTTCAGTCTCTCATTTTCTCCATTGTAAAGAACAGGCTGTTTTGAGGGCGTGGAGGTTGTGATGTAATGAGCACTGCTGTGATTGGCCGCCTCACGCCGTGAGTGAGGCGTGAGGCGGCCAATCAGAGCAGTGCTCATTACATCACAACCTCCACGCAATCGCCTGGCGGAGGCGGAGAGCAGAGCGCTCATGCTGCTCAAGGTAAACAAATAAACTTGACGCAGAAATTTACCATAATCATGGCGGCCGCTCCAGAACCAACACTGAGACCGTACATGTTTGAGCCAGAGTCTGACCCAGAATGGGAAGAAGCAGCTGTTTCTCAATGATAACAATTCTGTGTAATATTGTACTTTCGTGTTTGTGTATGTGGGTGTGTGAGCAACACTCTCTGCTGTAGCCGGTCTGTTTATGGCTCATGTCTATAAGCTTATTGAATACAACTTGCAGACAAGCTAGGATTGACAATTTTGTTGAGCTAGTTAGCCAATATATTATTGGATGCAATCTATTTGCAGCGCAGTGCAAACAACCACACTGGTCCCAACAAATAACTTCAAGATGAGTCCTGACTCCAACCAATAACTTTACTTTTATTTTACTTTTAAAGACTCCAGCTTTAGTTTTCTTACTTCTTCCACACCCAACAAGCCCATGGCTAGCCCCGCTAGCTCGTTAGCTAACCAGCAGTTGAATATACTAACCAGACTACTTTGGTAAATTAAATCAAAACATGGTGACACTTACAGATTCCAATTTTGCAGATGGGTCACGTACCTTATGAATTGCTCCATCTTTAAGCTTCAATTTAGATGATAATCCTGCCATTGCTCAAGCAGTCTGAGGACTGATCATCACACACAGAAAAAACTGTAGCCGTTGCCGTTATAGATAAAATTAATCCGCTCTGTCCTGCATTTTCACGTGTTGGGAGACTGTGCAGGGATCTATGTTGCTGCCTGCATCCTACAAAATAATAACTGGAGAGTTGATATATCGCCTATATTGTTTTTTTCTTTCTAACGAAAAATTTTATTGACACGTATTCATAAAACACATACACTGTTCACAGTCATAAAAACATACACATCTTTTGGCGAATAAAACAATCAAATAAATAAAACAGTCACATATATATCAACATCTGTTAAACCATATTTTTCTGTTTAAAACAATAAGAGCATTTGTTTTAAAACAGCTTACAGATTAAAGACATTGTTTTCTTAAGATCGTGGTTGTACTGTGTATGTCAGTGTAAGTGTATTCAAAGTGTCATTTAAAAAGGAGTGCATTCATTAAAACACAACAAAACACATGATAAAAGCTCTCTTCAATGCTTTGTGCAGGAGCGGGGTGAGTCCCTAACAAGGCTAAACTCATCCCGCACCCCCGAACAGATTTGGTCTCTCGGAACCTGTTCCTGGTGCTCAGAGGAGACCCTCGCCCTTCTGCTCCTTCCCACCTGCCTCGCCCGGAGAGCCAGGCCGCCGCTGCCTTGACCCTTTTGTGTGTGGGACTCCGACTCCCTCGTCCGAATGGGCACAGAGGCGAGTCTTCTTTGTGGCTGCGTCCTAGGCCTGCCGCCTGGGGGATCTGCTTGTGCCTTCTTACCAGCAGGTTTCTGGAGGTCCATATGGCGTCTTTTATGGCAGCCAGGGTGAGCCACTGTTTTGCAAAGTCTGCTGGTGGTATAGTCCTTTCGCTCACCCCGTACAGCACTAGTTGTGCTGTAAGGACCTCCCCTGCTGGCAAGTACGGGAATTGTAGGGAGTCGGCCATTGCCCACTGGTCTACAGCAGCGCTGCACTCCCAGAGCAGATGCCTCACTGACTCGGGCGCGCCACAACCCGGTCGAGGGCAGGTCGAGATCGCTGACATGCCCCGGGAGTGCATAACGGACCTGACTGGGAGGATCTCGTGAGCCACCATCCACGACAGCTTCCCGGAGTCTGTTCGGGAGGGCGGGATGGTTCACGTTGCGCCAAACTGTTGAGGGCTCGCCAAATGCGAGCCCGCGCACTGGACTCACTGGCTCCCGCTCCTGCACAACAGACATGAGACAGCGGTGGTCTGGTTAAAATCTGCAACTCCTCCTGCTCTAGGTTAAAGCGTTTTAAAAATTTCTGGATAAAAGCATAGGCATGTGGCAGGTTAAAAGACACGGGTGCTCTAAGATCAATGGGTAAAAACTTCAGTCTCCTGAGGTAAGACCCCATTGCTGTTGTCTTGGGGGCTCTGGACGGGGCTGTGGTGTATGTAATGTGCAGTGTAGTGTATCTGCTGTTTAAAAACAGGTTGAGGTCCGGGACTCCTTTTCCTCCTTTCTCCTTCGGCCTCTTCATCACCTCCCGCCTCAGTCTCTCCCACTTGTTACCCCACAGGAAATAAAACATTGCACGTTCGATCTCTAAAAGCACCCTATGAGATGGGATAAAAACAGAACTGATTAGTAAAAGCAAAGGTAAAATCACTGCTTTGATGATTAAAACCTTTCCTTCTACTGTATAGTCAGTCTTCTAAGTCCCCAGTATCCCAGTCTCTGTTTAACTTTCCCTACCACGTCTCGCCAATTTTCTCTTTCTCTCTCTCTGTCTCTTTAACCCCCAGTATTTTTTGTCCAGTCTGGGTCACGGTCAGGGGAAGTCCTACTGTCTCAGTCGCTGTCCGTGGTCCATAAAATTGGGCTTGAGTCTTGTCTCTGTTCAGTTTTGACCCAGAGGCCCGTCCAAACCAGTCAGTCACGTCCAGCGTCCTATTGACAGATAAAAGGTCAGGTGCATAAAATGTTAAAATCATCCATATACTCTTGGCATTTGGCGGTCAATCCCCCGCTCCCCGGGATGGACACGCCATTGATTCTTTTGTCCCTTCTCAAGATCTGTGCCAACGGCTCTATACAGATAATGTAGAGGAGAGCCGATAACGGACAACCCTGACGGACACCGCAGTGTAAGTTAACTGCTTTTGTCAAATGCCCATTAACAACAAATCTGCT
The DNA here is from genome assembly GCA_034670385.1 of Hoplostethus mediterraneus. Taxonomy (NCBI): domain Eukaryota; kingdom Metazoa; phylum Chordata; class Actinopteri; order Trachichthyiformes; family Trachichthyidae; genus Hoplostethus; species Hoplostethus mediterraneus. The sequence goes on along the minus strand of JAXDDW010000113.1, from coordinate 994,256 downwards.
GGTACTTCCCCGGTACAGCAAACCCACCCAGGCTATAAACCTTTCCGGAAAACCCGCTTTTCGCAGTACCTGGAAGAGGTACTGGTGCGAGATCCGATCAAAGGCTTTCTCAAAATCTAAATTGAGGACTACTAGCCGGATGTTTCTGTCTCTCGCATAACAGATGGTGTCTCGGATCAGTACGAGGCTGTCGGTGATCTTCCTCCCCGGGATAGCACAGGCTTGATCCGGGTGAATCAGCCCCTCTAAAACCAAAGACATCCGAGTTGCTAAAAGCTTGCTAAAAAGTTTGCAGTCAAAGTTTAAAAGGGTTATCGGTCTCCAGTTTTTCAAGTCTGTCTTGTCATTTTTTTTGTGAAGTAGAGTCACTATCCCTACTCTAAAACTGTCCGGTAGTCGATCTAGTCTTTCAAAATCCATAAAAACAGCAAGCAAATCAGGTGCTAAAATATCCCAGAAGGTTAGATAAAATTCCAAGGGAAGCCCGTCTTCTCCTGGGGACTTCCCTTTCTTAAAATTCCTAATACATTTATCTAACTCTAAAAGGGTAAAATCCTGGGTTAAAAGCACGCTGTCATCTACTGTTTTATCAACGGATTTTAAAACCTCCCCCATGGTGTCAATGTCAATTTCCTTTTCTTTATTGAGATCCCCATAAAACTCTTCTATTACTTATTTTAGTTCATTTGTGTTTGTTGTGTATCCATTTCCTTTTTTTAATTCCAAAATACCCCCCCCTTTTGCTTACATTTTTTTTTTAAAGTACCTGGAACACTTCTTAAAATACCTTCTTCAATCTCTCGTTCTTTACTACGTAAAATAACACCCTTACCTTTAATTTCTGCTAAGACCGACATCTCCCTTTTTACTGCTTTCACGTCCTCGTTAAAATCAAAACTGTTGAATAAACTTAGATCGAGACAGAAGTCCTTTTAAATCAATCATGAATTACATGAGCACATTTATTAGCACACAGAAGACAATACAATACAATACAATACAATCCTATATAATACAATACTGAGCGCTCAGGAGAGATACGCATACATGGGTAAAGCATACGGATCTCTGCCATAGAAGCATCAGGGCAAAGTTTATATAGCTAAAGGAAACAATAAAGGGGATGAATATGCAAAAGCGCTATCTACTAGGGGAAGGACTAGAAGCTGACGAAAAGCATTGACGCAACCAGTGAGGTCACAAGGTTGCACGGAGCAGATATCTGGGTACACGTGGCTTAAGGAAGTAATGGGGGAGGCTTTCTGGATGGTACCGGCTCTTGGGCGACTATGATCTGACCCTGACCTGTGGCCTGCATTACCAGGCACCAGTCGTTCTCCCAACAGATAGATTAGGCACAGCCTGTCCTCCCAGCATATGATATGCGACTATTGACAAGACATGCACCCAGACACCTCGGCGCCTCACCCTGTGTGACTCAACATGCTAAGGCCTAAGAAAGAGCAGCATCTAAAGAAATATAGGGGATAACAAATATAGGGGATAACAGTAAACAAATCAAGATACCTAAGGTAACATATGTAAATTCTTCCACAAAAACCCTGTTGAATTAGTTTAAAATAACGCTGTAGGCGTTTCTGCAGTCCCAACATGCATCTGTTTTCTTCCTACCTTCTTTTCTAAAAAAAAGTTTTTGTCCTTCCCTTCACCATCTCCCACCAGTGCGCACGTGAATCGTATAGGTCCTGAAGGGTCTGCCATTGACTGTACTGCTCCCTGAACTGGCTAACTAACTCCCTATCCTCTAACAGGGAGCAGTTCAGTTTCCACAGACCACTTCCTGCTGTCACACCCGAAGAGAGTGAAAGGGTGCAGGAGTTAATCTAGCATCGGTTGGCGGGCAATTCCGTGTAAACATGTAGTCAATGCGAGAGGCTTTGGTGCCATCACTACTAAACCAGGTGAAGCCCTCCTCTCTGGGATGCAAGGTCTTAAAACAGTCCTGCAGTTTAAAATCCCTGCATAAGCCCCGCAATAAAATCGATGTTTTATCAAGTTTAAAATCATCCCCCTGCCCCCTTCCTATCTTTGCTAGATAAAACACAGTTAAAATCCCCTCCTACCACTAACGGTGCCCTACCTAGCATGTGGAACTGCAAGTCCTCTAAAAGGTCATACCTGTCATTTTTGTCATTAAAACCATAAACATTTAACAAGTTAAAATCCTTTCCCATGTATGTCAGATGTGCTAAAAGTGCCCGTCCGTCTCTGACTACAGTGCTGCCCACCAGAATAGAGGGATTGTTTATTAAAATGGCCACTCTGTCATTTTTGTTTTCATTTGATCTGCTCCAAAAGGATTCTTGTGGCCACTTCTCCAACCATTGTCTGTATTGTTTTAAAAAGGGTATGGCACACTCCTGAAGTAAAAACACATCTGATTTAAAAGCACTCAGAAAGGATAAAACTGTTTGGACTCTAACTCTCGACCTCACACTTCTCACATTGAGGGTGGAAATGATGAGGGTCATGAGTATAGTTTTAAAAAACAACAGGTAAGACATTTTAAAAGATTCAACAGGTTAAAAGACACACTTTTAAAAAAGGCACTCAGGTCACTAATTGTGAATGGTGCTCCTCCTTCACCTTTATGGGGGAAAGGGAAGGGGCTCGAGCTCCATTTCCTTTCCGGAGTCTGGCGGCCGGGCGTGGAGGAAGTGCCACGTTCAGCGCCGACTCCTTAGGGGTTGATTGGAGAGCTATTTTTAAAAAAGAGACCTGATTGGGGGAGTTGGAGGGGAAGACTCTGGACTCCTCCACAGATGAGCTGTCTGAGGAGTGCTCAGCTCTTCTCCGAGGCTCCAGGAGTCTCAGAAGACAACTCGGATGCAGGCCTCTTAACTGGCTGGGCATCGGGGAGTGGGACGTCGGAGCTGTCGCCTTGTGATTGGTCGACTTCACTTACAGTGAGCAAGCTACTGGTGTTATCCGACTCAGTCGTGATGTTGGGCTCAGCTCCGCCCTCTACCTGCATTGCTCCACCCCCCTCGGCACACTCCATTGGTAGGGCAATAGCAGGCACCTCCCCTTCTCCCGCCTCACCTGACCCCTCTCCACCAACCACAGGATTTGGCGGGAGATTTGAATTTTCTGGCCCAGCCTCTTCAATTAGCTCTCTAATTGTCGGCCATTTTGCTCTGCTTTTTTTGCAGCCTTTAGCTTGTTGGCAAAAGATTTTGGGCAATCTCTGAAGAGGTGGTTTGACTCTCCACAGAGGTTGCACTTTCTGCCATTGGTACACTCTTCAAAAGTGTGCCCAATTTCTCTGCATTTCCCACATATAACTTTCTGGCATGCTTCTACCAGGTGCCCGTGCTCACCACACTTGCGGCACAGCTTGGGCTGGGCCTGGTAATGAATGTAGCCTCGGTTTTCACCCAAAACTACCATAGATGGCAGATGTTTCAGGCCTTGGTAGCCCTGGGGGTCCTGCCATTGTTGAATGGGGACCCTCCAGGCGCAGTTCCAAATGCCATCCTCATCTCTCACTTTGGTAGCCTGGCCTTTCACCGTGCAGTATCTACCCAGCCATAGACAAATATCATCAGCATTCACCGTTTCATTAAACATCCTGACAATGACCACTTTCGCGGCATTGTCAGTCAGTTTCTCCACATTGAAGGCTGAAAACTGGGCTTTTACTTCCTCAAACTTCGTCCAAAACTTTCCAAACACAATAGCAGACACAAAACTCACATCGAACCCTTTGTTAAAAGGGAGAGTAAAAATACAATTTAAATCATTTGCCGTGAACCCGAGTGCCTTTTGGACTAGCTTCCTGGAGAAGTCCAATCTGGACATCCCCAGGAGCTTTCCATCCTTCTCTTTAAATTTAAAACGCTGTGGTGCCTCCGCATGCTGGCATGGTGGAGGCCCCACAGCTAAGCTAAAAAGCTAAAAGGATAAACAAGTGCTAAAAGCAATAAAACTGCAGGTAAACCTGCAGGGTTTAAAAGGTAAAAAGAATAAATAACTAAAACACTTACCTTGTGCTTGGTTGGCCTGGTCCAGGTGGTATTGGGAAGAGTACAGGTAGAATCCTCTAGGCCAATGAGTTTCTTTTGTGGGTTTTACAATCACTAAAGCTGATTGTTTTTTCCAACAAAAGAAAAAGGGCAATATCCTCCTTGAGGCACAGTCAAAACACTACCACAAACAGGTAATGCTTCAACCGACCAGTAGGGGGGATCGCTGTCTTAGCCAAAAGGCCGAGAAGCGATCGCCTATATTGTTGTTTTCGCTTCCCTGGTCGCAAAGTAATGGTGCATTCCAGTTCGGAAAAAACGGCATCCGAATGTGATATGCGCTGATTCTATTCACTAATGGCGCTGTTGTAGTTGATGTTGAGTTTAGATGCTTGTAACATTCTGAGACTTGCCATATAAACATGAGTTTGCTGCGGGCGATTATGTTTTCCCGAGCAGATGCACTGGAACACATTTAGATTGGAAGTTAGGAATACCGACTGGAATTCCGAGTACAATGAAATGCGCCATAAGCAACGGCTTGTGGCGCTGCCTTGAGCTGCATTTTGAGACGAGGTAAATGGGATTGGTTGTTCACCTGGGCGTGGGCATGCTCTGAGAGGGGCTGGATTATGTTAAGAAGCGCCCGTTATGACGTCCCAAGGGGCTACTCTGAAACAGCCTGTTTTTCTCCTATCTTTGGCACCGTTTTTGGAAAAGGGAAAATACAGAAAAACGGGTTGACTTCCAGATTTCAAATTTTCTCAGCTACTTAGGTTAAATGATTTCCTGTGGAACATGTATAAGCGCCAGGAATAAGCCGTTTTCCATAATATGACCCCTTTAATATTCAGAAGGTAAGAACATAACTGGAGGCGCTCGCTTGTGTTTGCGCACTCGTCGAACACGCGCAGCAGAACCACTAAGTGGCAGCGACGTCACAGTAAAAAATAACTATTTTCCTGCAGGTTTGTTACTTTAAAAGTCTATTCTATAGTCTAGTCTATTCTGTTACCTCATTACAATTATGAACAGTAACATACCTACCTAATGTGTTCTGATTACGTTAAGGCACTTTCAGATTACTTTCTTATAGTTGACATATAAAAGTACAGATAAAATGTGTCAAATGTGATATGATTTGATTAAAAAAAAGTATTTGGTCTTGGTTTACTGGCCATCGGCTGGTCTGTCAGATAGACCTGGCAACCTTGCTCCTCCATAAGCTTTCACGTTGTCCACGGCTACTCACATTTTTTCCGGTGTACCAGTGCAAATCGTTTCCGGTTCAACCATTGGGGTGTGAACATACAAAGTATAAGGGGTGCAACAGTGTGTAGCTGTTTTGTGTCAGCAGGGCTCCCAGAGCTGAAGGTGGACTGGCTCTGTTTGAATGGGGAAGTTATTTCCAGCACCAGTCTGAAGTCATTCATCCCAAGTATGCATTTCTGCAGACCGGAGACTTGAGAGGGGTTCGGGGAGTGGGTGTGTCAACTGTCAATCATGTTTTAATTTGACCAATCAGAGGCTTACAATCCTCTGTCAATCAAAAACGTATTTCACCAATACGCCGCCTGAACCAGTTGTCAATCAGTTTTTAATTTGGCAAATAACTTCACAGTATTATAAGGAGGGAGGTACACAAACAACTCAAGCTCCATCCGTTAGTTTTGTACGGTTCAGGCCTATACTACAGGGATTTCCTTTGCTTTGCAGACAGTATTGCTTCATCAGATTCAACCAACAAGAGGTTGTGATCCGTATCCGATCGTTATTGTAAAATAACGTTAGCCTTGGGTTCGCCATTGGTGTGCCTGTTTAAAATGTTGATTAAAAATGTTGCTGTCTGTTGATACTTGGAGCTCAAACTAATTTTTGTCGTAACAGCTGACTTGACATTTGACTCTAGATACCACAAATATATACCTTAAATCATATACTGCGATTAATGTCATGTTGTGTTTGACTGCTACTATTCCTGGATCATCCACGGCCTGGTGGCTGGTGAATTGACTTGCATCAATTTATAGAATGATCATATTTATTTATCACTTTTCAGAGAAATGTAGAGCATTTATATAAACTGAATGATAAAAATATATTCATAGCATCACACAATTGGAGCGAACTGGTTCATCTGAATAATGGATATGTATGTTTTTATAACAGCTACCCCTCTTCTGCCCTCCTCCACTCCTTGGAGGAATAAAAGTAGAAGAAATGTAAAATAACTTAAATAGAGTGTGTCAAAGAATTTATTGCACCTAATAAATTACAAATTTACAGGGGTTGGGAGTCCAGGGATTGGTGATGGAGGTGGTGCTGCGGATTTGATGAGGCGTCTGTTATTATTGTTGGATGCATCTAAAATTAAAACAACAAAACATCATTACAGACAGCAGTCAGTCTTTACAACATTAATAGGCCACTATACTTTATATAGGCTAAATTACAACCAAACTCATTGAGGGGTGAGATCATTTGGGGTTGTGCATGGCTCGTGACATATTCAATAAATAAAAATACCAACTTACTAACACAAACCCACCTGTTGTCCAGCTAACGTTAACCTAATGATCCGTCCATTCGTGTTAACGTTACATGCACTTGGATTGTTTAACTGTTAGCTAGTAGACTAACGTTATCTTATAATTGACAGAAGCTAACATTAGCTAACATTACATTAGCGATATTTTTTCAACATTCGGTCTAAGTTGAACGCCACATGAATATGATGGCTTTGTATTAATAATAGTTACCTAGTTATTAACTTTGGCGGTTATTACATTGATTAATTGATGTGAACATGTTACAGAACTTAATTTAAAATTGATTAGCCTATTCTTTCGCTCATGGCAACTTGCCTCTGAAAACTTCCAAGTGTGGAACTAGCGGTCTCAGGAGGGCGGACTGCAGTTGGACCCTTCTCGAAAGATGATTAGCCAAATTTAAAAACTGATTGACAACTAGTTCAGGCAGCGTATTGGTGAAATTTGTTTTTGATTGACACAGGATTGTAAGCCTCTGATTGGCCAAATTAATGTCATGCCTATTCCCCGCCCCTCTCAAGTGTCCGGTCTGCAAAGATACCCTACTCATTTATCCAGCCACTGGAAGGGTATTGCTTTCATACTGTGTTGCTGCTGCCACCTAGTGGTTCGATGATTGTCGATGTATGCATAAACTCAAGCAGGTAGCTGTGTCTCTTCTAATATGTTGTCACCTTCTGATAAAGGGGAACACTTTAAATATGGAGCAGTCTACTCTCTCCTCTCTTGTATAGTGGTAATACTAACCCTCTCTGGTTTTCCTTCCTATAGAACCCAATGAAGACATTTCTGCCAGCCCTAACCACTCGTGTCAAGAACCAGTAGCTGAGTGCAGTGACTCGCCACCACTTTCCCGTGGAAACGACGAGTCGACATTGGAGCAGGTCACAATAAAGGAGGAGAAACCAGTGGAGGTGGGAGATGGTCCGGGTTGTTGTTTTGACTCGCTTGGAGTGGAGGATTTTGGCCCGGATAGTCTGTCTCTAGTCCAGTCCAAAATGCTGGAGGAGTGGAAACCAGAACTGCTGGATATTCAGAGCCAAGACCCAGACACTCTGCTGCCTTGCACCAGCCTTGCTCTGGGTAAGTGGCAAAACAGTGAACTGAAGATGTTCCTCTATATCAACAGACCAAGTGTGGCCTGTATCTAACCCTCGTCTGTATGTGATTCCTCTACAGCTCATCCTCCAAACATGACCACCAGCGTCCCATCAACCAGCGATCTTCCATCCCTTTCTTCAGAGTTCCCCAACATCTTCCAGCCAGCAGACCCGGCTCCCATCCCAGCAGCCCCACCGCAGGTTTACGGAGTGCATGTTCGGACCACCCGGGCCAACTCAGGCCAACCAGCCGGCAGCATTAGCAGCTGCAAGATCTGCGGTCAAACCTTCCACCAGCCCAGCCTGCTGCGGAGGCACTACGGCCAGTGCCAGCAGAAGCTCCAGCAGCGTTGCTGGCAGCCCGCGGTGGGAACCAAGAGGACCAAACTGCAGCTTTACCCGCCAGGCTGCAGCCCTTTCCGCTGCACAGAGTGCAACCGAGAGTTCAATCGTTTGGAGAACCTCAAGACGCACCTTCGCATCCACACCGGAGAGAGGCCTTACACCTGTTCGGTCTGCTCCAAGTGTTTCCGTCACTCCGGCGCGCTGACCAGGCACTTCCGCATCCACACCGGAGAAAAGCCCTACATCTGCGGACAGTGCGGGAAAACGTTTCGAAACTGTGGAGGGCTTAAATTCCACCAGCGCTCCCATAGCAGACAATAATCGTAGGGTTTGACTGATACAGGGTTTTGAAGGCCAGTACCAATAACCCTATGTTTGAGTTCAAGCTGTTGATATGCCAATACATAATATCTTTTAATTGACTTTAATGCCTCAAAAATTCCAAGCCTTTTCCCTCCAAATATCTGATGGTTCCCAGTGTTCAATGGTATTTATTTCAGTGTAATTTCATGAAGTGTTGTTGCTTTGTTACTTGTTAAAGATGCAATTATTAAAGAAATTCATTGCTCAAGCCTGTTTGTATTTTTTCATTCTGATTTTGTTAATCCTGAGAACTGGGAGACAGAACCATTTTGGCCAGTTTAGATGCATTTTTGTTATTTTGTTTCATCAAGTATTACAAAATTCCATACATTTCCAGACCCGCAAAGGAACAGAAGTAATTTCCATGGCTTGAAAAGTTTTGAAATTGCCCCCAACGTCACATATTCTGATAGTTGAGAACTACCAGCGTACGGCAATAATGAACAGCAATCAAAATCTTCAAATTGAGAAATTAAAAGTCTGCGAAAAGTATGGAATTTGCAATCAAATTTTATGTTATTTAGAGACATTCCTCATTCTTTTATTATTGTACTATTCTCTGTCTTTAACAGAGATAACTGTGTGCATTCGGTGAAGAGGTTTCCAATGGGTTTTCGAAGGCTGATACCAATGTTTTTGGATGAACGCTAATAGCAGATGTTTTGTGCTGATGTTAAGCGTCTTAAAATGGGCATTTAATGCCAAAATATTATTCAGCATCAAGTGTTTCCCCCAGAATTTTGTTCTTGTCAGCATGGAAAAGCCTTCAAAAAACCCTAACCCAGGTTTCCCCCCCCCCCACACATGATAGTTATGATTCTGCAAATGAATTTTTTTTTTTTCTTGCCATGTACAGCCAAATATAGTAGCTACAAGCATTTTTCTTTTCATCCATGGATCAATATAAGATAAATACCTTGTTCATCCCGAAGACAATATACAAATGTCAACATAGCTTTCCATATACTAGTGGCCTCAAACCCATGGCCGCTGCCCCTCCCTGTGTGTCCGTCACAACCTGCCCCCCCTCTTCCTTCCCATCCATCATATTAAAACCCCCATCCCTCCCTGTGTGGTCTCAGTTTCCACCTGATCCAACAGCTCGGGATGGACTGGAGTACTTACGGTAGGGCACCTATTCTTCTATTGGCTATTGGCTCATTTTTAAACAGACATCACGATGAACTTACGTTTCCATTGAATTTCAAGTTCGTTCAAATTTGGCAGTTCTCTCTTAAATATTGAACTTCACAGGTTTAGCATTATAATGATTATTATCAAAGCATGTTCAACGCTGTGTATGTGGATACATCATCAGGCAACTGTAGAATTAATGACAATGTTCTATTGATAATTTTATTATTGGTCTGATTGTTGTATTGGTATTATCTGCTTGTAATGCATTACAATGCACTTCGAATACTAAGTTACATGATGATCTTGCTGTTTTATGGCTGACCAAGAGTCAGACCCCCTGGAGGTTCCTCCTCTCACCCCGACTAGCAAGGAGGTCCTCAGCCAGGCGGTGAAGGCCAGTTTCGCCGGTTTTGCCCAGGAGAGAATCAGCCAACACATCCCTCAAGGTACTGGCCGACCCCGCTTGGTGGGAAAAAAAAACCCAATGGAAACCTTTTCTTACAGTAGTACAATAAGTTCTACAATATTTCATGGTAAAAGAAGAGCTGCAAAATTCGCTTCTGCGCATATCTTGGTATAGATCCTAACTTGTGGTCTCAGTGGGAGCTGAACCACTGGCTGGACTGGTGCCAGGCTGAGTTTGGTCTCAAGTGCCTGGGCTTGGACCTGAGAGGCCTGCAAGGCAGCGAGCTCTGTGGACTGGACAGAGAGACTTTCCTGGGCATGACCCCCGACTGCACTGCTGGGGAGATCCTGTGGGAACATCTGGAGACCATGCGAAGAGGTAAAGCTGAAAATATGAATAAAGAAGGAGTTCCAAGGCACTCTTCGAACAAAAAAAAATTGGACTCTTCAAAATTCTTCAAACTTTTGCTTGAAGAGTGTCTTGGAACTCCTTTTCTTTCCGAAGCTACAACCCCAACCCAAAGAGCATCTTCAACATATCCTAATGAAACTTATATCAGTTTGATACGACTTACCGTGTAAAAGGCTTTGTGAAAGGTGGTGTGTTTACCCTTCACAACATCTCTGCTGGCACGTCAGAGGATTGATTCTTATCAAAACATTAACCGTCTCCTTGTCATGTGAATGACATTTTCCAGAGTGTGAATGTGACAGTTCTTCACTGGCCCTCTGCACATTGCCGTCCTACCGTCAGTCTCAAATGAGCAAAGGTAAGCTTTCACGTATCTTGTGTATGCTATGACTGTATAATAATCGTGACTCGTCATTGCTATTTTACATATATCACTGCACTGTTGTTCCCCCTCCCACCCCAGACTACTCAGACTATGTCGAGCAGCATCTGGACAAGCATGGCTACCATCTTCAGTATCATCACTCAGAGAGTACAGACCTTTCCACTCTGGATCCTGTAATTGTGCAACATCATGACTACTATCTGGTCAAAACAGAGGACCCTCATAGGAACATGGTGTCTGCCACTCTGCTGCAAGAACCAGGAGGTAATGGAGGTAAGCGGATGAAGAATTGTATGTTTTTTAAGGTAAAATATGACACAGAAATGTCACGCTTATTATATAAGAAGACAATAGAGGCTTGCGGTTGTGTCACAAATGTCCAAGCAACCACAGCTGGCACCACCATGGAGGTCCATTGGAGAACAATAAGTGCCAGGCTAGTAAAAGCTACTTGAAAAAGATTGTTGTGGTGTGGATGTAGGTCCAGTTAGTGGTGCCAGTAAAAGTGAATACGGTAGATTGTTCCCCAATTTAGCTTACTGTTAGACAAGAAACCGTCTTCTCTTCAGCTCTTGTCCCTTTGGAGCTAATATGAGGTGCAGCTTGAAAAGCATCAGCTCAGTTCATCTAAACACTTGTGTTTTGTTTTGTCTCTAGTCAGCAGACAAATTCAACAAAGCGACTAGTGTTAATGTTAACATGCAAGTACTAGTCACTATTAACGCTAGCTTCTACTAGATGCGTTAGCTAGTGTGCAAATTAGGCATGTTTACAGGACCAGGGCATTAATGGTTACCATTCGTGGCCAATTTTGGACACCCTTGGGCCAAACCCAGAGACTCTTTGAAATAACATTAAAATTTGAGTTTCTCAAATATGTATGATTTTTCATCACATTACATTTACGCTAGAAGACTGTAAACCGCAACGAGTGGGTCCAGACTTGGCCACCAGTACGCTGGCTGACTAGATCTGAGGACCTCTGCGGATCTTGGTCACCTGAAAGCCCTCCATCCAGCTGCCTTGTTCCCAATCCCCCATGTTTCTGCCTTCTTGTACTTCCAGAGATGGACTCAGAAATAGAGATTCTTCACAGTGATGACTCTGACATTGCTGGCTCTCTGTCCTGGACTGGTCCACTCCAGGATCTAGAGGCAGGAATGGAAGAGACCATGTCTGAGGAGGCCTTCACCTTACCACAGCCACATAGGAGCTTCAAGGAGTTTGTAGGGAACAAGACGGATATGGGTAGAGCGGTGATACCAGCGGCCATCCTAGCTGGTTATACTGGTGAGTCTTGGTCTAATGATTTGGATCACATTTGGATCTCAGTCAATTCCAGATCTGTTCAGTTGATATTCAAACTGATTCTTCAAAAATTTCAACAGGAAGCGGCCCTATTCAGCTGTGGCAGTTTCTATTGGAGCTTCTGACAGATCGCAGCTGTCAATCATGGATAAGCTGGACTGGCGATGGATGGGAGTTCAAGCTGACAGACCCTGATGAGGTAGATCAGATGTGCATACTAGGGTTTGAACAATATGGGTCTCTGAAACCAATACTGAAACTGGCAAACCAGTCTAACCATTGATGCTCTTAATTGATTATTTTTATCACTTTACAATGTTCAGAAGTTAAAGGTGCTATGCATAGCATTTTCAAACATTAATATATCACTGCCAAATTAATTATGATCCATGGTAAAATTACCGTAAAGAAATGTGACCATGCTGGAGAGGATTTGTATTGTATTTCTGAAGCCCAATCACAGTCGTCCAGGGCGGGGCTTAACTCAAGCACAGCGACTGTGCCCTGTGCCTACATGGCTAACGGGTTACTCTACCCTTGTTTGTAATTTTCCAGAGAATTAATTGCACAGGCCTCCAATTCTTAATCACAGTTTTAATCATTACCTCTATAGCTAGCTTGCAGGTTATGCCGTTGTTTAACTAGAGCTGGGGTTTTTGAAAGAGTAACACAAAGGAAGTGGAAAAGGAAGGCAATGGCGTTGAAATTCAGCAGTCCCAATGAGGAGGCTATGGCAGTTGCCCGCTTCCTGTAGCTCAGACTATATTGTTAGTGCTAGTTTTCCAAAATGAAGACCACATTTCCCATAAACCCTGTTGCTTTCTGCCCCTCCTTCCCCCTTCATCGCTAAACACGTTGAAAGTGATTTTTTTCCATTGGTCACTCCTTCACTCCTTCCACCAGCTGCCATTGTTTTAACTCTGTTTGCGCTGGAAGAAGACCACACACTTCCTCTTTTGTGCGATGAAACAATCTCTCTTTGTGCCAAAAGCAATTCAGCAGATTTGCCTCCAAATCCAACCTGGTGGCACACAATGTAAAATGCAGTGTAGAGGCTGATGATGATGTCTCAAAATTAATGTGGTAATGATTTATTTATGATAAAGAATTTTTGAAGAGAGCCCTGTTGCTGTGGCAGGCATACTGATATTTTCCTGTGGTATTATTATATGATTACGTCTCCAGGTAGCCCTGCTGTGGGGCCGGAGGAAGAACAAACCCAAGATGAACTATGAGAAGCTGAGCCGCGGCCTGCGCTACTATTATGACAAGAACATCATTCACAAGACGGCTGGCAAACGCTACGTCTACCGCTTTGTCTGCAACCTGCAAGGCCTGCTGGGGTACGAGCCTGGGGAGCTGCATGCCATGTTGGATATCAGTAGCAAGAGCCAGGAATGATATCAGCAGGCTTTGGCGAAAAGGGGCAAAGAGACAAAGCTGTTTGAAATGGGACCTTCGGCTTCCACCACTCAATCACTTTCATTATTTATGAGAATAAACCAGTTGAGGACAAGGCAGGTAACGGGCAGCCACACTGATTCGTCAGAAAACTGACAGAATCTTTTACTATTGACTGAATTTTGGAATGTGAATACCAACATTTATGCTAGGCTCTGCTTTATCTTTGTAATCCTTCGATTATAAGACTTACAACAATGGGATGGGGTACACTGCATTAATTCTAGCCTCCTCCATGGTCTTAGTGTGTGCCGCTATTTTTCCAAAATCAAACCTAAGAACCTGCCTTGATTCTAATTGGCTAAATGGATGGGGTGAACCCATCTATCCAGAAAAAGTTGGTCAAAATGGATGGAAATGTGACGCATCACCAGCCCTGTTCGGATAACGGAGACATCTTGTAAATGACGTATACGGACAGACACAATGGATCAGTGTGGCCGCTCCTTTATGCACAATGTGTACAATAACAAAAACTCACAACAAAGTCATTTCTGTGGATCTTTGTGTGTATATACTAAGGTTACTAGTGACCCATGAACAACTTGATTGAGGGATTCTCCAAAAATCAGATGTTTATTCCTATAGTCTTTCAAATAAACGTTTGTAGAGAACTGGGAAGCTTTGAAAGGCTGTAATCAACTTCCTGTCCATTTTGCACTTCTGGCCAGGCGCAACCTTTGTTCGTGAAACCAAATCACGTCGGTAGGGAGACAAGCAAGAGCGGAACTACGTTTGGCTGTTGACGACACATGACCACGGAAAGTTCAGTTGCGGCAAACTTTTTTCTGCTGACAAGTTTGTTGACACACCGGCTGAGTTTCCCAGCTCACTCAGCTCAATAGGAAATTGTGGGAGAATTTACGTATGTTACATTATTTGATTTCTTGTTTATAAACGACTTATCAGCTACCAATGTACCGCCTTCAGTTTCAAGTTTTGTTTCCGAAATATCAGCTAGGTAGCCAATTAATTAACTATACAGGTTTGTTTGGATCTCGTCAAGGCACTCTTACGTGGGGGTCATAATTAAGAAATTATGTACTCACCCCTTTTAGCAGCTGCCTGTATTGAGATCCTGTTCGTGACGCCAGTTTGTTGAATAAACTTAGATCGAGACAGAAGTCCTTTTAAATCAATCATGAATTACATGAGCACATTTATTATAAAACAGAGAACAAGACAATACAAACAATACTGAGCTCAGGAGAGATACGCACACATAGGTGAGCGTACGGATCTCTGCCATAGAAGCATCAGGGCAAAGTTTATATAGCTAAAGGAAACAATAAAGGGGATGAATATGCAAAAGCGCTATCTACTAGGGGAAGGACTAAAAGCATTGACGCATCTAGTGAGGTCACAAGGTTACACGGAGCAGATATCTGGGGAAATCAAATAATGTAACATACGTAAATTCTCCCACAGAAATGATTCTGCTTTCACTGACAGTTTCACTACAAAAACATCAGTATTGCCCTTCTGAAACTCTTGATTGCTCAAATCCCAGTATATGCTATTAGGGGCAGTGGTAGCCTAGAGGTTAAAGAAGCGTACTTGAACTGCTTGGGACCAGAAAGTTGAATCATTGAACCAGCTGTGAAAATGTAGGCGGGGAATGTGAATGAGTAACACTCTCCTCTCCTTCAATAACTACTTTCAAGGTGCCTTTGAGCAAGGCACTGAACCCCCAAGAAGAAGTGGTTGCACTGGGCATCTTCCAGTGTGAATGTATGGAACTGCATGAATGTGAAACAGAGCGGAGCTGGAAAAGAGCTCAGAGCTCTAAGTCGCTCGATTTACTTTCCCCTGGATGAATAATTCTTAAATACAAATTCACTCAAGCGAGAAACGAACAGGATTAAATGTCTGCAAGATGAAGGCGGTGAAGGTTCATATTTGACCCTCGAATGCTACCCCGCAATACCAAGTGACCCCCCCCCCCACACACACACACACACACCACCATGAGGTGTTTTTAAAAAGAGACGCAAGATCAGCTTGTTGGACTAATGGAACCTAATTGATGTATTCACTCTTGCTCACCAAACTCCTTCTGCCCTTCAATTTACCATATATGTGAAGTGGACGGCTGTGTGTGGGCGACTGGAATAGCCAGGTCCCGCGGAGAAACCAAGTGCTCTAATTTAACATCTCGGGCACCACGCGAAGCTTGTCTATTGATTTAATGCCTTCTCATCCCTAATCCAGCAGGGGGATTTATTTCTGCTCTTATGGATTTAAAAACTGCTCCTTTAGGTCCAACCGTGTTACATCTCCCAAGCTGTTTTATGATATGCCCTCGAGTCCTGTTGAAGAAAGTGTGTATTTGAAATTAAGATAAAATATAGCTACTAAACAGATAGATGGCTGGAATGCTTCTTAAGGATCCTCTGGTTATCACATGGGGGAATAAAAAGAGATGCAAGGTATTCCAAAAATCAGTTAAAAATACTTTAAATGGTGATATAGTAGCGTTAGACCGATATATCGGATCGATATTGGACCTTTTATCAACCATCGGGTATCGGTCATATTGCAGCACCTCTGATGATTTGAAGTTCTGGAAAGGTCTGGAGGTCTGGTTTCCTTGCACATTTTATTCATACATTTAATTGTTCAATTATGTTTTTTGTAAATTAATTCTTCATTTTAAGGCCTAGAGAGAGATTCCACTACCACTTGATCAGGTGTGGTGCAGAGTTTTAGTGTCTCATGGTCTAAATGCTGTTTCAGAATAAAATTCTGGGGGAAAACACTGAATATTGAAAAACCTTCAAAAAACCCACATTGGTTGAGTTTATACCCCGATGAAGGCCGATTTTTAACTTAAAAATATGACTAGCCAAATACAATAAAGGCTTTTATCAGATTTTTTGCAATGCCTTGGATCGCTCTTTTTTCTACTATTTCATATAGATCAATATTAACCACAAATCAAACCACCGGTAATAACTAATACTCACAGCTAAATAAAGACTCTCCCTTTTGAAATAAAACATATACGGTTATTGATGTCTAAAAAGTGTACACACACGCACACACACACACTCTCCCCCACGCCGGGTCTTCCATTAGCTGGCCATGGGAGGGAAAGTGGTGGAAATAATCCTGCGCTCTCTTTCTCTGCATCTGTCACCTCTTCGCTGAAGGATAAAATCGAATCAGCATACATCCATTTGTTATGAAAAAAAAAACAGAGTTGTATTTTGGCACTATAAATCCAGGATGCAAATGATTTGTTGAGTTCTCAGGGTGTAAGAGTTAGGGCATTTCAGAGTTTGCCATTTTGACCTTTAATTATAGCGCCTCCATCTGGCCAATCAGCGTAATTGTGTTTTTAAAGGTCATCCCAGTGGGTGTCTTGACGTTGATGGTTGATGGGTGTCTGATTTTAAAATTTTGTGACCTTTAATTATAGCTCATTTAGCCAATCAGTGATAACTTGTCAGGGTATTTGGATTAGTGTAGCAAGTTTCATGTCATTCAAACTTTGAACTTGTTTAATACTCCTCACTTGTTGTTTTCTGATTTCTATTGTTTGATGTTACTGTTTGCTGCTGAGATGGCCCCGTTTCCCCCCTCGAGTGTCAATAAAGTTTTATCTTTCCTTATCTCCATAATATTAACAGTTATGATGAATTTAGATTGCCTGAGGTCAGTAGACAGCTCAGACATCCTTGGCTGGTTTGCATGAGGAGAGAGGCAGCAAATCCTGACCTCAGACATAAGATGATATACAATAAGATAAAACTTTATTGATCCCTGTGGGCAAATTGGGTCACTGCAGCAGCAACATAATAGGATGCAGCAAATAAAAATAGAATAGAAACAAGAATAGAGCAATTGTGGGTATATAAACATGTGCAACCGACAATAACGCTAGAACATCAGTAGAAAATGATGGATGTGTACAATAACAGCAGTAGAACACATGGAGACAAAGAATTATCAAATGAAACTATGTACAAGAAAATCTACCACAATTATGAAATAATGCAGTATGAAATACATGCAATATATGACAAATGAGAAGAATACGAGAATATGAAAAATAACAATACCAATAGTTTTGGTTTGAAGCTGATACAAATTTTATGCTGCATATTTAATACTCTAGTAATTTTCCACAGAATAAATTAAAAAAATATATATATAAAAAATGTTTTAATTCTTGTCAGGGTGAAACCACCATTGAGACCATTACGGGACACTAAAACTCTCCATTGAAAGACAGAAGTTAGTGAAGTTAGTGAAGTTGTGAAGTTGCATGCTCTTCCCTGCACAAACCTTTAGTAAATCTGGACTGGAATCCTTTTTTGACATGAAAATGGTAGAACACGAAGCCTTCAAAAAAACAAAATCGGTCAAATTCTGGTGAAAAAGTTTGAAACTGTAAACAATCAAAAAGCATAAAATCACATTTAAAGGTTTCCATATTGGGTAGAACTGGTTTATCTGTGGTCATAAAGGCAGCTTAAATACAAATACAACTAAAATAATCAGATTTTGTCATTTTATTTTGTTTACACATTTAATTCTTTGTAAAATGCCAAGTACACACACACACACACACACACACACACACACACACACACACACACACACACACACACTATGGTTACTAAAATGTCCAATATGCTTCTGAATGATTTTTTCACATGTGGTAAAATCAATATGCTCATAATCAGAGGCTCACTGATCAAAGCACTGAAAACCATGCAGATATGAAGACCTCGAGGCGGGTGGTCCGCCTTTTGTTAACGCCTGACGTCTGCGCTTTTTGGGGCGGATCTACTAAGATCCCAAATACAGGGTACTAATTTGCGTGTGCATTCTAAAAGTTTGCGCGTGTGGTTGATGGGCGTTTTGCGGGTGATTTACTAAGAATGCGTGCGTAAATGACAACAGGTGCAAACGTGGTGGAGACAGCAGTATTTAAATGAGGGTTTTGCGTGTTTAATGTTTTGCACCATGGAGAGTTTGGATGGGCAACAGAACCGCAAGCGCAAAATGAAATTTGCGCCTATAGAATTAGAGGTGTTAGTGGAAGAGGCAAATAAACATTTGGATGAGCTACAGCAAAAAAATCTGAATATGACAAAAAAGAACACTATTTGGGAGATCATCTGTGAGAAAGTAAATGCCGTTGGTAAAACAAGAAGAACAACGGATGAAATTAAGAGAAGATGGCAAGATATAAGACGAAGAACAAAAGAAAAATTGGCTTATAATAAAACCTCAGCAAAGAAAACAGGTGGGGGCACGGTGGAAGAGATGCCTCTAACTAACATTGAGCAACAAGTGCAGTTCAAGCGCAGTTTCTATGTCTCCTTCTCGCTACAATAACGGCAGTCATTTGTGCACAATTACGCATGCAGGGCGTTTGCACCTTCTTTTGAAACGTATTAAATACAGACGCAGTCTCCATCAACGAAATTGCGTTCAGGTTTGATAGATCACAGTGCGTGTGCTACATTAATCTATTTACATTTTCTCCTCCCAGTATTTTGCTAAATAGCGTGTAAACGCCCCATCTTGCATATTCATTGAGGCAAAAGTACTAACTGGATAAGGCGTGTTATTTTGCACATTTGCAAGACGCAGTCCTCAGTGCGCGCTGTTAGTAGATCAGTTTGTACATTTATTTGCGCGTGCTATGAGTTTGCACACCTTTTTACACACGCAAACCTTTAGTAGATCCGCCCCTTGGTAAGGCTCCAATAGACTTCAACACACACACATACAGTACATATATATACACATGCACTCTCTCTCTGACCTCTCTTTAAGCTGTGTGTGCCCTCCAGAGGGATGAATTTCGTCATTTATATTCAGCGCCCCATTTTATTAAGTGTTGCATGCTTGATCTCACGCGCTCTGCTGGGTATTTAGACCGATGTCCAGGGCCAATATCGGCCTTTTATTAAAAATCCGATCGGGTCCAGTCAGTGTCATCCACCTCTCATATGATGGATACGATGCAGTTTGATTGATTATGTATTGATTGTAGAATTGAATTGATCATGACTATTGTTGCATTTTGTGTTTCCAAAGCTTGTCATATAGTTGCACAAAGTCTTTTAAACAGCTTGTGAGATTATTTAGAAGACCGGTGGAACTAGAAAGCGTGGAGTTAAATATCTTGTTGCATTACTTTCTTACCAAGAGCTGTTTGTGCTACTGCTGACTACTGCTGGTGATTATGCAACTTTGCACCAAGACCCTGATGTAAAATTCCACTAACTTTCCAGAACTAAATTGGAGCACTGCCATGACCTCACAAGATGCTCTTACTTCCTGGTTTGGGTTGTTTTTGGGGGGTTTCCAAAGAATACAAAGAATGTGTGAAACAAGTCGGAGAAAACACATTCTGCTGCATTCCTGTCAAGTGACTCATTTATCAAAGTCCCTGACTCCTGGAATACACCTCCCTAAATTCCATGACATTTCAGGAATTCCGTGACCAGTGAGAACGCTGCTGTTACTCTCAAAATAATTCTGCGTGCGACTCAACATCCATTCGGAGCTAATCAGATATGTTTGCTGCAGATGGTCACAACCAGACCCCCCCCCCATACTATTAAGACTCAACTGACAAATAAGTACTTTAATAAGTGTTTTATTGCCATCAGCATTTTACATGAGCATATACTTTAAATTCTGAACTGATGTGAGAGTGATGCATTTACCCATGTGGCATCTCATTTCTGCCATCACTGTAGGTGTGTGTGTGTGTGTGTGTGTGTGGTCATTGCGATTTCTGTTTCTCCCACTGTTCTGGCGTTAAGGTCTTCTGTTCGAACGCATGGATCTGTTTCAGCTCCTCGGCTAAGCAGGTGTTCACCATCCTGACGAAACAGAATCAAAGTTTATACACGAACAGTAATAAAAGTTTCACATTGCAATGAAACAATGATTTCAGTTATATACAAATTCGTTTTTTTAGTTAGTTTTCCGTTTAACAGTTTAAAATAAAATAAATGAAGAAATGAAAGTTAAGTTTAAGTAAAATGTTCTATCCTACTTTATATTACCGTGCAGTTCAATGCGTTGATCAGCTTGATTATGTAGCATGTTATTCATATGTTAGCAGATATTGTTCTATATTAATACTGAAATAATTTCTAATGATCATCGTAGTATTAATTCTGTTCACCACGAGCATCAAATTCTGTTCATGATGACCACCACTTCAAGTAAAGTGTGACAGTTCTGCAAAAGTTAAATTATAATGACACTGCATCATACCTGTGTCTCTGTAAAAGGGCCTTTCCCTCAAATTGGGACGACACTATCAGGACTTTGAAGCTGGCAGCACACCGGTTGGGCGATGTATCTTCCACATCCTGTTGAAAGAAAAGGTTAAATATCAATAGTGTATGTTGTCCACCTGCTACTTGTTATTAGTTACACTCTTGCAGTTAGACCAGGTCTTAGTATCCATTTATGCACCTTGGAAGCTGCTGTTTTCTGTATTATTTGAATTATTCCTGAGTGTGCAACTATATTTGTATCCTGTTGTTGTTGAATTGTGTACATGTATGTCATTTTCAACAATAACAGTTTGGGCTAGAATACTAGCCTATTGTTATGCCAAACTCCATACAAACAAAACCCTCAACTCTACCAAATAGACCATAGGGTGCGGTAGCGAGCAATGTGAACGATTTTTATAATTGAGATTTTATTGAAATAAAGTGCTGCCTGGTGGATTATTTACATGCCGAAATTACCCAAAGATCCAAAATATCTTTATACATACTCTACTAGCTGTGTGCTTTTGCTTTTAAGCAAAGCAGCATTTGAACTGTGAGATTTTTAAACGGGGTTTGGCGTAAGGCCCTCTCGGTGGACGTAAACATACCGGGGCTAAGGCTGAACTAGGAAGACATGTGCTTCAAATAATAGCCACCAACCTACCACATGCACTGCTTCGAGCTCTTTGATGAGTTTATCACGGATGTTTTCAGCTGTTACAGTCATGCTCACGTGAACAAACACGCGTTGTTGTAAGTAATCGGTTGTTGCAGTGGGTGTTTTAAATATTTTTTCATAGATATTTTACGATGCGTCAAGCCTTCCTGGGATAGTCAGAATAATACCGGAAGTACGAGTAGTTTGCCTTCAAATTTAAAGCGCCGCTATTCCCCAAAAGGAGTGTTACAACATACGGTCGCTAATAAGGATTTTACTTTGTAAGTTATCAGTGGAATTATGTACGGAGTTCTGTCTAGCTTGACACTTTTGAGAAATTCAATGTCCGGTGCGTGAAGGGGTGGGATCAACTCACCAGGAAGTGAGGAAATGTCCAATCGCATAGCGGAACTGACTAGTATGGCTAATCAGATGCAGCAGGTAAAGAATAAGGGTGGGGCTTAACCTTTGAAGTAGCGAATCATAAAACAGTATTTGGGGTCCTTACAGCAAGAAAAATGTAAATGTTTTTATTAATATAAACCGATTATAATACAAGTTAATTCTATTTACGGCGAAGCGTTACCTATTTGAATCGTTATTTGGGAAATCCACTTTTATTTTGTAATTGCTATCTTTTATTATGGTGTCCTTTGAGGGCAAGATTTCATCAGGCAAATCGCTGAACTTCTAAATCTGAAGTCGTGCTGTTTTGTTTACAGTTACATGCTAAGGAACAGCTACCTATATGCACATTTCGCATGCATCTATCTTCGAGTAAACTGTAGAACTACTGCCATGGTAATACAGACATTGAATAGGTCGATGTTTTATATTTATTTCGTCTTTATTTTTTAACGTTAGCTAGCGAAGTATGTCGCTTGCTAACGTAACGGTACAGCCGACTGTGTTCCTAGATAACCTCACTCTTAAATTATGTCATCGTTAGCTGTTATTTGGCTGTATTAAATGTTATCGACATGGATAGGCTACTTTATCTCTTTTGGTGAGAAGTTAAATTCTTGGGTGTGTCTTATTGATAATTTAATTGTCCATGCACAATGGTAGTGGAGGTAGAAAGCTTCTTTGGTGTGTACATGCTATACTGCACCAATCCTAAATTCAAAGGTCGTATTTACATCGGCTTCACCGTAAACCCCGAGCGCCGGATTGGACAGCACAACGCTGGGAGGCACAGAGGGGGAGCCAAGAGGACAAGTGGAAGAGGACCATGGTATGACACTAATCTAGAGCCTATGTAACACAATGCACATTGTTTGCAATCGCCTAATTTGTGCTGTTCTGTATATTCCTCTGATCTATTCAGGGAGATGGTTCTCATCATCCATGGCTTTCCTTCTGATATTGCTGCCTTGAGGGTAAGTAGGGATCTGTTGTGGAATAAAAGTGCAAAGAAACTAAAATGTCATTGCAGGTTTTACGGACTGTTGTGTGGCTGTGGTCAGGGGGGAACCTCCATCGTATTAGCGGTAGATGACATGACTGGACGATATTTATTGACCCTAACCCCGATCTATCAGTCTAACCCAGACTCTTAAATTTAAAGACAAAAATAGTATAGGATTATTCTGGATTTCAGAACCTTAGTAGCTTTGTCATACACCGATATTAGTACACCCTTTAAGCATTCTTATACTTACATATATTTTAATATTTTACTTGATTATTTTACTTCTGAAACCTGCAGATACCACAT
This sequence comes from Hoplostethus mediterraneus, assembly GCA_034670385.1. NCBI lineage: Eukaryota > Metazoa > Chordata > Actinopteri > Trachichthyiformes > Trachichthyidae > Hoplostethus > Hoplostethus mediterraneus. The sequence continues at coordinate 971,171 of JAXDDW010000113.1, read as the reverse complement.
AAATCTGTCATTTTTTAAATCACTTTGCTGTTAAGTACTGACCTTTTTATCCTTTCTGCTTTCTGCTATTTTTCTATGTTTTGTAACGCCTCCTGTGTTTTGATAACTAATGATAAATAGTGTTATTATATTATCCTAAAAGTTTGAGTGGGCGTGGCAGCACCCCCACTCCTCCAGGCGCCTGTCCCATGTCTCCCGGCGCTCCAGGAAAGAGTCCAGCCTGCAGTTCCACTGGCGCGTCGTCTCCAACATGCTGCGGGTAGCGCCGTGGAGCCGCCTGCCGCTGACCGCCCGCTGGCTCAAGCAGGAGTACAGGATGGACTTCGAGCCGAGTCTCCAGCCGCCCCTGCACATTCCGATCGCCTTTGGAAGCGTCAGAGCCAAGAAGAAGCCGTCGCCTCAGTCTGCGGAGGAAGAACAGGGGGCCGCGAGGTGTCTGCTCTGTCGAGGGCCGGTCAAGGTAGTTTAAGTTTGATATTAGTGGTGCTTTAAAATGATATCGTCTCCAAAGTAGAACTGATTAAATACACCCTGCATCACTGTTAGTTAGACCTATATATCAGTTTGCCGATATTGTATTTTTACTAAAAATCAGATCTGGCCCAGTCAGTGTTGTCCACCTCTGATGTCATGGATATGATGCAGTTTGATTGATTACATATTTATTGTAGAATTGATCAATACTATACTGGTTGTCTGTGGGGAAGCAGTCTGATCAGAGTCCACACAAGTGAAGCATAAAAGTTGTGTTTAACTTTTGTTTGCCACAGCTCTTATTTTCTGCAATAATCCAATATCCAATGGAAAAATCGGGTTGGCCTACAAAAATCATACTTGCACCACTCTATTAACTACATCTTTACCAACCTAATCTCGTCTTCATTCCAGGCGGTGGAAAAGCTGAGCTGCTTGTATCCTTCCTGCGGAATGAGCAGTCATGTGATTTGCCTCGCCAAGCACTTCCTGATGTCTGAGCCCTCTCACTTACTGCCGGTGGAAGGCGAGTGTCCAGCCTGTCATCATGCGGTGCTCTGGGGGAGCCTCATCCGCCATAAAAACGGCTGCTTCGGAGACCGGGAGGACATCGCGCTAGCCTCATCCCAAGTAAGTATCGGAAAAAGTAAAAAATAGAACCAATAAAAGTTGAGCCTCAACATCAAAAGCACCCATGAAGTGTCACCTTGGTAGTTGCAGTTTAAATATTTTTGTCCTCTGATCTTCCACAGAGCCACTGGGCAGATGACCTGCAGCTCTGAATGAGTTGACCCTCTGAATTAAAAAATGTTTTACTAGTATATGACACATCTATTTATCTACATCTACAGTAGTAAGAACTGGCTGTGTTAGATTTTTAGAAATCTGATGAAGTATAATTTTTAACCATGTTTTATATATATATAAGTGTTTAGCATATTGAATATTTGTATAAAACAAGTTTGTATATATTGTGGTGTTAATAAAACAATAACTCTTTTCTAAAAAAAAAAAAAGAATATGTGGAAAACTTTATATAAAGATTTTTTTTCCTGTTTGGTTTTCAAGGACAAGGACTGAAAATATTGAAATGTTATGTTTAATACCCCTTATTTGCTGTATTCTTATTTACATTCTACTTTTCTTCTTTGGTGGATCCTATTACTTTCAGTACTTTCAATTTCCCCATGAGGAACGTTTCATCATACCTTAGCTAATTCTGCACAGCACTTGAAGGCAACTTAATTTAGCTACTAATTAATTATTTATGTATTGATTTAGTTGATGAAAGGTATGATTTGGTGAAAGTATGATCAAATATAAACACCAATAGGTCTAAATATGGTGCTTTGTGTCAGACAATTAAACTTACCCCCAGAGCTTTTAATTAAGAAATGTCCAATAAATTTCATTATTAGCCCCGATTGAAAAGACCCCTCAAAAAATAAAAACTGAAAAAAACATAAGATGTATTAAATTGTTTTTTTTAATTTTTATAATCATTACATGTAGTGGTAAATCAAAAGGTGGGTAAACTATGACCTCCTGTCAGTGCTCATCATAAGGCAAAACAATCACCAATATGAACAAAAATCTAATTGTTATCTTAAGTTTGATGCTACTTACTATGATGTATACTACGAATTTACCTCATTAAGATTTCTGTCTGGGGAAAAGTGTTTTTTATGCAGGAGTGAATACATTCAGCACATATTTCAGTTGTTAGTCTTAACAAAACCATATTGTAAAGTTTTAATAAACAATCAAATATCAGCCTATGATAATTGTTAACATTGATGAATTGAGGAATTAAAAGTATATAAAACCATAAAGTGTAAAGTGTAAACAAAACTAATCATGCAGTATAAAACTTTTTTTGGTGATATTTTTTTCATACATATTTTTTTATAAACCTTTTATGAATTTGTTTTTTACAGGCATTGTATGAAGGTTTGTGTCTTGCTTCAATCTTCATGTAGTGTCTACTTGCTGAGCAGGAGGGGCTTGTACAGTGATCACCGGCTGAGGGAGAAATAACAAGGAAGAAACAAATAAAAGCAGTTGAATCGTGGAGACAATTCTCACTGTATCTAATATCATACATACATATGCTACATTTCTGACTGATGACTGATAAGATATTACTTGGTCAGTGTGATAAATTAATAGATCCCTCTAAACTAACTATCCTGGATGCTCCCTGATAGCATTTTTTATTTTATTTTTTTAATTTGGCTTCCAAATCAATTTCTGGCATTTTGTCTCTGCTGCTTTCCTAACAACAAACCCCGGATCACCAGGGACCTTAAGGCCCCTTCTGTATGAAAAGAAGAGGGCCTTTAGGGAAGGAAATAGGGAGGAGCTGAAACGGGTGCAGAAGGAGCTGAAGGCGAAGATCAGGGAGAGCAAAGACACCTACAGGAGGAAGATGGCACACAAGCTGCAGCAGAACAGCATGAGAGAGGTGTGGTCTGGCATGAAAACCACAGGCTACAATGTGGCCTGTGTAGTCGGGTAGTCTATAATCCTGTGTAGTCGGGTAGTCTATAATCCAGGTCACCAAGGGGCCGTCCACCTGCATTGTCCGAAGATACGCTTCGGACAATGCAGGTGGACGGCCCCTTGGTGACCTGGATTATAGACTACCCGACTGGCAGACCACAGTATGTGAGGTCGCAAGGCTGTGTGTCAGATCTGGTGGTCAGTAGTACAGGGGCCCCCCAGGGGACCGTCCTGGCTCCCTTCCTGTTCACTCTTTACACATCCGACCGACTTTAGGTATGACACACAGAGTCATGCCACTTGCAAAAGTTCTCAGATGACGGTGATGGTGGTGGAACCCAGGAGGACTAAGGCACTGAGGAGGCTCAGGTCCTTCAATGTATGTAGAACTATGCTGAACGTTTCTTTGCAGTTGTGTGCTGGGGCAGCAGCGTAAAAGCCGCAGACATCAACAGGATCAACAATCGGTAATCTGACTTTTTTCCCCATTAAAAATTGTTTTACTTTTGCATAATTTCTTGTATTTGCACACTTTTTGTACTTGTACTTATATAGCTTCTTTTGTTTTTTTATTTGTTATTGTTATTTTTATTATTTCCATTGTAGTTTTATTTCTTTTTTTCTTGGTGTTACTCTATGTCTGGCACAAATTTAATAAAGTACCTACCTACCTACCTAAAGGTAAGCAAGATTTCTATCCCATGTCAGGAATTACGAGTATTGATATCCATGTATTTTGGTCATGAAACCTTTTTCTACAATATGGGGTAAAATGTCAGTGGTTAACTGGTTAATTGGAGCAACAAGACTGAAATGATGAGATTGGAGATAGGTATTGTTTTGCTGTCAAACATAGGTTCTTTGGAAATGAGCGCTGTCTCCAAATTTAAAGGGGCAGTAAGATACTTCCCTCATAACACAAAATGACCATAATATATCTGTGGCAACACATTTTGTTTGCAAGCCAGTAAAGAAAAAGACAAATCAGTATTATTTTGCTCTAATTAGCTAGCTTTCTCCTCATTTTTTAAATATGTTTAGATATTATTTGTTCAGTTAATTCTAATGGCGCTGGCCGTGGTTGATGGGAAATTTGCGATGCAACTGCAAAGCCTCTGTAGATTTATTTCTCTGTTCTCTCGGGCCTCCGCTCACCATTTTGGGTGGCGGGGAGCAGCAGTTGACCACCTTGCAGCAGTAGGCAGACAGCGTGATGGAGATGGCGAGCAGAGCAGCCTGGATGATGATACTCTCGGAGTACCAGTAGGAAAAGCCGCTCTGTCAGCCGGAAAAAAAAGGTTTGCAGGGATTAACGTCACAAATAGGAAGATGATCGTGACGCCATTCTTGGCCACATCGCCTTCATATCAAATGCCAAAACACATGTGAAGAACACACAGATACAACTCACCATTAACTGAATGCAAGTGCTGCCTTCAGGAGACGAGCTATAGTCCTCATAATGATAATTCCAGCAGGAATAATGAATGGGGTTATGTGCCAGCTTGATCAACGTGGTGATGATATTGAATACGGAGGCGACGCAGGCCACGATCTCCATCCCCAAACAGGCCTTCAGCTGAGACACAGAGAGTGGAAAAAATACAATTTATGTATACGTTTCGGTAAAGTGAAAATCAGAACTGAAAGGCATTTGCAGAGGGTGGATTAAATAACGGAAACGCCATAGGAAAACCTGAGTAACTAAATCATAATTACAAAGGCAAGCCACCCAAGCCAGTCATATTAAAGCTGCAATAGGCAACGTCACACAGCCTATTGCCCATGTTTGAATTTTTTGTACAACAACTGTGTGGGCATATTTCTGGCAGCGCTGTCGTTCAGGAACCACTTGTGTCCAAGGCCGCAAAGATGCATAACCTGGCACAAGGAGCACAAAACCTAGAAATCCTAGAATCTGGTCTGACGAGTCGTCCTTCACTTTTTTTTCTCTGTCCGGATGGGTTTACCTTTGCTGTTCTGAAGGTGGAGGCTGGCCTGACACCTTACTAGGGTACTTGATATTTATATATATATCTTGTTTCGTGTTTCCATTATTTTCTCCACCCCCTGCACATAGATGGGCAAAGTAGAATTCTCCTTCTCCAGGCAGGTAACTCACAGTAGGGAGGTGGAGGTTCTGTGCTGCTATAGCCAGACTCCCGGCTATTATCACCTATGGAGAGCACAAAAAAAGTTACAGGAAACAGGAAACAATAAATGCACGATATGAATTTGACCAAAATATCGAATACATATGACTGAAATAGAAAAATAGACATTTGGATTTGATGAATATGAGGAAAGGTCGCCAAAGGCCCATAATTCTTTTGTAATCCAGCACAAGACTCCTACCCCAAAACGTGTTGTTTCTAGGCATTAGCTGTTAACTGATCGACGCTGATGACGTGATTGGTTTAGCCGTGTGCTCACCAGTAGGGATGCGATGGTCACCGGTACGTCGAACTCCGTTTCACTCAAACCGGTGGCCATAAACAGGCCGACGCAGCTGATCTGAAACACGCTGAGGCCGATCTGGGTGATCTAGGAGAGACATGGGCCGTGGTCATAGTTTTAAACACAGACACACACACATGACTGAATTAGTATACTTGTGAGGACCTCCATTAACTATTCTTCAACCCCTAATCCTAACCCAATCCTAATCTCAACCTTCAAAATCTAAACCTAAACTAATATATCTTAACCTTTAATATCTAAACTCTAAATCTAATCCTAATATAATATAAACTCTAATGTCCTCACTTTGGAGGATTACCATTCTATGTTTGTGAGGACATTTTATATTCTTAAAAGATAAAAAAATAAAAAATACAACACACACAAGCCCGCGCACGCTTACCCCTAAAGCTTTAGGCTCAGACTCCAGGTACTTCAGTTTCCTCTTTGAGTTTCTTTGGAAGGTCACGGTGACTAGCGGGCTCTGGGACGGCCCGCTCCCTGCATCCACACTGGCCTCTTCGTCTTTAAACACAACATAGATGAAGATATTCATTTGCAACGAGCTAGGATGTATATTTGGACTGCAAGAAAAAACGGCAGAACGCCTTTAACCCTCCTGTTGTGTTCCGGTCAAATCTGACCGATTTACAACTTTTATGTCTGAAATCTTTAGTTTATTTCATCTGATTGGAATAAATCTCCATGACTTTGTCCACACAGGGCATCTGAACACACAAAATAAATTTAGAACATTTTCATTCAATTTTGGGTATGTTATTTGACTTTGTGACACCTGTGGTGTTCCCGGTCAAAAATGACCGGTCATTGGAAATGAATGGGTGAGACTACAAGCAGGAATAATTGAGAGTTCAGGAACATGTCCATCCATCAGATGGACACACTGCCACTCCCAGACCCCTATATGCATGTGCGCGCGCACACACACACACACACACACACACAGACCTCACCCCGCTTCTTGAGTTTCCCTGGAAACCCGGAACCTTTCCCCATTAGAATCTTGATCTGACAGGAACCTTTCCCCAATAGACTCTTTCCCCCATGAGAACCTTTCAGACAAAATACTATAACATTGTTTCAATAATACACAGAAACTTTCCTGCAGCTCAGGTATATAAAGCCTCCGTAGGGCCTTGCTCACCATTCATTCTGTGGCAGCACAATGACCAAAGCACTACCCTCTGCCGGAGTGGTCAGAGGCATAGAAGGGCCAGAACCACAGACAGAAGAGACAAAAGGAAGAGATGCACACTGTGTGCACCAAGAGACGTCAAAACCAGCATTGTATGTCTAAAATGCAGTGCACATATTTGCAAGGCACATGAAAAAACCATCACCTGTTGTCAATCATGTGCATGAAACTTAGTAGTGTTTCTGTTGCTTTTACTCATATTGATATTGTTACTGTTGTTCTCTAATATGTTCAGTAATGTGGTAAAGTGTTAATGCGTAAATAGTTTTAGGCCTATGACCTTTCTTTGCTAAAAAAGTCACAACAGTCAGTTTTGACCGGGAACACCACAGATGTTATTTTGTGCCACTTTTAAAAAAATGTAAAGGGTTTCAAAACAAATGTGCTGTCTAAACTTTGAAACAAGGTAGTCTGTGATAAATAGTACATTATGTTTCCTGTGGTATTGACTATAGTCAAAATAATCCATAAATTATGCTATTTTTACTCAAAAACGAGTTGTATAAGATCAGGTCAATGAGGCCTACAGGCCAGAAGTTCAAAATAGAAGTGCAAAACCTGTCATAAATACTAGAAATGAAGTTGATAAAAATATCTAATACAAAATCAAGTGATAATATATGTATAATGATAGATTTATAAACAGTTATAATGGTTCGGTCATTTTTGACCGGGAACACTAAAGTAGGTAACAGGAAACGAACACAACACAAGGGTTAAAACGTCGTATTGTTTTGAAGGCACAACAGATGGGATTCATTAACTTGGATAAAACAAGATAAAGTCCTTTATCCTGATAAACCACAAAATAAAACATGACACTTTAGCTTTAGGTTCTATTTTTTACCTGACATGATCACAATATCCGTTACAAATTCACAAAAAACGTTTCCTCAGCTGCGTGTTACAGGCTGCCGACTATCATTTGGGTCAAGGTTTTGCACCACCGCCCCAAAGTTCTGCATCTCCTTTAGTTTTACTCCAGAATTTGACTCCAGCAAAACATTTCAAGTGTGACGCAATTTATCGGCCCATATAAGGGATTCCGGATCCCGCCCCCTTTCAGTCTATCTTAAAAGTCAACAGGGGTGTAAAACAATTGTCTTTAACTACGTCCAGCGATAATATTGACTACTTTTACTTTCAAGAGTTCCTCCATTATGTCTTTCTTTAATTGTTGAGGTTTTGAATATTGAGTTTTCACAGCTTTCTTATTGTCCAAGTCATTAATATGAACGCGTTACATTCTGTGGTCAATTTATGTGTTTTCTATGGTAAGTTTTCGGGTTTTCGGGTTAAATATGATTCGGTAGCCAACTGTAAACAGTCAGCTTCAGTTTACTGCATGATATATGAATAATGAAAGAGTATTAAATCGGCAGGAAGACGATTTTATGCGGGATTTCGTTTCACTTTGTTTTGTTTCGCAAATGTCACTGAACGAAGTTCACGTCTCCTCTTAGGCTACAGCCTAATAATCAATTCATGGTTATTTGCTGACATATCTGGACCTGTTTGTCCCCAGAGGTAACACGGAAGAGACTGGCCTCACGAGAAGCCTCCTCCTCTGCTCATCCAGATCTCAGCACTCTTCATCTATCGCCACCAGTGTCCAGTCACCACCGGGGGATAAGCGACTCTACTCTCGGCTTCACGACCCCTTTCATAAATATGAGGACGTCAGGGTGGATTTATCAGATTTTATCATTGTCCCTCCTGATTGAACTAAAACCTGAATTCTCTAACAATGCAAGATGTGACCCTCACCAAATTCACTCCGCAGGCATATATGGACCTCTAGTACTTATGTATAAAGTCTTGTGTAACTAGTCAATACAGGGGAGAAATTAGGGGGGGGGGGGTCCAATTTTTATGGGTTTTAACATCCAACAAAATATGACCCCCCTATTATATTAGGAATGCAAGATGTGACCCTCACCAAATTCACTCAGCAGGCATATATTGACCTCTACTAGGGTGAGTGGGGGTGGGGGTCATAATCTAAGTGCTGAAGAAGATTTCCTTAGCTTTCTGCTTCTTCAAGTATGTGTGACTGTCTTTCTCCACAATTTTCCCACAATAAAGTATGTTTTACCTTGTATGTGTTTAATTTCATTGGCATGATTCGGCTTGATCACATGTTGACAGTTAAGTAAAGGCCATACAGCATAAGCTGTGGGTGTATTAGTTGAACTACTTTTTTGTCAGTGTCTCGTGCATTATTAAAATCGACTGTTCAGTTATATGTAGGTTGATTTTATGTTTCTCTGACATTACAGATTCGCCAAACTATTATACCATTGCCCTACTTGTGGGAGAATTTACGTATGTAACCTTAGGTATTTTGTGATTTGTGTATGTTATCCCCTGTATTCCTGCTTACGCTGCTTTTTCTTAAGTCTACACACATGATGTGGCGCCGAGTTGTCTGGGTACATTACTGACAATAGCAGCATATCATATGCTAAAAGGTCACATTTGTCACGTTACTGTAAACGCATAAACCATCTTTTTAGGATAACGGCTGGCGCCTCGGAGTGCAGGCCATAGGTCAGACTGTGGCCTGGTTTGCCTGAAGACTGGCTCCATCCCGAAAGCCCCCCACCTGCTCTTACGAGCATATTCCCATATGATAAACCCAGTGACCTCACAGATTGTGTCAGTGCTAACGTCAGCTCCTAGTCCTTCCCCTTATTAGGTAGCGCTTTGCATATTCACCCTCCTTTTATTGTTTTCTTTAACTATATAAACTCTGTCTTGAAGCTCCTCTGGCAGAGATCCGCATGCTATACCCATGTGTGTGTATCTCTCCTGAGCGCTCAGTATTGTATTGTATTGTATAGTATTGTATTGTATTGTATTGTATTGTCTTCTGTGTGCTAATAAATGTGCTCATGTAATTCATGATTGATTTAAAAGGACTCCTGTCCCGATCTAAGTTTATTCAACACTACTGATCATAGTAAGTACTTGCCTGTTCATCATATGACACAATTGATCAGTTAATGTTTCAGACCTCAAACATGAACTAGGCAACTGTCAGGTGAACTGTTGAAAGGAGCTGTTGTTTTCTGTCTTCCCTCATTCTTGCAACTGCAGTATACTGTTTATTAAACCATAACAGTCAAGTTTGTTTGTCTTACAATGTGAGAAGTTGCAATATGTTATTTTGGAACTCATCTCTCTCCCTCTCTCTCACACACACAAATATTGTATGTACACACACGGAGGGCTATCAACGCTGGATTGAGAGAACTGGTGTCTTTGACTGGGCCATAAGTCACTAGCCACAACCCTGCCATCGCCCAATACATGGACTTCCACACTTAACTATGTGCCTTGTTAGAGCCAGAACATACACTTCATATTTGGACATCATGTAACATGTCTGGTGGTGTCCTTTATATTTTTATTTTTATTTGTATTTAAACTATTTTGGACAGACAGCAGTATATTGGCAAAACCTTTTTTATTTAATGTTCTTAAATATGCCTTATGCCTTAAGGCTGGGCAATAAAACTGAAATCTTGATGTTTGGACCCAGTAGTGCCTGTGACGCTCTTCATATGGACCTGGGTTCCCTGGAATCATATGTAAAACCCACTGTAAAAAATCTGGGTGTGATAATAGACTGTGATTTTAAATTGTACAGCACTGCGTTGTTTTAAATGTGCTTTTTGTGAACATTTTGTGAAGACTCACAACAAGTAAGGTTTATTATAGGCTTTACCTTCACAAAAGTGCCTTTTATTGTATATAGGCTAATCATATGTGACTATTCCAATGTGGTGTAACACCTGTCAGTATTAATTAAGGTTAAAAAATAGGGTTATTAAAATGTATGTACAAAAATAATTCGTAAAATGATAAATACTGTGAAAGTAATTAAAAATATGATTCATTCTGTTTTTACATGAACAGTACGAAAACGATTACTGACAGAAGAAAAGCTGATTTTACAGTAACTTAATGGCAACCATGCTGCCAGCTGTGTAATATTTTGTATAGGAAAATATTTAACAGTGTAACGTTGATTGCTTACAAAAAATATTGTGTCTATTGTAAACAGCGGCTTGTGGCAGCGAGTTGTGGTAAGTAAGTGTAGGCAAACTTAAATTGCTGTTTGTATGTCTTAGGCACCTGGCAAAATGGGACAGTTGGTTTGCAATTAATAGGCCAATCCTCGGCTTCTTGCTCTTTCCGTCTGGTCATGAAAATAATCCAAAACTAAGCAGAAAATAGCTCGTAGACACATGCTTTAACTAATGTTAGCCTAATTAGAAAAGTAGCCTAATTGCGCAAAAGTGCGCACGAGATAATGATCTTGTGCCAACAAGCGTGTCTGACTTCCAGTGCACACAGCCATGATGGAGAGAAGTCAGCAAGTTATTGTAATCCCTATGTAATAAGCATATATATACATATTTATATGTATATAATGTGCGCACGGTTTATTACATCGTGAGCATCGTGAGTAATAGGTGATGTATAAACTGTCCCATTTTACAAGTAGCACCTGTAAACATAATCTTGTGTTTTACAAGGAGACATCAATTATGTGTTTGGTTATTCTTTTTTTTCTGTAGATTCTAGATTGGGGGGTTGATCTTCATAGAATGATATCAAGTTATGTGCCAAGACAATGGGATGACTCAGTAAATTACAAAATGCAGTGTCCCATTTTAAGAATATTCACCCTATATACTTTAGCCCATATATACTACTATATATAAATTGTCATTTAGCCTATTCCACATGTTTCACATTAATTGAACTTATGTCATTATCTTATTTCAGAACTACTCAACATGGATCCTGTCAAGTACAATGACATTGTTTGTTACAAAACCCTTGGAAAATATCCTGAAGGGATGACAAAGGTGGAGAAAAACCCCTTTAGAAAAACAACACACATCTATGACATTGAAGGTGAGAAACTGTCTGAATAATAGGGCCATATGTGGATGAATTTATTAAATGCTTTTGTGCTTGTGTTTGGCAAAGTGTTGTCATTACAAATGGTTGATAAGTAGGCCTACTCAACTAAATCAGTCATCTTTTTACTTAGCATTTCAATCTTGTTGGATTGTAACATTGATGTTGTCACTTTTCGACAATGTTCAGGAAATTAGATATTATCGCTCTTTTATCTATATGGACGTGAAAAACGATCGCACAGCAAATTGAATATTTTGATGCAGATTTAGGTTAAACAACAATATAGTTCTCCTCAACAAATCACAAGGGGTGATGTTCTTGCAAAGTGCTTACATTATGCTACATGTCCGTGCCTAAGCCTGTGAGCAAGAGTAAGGAAGAGTAAACATTCTGAGCTTAAAATAAGTAATAAGTAAGACTGCCATTTTAAAGCTGAAATTTTATACAATTATCTACAGGACCTTGTAAACTAAAAAATAAATGTATTTTTACAGATGGAAAACTATATTACATCCGCCACAAGGGAACACCCAAGGCCATCAAGGTCAAAGTTTTCAATGGCCCAGAGGAAGCCAACAGTATATTTGTTGACTTCCACTCAAGCAGCAAAGGGGCACATTGTGGCCAGCAAAAGACCAGGGATGCCATTTCCACTCGGTTCTACTGGCCAGGAATGACAAAGGACATCAACACTTGGGTTAATATACACTAAACATTTTCTTCATTTCAAAGATATCTGCCTATAACAGCATGCTTTGTCGCTTAGATTCATTTATCAGATTTGATAATTCTCTATGATAGGCAATATTGACAGGACATTAACCTCTCTTTCTTCAGACTTATGATTCTATCATGATATATCATTTTGAGGGAATAATAAATTGTATTTCTCTAGTCTTTGTATTATCCTTTTTAATGATCTGATAAACTGATGATCTGATGATCTGATATGTTTTTTTCTGAATGCTCCGATGCAATTAGGTGTCCCAGTGTGTTGCTTGCCAGGCCTGTCAGATCGTAATAAAACAGGAGACGGAGTATACTCCAATAGTGGTAGGTTTATTTATTTTTTTCTCTAATTTCTAAGAGCTTCACTGGAACAGATGACCCTGTCACAATGTTGAAATACAGAGTCACTAATCTCTTAATGAAGCATGCAGGGATTCAAATTCATTCTACTTTTAAATGTATCTATTAGAATGAAGCCTTATGTATTTTGTATTACTTTATTACATTTGTTAAAAAAAAAATTGTTCTCAACAATGATAATTGAGTAATAATATTTCATTATTACTTGCTAGAGCTGTTACCTACAGTCACTGAAACAATGTGAAAACATTTTTTTCTTCTTTTAATTAAGGTAACTCAACCTTTTGAGTTAATTGGGATGGACCTCATTGGAAAGCTGGTCTTGACTGACAGGGGGAACCAGTATGTCTGTGTTATGATAGACTACTTTACGAAGTGGCCACAGGCATACCCTCTGAAGTCGAAGACTGCAAAAGAAGTCACTGAATGCGTAATGAAGTTCTTCTACTTATTTGGGGCCCCCAAGAGGATCTTGACAGACCAGGGGAAGGAGTTCGTGAATGAGGTAACACATTTACATTGATCTACAATATTATAGTTTGATGATGTTCTTTTCAAAGCTCCTAAATTAATAATTTACTGTCAAATATTCCAAATTAATGTTCATTAGAGCAAATGAGGTGTGGTTACAGGAAATGTTAATGCTTTTTTTATGTATACCTCACTGGATATATACATATTTGATACACACTGTTCCAAACTAGTGAGCTACTCTAAACACCTTGCTAGAAAACATGCTTTTTGCCATCAACATTATTTGTGTTCACAGCTCAACAAACAGGTGTGCCAGGTGCTTGGCATTAAAAGGAGTCTCTGCTCACCATATCCTCCCCAAACTAACGGTTTGGTGGAAAAAATGAATGGCACCATTCAGAGGTGAGAGAAATGGCTCTGTGTCTCCCCATGCTAGTATTCTATGTTAATAAATGCTTTGATAGTATTAGATTGATACATATTTAAAGGTACAATAAGCTACTTCTGAAAAGGCATGTGGGTGTCACCCCAAACCCCTCACCCACTTCACTAATCCTACAACGTAATTGGTGCCTTTTATAAATTAGCCAATTGTGCCTTCAAGAACCTCCTGGAATTAGATTTTGGGGGTTCTAGCAATGGACTGCAATACCTGGTTCTCTGTGTCAGTGTTTGACTTTTAAAACAGTGTTTAAGGACAAAAATTCTTTATAAACATTGACACTTTTTATTTTATGGTTACATTATCAGAGCACTCTCCAAGGTGGTGTCAAACAATCCTAAGGACTGGGACCTTCACCTTGATGCCATAATGTTTGGAATAAGGACTAAAAAACAAATCACAACCAAATATAGTCCATACTTCCTGATGTTTGGAAGAGAGGCACGATACCCTTCGGAAATACCAGAGGAATATAGGGTTGGTGTACATCTATATTAACATTTTCTTGGTGTGAAGGGAATGTTTACATTATATAAATGCAGCATTGGATTACTTTTGGCATGATGACTGATATTACTACTGTCATGGATGTTTTATCAACAGATTGACAATAGTGTGGAAGATGCGGTGGCTTCCGAGTCACCTTCTGATGATGTGCTGGCGCTTTCAAAAGTCCTCCTCAGTGTGCAGGGAAATGTGGCAAAGGCACAAAACAAAACAAAGCATCAGTTGGCATCAACACAAAATGCTGGACAAACGTATAAAGTTGGCGACAAAGTGTGGAGGCGCAACATCAGGAGCCAACAAAGAAAGGGTGGCAAACTAGATCCATCTTTCCTTGGCCCTTTCACTATTTCTGCCATACAGGGAAAGAGTGCTGATCTTATAGATGACCATGGGGTGGTGTTCCCAAAAATAAGTATTGACCACCTCATAGCATTTAAAGCGGAGATGCCAAGGATCCCTCACAGGCTTGCCACACCATCAGCAGCAGCAGCAGCAGCAGCAGCACCACCACCACCACCACCACCACCACCACCATCAGCAGCAGCAGTATCTGCTGCAGCCACAGCATCACCAGCAGCAGCACCACCATCATCATCAGCAGCAGCAACAGTATCTGCTGCAGCCACAGTATCACCATCACCATCACCATCAGCAGCACCACCACCACCACCATCAGCAGCAGCAGCAGCAGCAGTATCTGCTGCAGCCACAGCATCACCATCAGCAGCAACAGCACCACCACCACCATCAGCAGCAGCAATATCTGCTGCAGCCACAGCATCATCACCACCACCATCAGCAGCAGCAGCAGCAGCAGCAGCAGCAGCACCACCACCACCATCAGCAGCAGCAGCAGCAGCAGTATCTGCTGCAGCCACAGCATCACCATCAGCAGCAGCAGCAGCACCACCACCACCATCAGCAGCAGCAGCACCACCACCACCACCACCACCATCATCAGCAGCAGCAGTATCTGCTGCAGCCACAGCATCACCATCAGCAGCAGCAG
Source organism: Hoplostethus mediterraneus (assembly GCA_034670385.1). NCBI lineage: Eukaryota > Metazoa > Chordata > Actinopteri > Trachichthyiformes > Trachichthyidae > Hoplostethus > Hoplostethus mediterraneus. The sequence goes on along the minus strand of JAXDDW010000113.1, from coordinate 956,060 downwards.
CAGCACCAGCAGCAGCAGCAGCAGCAGCACCACCACCACCAGCAGCAGCAGTATCTGCTGCAGCCACAGTATCACCATCATCATCATCATCAGCAGCAGCAGCAGCACCACCATCAGCACCACCATTTTGGAGGGCCGGATTTGGCCCACTGCCTGATATTTGCTGTAGGGGTTGGGATTTAATAGTTTTGAAATGTTACTCAACATGAAGTAAGCCTTGTTGGAAAAATAGACTTGGCTTTACTCGTGTCACTGACCCATCAAAATTGGACCCCCCCCCTAATTTCTCCCCTGTATTGACTAGTTACACAAGACTTTATACTTAAGTACTAGAGGTCAATATATGCCTGCTGAGTGAATTTAGTGAGGGTCACATCTTGCATTCCTAATATAATAGGGGGGTCATATCTTATTGGATGTGAAAACTGACCCATAAAAATTGGACCCCCCCCCCCTAATTTCTCCCCTATATTGACTAGTTACACAAGACTTTATACATAAGTACTAGAGGTCCATATATGCCTGCTGAGTGAATTTGGTGAGGGTCACATCTTGCATTCTTAATATAATAGGGGGGTCATATTTTGTTGGATGTTAAAACCCATAAAAATGTGACCCCCCCCCCCCCTAATTTCTCCCCTGTATTGACTAGTTACACAAGACTTTATACATAAGTACTAGAGGTCAATATATGCCTGCGGAGTGAATTTGGTGAGGGTCACATCTTGCATTGTTAGAGAATTCAGGTTTTAGTTCAATCAGGAGGGACAATGATAAAATATGATAAATCCACCCTGACGTCCTCATATTTCTAAAAGGGGTCGTGAAGCCGAGAGTAGAGTCGCTTATCCCCCGGTGGTGACTGGACACTGGTGGCGATAGATGAAGAGTGCTGAGATCTGGATGAGCAGAGGAGGAGGCTTCTCGTGAGGCCAGTCTCTTCCGTGTTACCTCTGGGGACAAACAGGTCCAGATATGTCAGCAAATAACCATGAATTGATTATTAGGCTGTAGCCTAAGAGGAGACGTGAACTTCGTTCAGTGACATTTGCGAAACAAAACAAAGTGAAACGAAATCCCGCATAAAATCGTCTTCCTGCCGATTTAATACTCTTTCATTATTCATATATCATGCAGTAAACTGAAGCTGACTGTTTACAGTTGGCTACCGAATCATATTTAACCCGAAAACCCGAAAACCTTACCATAGAAAACACATAAATTGACCACAGAATGTAACGCGTTAAGTGTGTGCGCGTTCACGCGAAGGGGGGCGATTGGGGGTCGGGAAAAACTACAACAACTGTTTACGGGATCATGATGGATGATTTTACACCTAAAACCAGGGACGTTATGGTGAAATCCCTGTATCATTTACCACCAAAACATCCAAGGTATGATATAAATAGTCAATATAAATAGTCATAAAATATACTTCAGAAAAATGTTCAAACAGTTATCAGCCTGTTCCCTTGCTTTGTGGAAATATTATACAAATAAGAAATCTATGGATTTAAGAGATGAAATACCCTCGACATCACACATCTACTGGCAGGCGAATATCAAAGACACACAGACGTTTAGAAACCGAATTTTTTTTATTGGCACGTGAGGTTCACAACATGCAAACCGGCTGCTGCACGGTGTCAAAACTGTACATTACTTCCCTTGTTTACATCCAATTACCAATCTCACGGCATCATCTCATGGCTGGAATCTGTAACTGCAGCAAGGAGCAGTAAAATAGTCTTCCATGCTATGAAAAGTTACTCTTTTTAAAAATGTATGTTATAAGCCGCCAATGGCAGAGAAACTAAGATTTTTACCAATACACAGCATCGGCTACATGTGAAAGACTAGGCAAATTAGTTGGAATAGTGCAAGAAATCAGTGCAATACACTCAAAAATTAATCCCTTATACAAAATGTTCCCAATATTCCCTTTGTACTGATCAACAAGAATGCAAACACAATGAGCATGATTACCTCTGAGATGACAATGATTGGATAACTTAATATTTCCCTTGTGAGGTCATAAAACAAAATTCCTTGGATGAGAAAATTAGCAAAATGACTTGATCCTTTTGAAAAAACAACAACAGAACGATATCTAAACACACACAAATTAATGTTAAAAGAATGAGGGAGAATTAAAAGGCACTATACAATATGTTTGAACATACAAAACAGCTGAGAGGGTGGCAGCCCCATATAATTTAGCATAGATAAGAAAGATGGTCAAATCTGACTTTGGACTTTCTGTTTGTAGATGTTTGTAGGTTTTTTAGCTCCAAGCCTTTTCACTCATACATTGAACTTGCTAGTGGGAGTATAATGTAGGGTTAGACCTGTTAGCTAATATTGGCATTTTATTAAAAAAAATTAAATCAGATATGGTCCAGTCAGTGTCGTCCACCTCCAAACACCCATATCAATCAAACCCTAGTATGAAGCAACGGGTGGTTAAAACACTGTAATATCAGTGGATAAACAAGACATTTTAAACACAATGGCAGATATGGGTTGAGTGGAAGAGCCCTTTAACGCCTGAGTAACACGCACGGGGGGGAGGGGGGGGGGTGACATCTGCTGGGCCTGTTCACAGGGTTTGGTAGCCGTCGGCCCTCCTCCTCCGGCCGAGCAGGTAGGCCACCACCACAATGATGATGAGGACCAGCAGCGTCACTCCGACCGCGATAGCCACGCGGTAGTCTGGCTGGTCAGCAGGGCAGTAGCTGGCTGAAGAACACACACACACACACACAACACATCAGATTTACATTTGACAGCTGATAAAGCCAGATGAAACATGGGCGGCAATTTAGTAACCCTATGGTGAAGTCCCTGCACCACCAAGACTACTGATGATGTGGCCGGGGAAAAAAAACACTTCCTAAAACGCATCGCTTCCTGTGCACCAGAGGATTCTTTTTTCCCCAGGAAAGATCTACCAGACACCAGGTGTTTAGAACACCAAATGTAAAAACTTTCATGAACTGGCTAGAGGTTGAATTGTATTACATCGATCTGTGATAAAAAAAAAAAAAAAAAGTAAGAAATGGCACATTTGTAAATGTGCATATTTAATGTGTGTAAATATGTAAATATGTATATATATATATATATGAAACTGATTATTACTTAATGACTCTACTGGATGTAAACAATGCATTTAACGACACCGATGAGAAGCTCAGAGACAGAAATGTTCCCTGACTCATTGTTCATACAGAATAAATGAGAATAAGTCTTGTGACAACACTTACGCAAACCAAAGTTATTGTTGGTCAGATTGAAGGCCTGCATCTTATCCTGAGTGACATCTAGGTACAGCCCATTGCCCATGTAAATCGATTCGCTCTTGCAGGAGTAGTACTCTCCGATCTTGGCAGCGAAGAGGCGCACAGAGGTGTTTATGCCACTGTAATCGCTCTTACCTGCAACATTGAAACAAAGCCATTTCAGAAGGATAAAACCTGCTAGCCTGCATAGCAGTGCGGGGGGGGGAAAGAAGGTTGTTACTGGTATCAGACGCTGTAGCAGTAATTCAACAGACTGTTTCTATATATAGTCCTAACAAAGACACACAAACAAGGAAGTTCATACAGTTAGCAGCTGGTAACTCTTCTTGCTTATGTTAATATTTGCCAGTCTTGTGCAACAACCACCTACAGCTGAAATATCAATGGAAATAAATGCTTGACATGACCCAATTAGCCAGGTCTCAAAGTTCCAACAAGGAACTGTAAATAATACGCACAGACTGGGAAAATAGGTTTGTGCCCTACTGGATTTGCCCAGCCCGTCTCGACACACTTTGCTTGGCAATCCGCTGACTTACCTCCAGGGATGAGGGGGTAGGCCAGATTGAAAGACAAGGCGTTAACATAGACAGATTTCTCAGTAGTGTTCTAGGGAAGAAAGAAAAATAAATAAAAGGGCAGTTTGTCAACAAATGGGATTAAAGTATCATTTTAGCATCAGTAAATCATTACCACATTATTGACACGCCAGTATTGTAAACCAACCAACTCCGCCGGCCTCTACAATGTATTTTACTTTGTGTGCCACTGGGTTGCGTTTGGCAGTAAAGCTAAACCCGCCAGGGAGGGGGGACAGGAAGCAACAGGGTTTATGGGAAAATTCATCACTGATACATCTGATTGATTTTGTGTTTAGATAATGTCAGCTTATTAGCTAGCTAACCATACTATCTGGTTGGCTAACCATAAACAAACTAAATTAGCCTGCTGGCTAGTTAGCTAGCTAACAGTTTGTTCAGGTTAACAAGGACAGTTTACTGAGTCACAGTAACCTACATGGAAATAATCTACCATAAGATTCACTTATTCACTTTTACTTCTTCACATTCATGAATTCAGGTATTTCTTTTTTCTTGCTTGCTGTTGTATTTTAAGGCATTATCTACATGCAGCCAGTTCTCAGCTGTGGTTGATAGAGGATTTGTGACACAACTACAAAGCCTCTATACCACTGACATGAAATAGAGCCTACCAATCATCTCGACCATGGTCCCGGCAATTATGGACCACGTTTACAGTTATCATACCAAGGTATCACTATTAATTTGACAATGATATATTTTTAAAAAATGCTACACGCATCACCTTTAAAAGCTCACATCCTGTACATCTGGAGAGTAACTTTAGAAAACCACTGGATTATTCAGCACGCACAAGCCTTGTGATGTGAGCGTGATGATTTTGCAAAAGAGTGGTGGTTTGTCACTTACACACACAATGAGTCGCGGTTAAGGTTACCACATCACATTGCAGTTATCTGATTCATCACTTTAACACAAGGCCGAAAGTTTCCCTGTCACATGCTACACAAACCTCCTGTCAACCGTACTTCCTTTTTCTTCGCAGTTCTTCTCTGACTCCAGTTCCCATTTGAAGTTATAGTTACATTTTTATTGGTTTAATGAGACGAATGGCCGTAGGTGTACTACTCATATGCTCTCATTATTATTATACCATATTGATCACAATTCTAGCAAATCAAAAGTACCTTGTTAAACAGGAACGTGATGTTGCCTTCCTTGAAGGCGAGGATAAGGTAGGCTGTAGTTGTCAAACAAGTCCCATTGCCTTTTGTCAGATTTGGCTGAACAGTGAAGTTTCCGCTGACCTGAAGGACAAACAGAGAGGAAACAGGCGATTCATGCATGTGATCTGTCCAGGCAGATTGGACAACCACCTTATTCTGAAAGGATGCATACAATAGTGCTGTGACATGAAGATGACACAAAGTCTAACCTTACACGGTCATCAAAAATGATGAGGAAGTCAAATCTTACATGAAAGCATTTTCAGCATCTTGCAGAGACCTTGTAGCTTTCTATAGTTCATCTATTTTCAGGAATTGAGAATACTGATATACATGTATTTTGATATACGTGGTTATGAAACCGTTTTTTCTGCAAGACTGAAATAGTGAGATTGGAGCTAGGTATTGTTTTGCTATCAAACGCAGGTTCTCTGTCTCCAAACGTAACAAATTTAAAGGGGCAGTAAGTACGATTTTTTTACCTCCCTATAACACAAAAATACCAAAATATATCTGTGGGGGGTTGATAGGGTTAATGATCAGCACCAACCGCTAAATGATTACTTGGCCAGGTGCTGCGATTTCTGGCCTTCAAAACTCACTTTCTAGGTCATACTCTGTTTTGGAACAACAACTCCCCGCCCATTGGCATTTCAAGACACACCCCAGGGGCCGGGGTATGTCTTGAAATGCCAGACCCCACCTACAAGGCTTTTCAACTGCTACGAGTGAATGTCGGGCATCGCAAGGCCGTGAAGGAAGAGATAAGTTCTACTGTTGTTGTTGCTATTCCTACTGTTCACCAACATAATACATAGTAGTAAATAGAAGTAAATAGATCACTAAAAGAGTAATGAAATCAGCCCGTCTCCGCCCAGCAGATACTTTTGAACAATGCTAATTTGGGTGGTGGAGAGCGAAGGGGAAAAGGGGGGCGTGTCTGTAAAATTGGGTGGTGGGGAGTGCGCACCTCTGACACCCATTTGACGACATTTTGCCGATTAGCCTGCTAGCTAGCTAACATTACACAATGGAGAGTGATGCCGAGTCTCACGGCATTTGGTGACTTCTGAGGTGGAGGATTTCTCTTTCTCTTATCGTTTCTATTAGGAATGCTGAAATGTACCTTGGTTGCTGCCAGTCGGATCTGCAGGGCCATCTGAGCCATCAGACATAACGCGCCTGTCTTTGTTTTCACGGTGTAGTTTCCCACAGTCACGTTGGCGATGGGGGTGGGTTTAGGAGGCGCTGGGGTTGGAGGCTTGGTGGTGGTGGGAGGTGGAGGCGCCTTGGTGGTGGTGGTAGGTTTAGGCGCCTTGGTGGTGGTGGTAGGTGTAGGCGCCTTGGTGGTGGTGGTAGGTGTAGGCGCCTTGGTGGTGGTGGTAGGTTTAGGCGCTTTGGTGGTGGTGGTAGGTGTAGGCGCCTTGGTGGTGGTGGTGGTAGGTGGCTTGGTGGTGGTGGTGGTAGGTGGCTTGGTGGTGGTGATGGTGGTGGTAGGTGGCTTGGTGGTGGTGGTAGGTGGCTTGGTGGTGGCGGTGGTGGTAGTTGGCTTGGTGGTGGTGGAGCCAAAATGAAGTCCCGGAGCCAAAGTCGCAGCAGGTTTGTCTTCAGTAGGTGACAGCGCTTCAGTTGAAGAGAGAGAGGAACCAGTCCATTACAACGTATACCCCAACCTGAAAACGTTCCACTTTAGCAAACTTGACCTACTCTCGTCTAAGCTTAATTCATTGCCCTGCTGACCTCTGAATTACGGTCACATGGAAGTTTCACATATAAAACTGGACTTAATAGCAACTACTTTTCACGTTGACATCAACTGATCACACCTTTGCATCTAAGAGTCCGCCCCAGCCTTCATGTAAATATACAACATCATGTGCAACATTTACTATGATATGGGTTATAAATAATTCAAATTATTAAAAGAAGGGGGAACATCATAAGGCACACAACCACCAATATGAACGAGAAACAATTCTATTTTTCAGACAACCATTAATATATGATTGTTTATCTTTATTCTTTGTTCTAAGAATTTACACCAGAAAGATTAATGTCAAACTAAAAAGGTGGGTGATCTGGGTTTAGGTGGGTTTAGTAGTGGGCATGAAATTGAAAATGAGAGGATTTGTTTTTAATCCTCTGTTTTATTAACAACATTTGAGTTGGAGCGTGGGTTGCCCTTTAGTCCTTAATGGGTTAAAAACACACACGGATTCATCCTTTACTCTTTTCCAGTAAAACCAGGCCTCCAAACATGTGACTGAGACATGTAACTTGCATTGCGCTGAAAGACTGCGGAAATTTCTGTTCTCTGAACAATCCAGGAAGTCAGGGTGAGGTGTAAAAAAATCAAGGGTATTGGATTATACACTATATATATGCAGCAAAAGTGCAAAAACTGGGTTCATTTGTCAAAATATACATGATCTTAATAATCCCCATCGTAGTGTACATCAGTAGATGACATTAAATGCTGCATAAAACTTTTTTTTTTTTGGCAATTTAATTAATTCTCCAAAGTGGTCTAGCTAGATCGAAAGGCCAATTGTTATCTTATAAATGTCATAAATGTGCTGGAGCTGACGCGTCGGTCCGTGTACGGGACAGTCCTACGCCGACCTGCCTGAAACACCCTTTACAAAACCGTTTCAGTTCGTTTGTTTTGCATGTGGCTTACCTGAGACAGCGGAGCAGGCAATCAAAAGCAACACAAGTGCCGTCTTCATTGTGACAGTTGGCATGTCGAGAGTACCAGCTCACTGCAACGATTGCTCTGTAGACGAGAAGCGTACCGCAAGTCCGAGGTTCGGGCTCAGTGTGAAACTTGAAGGACTGCGCTGCGTTCGCTCGATGAGCAGCCAGCCGTGTCAAGGTGCCAGAAATAGTCAGAATAAAACAGGAAGTGAGTCTTCAAAATAAAAGTGTCGCCTGCCCTGAACTGAAGACTAGCGCGTTTTGGTAACAAGTTAGCTTCTTTGGCAATGTAATATGTGATATTATTATTATTATTATTATTATTATTATTATTATTATTAGTAGTAGTAGTTGTAGTAGTAGTAGTAGTAGTAGTAAAAGTCGCAGTAGAAGTAGTCGTAGTAGCCTAGTAGTAGTACAGCCTTTAAAATAAAAGTGTCACTAGAAGCTGTTGCGACAAGAATTGGGTGATATCAACGGTGGAAAGAGCACCGAAATATCCTACTCAAGTAGTCTGCTGAAATATTACTTAGGGTAGAAGTTGTGCAAACATCAACTTGAGTGAAAAGTGAAAAGTAGCTCTTGTTCAAATGTACTCAGAGGAAATGTTAATGTTGTGCAATTACTTTTAAAAAAAGCAGACATTGTTACATATGATGCCCCCCCCCCCGAAATAATGCAAAAAGGACAGAGAATTCAAATTAGATTCAAAAAGTTGTAAATTAAGGAAGAAAAAAGAAGGAAAATGCCCATCTCCTTTTCTTCAGTAACTTGGAGCCAGCTGAAAAATTAACGATGATGTTAATGATGTTGACTTTCTTTTGGTTTCTTTGGTTTTCTCTACAAAAGGGATGACAAAAACATTGGTCATCAAGGCTGTCTGGTTTTCTGATTATTCACAGGAGAGGAAACTGACTGATCCTGATTTTAGAAAGAAGAGAGGAGGAGGAAATAAAAAGTAATAGAACAAGTATTGTCATGAATTACTGCCCCCAGGGAGTAATAAGATAACTTTTGAAATCAGTACCAAGTAATGAGTCATGTATCCCTTTTAATAGCCACTAGCTAAATAGTAGTTCGTTAGTGGGGTTTTTATTTTGAAAGCCATAACCGAAAGTTTTGAGTTTTATTTTAGTTAACTTGACAAACTCTCAGGAAACGAAACTGAAGTTGTCAACTGGTGAAAGGGAGCAGAACTGGGCCAACGAATTGCTCAATCGCAAACTGGAATGGTCAAAGGTCGCGTGTTATTCTCGGACAGAAAAAAACCAAACCTATGAAGCCTTAACTTTATTAGTTTATTAGTTTTATTAGTTTATTAGTTAGTAAAACTGTACAGATACTATCAAGGGCTTGGAGCTAGAGGGTAGTAGTAGTAGTAATAGTACTAGCAGTAGTAGTAGTAGTAGTACTAGCAGTAGGCTAGTAGTAGTAGTAGTAGTAGTAGTAGTAGTATTAGCAGTAGTAGCAGTAGTAGTAGTAGTAGTAGTAGTAGTAGTAGTAGTAGTAATAGCAGCAGTAGTAGTAGTAGTAGTAGTAGTAGTAGTAATAGTAGTAGTAGTGGCATCAAAAGTCTCCTTCTGGCCTTCAACTTGTACAAAACATTTGTCCCAGTGTCCTTACACTGGCTACCTGCTCGCTTTAGAATCGATTTAAAGATTTTACAGATCACTTTTAAAGCACAGTTGAGTCTTTATTTTAGTCTATTTTGGAAATGTCTGTTTTTATTGACTGTTATGCACCCTGTAAACTCTCACTATGCAAATAAAGTGTATTATTATTATTACATAGTGGTAGTAGTAACAGTAATATTAGTATTAATGGTGTTATAAACAGCAGCGGAATGAGGATATTCCTTCACCTCATGTGACACAGAAACAGGAAATAAGTCATACCCTCCAAAATGTGCATTATACATATGTGCTTCCGAAAATAACTATGTGACACACACACACATACACACACGCACACACATGCAGGTGGTTGCCCTGGCATGGTTTAGCTAGGGACTGTTTTTCTAAAGGAGGAACCTGAATATCTAGTCTTCATGATCACAGGTATGATATAGTGAGAATAAGCCTGGCCTAGTTCATAACAGCTAAAGAATGAATACATGTGACTGCCTACTTCCTAACTCACACACACACAATACCCCTTTGTAAGCCGTAAATAAAAACATTGCTCTGAAGTGCCAACACCTATAACTAGTTAATTTGATGTGATCAGTTTCATTGGTGTAGTCGTTCGTATAGTTGTTTCAGCATTCACCAAGGTATGGTTAAGTCTCTGCATCCTGCATTTGGTTAATGTGATTAAGTATTAGATGTAGATCATCAAACTAGCAGTTTAGAGGGAACATTGGTCCTGAATGCTCACGGGTGCTTTTCATATAAATAAATATTAATAAAATCTTTCCTTTACATCATAAAGACGAAAACAACAAGGTCAAATTTGGACTCAGGCAGCATTGTGTTATATTTCCCCATTGGTTTTATTTCCCGGGAAAACGTTATGATAATGAGGCCGCTCTCAGCCAATCCCGATGCCGAAATGCCGACTAGCCCCGCCTTCTTCGACGTAGAACGCGAGGAAACGGTGCATTACCGTATAAGGAAAATACTCCCGCATGCGCAGTGGCCTCAGTTTTGTTTGAAGTGAACTGCTGCCTGGAACTGCCCTGCAAGCAGCAAAGTCGCCAAGCATTTGATTTTAACCATTCTATTTTCCGGATTTCTTCCACATTGATTTAGTGCCTCTATGCATCGACGGAACGATGTTAGGCCACCACTACCCAAACGCCGAGAAGTCACAACAACTGGTCAACTATGTGGAGGATTATCTGGAATGTGTGGAGTCCCTGCCTCTGGACATACAAAGAAATGTTTCCCTGCTTCGAGAAATCGATGCAAAGTATCAAGGTGTGGTATTTAACGTGCTTTTTTTAAATTATCAACAATTACAACTGTGTGTTTGTGCTTCATTCGGACAAGTTTGGACCGCAGTGTGGTGTGCTGAAACGCTGGGGCAGGCGCCAGGCTTGTGTTCCCATTTTCGCCAAAAACAAAAAAACGAGCGCCGCTTGAAACTGCAAATATCTGCTTCGGTGAACACCGTTGTGACCGAGTACGATTTGGATGGTTTTATTGACGAGCCAAATGTTGATTCACCGAGTAAGACAGCGTCAGTTAGCATAGCCCCGATACACTGCGTTATCTCGTAAGGAGAGAAACCCCACGTGAAGCTGCATTTAAAAACTTGGCAATATGATGTTCTCTTGAATTTCGGCCAACGCACATACCCGGTAAAATGTGGCTTAAGGCCTTATTGAATTGATAGTGTCCACTGGTGAATTCGGCATTCAAATTATCCCACAAGCAGCAATTAATGTGAGTAAAATATTAACTTTTATAATTGGTTCACGCGCCTCGCTACCGCCCACCACGGTGTATTTCGGTGGAAGATGATTGTGGGCGTAGCAGCGGAACCTAATAGAAACGTTGGAATTGTATTGACATATTGTGCTTCTTGGTGTATTGGGTATATACCGAAGTAATGCTGGGCTCCTGTTGATTCGTAAAAGGTCTTAAGTTGTGTTCTATGAGCTGTGGACCTTAGCCTATGAGCAAGGAAACTTCAAACTGTGGGATTTCTGAATGGACTTCGGCGTCTTGTTCTCTCCCTGCGAGAGAACAGTACGTTTCAGGTCTAGTTAGAAAATTGTTTTGCTAGTCAGTCAATTGTGACGGCCATTCATTTTCGACTTATTGTTCGTGAGGGTGAAGTATTACAGCGTTTAGCGTGATAAGTCTCCCGTTGATGCGACAGGGTTTATGTTTTCCCCAGCGTTAATAAAGTAGTCAGCTTTGCAGACCCTTATCGTTGCGTGTTGACGGAGGGTGTGTAGCGGCTTACCAGCAGCCGCCGTTAACGAAAAAGCTACATGTTATACATGTTTATATGAGCTCTGGCTGTAGTCAAGAAGACATTGCATTTGGATTGTTTTTAAGCGCAATTCCACGTCTGAGATTGCTTTCGGCACTTCACTCCGTCGACTGTCGACCGGAGAAGTGGGTCGTTTGTTTCTTTGAGGTAACCTCCTTCGCTATATCTATGTCGTCACTTCCTGTATGCTTGTATTCTTATGCGGAAGTAGACATATCATTTCCTCCTCTCGGTTTAACTACAAGCACTGATATTTATGTACATCTTTAATTACAACTTATGTCAATGGCCTCTCCATTATTGACAGGAGATTTACCAAGTTGTTAAAGACCTACAGGAAAATGTTGATGGATTTCACCTCAGGGTTTTAACTAAAAGTCTGGATTTTATCTTCCTGATATGTGCTGAATAATACAATTGAGGGAGACATTTTACAAAATGCTTTGTAGGTAATGCGCTGTTAGTAAATGCTGTTAATAAATACTTGTAATAAATATATATATACAATGTTGATTACACCTTTGCCTTTTCTAAATCTTGTAAAGAAACCATTGAAATAGAAATGTTAATGTATTCTGGGTAGACTTGCAGTACGTGTAATTTCCCATGATGTCCTGTTTTGTGCAATTTCTCATTCTGAGCGCCAGATGGAAAATGTCCAGAACTTTAATTATATAGTTTTATACATTAGTTAAATAAAATGAGCTAAGCAAATGGCAATCATACAAAATGCAGGTCTATGTAACTGCAGCACTAAACAATATAATTTGTAACAGGAAAGCAAGAAATGATAAGTGATGATGTTGTACCATCATATCACAGGCTGTGTTTCTGTTTTTTTGTCCCTGTTAATCAACAGTTGAGTTGAGCTCGACACTGAGACTTAAATAAAATGGTTTAAATAGGTTAAGCTTCACTAATTAATCTGTGGAAAAACTCCACCCTGTTTTTCAGAGGTGCTGAGGGAGGTGGATGAAGTATTTGAGAAGTACAAAGGTGAGCAAGATGCGGCTCAGCGAAAGCGCCTCCAGATCCAGCTGCAGCGAGCACTCATCCTCAGCCAGGAGCTTGGCGACGAGAAGATCCACGTGGTAACCCAGATGACAGAGCTGGTGGAGAACCGCTCCCGCCAGATGGACTCCCACTCCCTGTGCCTCCAGGAGCCCCCCGAGACAGAACGCCTCACCACTGAGAGGCGTTCCAGTGTCCAGGAGTCCCCGGCCCCCGAACGCACCTCGGCCCGAAGGCCGCGGCGCCAGCGCAACAGCGAGAGCCGCGACTCCTGCCACCCGTCGGCCAACGGCTCCCTGGTGGACGACCCGGCCGAGGAGCTGTCCGTCTCTCAGCCCCGGGAGAAGAAGTCCAAGTCTGCCAAGAAGAAGAAGCGCAAGGCCAAGCAGGAGCGCGACGCCTCGCCCGTCGACTTCGCCATCGACCCCAACGAGCCCACCTACTGCCTCTGTGAGCAGGTGTCTTATGGCGAGATGATCGGCTGTGACAACGACCAGTGCCCCATCGAGTGGTTCCACTTCTCTTGCGTGGGGCTGACCTACAAGCCAAAGGGCAAGTGGTACTGCCCCAAATGCAGAGGGGACAACGAAAAGACCATGGACAAAAGCCTCGACAAGAACAGAAAAGACCGGAGGTCGAGGTAGTGATCGGTTCTTCGGTTCTGCTCTGAACCTTTGAGGGTCATAACAGTACACAAGATGTTGTGAGAGCACAATCGAACACCATTAGCAGCAGCGCTTATTATTAATCAAGGACTTGTGATTGAACTTGTGCTGTTACATCTGATTTATGCCCTCTGGCTATAGCTGTATTAAAGTCTACGGGGAGTCCAGTTGCTGTAAGAATCATCAGCCCAAAGCTGCCATTTCACAACTGTATTGTTTAGCGTTTCCGTGAGACGTGTGACAGAACAGAATGGAAGCATCTTTTGGCGTAATATCCTTTTTTTTCCTTCTCTTTTTTTTCTTCTTTAAATTATGGACAAGCTAATTTAATATAAAGTGAAGCCTACTAATTGTCGTTATTATGGTCTCCGATGTTGCGTTTGTCCTTTGTTTCAAGTCACTAAACTTCCTAAATTGATCTGGAATATTTGAAATCGGTGGCTGTCGATATACAATTATAAGGGAAAGGTGAGTTCTTACGGAGAATAACCTTCACATGCGAAATGTTCACCTGAGTTTTGACATTAAGTTCGAGAGACGATTGTTGATCCGGCACTGGAATAGGACTTCATGTTTGTGGACATTCTCCATTTTGTCACTGGCTTAATATCACTATTGTGTAGATTTCTTTTTATATTCATTAAAACAAAGTTATACAGTAATTTAGTGAGCAATGCCTTGTTTTTTCTCCTTTACTCCCACCTACATTTTCAAGCCAGCAGGGTCTTCAGACCATGATTCCAGGTACAAAATTGGTTTCCGTTCCAAGCCAGGAAAGTCAGCCTTTCCAATAAGCTACTGTTCAAACTTTAGCCAATAATTTGAGCCAATATTCAATATCTTTACCATTTTCATGCCACCAACATTACACGTATTGTCCCCCCCCGGGAATTTTGTTTTTTATACTTACAGGTCAATATTGGCCCAATGTATCAGACTAAGATTATAGAAATGAGTGGGTGTAATGTTGTAAGCCTATATATGATCAGCCATAACATTAAAACCACCTGCCTAATATTATGTAGGTTCCCCTCGTGCCACCAAAACAGCTCTGACCCGTCGAGGCATGGACTCCACAAGACCTCACCTCACCTCTGAAGGTATCCTGTGGTCTCTGGCACCAAGACGTTAGCAGCAGATCCTTTAAGACCTGTAAGTTGCGAGGTGGGGCCTCCATGGATCGGACTTGTTTTTCCAGCACATCCCACAGATGCTCGATCGGATTGAGATCTGGGGAATTTCTCTTTGTCATGTTACCAAACCATTCCTGAACAATTGTTGCAGTGTGGCAGGGTGCATTATCCTGCTGAAAGAGGCCACTGCCATCGGGGAATACCGTTGCCATGAAGGGGTGTACTTGGTCTGCAGCAATGTTTAGGTAGGTGGTACGTGTCAAAGGAACATTGCCCAGAGCATCACACTGCCTCTGCTGGCTTGCCTTCTTCCCATAGTGCATCCTGGTGCCATCTCTTCCCCACGCATGACGCACACGCACCCGGCCGTCCACATAATGTAAAAGAAAACGTGATTCATCAGACCAGGCCACCTTCTTCCATTGATCCAGTTCTGACGCTCACGTGCCCATTGTGGGCGCTTTCAGCAATGGACAGGGGTCAGCATGGGCACTCTGACCGGTCTGCCGCTACGCAAGCTGCGATGCACTGTGTGTTCTGACACCAGCATTGAGTTTTTCAGCAATTTGTGCTACAATAGCTCTTCTGTGGGATCAGACCAGACGGGCTAGCCTTCTCTCTCTACGCGCATCAATGAGCCATGGGCGCCCATGACCCTGTAGCCGGTTCACCGGTTGTCCTTCTTTGGACCACTTTTGGTAGGTACTAACCACTGCATACCGGGAACACCCCACAAGACCTGCTGTTTTGGAGATGCTCTGACCCTTGTTGTCTAACCATCACAATTTGACCCTTGTCAAAGTCTCTCAGATCCTTATGCTTGCCCATTTTTCCAACACATCAATTTCAAGAACTGACTGTTCACTTGCTTCCCAATACATCCCACCCCTTGACAGGTGCCATTGTAACGAGATAATCAATGTTATTCACTTCACCTGTCAGTGGCTTTAATGTTGTGGCTGATCGGTGTTTGTGTGTGTGGACACCAGAACTTCCTGTTGATCCTCTGGAAGTGTGATGGGTCTAAACATTTGTGGTGGAAGATGAAGATCCAAATGTATAAATAGAAAGTCTTAACTCTCAAGAGCTCATCAGAAAACCATGTACATATTCACCACTGATGTTGCTGTTTTATTCATGTGTACATTAGGCATGAATTCTTAGACTGAGTGAAGTTCTAGGCTATCTAAACTACATTTACTATGCTAGGCTACAATAAAGAATTTGAATTCTTCACAACATGGACCCACCACGATGCTCTCAGAGTTGCTTTATTAGATGATTAAGTGCATCATTATTTTAATGTTATAGAATTCCATATTGCACAACCTTCCCTTTCTGAAGAACTGCCATGGCTGTCGAATACCTGCTGTATGTTAACGTATCTTGAATTATTGCAATGCAGCCAGAAGACATGTTGCATTTTGGGTAAAAGGCTCTCGCTTTTTCTCGCACTCTCCACCACATATAACCCACAGCTGAATGCAACAAGTTCACACCCCTTCTCTGGGGGTTGTCGAAGGGTATTCTGGGAAATGTAGGACATAGCTCACTGAAGTAGAAGTAGACGAGGCAGGTTGAGGGGAAAGTGGGCACAACAAAATAACCTGGAATGCTTTGAACATCACAGATTCATATCTAACAGTGTACGAGTATCTGAGGGTGGATTCTTCCCTTCAAACAAGTGCGCCCTATGAGTCCTCGTCCTCTTCCTCACTGCTGCTAGACTCTCCGAACAGGTCTTCCTCTCGGGAAACTTCAGTCGCGGTGATCGTTTGTGAAGTGTGCCTGACAGCGACGAGGGCGGGACTGTGGCTGAGGCCCAGCAGCATGGAGGCTCCTCGCCCTCCCGCCAGCGTCATGCACTGGATGTGGGCGTCTGGGGAGAGCACAGACAGGACACTGCACGCCTCCAGGTCCCACAGGCTGAGCTGTCCTGGATGATGAATGCAGATACAGAAAAACAAAATTTTGCACAAGGCGAGATTCTGCCATTTTAGGTTTCACAAAACATTTCAAAGTGCACCTTAAGGTTCGAACAATATATTGTCAAACGGACATATGGGGATGATACCTGGCCTCTTATTACAGTTTTTCTCAGTCGCTTTGGTCGCTTTCTCAGATCAGAATTGAAATTCTCAAAACTACTTGTTCAACCTCCACATCATCTAGTCACTTGTTCACATCATAAAAGTAATTTCTCATTCTTTTGAACAAATTGCAAATGCTTTGACACATTCATGCAAATGATTATGTCCAACTGTCTGCTGTTTCCTACATTATCAATAGTTTATGTCATATTGATCAAAATGCATTATATTGGTTCTCTGTTGAATAGTCTCACCCCCAAGAACATCTAGGCATTAGTTCATCGAATAAGTCATTACATGCAAAATGGTTGCACCAGTTGTCATAATCTGTCAAGCATATTTTCTATACATTTCTATTAGACTTATTTTGTAAATTGATGAATTGCTCTCAAGTGAATCTTGACTTTCACTACAGTTTTTCTCAGTTGCTTTGGCTCAATTCTCGAATTACAGTTGAAGTCGTCAAGACAACATTTTGTTACCTGAGCACAACAGAAAGGGCATTTATTTTTGTTCCCATTTGCAAATGTTTTAGCACATTTAGGCAAATGACTAACAATTATGACAATTTGAACAATTATTGGTTGTATACGTCTTTTGAAATTGATATGTGCCATACAGAAAATGTGCAGCCTTGTGTATTTTCAATCATTGCCATCAAAACCTTCGCCATAGTTTCCATCAGAGTAGCTGCTATATTGACAACATGGCTAAGCATTTTGACTATCTTGTTTGTACTCAATGACACAAGGACTTGTCATTCTGATGGACTGACATGTTCATTAACGTAAAGATTTACTTTTGAGAGATGAACTAAGGATTTTGAGCAAGTTACGGGCTTTTGCAGGTAATCCATTGTGTGGTGCTGTTTGTACCAATTGTTTCGAGAAATGCGTTTACTGTTTTGCAAATCTTAAGGATGATTCGAGAAATGTACTAAAGCGACTGAGAAAAACTGTAAAACGGGTCAGTGTCATCCACCTCTGATATGATGGAGTTTGATTGATATTTATTGTAGAATTGATTAATATGGGTCTATGGCTATCTATGGGAAGCCCTTAACCTGAATCCAATTCCACCAAAGTATGCATTTGTATGCAAGTATGCATTTATTTGGCATGAAATTGAAAAATTTTAAGATATTATGTGCACTTTCACTCCAAACAATATTGGTATCAGCTTTAGCCCTCAAACCTATTAATAGAACCTTAGTGCACCTGGAACTGCATCATCAAGTCATTCCAGTCATTTAACACACGATTCAATCATATCAAAGCCAGATACACGGGTACATTCCTTAACTAGAGCTGTAAAATACTCTTATCAAAATCTTATCATTTCTATTTCGTACCTGACAGCAGAATGGCTTTGGCCCCTCCCTGGATCATACAGAGCTTACTGGATCCTCCTATTCTCAGGTTCCCATAACCAGAGATGCTCTTATGGCATCTTTTGAAGGGGTCCCATACCTTCAGTCTCTCAGAGGGAAGTTGGACAACACAAATAAATTGTAAAAAGAGCCTCTGCATACTAAATTCTGGAAATATCAACAGCAGAAGAGACCAGAATTAATTAATCAACCCAGCCAATAAGAAAGCATTTACTTGTTGCTTCCCGTGACCCCGAAGGCAACTCGGCTGGCGTCGTCGGTGATCGCCAAGCAGCAGATCCCAGGCTCATTCCTCAGTCGTTTCCTCACCTAGGAGTGTTTGAGAGGAATTGTTCCAGTGTGATATGAAACCTGTCTTAAGAAGCTGCTAACCCACCTAAAACTATTTCATTAGTCTGGGTTTCAATGGAGACTTTTAGTGCCCCATGATGGTCTAAATGCTGTTTCAGAGGCGTTTTTTTACCTTGATAAAAATACAAATATGGGGAAAACACTGAATACGTGTAACGTTTAACTGGCATTGACTTTGCAGAACAATACAAATATCTGGGTAGGGTCATTGACAACAAACTGGAATTCGATGTTAATGCAGATGTGGTTTGCAAGAAGCGGGCAGCAACGGCTGTACTTTCTCAGGCACGTTAAGCAGCTTTATTGTAAAGAGGACCTTCATTTATCGAATGTGTACTTACTTTTTCCATTGCTTGGTATGCTATGGTACCCTGAACACCAAGAGTAAGAACCGCCTGAGTTCAGGTGTCAAGGTGGCTGGCAAGGCAAAAGGCAATAGGCGCCCCTTCTCTGGATTTAGAGCACTCTGGTTCAAGTGCAATAGTAGTAACAACTCCTTTATTCCCTACGCAATAAAGCTGCTTCAGTTGCACATGAACTTTGCACCTGAAACGCACTTTTATGACTGACCTTGTGTTTGAATATTGTGTTTTATATACTATATTGTATGCTTTTGTATGTGTGTGTTTGTATATTGTGTTTGCTTTTTATCGGAAACCTGACTGCAAGCCAGGTTTCCCTATTTGGGATAATACAGCACTGAACTGAACTTTCAGAAACTACAGGCCCAAAAACTATTATCAGTATTGGCCTGAACCCTTGGTTGAGCCCTCATATGCATCAGTATGAACTCCTTAGTGCCTTAGCGCCATTATCATATGTGAGAGAGATGATGAAACAGCTAATTTAAGCCTAATCCTAGAATAAATCAGACAAAATACAGACAACAGTTCCAAGTAAACACAAACCAAGCCGGGTTGTACCCACCGTGGCCGTCTGCAGGTCCCAGAGGGTGAGGTAGGGGGTGCGTCGGCTGTAGTTGGCTAGCACTAGGTGGCTGCCGGGGTGGGTAAGTGCTGCCGTGTGGAGGCTCAACAGCGACGTCTTGTCCTCCAGGGTGTGGAGATGTTCCTGGGATGCTAAGCTGAAGACATTGAGGTGGTGGGCAAAGTAGGAGCACACCACCACCTTAAAAGTAAAGGAAGAGTGAATCAATACAGAAATAAATAAAACATCCACGTGGTTATGACAGAATTATCGACCTAGAAATTGGACTCACGCACACTCTCTGGGTTAGTTAGTTAGTTTTATTTGACAATTTAGAAAAAAGAAAAAAAGAAAACAGATACACACAACACTAACTCACATACTCTTAAACACATGCCAATACATCCATGCACATCATAAATTGCCGAGGATAACACAAAAAAGTTGGCAAAATGACAACTTATTTCCATTGTGGTCCTCTATATGGTGGCTATATAGCAGCAAGCAGAAAAAGTCAAAATCCCTATCAGCACTCCATTAACACATAATAAATACATCACATACAACAACAATCAATCACGTAATTAATAAATACCTAAATAAAAGCAGCAGTTATTTCCCTTGATGGCTTATTAATTAAACAAAATATTAATTAAACTTGACTTATCAGCCAAAGTTTCACCTTTTTCTTGAACCTACTCTCCACCTGAATACCTTTTATTTCATTTGGCAGCTTGTTCCATTCTTCTGCACCGGTGTTTTGAAAAGTATTCTTACCTGCCTTAGTTTTGTAACGCAATGTTTTTAGGTTGGCAATACTGGAACTGGTGCTGTAGTCATGACCCTCACTAATATAGCTGACGTAGCCAGAGAGATCGCTTGGGGCTGAGTTATGCAGAATTTTATAATTAAGACTGGTTTTGAGTGCAACTCTTTTTGGGACTCTAAGCCAATTTAATAGTTTAAAATGACTATCTTCCAAATGAGTCCTAGGATGTAGCTTCAGTACTACTCTCACCAATCTATTCTGGTATGTTTATAGTTTATCTTTGAGAGATTGTGACGTGCCACTATACCACGAGGTACAGGCATAATCATACTGGCTCTGAACTAAGACTGTTGCAAGTGTCCTCATGGTTCCTATGTCAAGGTATTTAGCTATTCTAGCCAGATATCTTGTTCTTGAATTGACCTTGCCCAATACCTTGAGTGCCATGTCAAGACAAGACAAGAAGTTTATTTGTCACATACACACACGGGGTGTGCAGTGAAATGAAAAAGTGGCAGTGCTCAACAGAAATGTGCAAAGGGCAACAAGTTCACACTATTTACAATAAAAAAACAACACTTGCCAGACACTTGCTGGTCTAATTCACAGCCCAAGTAATTCACTGTGCTTTTTGCCTTGATCTTTATACCATTTTTAACAAGTTTTAGAACCGAAAAGTATGGTTTCAGTCTTGCCCAGGTGAAGTGACAATTTATTGTCCGACAGCCTACTTACTGATATTAACCAATTCTTTGCTCAATGACTGTTCTACGACATCTTTGTTTTTGTGGGACATGAGTAGGGCAGAATCATCAGCAAATAAAAACAAAGGACAAGGAACAGGCCGATTGCATGTAATTTATATAAAGTTGCTGAAACTCCTGGAATATTATGGAATTTTGAGAGGTGTATTCCAGAGAGGGAGAGTCAGGGAATTTGACAAACTCTCTGGGGATGTCAGGGAATATCAGGTTCTAGATTAATTATTCATTCATTTTCCATACCCAGTTATTCCTATTCGGGGGCACAAGGGGGCTGGAGCCTATCCCAGCATGCATCGGGTGGAACACAGAGACAAACACAACTAGTCAAATTGCT
Organism: Hoplostethus mediterraneus; assembly: GCA_034670385.1. Taxonomy (NCBI): domain Eukaryota; kingdom Metazoa; phylum Chordata; class Actinopteri; order Trachichthyiformes; family Trachichthyidae; genus Hoplostethus; species Hoplostethus mediterraneus. Next base: position 934,917 of record JAXDDW010000113.1, on the reverse strand, counting down.
TCGTTCCCTCTTTGAGCTTTAACATATTCTTGTAGTATCCAATCTGAAGAGCACCTGTTGCTTTCCACTTTCTTTCTTTTTTCCTATTTGTGGACCTATGGTAAGGATTCATTTATTTGTATTTCTATCAAAGATCATAGCCTCAAATACTATGAATTTACTTTATCAGGCTAAAAATGGTGGTGAACTATTCTGCAAATAAAAAGATGGTTAAACATTCAATTAAATTCGATATCCTGAACCGGTACTGTACCTGTTCATCTCCACTAAGGAGGTACTGGTCAATAGCGTTGTATTTCTCTCTGTCCAGCCTCTTCTGCTCTTCCTTCTCCCTCCGAGCCTCTTGCTCCAGCCTCCTCCTCTTAGCAGAGTGGCTCTCCATCCGGATGTCCCATGGCATCACTGTGGCCAGGCAAGGAAAAGGCATAAATACATACTGAAGGGTATAGCAGTTTTGAAATAACAGTAGAACAATAAATGCAACATATATAAAGTGTTTAGTTTAGTGTTCTTCTATTTCTACCCCTATGAGGACCAAAGGTTTACGTTAAAGTAAGGGTTAAAGGTACAGTAAGAAAGATTTTTACTTCGGCATATCACAAAAGTATAATACATAATATCATAAAATATATCTGCAGGGGTCGATAGTGTTGTTGATCAGTACCAAGGACTCAACCATTACTTGGCCAGCTGCTGAGATTTCTGGCTTTCAAAACTCACTTTCCATCTGTTCTGTAACTGCTCTGTAAAAATGCCTTCTATCGCTCTCCTTAGCTCTTATTCTTTTTTTTTTTTCAAGAACTCACTCTTCAAAGATCCCTGACCTTTACACTCGGAATTTTTTTGTTGCATGTAATGTTGCTGATTTAGGCGTTGAAGCTTATTCTACTCTTGTACTCTTTGTAAGTCGCTCTGGATAAGAGCATCAGCTAAAATGTAAAAGTAACTAGACCAACTTTTGGGGAGTTTGGCCCATTGGTCACCTTACCCAATATGTGATGAGCTAACATTTTAGCATACAGTATATTAAGTAACAATAGGTGTTATGCAAAATATTTAGATAGACTTTTTAGTAATCCAAATTTGGTATTGGTTCATATTCGATGGCTTGTAGATAACTACTGACAACAATATCTCAATTTACATCATTAGTGAAGTCAATTACCACGCAAAAACTCTAGCTGTTTGGCTAACTTCGCTCACTTCCTGTTGAACACGTTATGCTCAAAGTCTTGCAGGAAGATTTTCTCATGGGGGATAATGCTGATCACCTATGGTTATTTATCATACTGTATGCTAAAGCGTTAGCATGCATACTGGACAGAGCTATCAGCTGGAGACACAGATGATTTTGGTGCCAATCCTCTCATCACATAAGGTGACCAATGGGCCAATCTCTCAAAATGTAAGTAATTTAAGATCTTGATAGTGTGGCTACTACAGAACACGGAAAAGATAATGATGACTTGGTTAGCAGTCAGCTATCTTTCTAGATAAGCAGGAGCAGCCAGCTGACTTGTTATCTCTCTGGTTGGTGTTATATCAGGCTGCTGGTCTCGGACAGTGCCGCTAGACAGGATGGACTCTGTGTGGGAAGGCTTGATCCGATCTTTGATGTATCCAGTCTCCAGATCCCACAGAATCAGATGATCTCTGCAACCACACCCAACAGACAGTATTTCAAGTGCATGGCGGATAGCTGGGCATTGCGCAAAGTGCTATTTTCATCTGGTGCAGGTTTGTTCTATATGTTCAAAAGCTAAGCAGGCATGAGCAGAACCTATTCAAATGCTTACCAACCAGTTTTGTGGAAGATATGTTTGCCAATTTGACTTTCATATAAATCCCTCAAGCAGGAAAATATCAGATAGATTTGTCATTCTAACATTCATGGCTGTGGCGTGAATGATTGTCATTCAACATAGAACTCTCAGTATGCGCCATGACACATTGAAGGGAATTTCAATATCTCTAAAAAGGCTTACTGATTGGTTAACTAGGCCGTATATTTGCTCTTGGCGGTTCTGCACCTCCCACACAAGGTTATCAGTTTCCTCTTGGAAGACCTTTTTATGGGGGAGCTACTCTGGACTGTTCTATTAAATTATACATTAAATATGTAACAAAACAAACTGCATCATATCCATCATATCGAAAGCGGAGGACTTTTCACAATCCCATTATTTTACTGCTATGAATCCATACCCTCACCTTGTCTCTGACAGGCCTAGGAGGGTCTGTCCGTCCTCCAGAAGGCGGTACTCATTCTGAGGACAGGGGACGATGTGGAGCCCAGTCTGTCGCCTCATGTACTTCCGCTTAATCAGGTCATACACCAGAAGAGTCTAGGCCAGACACAGTACTCATATGTCACTATAAGGGAGGTATATATGGCTAGCTAACAAGGTGTGATTCCCAACAATGTGGAGTGGGTCTGAAAGAGGCGGCAGGATGGCCTAGTGGTTACAGAAAACCAGAAGGTGTTAGTGTTAATGTCAATGTCTTTGAGCAACACACTGACCCTGGTGTCTTTTGTTGTGGTAATTATATTAATGTCTCAAAATTAAAGTGGTAATTATTTGTTGAGGTTAAAATGATACATATACACATGGGCCCTGATAGAGACTGAATCAGTCATGCTTGAAAGTTTGTGAACTCATGTTTGGTGACTTCCTAAAACTGTCTGGTGCTATTTTTCTTCCTCTGGACCTTGTCAACACATGTCACTTTTTCACATCACACATTAAGGGAACCATGAATTCTGAAGGAAACCAGAGAAGTCTTGAACAGAACGTCAGGCCATTAGTCTGAGAGGTAAAGCTGGGCCCGAAAGTGGCAGTACAATACGATGATCCTAAGCATTCAAGCAAAGCATGGCTCAAGAAGACGTTTAGTGTTTTGTATTGGCCAAGTCGAAGTCCTGACCTAAATCTAACTGAGATGACTTCTGTAAGGAGGAGTGGGAGAAAATCCCTCCAGGAAGAGGAAGAGACTGATCAGGGGTCAATGGCTCTAGGAGACATTTACTCCAGGTCATCACTGATAAAGGAGGAGCCACAAGTTCTTGATTGAAGGGGTTCACATATTTTGGCACAAAAAGTGTGAAAAATTAAAAGAAAAATTAAAAAAAAAAAATTAAAACCAATTTAAAACCAAGGAGAGCCTGACCTGAAATCTAGGGGAAGGCGTGTCGGTGAAGCTGGCTGTGCCTCTGTCTGTCAGGATGTACAATTTGAGGTGGTGGGCCAGCGCTACGTCAGTGCTGCTGTAGAGGCCGTGCTCCACTCGGACTGGTCGGCCAATGAAACGCCGTCTGGCCAAGTTCCACACGTAGACTGTCCCGGCTCTGAAGGACCGGCACACGGCATACCTACCAGCAGAGGGAGGCAGACTCCTTGAAATGAACATAGTGACATAATAGTAATAATATGTCAATACATACAATCAATGTCTCATTAGAATTCAGTTTAAGGGCTTCCCATAGACAGCCAGTGTGGCATCAATTGTACAAAATATGTAATCAATCAAACTGCATTATATCTATATTCCAAAATGCATTATGGAGAGATGTAAGCCATCAATATGCATGTTGGATCATAAACTGCCAGTGCCGGGAGATGAAAACGCCACACCGGCACCATCGGCACCATCAGCACCAAACCTCAGGTATCTACCATGGGCTTTTCCCCACGGGAATGACCTCCTCTGTGCCGTCGGCCCTCGGCTTATGGACGTTGTAGGTGAGTGTCTGGTCGTTGATCCTCGACCTCAGGTCCCACAGCCGGAGGTGCTTCTCCCCGCTGCAGATCCCCAGGCAAAAGCGCAGATCAAAACACAGGCCTGCGGGCAGAGTAGAGCAAGATGAAGCACCAGTGAATCACTTTCATTTGCATAACCAGCAAAATCAAGGCAAAAAGCTACTCATTTCTGACAAAGTATTAAAGTGGCAATCCAGACAATTTGATTTCTTATTCAGTCTTACTGTTGAAAGGTTCAGATTAAGGTAGGGACATAAAAAGATTTCAAAGACCTTTAATTTAGAAGACGATAATGAAGAAGTGGAGGAAATATGACGGCGGCAGGACCTTGCCTAGTTCGAGCTCCTCAGAGAAGCTACCAAGAGGCCGACCTGCATGGCGGTCTGGCCTCTACATGCATAGAACAACGATTTATTCTGTGCTGCGAGGTAGGGTGGCAAGGACAGAAGCCGCTTCTTCTGTCCACATCACCGAAGATCTTAAATGGTCCACACACACTGACACTCTGGTGAGGAAGGCGAGGCAGCGCCTTTACCACCTCAGGCAACTGAGGAAATTCAAAGTCTCCCGGAGGATCCTTCAGTCCTTCAACTCTGGAGCTGTAGAGAGCATCCTGACAGGAAGCATCACTGCCTGGTTTGGCAACAGCTCCGCTCAGGACAGGAAGGTTCTGCAGAGAGTAGTGCGTTCGGCTGAACGCACTATTGGAACTACACTCCCCACCCTGCAGGACTTATACAGCAGGAGGTGCAGAACCAGAGCCTGCAGGATCATGAGGGATCCTCACCACCCCAACAACGGACTGTTTCAGCTGCTGCGGTCAGGCAAGCGCCTCCGTAGTCACGCTGCCAAAACAGAGAGACTGAGACGGAGTTTCTTTCCTCAGGCCATCAGGACTGTGAACTCTGACCTCACCAGGGCCCCCACCAAGACCCACACACTGCCCCTCTTATACACACACACACACACACACACACACACACACACACACACACACACACACACACACTTAGGTAATGACTACACATAATTTATAGTATATTACATTCTTACGATTTCCCTTACTACTATATTTACATTTCCAAAGAGCTCTTACTGTAATTACTGTAATACTGTGAATATTGTGTTGTTTTTTTTACTGTAAATACTGTGAACTTGCCCTTTTGCACATTCCCGTTGAGCATTGCCACTTTTTCATTTCACTACACACCCCGTGTGTATGTGACAAATAAAGTTCTTGAATCCTGAATCTTCTTGAATCTTGAATCTTCTAGTTTTCCATTTCAATACACTGTCAGTAATGTATGCATGGTTTTAATCTTGATTTTGCTGGTTAAAAAGTGATCTAATGGATTTTCATTTCAGGCCTACAATTCATACAAATTTGAAAAGGTGTGTGGATGTTTGATATCCACTGCTATATATAGCACAGAATAAGGGTATAAGGGTATTATTTTCTCCACAATTGATTTTGTTTAACATGGAAACAGAGGAACGACAACGACATTCTCTAATGTCTAGTGAATTAAAATATAGTGAATAAAATGATTCCTAATTCTGATGGGCAGCCCGTGGAACACCCTCAAGGACCACTTCAAGGACCCGGGCCTTACTTCGAGAGCCCCTTTAAAACAAACCTGTGGTCAGCACTGCGGGGAAGCGAGCGATGTGCTTGTGGTCCTCGGTCTCCAGGTTCCAGGTCACCACCTCGGTGACCCCGGTGCAAAAGGAGGGGCAAAAGGCCACGGCGTGAGTCCCCGCCTGGTTGACGGTGACCTGGGAAATGTAGTCCTGGCTGCAGCCCAATATGGAGCGCAGGTACAGGAAGGAGACTGGGCTGAACAGCTCGATGTGGATGATTTCACTGTCCCTTTTGTATGGGTACCTGACAGACAAGTTGCAAAGGGTGTGGGCAGGAAGAAGACACAGTGTAGTTAATATATCAGTGGTTCTCAAGGGGGGTCCAAGGATCTTGAGGGGCCTTCAGGGGTCCCCAGCAAAATGAGGAACAGTTTAATTTCACTATAATTTAATTTACTTCGAAATTATCCCAAACCTCCCATCACGCTCACCACTATTATACAATACAACAATTCAATACAATGGGACATAGTGAAAATAGTGAGAAATTAAGTGGCATTTCAACTCTTACAGTCAAACTAGTGAAACCTTTTTTCATTTTGCTGGAGAGCCCCTGGAACCCCCCCACTTGGGGACCCAGGCCCCACTTTGAGAACCAATGCAGAGTGCAGTGATCTAGCGGTAAATTAAAAGCAGGGTAAACTTTGACCTCAAGTCAGTGATCATCATTAGGCAAGAACAAAGAATAAAAATCAATTATGCTTTCAGAAAAGCATTCATTTATGCCTTTCCATTAAAAGACCCTTTTATTGTGGTCCACATTTTATGATGGACTCCCTGGTCACCAGTGGTGGCAATGAAACCTGTCAAACTCTATTCCACAAATAAAAAGGTGGGCAAACATTACATTTAAGTGGGTTTAGCCTGCACTCCAAAGTAAAGTACCTGCAGAAGAGCAGCAGGTAGTCAGCCGTCATTTCCACGGCCTGGATGGAGGCAGCGCCGTGCTGGGCTGACAAGACAGACAACACAGCGCCCCCTCTGGCACCGAATACCGCTGCCTGACACCCTGACCTGAAACAGAAAGAGATAGAAAGAGATCATAGACAGACAGAAATTGTCAAATAACTGAAGAGGAGAAAAGGAGTGTAAAGCAACAAAAAACAAGAAAAGGAAAATAACTAGTAGTAGAATATGATATTAATGTACAAGAAAAAAAAAGGCATTTTTTATTACATGTACTTATTTTGTCTTAGACACTGTATGAACTCATATTGACAGCGGTGTTAGCCACAGTAGATGAGATACAACATAAATATAATAAATATATACTTGTCAAAGTAAGTTAGGATCCCAGTCTGCAGCTCTGGTAAAAATAACGTATTGTGTATGCATTATAGATACCTCACCAAGTCCTAACCTTACCACATGTGGATGCTAAATCACAAGCAACCAAAGCCAGCATGTGCGCCTGGGTTGGAGTCTATTCACTTTGAAGTCAATTCAGGAAGTGGATTCCCATCACATTCCATTATTATGAGAATTAGTTTAAATTAACACGTGGAATTGAGCGATTGGAAGTGAGCTGTAATCGTCCCTGCCGTCTTGTATTACCGACAACACCGGTGACCTAATTTGTTACTTGTCCTGATATCTACACCTCTCCGATGTGAGGGTATGGGTTCCACGCTAATTACTCTGACCTTCACTCCTTTTAATTAGGTGACAAGATAAAAAAATCCCCTCTGGAAAATGTATCACTTTTACCATCTTCTCAGTATGGCATCGGCTTCAGCATCATTCATCTGTGTGATAGGAGCTAAGGCATGGAGAAATCGCCTGCGGGCCACATTACACTGGCCAGGCACCCGAGAAGTAGATTGTCTTAATAATTTAGCACTGTTTTCAAACCCAGAGGTGAAATTTGTCTAGGTACGATGGCGGCCTGATTTCACAGCTTGTTAACAAAGGGATATGTGATATTACTTAAGATTGCTCTAAGTGACACTCGTGACTCATGCATTGTGAATGTGACGATAATGTGATTGCCGTCAGCTGCTACTCGTGATGACCTACTAGGATCTAAACAGGCCTGCTGTGGCAGGCTGGCCCGTTGGTCATCTCAGGCTGTGAACAGATAGTCAGTCTTTTAACTCCTTTGTGAGCATCACTAGTAACAGAGAGTAACAGAGCAAGAGGTCAAGGTCAAGTTCAAAAAGTCAAGTTTTATTTCTATAGCCCTTTATCACAAACAAGCCCCAAAGGACTTTACAGGCCTAAGTTGGTCAAGCTGATGGACAATCAGATTTATGACTCAGTCAGTTATCAATTATCAATCATACACACACACACACACACACTGTGATATATATTACAAATATTAAATTGATAATTGTCACTCCAGTTATGTAAAACCTATCAGATTTTTTTTTTTAAATGACAGATTCCAGTGTAGCTGCAGGCAGTGATTGAAGGGGTCCAAGCACACCTTGAAAAAGAGAAAACACTCACAACACAGTAGGTAGGGTAATTATTTTATTCAACTATTTCACTTGCACACACAGGAATTTCAAAAGTGTCTCTGACTTCCGACATGAACCAAATGTACAAACAAAAAATCCTCCATCAATTCCTCGTGGTCTTCATTGTGTGCCTGAAGAAGTTTTTCCTCAACTTCCTTTTGGGGTGTCAATCCCAACATGAGATAGGGAGGTTCTTTTACATTTCCCTTCAGCCGGTGGAGGTGTTTTTTTTACCCACACAGCTCCCAGGAGTGCACTCTTGCCATGGTCTACAAGACAAAAACAGTTTAAAGTCCCTGTGTTATATTGGTAGATAGGCTGGTTAAAATACAATAGCTAAAAATATTTTTAAGATGTGGCTCAATGGCCAAAGAGGTTTAAAACCACTTTAACCAAATAACACACATTCTGTTGACCACAACACATTGCACAGGAATTCATTAGCAGGATACAAACAAACTCTACAATCATGGTATCTGGTTATTTTAGACTAGACTATTGTCCTCTCCTCTCCTCTCCCTTCCCCACCATCTAGAGACCTACATCAACAACTACTACAGCGCCATTAGTGAAGAGAAACGGCGCATATCAGTGAACTAGTTACGTTAATGTTAGTAGGCTAGTACCACACTCTAGTAAAGACTTTTATCTCGTAACGTTGAGCACATATCAACCGAATTATGTTACAAATGTAAGGTACGAGTACGAGGGAATGCACCATAACGCCATTGTAAATCGCAAGTTTATGTTAGCTAACTCGCTAACCTCTATGGGAAATTATAGTAGTAAGCTAATAGGCTAGCAGTCAGATCCGTAAATGCATTTATTTACAAAACGTTTATTCTGAATACAAATATGAAAGCATTATCAGCGTTATTGTAATATTATTAATATAAAAAATGATGACATAAAAGTAGTATTAGACTACGTTACTTACATGTGTAGTCGTTTGGGCCTTTGCTGCTTCGCTTCGGTGTCCCCCACTAGCTTGAAGCATGGCCAAGAAACCCCAACCCCCATTGGCTCACAGAACTAGGGTGCTGAGAGTGGAGGTCTGCAGCTGGACCCTTCTCGGCACTACCTGCGCTCAGCACTCCATAGGAGCATTACACCATTCTGGTTGCTATGCAACACAGAATTTGTCAAACAACTTGCAAGCTAGCTATAATTAGTGTTAGCTAACTATCCTTGATCATGGCCTTGGCTGGTAAGTGATGACAACATCAAAATCATCCACGTGTCCCCAATCACGAAACACAGTTACCAGTCAGAGAACTAAATTGCTGCAGCGTTTCTGACACGTCACGCGCCACACACTGCGCTAGCTTGGATTAAAGATGGATACATTTAAATTCAGTGGCTGGAAGTATTTACTTTTACTTTGTACTTTTATTTTGCCAAGCAGAAGGCTTAAGTACAGTTATTAACATCACTCACTCACCATGACAACTTATTCTAGGGGGGAGGGGTTCAACCCAGGCTCTCTGTTGATGTTGTTGATTGAATTAGTAGTGTTTTATTATGAATCAAAACTTTGAAATCTTATTGCTGAGTAAAACGGAGTTGCGGAGTTGAACAAGAGTTAAGTTCAACAAAGTGCATATTTAGGTGAATAGATATTTAGTGTAAAGGCCTAAGGACAGTTAGGGTGAAAATGTGAATCTAAACTGATTTGCTCCAACCTGTAGGCGAAGAGGACATAGTCTCGGATGGAGTTGTTGGACAGGAGTATGGAGCGGTCTTTGTGGATCGCTGTGCACTCCAGGGAAATGTTAACACAACACAGCAGGGAGCAGGAAGAGGCCAAGTCAAAAACCTGACAAACACATGTAGGACACCTTAGACATTATCTAAAAATCTTCTTCTGTGGATCTAAGGACATGACATGAACAGCTAACAAATCATTCTAGACACTTATTTTGTTGAGTGAATTAGCATTTAAGATAAGATTAAACTTTAACTCTGTGGAAATATTGGGTTGTTGCAGCAGCAAAATAAGAACAGATCAAATATATGAGAGAAAAGCATGTTTGAAGATGTGTTTGAAGTAATAAATGAATGAAAAATGTTTATTGTATAAAAAATATAAAAAAACATTGATTTATATGCTGAAAATTAACGGATGAAATACAACAAAACTGGAGCCTAAAGTTAAAAAGTAAAGCCAATAAAGCCAGAGGAAAATAAAGGAATAAGCTATGAGCACCTTGACTAGATGACTCCCATCATAGAAAGCCACCAGTAGCTGTCCTTCGCAAGTAGTGGTTACAATGGCAACGTCCATCGAGCCGGTTTCTGAATACACAACTCGCCCGGATTCCACCTCTCTCACCTGAAACACAATGAGATACCTCATACCTCGACATCTTTGATATGACTTTTGCAACAAGAGTCTTGATATTATATCAACGTTATAAGCTTCTGCCATTCCAAAGTCTTAAAGCTGAAGGTGACAAGGCTTTTGCCTCTGACCCGTCTGAGGAGCTCAGGCTAACAGAATCACTGTTTTCTTTTAAATTGCTTCTTAAAACCTATTTTTATAGACTTGATTATATGTGATGTCTTTTATCCTCCTCTATTCCCATTCTTTTGCTATATCTTGGAAGTATTCACATGTGTATCTTGTTGGAATGCCCGCAAAGAAAACCTACATTGATGGATTTGCTGCTTTGTTTCCCTCCTGTGTTGACACACATCTTCAATAAGCGGCACTAAGTTGGAGGTATCGGAGGCTACAAAAAAATCCCCACATGTCCTATTTGTTGCTAGGAGGCTGACGTGAGGGGTTTTCCCAGTTGGCAGTTAAGATTTACAGTAAATCTGATATGACTTGAATGCGGCATAAGTGTGGGGAGTGATAGATTGACTTCAAATAAAAACATAAATCTGAATGAGTTTCATCACATTGGTGTCATTTTATGACTACTTGCTGGAATTTTCACTACATCACTACATTCATCTGTGTTACAAATGTCTTCTTAGTTAACAATTGAAGGGTTAAACTTCAACTGTTGACAGCTTCAAATGTATTTGAATGCATGAACACTTCCAAGTCGTTGCTTTTAGCTGTAAAGTAGTTTTGACATTCCCATATGATGTGAATAAAATCAAAGTTTGCTTCCAACCTGCAGACTTTGTCCCATGCGGACAACAAGCATTCTATCATCCAGGCCGAGGGTGAGGGAGTCTGCCACCATGCCCCCCACCCCGTCCAGGGTCCTGACCACACGCCTCAGCTCCAGGTCCCACAATCTCAGGCTTCCATCTGCTTCACAGGTGACACCCAGGGGTCCTCTCCGTCCCCCTCCCAGGGCGGTCACATTAGACGAGTGACCTGGGCAGACATATATTCAATCCAGTTATTTCATTATACAATAGCAAGATATGTTTATATGCAAAATATATTTGGTAGCACTTGAAGTGCATTGTGATGATCTATAAGCAGATACAATTAGAAGCATAGATGAACTTGTCAGACAAACATCAGAAATTACATTCAGCTTAATATCACCTTATTAACTATACACACCCCAAAGTAGTCCCTTTTTGCACATTATCTTTATTATATCATACTATGATTACAGTAATTATCATGCACACACAATGTGCTTGTAATGTACTTATGCCTTATAATGCCTTATGAGCACCACTTCAAATAAAGTGATACAATATATTTCATACTTTTCCCTTATTTCCATTTCACAAATGCAACAAACCAACAATGGCCACCATACAAGATGTACAGTACACAATATAAAAGCATTCAATCCCAGGGTACTTATTACTGATGTATATATATGAATATATGAATATATGTATATATATTATGTATATATCATAATAATTGTAATAAAAATAATAGTTTTTAAAGATAAAAGATTGTCCCGTTGGTCAAATTAACTGTTAAGTGATGAGAACATAGACATCAAAATGCTAAAGTGTTAGCATGGTGCCTACTATCACTCAACATAGTGTAAGCTAAAGTGGTAGCATGGAGCTTACTGTCACTCAACATAGTGTATGCTAAAATGTTAGCATGTAGCCTACTATCACTCAACATAGTGTATGCTAAAGTGTTAGCATGGAGCACTGGAGCCAATGATCTACAGGGGAATAATGGGTGATTTTGATGTCTATGTTCTCATCACTTTAACCAATGGGACAATTTCCCCCAAACCTGGTATATTCCTTTAATTCTGTGAAGCAAGGGTGTGTTACCTGCTAGCAGGGTGTCTTGTAGCCCTCCTGGGGGCAGAAGGCAGGTGTAAGAAGGCAACAGGACTGGCAGGGAGGACTGGGCACACTGAGCCAGCAGGCCATGGAGGTAGCTGAACTTAAGCGGGTCGCCTGGGTGAGAGAATATCTTAGAGACCAGCCGATACAGCAGACAAAACTCTATCAAATAATGTATTTTTATATTGTAGTATGAACCCTCTACCACAGTGGTCATCATATTCGGTCCTCGGGGTCCAGAGTACTGGTGGTTTTCTTTCCTACCAGGTAGTTAATTGCATACACCTGGCATCCCAAGTGTAAATCAGTAGACAGCCATAATGAAAGCTACCTGGCAGAATAGAAAACTTGCAGGACTCTGGCCCCAGCAGTCCAGATTTGAGGACTACTCCTCTAGGGTTAGACGGATATGGGTATTTAAAGGCAGATTACTAACTAGGGTTAGACTGATATATCCAGAGTTTCCTGCCATTGCTGCCTTAAAGAGCTGCTAACCCTAAAATAATTTCATTAGTGCATCAGCAGCTCATTCAGGCAGGGTGAGGCAGGTTTCATAGCAGGTTTTACAGACTGAGACAGCTGAAAATTGAGTAAAGAAGTAGCTATGAAAATAATCCAAATGAAAATATATTCACTAACTGTGGTCAGGGAGGAACCTCCATCCATTGGAGGTTGGTGCAAATCTCAAATCTCAAAATCCCAAACTGCATCATCATGAGGGTTCTAGGGCCTAACCCGAAATAAATATATTTTCTAAAAATATCCTTTAAAAAATTGGTCCAATATATCGGCCTAACCCTAGAACCCTCATCCTAATATAACAATAAGACACATACTGTACATAAATGTTCACGACCAAAATGTATTAGGAGATTCTGTGTCAGACTACCTGGAGCCACGGGACGATCCTCTGTAACTATCTGTCCAAGGCGGCCCATAATCTGGGAGGCCAGCTGACAGGGATCCTGCTGCAACACTGTCCTGGACAGCTCCAGAGCACTGGACAACACATCCACATCTACCACCACCCTAGGGTGAGAAGAAGGGTTGCAGCAATCAGTATTCAGATAAATGGAGGGGTGAGTGACAGGAAAGATTAGGGACCCAAGATGGGAATGATGTGAAGAAATATCCCGAGGAAAAGTATATGGGAAAGAAAAGGGAGATCAATTGACTATTTCGCTTTAGCCTCGTCATAATCTGTGATCAATTAGAACCACACCAGAGGCATACTCTAATGCTGCGTTCTTATTGTCGGGGTGTCAGTCAACATCAACAGCAAGCCACATTCTCGCTACTAAACAGATTTTAATAAACAAAAGGCTCAACCAGTTCATGACGAATGACAAAATAAAATCTGATCTGTTCAAGCTGCACTAAGCAAGATTTTTAACTACCCCTTTCTTCTTCATCTCTTTCTGACATTGTTTACACAGGGTACAAGCCAACGCAGTTTCAGACAAGGGCGGGTACAGTAACCAATGAAAACTATGGACACCGTGGCACGGTGCTGAACCGCCCGATTGTCAAGTATAGATTTCTGCTTGCAAGCTGCAATTTTGCTCTCAAAGACAACATCCCCTCTTACTGGAAGCACCCTTGAGTTTTGTCACGGAAGTAGATTCAACCTGTTTGACCAAATACAATTCTGGTGTAAGCTTAACAAAAAAAATTATCAGTAGTGAGCAAGTGCCTCGTCCAGATAAAGATGGACGCATCAAGGTTAGATCTTTTGCCTTTCTCGACTGAGTTTACCATTGAACCTCCAGTTTGCCATCTACTGCCTATTGCCACAATGTGCATGCAACATTAGACTTAGGACAGGATCCTCTCTATCTTCTGACTGGACCTACTTGTCTGGTAGCACAGCCTTCTTCAGGTCCTCCTCCATGTCCATGACAGACAAGCCCCAGGCCTTGTGTAGCAGGAACTCATAGTTGAAAACACACTCGGACAGGAAGGGCAGGATTTGGCCTGAACGAACCAGGTGGTAGGGCAGCCCGTGAAGCTTCCTCAAATTGAATATGTAACTCTTCGGCATACCTTCGCCATCTTCCTCACCCAATGTCCATGCCAATGGCTGAAATATGTATGCATTGTCCGATTTGTCCTGGTAGTAGTTGGCATAGTCTGCGTGCACAGCCATACGGGAGTCATTTGTTTTGAGATAGTGTTTCATGCATACACGGCTCAGCTCCAAATGGGTCCAGCGGTACACCCATGTCCCATCTGTCTGGACCTCAGTCAGGTGTTGACCGAGGTCATGTTTCAGTCGGGCCCACAGGACATAAGGCACCCTAGGATGGCTGGAAGAAGAGGAGTGGGCTGAGGTAATTTCCTGGAGCACCTTCACATCTTTGGCCAGCAGGTCCAGCAACTCCTGATGATGGAGATGAAAATGGATTGGTCGAGTAAGTGTCGTCCACCTCTGATACGATGGCTTGATGCAGTTTGATTGATTACATCTTTATTGTAGAATTGATCAATATTACACTGGTTGTCTATGTGAAGCCCTTAACCTGAATTGATTCTAATGCAATAATCTTTATTCTATTATTAGTGTTAGTATTATCCTGGTGTTTATAGGAGGGTTTTAATCGCATGATGGTCTAAACACTGCAGAGAATATATGAAAATGTTGAGGGGGGGGAACAATGAATATTTTTTTTCAAATTCAAAGATATTGAATAACGGAAACAAAATAGTGGCTATTGGCAGCTTCAATCCCAACAAATTGGAATTGGCCTTCAAAAACCCATATCAGTCAAACCATTGTAAAGATGTAGCAAGGTAAAGTTTCCCTACCTCTTCAGTGACACCCCAACGTGAAAGCGATATCAGTGATGTCACCCGTCTCACCAGCTGCCTCCCATGGCCTCTTTCCAGGCGAGCCAGCAGGCCAAGGTAGAGACCCTCCAGGCTGGCTGGGAGGCTTAGGCTGGCCCGGAGAGAGAAGGAGGTCCAGAGCTTGCTCTCCCAGTAAGCTGCCTCCACGTAGAGAGGGGAGGGAGTGGACAGACAGGCCTGGAGGAGGAGCTGCCACTGATGGTCCTGCAGATGCCTCTGATCAGCCTGGAGTTTGGCCTCTAATGCTGTGGTGATATCATGGACACTGAGGGGCGGGATGGACAGAGCAGTGGGATGGACCAACTGTTGGAGACAGAGAGAGAGAGGGATTGTCACATTGTAAATCACATTATCTATTGCTATGACTTAGATGAAGATCAGACCATATTTTAGGAGCCATTAATGCAGGTAATGACAAACTTTTTCTCGCAACTTTATACGGCCAACATTGTCCTTTTGTCTAATCTAATCTAATCTAATCCAATTATGCTGACCTGCAGAGTGAGAGCGCAGGGAGAGTCAGTGGTCGCAGACAGGATGAGGCAGACGTTGGGAGGTATAGAGATGGAGATCCAGGAGAGGTCTGGACCATGTTCCTCAGACAGCTCATCTAACCCGTCCAGCAGAATGACCAAAGGCTTCTCTGCTCCAACTCGGCCCAATAGAGAGTAGAACTCATTGATCAGCTGAGGCAGACCCTGGAGAAGACATAGTAGACCCCCATTACTCCTGGAATTAACATGCATCCTGGGTGATTGGATTGGAATCAGATTGAGCAAAAAACACCACCACCACCACCACTCTGCAAACTGTGCTGCTGGAGCTGACAGCCCCATGGGAAGATTGCTTGGAAGAGGCCTTTGAAAGGAAGCTCTCCAAGTACGTAGGACTGGTCAGCAACTGTCAGCAGGCTGGATGGAGAGCGAGATGTCTCCCAGTGGAGGTTGGATGCAGGGGTTTTGCAGCCCATTCAGAGCCTTCAGTTATTTGGGCATCGAGGGAGAGAGGAAGAGAAGAGCCATCCGCAGTACCACCGATGCGGCAGAGAGGGCCTCAAGATGACTGTGTTTTTTTGGGTTTTGCAGCCCATTCAGAGCCTTCAGTTATTTGGGCATCGAGGGAGAGAGGAAGAGAAGAGCCATCCGCAGTACCACCGATGCGGCAGAGAGGGCCTCAAGATGACTGTGACTCAAGAGAGGACAGCCATGGAGTCATAGGTAGCTAGCCATCTGGACACAAGCTGGGGTCTGATCAGCCCTGGCTGGGTCACCTGGAGGAGGGTGCATGATGTTGAAAGACCCAAAACATCCGATGATTCCAGGAACATCACTGAAGATGTGTCCAGGGGAATCAGTAGATGTATGTACACAGCAGATGCTTTCAGATGCCGAGGCGCCAGCAAGGAGGGAATTATAGTAGTCCAGGTGGGAGACAACAAGAGCCTGGATGAGCACCTGCACCATCTCGTCAGTGAAGAAGGGGCGAATCCTCCTGATGTTGTAGAGTAGGAATCTGCAGGAGCGTGTCACTGATGCGATGATGCCGAGAACGACAGTTGGTCGTCCAGGGTCACACCCAGAGTCCTCGCAGTCCGAGTTGACATCACCACAGCATTGTCAATGGTGATGGCCAGGTCTCAGTGTGGACAACCCTTCCCCCGGGAGGAACACTAGCTCACCAAGAAATGTTGTGTAGAGGGAAGAAAGAAGAGGACCCAGAACCGAACCTTGCGGAACCCCAGTAGTCAGCCTGCATGGTTCTGACACAGACCCTCTCAGCGTCACTTGGTAGGAGTGACCCGTCAGGTAAGATGCAAACAGGGAGAGTATAGAGCCTGAGACACCCATCCCCTCAAGGGTGGAGAAGAGCATCTGGTGGTTCACCATGTCGAACGCTGCAGACAGGTCCAGGAGTATCAGGACAGAGGAGAGAGAGTTCGCTCTTGCGGAACGGAGTGACTCTGTCACAATTAAAGGAAACCACATTTTTGGGAGATTGTCCCATTGGTCACCTTACCCACAAATCATCCATTGACCCCGATTGATCATTCACACTGGTGCTCTATGCGAACACTCTAGCATACACATATTGAGTTTTGCAACCCAAAACTATGGACATATGACAGAGAGCTAAATTATGCAAGGCAAAGAAATCAGATTTACATCCAAAATCACAGTCTTTGCAAACCAAATTGAAAACCTTAATTTGGAGCAGTGCAATAACATTTGATATTTTCATGCTAGCGACCTACTATGACCTGAAGTGTTATCATGGAGCCTACACTCACTCAACTCAACATAGTGTATGCTAAAGTGTTAGCATGGAGCCTACTATCACTCAACATAATGTATACTAAAGTGTTAGCATGGAGCATACAATCACTCAACAGAGTGTATGCTAAAGTGTTAGCTGCTGGGGACACATGGATGACTTTGGTTTCTAGGCTCTCATTTAAAGGCACAATCTATCAGAACCTAAAGGTGTATTCCTTTAAGATATAATGAAGCTGTGAGTTTTGTGGATACTACAGATACCACAGTACCTCTGATAGTTGGGTGTGGGGACAGTAGGCCTCAGCCAGTTGGACACACAGACTCTGCAGGACCAGACGAATGTTCCTGCTCTCTCCGGTGTAGCCAACAAAACACACCAACACCTTCACAGCTCTGAACCCAAGAAACACAAAAACTATGACATGACTTTTAAGGTTTTACTGTCAAAGACATTTCAGCTTCAACTGATTTATTCTATTCTATTCTACAGAGGCTTTGTAGCTGTGTCACAAATCTATCAACCACATCTGACACCACCATGAAGTGCACTGGAGAACTGGCTGTGCACAAAATATGTCTAAATGGGCAAGAAAAAGACAGATTCTTGAAAAACATTGTTGTGGTGTGGGTGTAGGTAAATTCAGCAATGTTACAAGTAAAAGTGAATGGTCAGATATGGTTACTGTGACACAGTGAACTGTCTTGTCTCTGAGATATAGCTTGAGAAGAGTCAGCTCAGTCAACCTGAACAAAGCGTTAGCTAGCTAACGAGCCAGCAGGCTAATTTAATTAGTTGTTTTTTTTATTAGGTTTTTTTTGCTAAATTTTGGGTTTGTTGGGTTAATATTGTTTGCCTTTATTGGACAGCCAACAGTAGAGAGAGACAGGAAAGACTGTTGAAAATTGATCCATTGCTCATATTTGCACTCTTATACCCAGGTAGCCAGGAAGGCGCTAGCTGTGCTATTGCAGCCATGGTGGCACTCTTCCCCCAGCCTGGTGGTCCCAGCAGGAGGATCGGCCTGGTCGACTCCTGGACGGCCTTCTTCACGTCAGCTAGGAAGGCTTGCCTCAGTACGCAGTCCTTCCCCCTGGAGGGACAGAAGGGTATCTCATTGGAATTGAAGGGTGCATATAGTAAAACTGCACGGATTTACCCTGTGTACTTGTAGTTTTATACTAGTACTAGTAGTTTTTTGAGTAGTTTTTTTGTCAGTTGTTTTACTTTTACTTTTGACTGAATTGACTTGATTTTCGATCTATGACAGAGTGCAGATTTAAGTAGTTTAAGTAGATTTTACAGAAATTTAAGAGAAAAGTAACAGTACTTATACTTGAACAGGATATTTTGGAATCTTTCCACCTGTGATCATTGGTAATTATGGATAATTTCAATGATCTACTCACAGAGCTAGCCCATAGTTAACATGGCGTTGTATCTCCTCCTTTATCCTGACTCTGGCAGCCTCTCTCCTTATCATGTCAAAGGGGCCTTTGGCTTTGGTCACCTCCATTACTCTGGAATAGGGGAAGCACATAACTGCAGCGCATGGTCGTCTGCATATTTACAAAGTGTGGCTGTGTTTCCATATGCGGTCGTGTGTCATACTTGCTAAGGGAGCTGATGACGGTCCGCTGGACATGGGAGGAGATTCGCTCTGTGTAGAACTGGTGGGAGCGATTGTGTTTGGGGTTCAGGCCTTTCTTTCCCCAGCCCACATTGCGCTCATAGATGTTGGTGTGGCGCAGCTTGATGATGTAACACAAGGACATTAATAAATAAATGAATAAATGTGAATGGTGGGACTCTGCATGGACTGCAATGGACTAACTTACACCAAAATGGACTGTTTAATTGAATCACACATGGATATGTGCACTTATCATTGAATCTACATTTACATCATATATACTAGGGTTCAATCAACATGAGTTTTTGATGGCTGGTACTGATAATTTTGGATCGAAGCTGCTGATAGCCAATATTTTGTGTGGATATTCAAGTTCTTTACATTTGACCATTTTCATACCAAAGAAATCCTCAAATTCCCAAAACATTGGCCCTATACTATATCATCTAACTAATATATTGGTCTAACCCTAGTATATAACATACATTATTCACTTACTATGCATATTGTATATATTATCACTTGGCAGAAAGACAGCAACTGCAAATGTGCATCATCCATTTAAAACAGAACGTGGTTGCTATTTATTGTTGGAAGTTACTGTCTCCTACAAAAAATTATTAAAAACAAAAAACAAAGGTGGTATATGTTTGCTTTCCCTTCTCTCTATTACATTCACACACACTGTACATCACCCCTTCTCCACCCATACCTTTTTATGAAGGCAGTCTATGAAGCGCTGGTGTGCTGCGCTAAGCGTGGGATTGAGCTGCGGTCGTCCGTTCAGAAGGTCGGCGTACTGAGCGGCGTGATCGTTCTTCAGGTTGTAGTGAAGGTCTGGGATGACTCTCTTGTAGCAGTGGCAGTGCTCCTCTGGTGGAGCCTGGTCTCCCAGAGACCGGAGACCCTGCTCTACCTCCCAGTCCAGAACTAGGCATGAAAGCATGAATAATGATAGCTAGAGTTAGACCATTTGTTTGAAGACCAATACCAATATTTTGTGGTTGAAGCTGCTGATAGCCGATATTTTGAATATCTTTCATGATTATCATTTTTGTGCAAAAAACTCTCCATTGAAGCCCATACTTTAAAGCTGCACTAGGCAAAATTTTTATGGAAAAATACACTGGTCTTATCAGCCTGAATCACAAAATTCTGGTGTCGGTGTGGTCACTGGTTTTTAATGAAACGCCAATATTGACACAATATATTGGTCGTATATATTGTATTACATATTGGCAAACCAATGTATCAGGTACCTACATACAGTACCTACCAGTCCTCAGTAACAGTGACGCTCCCTCTTCCCCCAGTGCCTCCGCCCCACTGCGCTGTAGGACCCCCCATAGGCGCTGGCAGGTAGTGCTCCAATCCTTCCTGGCTTGCCTCCTCCGCTGCCCGTTACTGTTCAGCAAGTCCGGGTGGTGAGTGCTGTAAAAGTCACAAAAGATGGGGAAGTTGACCATTATATATTTTTACATGTTCCATGGCTAGCAGTTTGCCAATATATGGGGCCGATAATGGCCTTTCATCAAAAACTGGATATTGGCCAGTCAGTGACGTCCACCTCCAATATGATTATAACTAGCTGGTGTAGGTTAAAACTGACAGATATACATTGAGTTAATAGCAAAGATCCTGTGACAGGGTTTTGGATCTTAGCTGTATCGTCTTGGTTGAATCGTCAATGGCCTTCAGAGACCTGGAGGAGAAAGTTCCTAAAGAGAGAGTCGTGTAATAAAAGCAAAATGATTGAGTTGTTTAAGACTTTGCTCAAGGGAATGACAGTGTAAAGAAAGAGTCTTTGTGTTGCATTGCGTGAACAGCATTATTCCCTGGTGTTTGTTCTGACAATACGTGACCTGGGGCAACGCCACGGAAACCAAACCAAGCAGTCCACATGCGGACAATGTTATCCGTTGCTGGGAAGTACAATACGTACTGTAGAAAGAATGTTTATGGAAACCAGTGTGCTGGGCACTTGAACAATTCCTCAGATAAAGACCAACAACAAAACAAAGACCAACACAATTCCTCAGAATTTTATTCTGTAATAATAATAATGGTATCGGCCCCATATATCGGTCTAACCCTATGTTGAACCCAAGAAATACATCCTTATATCTGTTTCACCTGATGGGAAGTAAGCGGTAGACGGGAGGAAGGCAGTTCTCGTCAAGCTTGTACCACATCTGGAGAAGGCTCAGGTCTTTGTCGAAATCCCCCCAGCTCCTCTCACCCACGGGGCTGAGCCTGGCCTCCTCGGCTTCGGAGAAAGAGTCGCGGGAACTCTGGCTCAGCAGTCCCGAATTCGTGGCCTGCTCTCCAAAATTGAGATAGTTCCCATAGACGGATTCCTGGACAAAACTACCGGTGGCACTGTCCGTGGCAACGCTGGGCTGGGGGTCGGCGGCAGGAACATCCTCCGCTGGTTTCTTTTTGGACATGCTCTGTCGGTTTCTCTCCACCACTCTCACTACGGTCTCAAAGGCCTCTTTGGAGATGGTAGAGGGAAGGCTCTGGATCTCATACTTCTGTCCTAAGAACAACTGACCCACAGAATGGAGAATCATGCATGAATTCATCATGTGAGATACAAAGATTATTTATGCTACTTTTTCAAGGAGGAGTGGAGCTTACGGGGAATACTGCTGAATTTCAGGACTGCACTGAAAAGGTTCAATTTGTATTATCCGATAATGACTCCTATACAGGGTTCCTACACCTTTTTGCCAAGGAAATGCCAAAACTTTTCCAAGAGTATTCTATCACTATTTGTCAGAGCCTATGTGGCAGTCCCATTTTTAGGATTAATATCTGATATATGAGATATGTTGTGAAGAGTGGCAGGCACTTGAGGGTTAAGCTGGTCTCGGCCGAGAACCCCGCCTCTACCAACCCTGATTGCGGCCCCTTTAAAAGGGATGACAATCCACCACTCCTCCCTTGGTCAGTAGTAGCATACCATGCTTAGTTTGAGAGTTTATGGTGATTGTGTGAATCATGTAAGTTATCTTATTATTTCACACACCCCTGATGATTCTTTGAGTAGTGGTTTATTTCTTTGGTTCATTTATAATTATATATATATATATTTGTTTGGCTAAGCCTTAATCTATATATATGTGTGTGTAATATGTGATAATTACTCTGTTAATGACAAACTACCATTTGTTTCCTATACCTAGATCAAGACCAGTGAACATCTAACTTTGTCAATCGAGTAATAATCCTGAAACATGCAAAACCACAAACTAAAACAATATATTTTACAATTATATTTTACAATATATGAAAAAGATATCTCACAATAAAGTTTGCTCCCTGGGTTTCCTGACATCGTTGGAGATTCTCCACATGGATCGCTACAGTGTCATGGCGGTCGGTGACAGGGTTTCCTACTCCCCACCGTAGGTCGACCATCCTGAAGTCGTAGCCTCTCTGCTTACAGTAGAGATACAATCTGGGATACACATGCTCCATCAGCGCACTCCTCTCTGCAACTGTGTCTAAATCAGACACACACAACACACACATAATGTATATATTACAGGACAACCAATTCAGTGGTAATGTACCGGAATACTCATGCTAGAGTACTGCAAACATTACCACCAAAAATACCCAGATTGGAGTTTTAGTTATACAAACCTTTCTTAAGACTCAGAGCTGCTTTCGAGGTAGGAATAATCTCATTGGTGGGTTAACCCTCAATTGGCGGAGCCAAAAAAACACCTTTTCTGGATAAGTAAGACTGAAGACCAGTGAAAAAGGCAATGGGTAAGATTATAATATTAAGCTAATATTATGAAGTCTAGGGCTCTGCTACCAACTGAAAAAATACAATCTACCCATGCCAAGTTATTTTGCTTAGCTAGCTAGCCTGCTGAGCTCCCAAGATCATGAATGTCATGAGTGAATGAAATGAATGGCCATTCACTCTTTGTGGTTCTTTGGCTCTTCCCACTGAGCCAATTACATTATTGATTGTAGAACTAAAACTCCAATCACATAAGTACAACAGCAAAGTGTACCCTACCACAAGAAATGCCAAATGTGCCCCCACTGTCCTGGCATTGAATCCCGCCAAAGCTTTTCTTTTAGAAATCATAAGCTTGACTGACAAATCCACCCTTCAATCCCTGAACTGTTAGGAGGGACAAGCCTCACTATCAGCTGCACTTGGTGCCAGCTATTCTGTTTCACAATGGGTGGGTGATGTGCGGTTGTTTTGTGGCCTGTTAAAAAGGAAATGGGATGTGCAAAGGAACTTGTTTGTGAAACCCTGGTTTAAAAGTGAATATTGTGAAATGAGAACATAGTGTAAAACAAAATAAACAGTGAAATAGATGTTTTAGTGTAAGTCTGATATTTTCAATTGATTTATTGGGTGATGGTGTAAATCTAACCTAAAGCCTAAGAAGTGGGATGCATTAATTATGTAAGTCCTCTTTCGGTCCTCTTCTACCTGTTATTCTCTACCCTGTTACTTTCATGTGCTTTTGTTCTGATCGTAACATCTTATTTGCCATAATTGATTGCTAACTGATAATTCCTGGATACATCCCTTTACATGGCCTCCTTTAGCACTTGCTCTACTCTTCCTTTGTACTTTCCCACCATCTAAAAAATAAAAATGCCAGAGGTGAGTGGCCTGCACACTGTCCTTTAAAAAAAATCCATGGTAATTTGTCTCAAATTCACACAAAACTCAGGGTGCTTTACTACAGGAATTTATGCAAGGGATACCCTAAAATTCATATCAATAGAATTATCTTTTGCTACTTTTATTACTGATTGATATAAGACAGTAGATTCAACCTCTAGCCAGTTGATGAAAGCTTTTATAAAGATTGTGTGGCACACAGGAAGTGATTCGATTTACAGTTCGTTAGAAATAAATAGAAGATCTGGGTATCCCTGCATGAGCAGGGATAGCCACCGTGGCTGAACAGACAAAGAAAAGAGCGCCACCTACAGAAACTCAAACTTCATCAACAGAAAATCCAAGGAAAAAGATGTCACAGTACTGGACACAATGTTTGATTGACAGGTGATTTGGGAAGTGCGATCAAGAAACAATGAGCAATGAGGCTGAGCACCAAAGATGGAGGCAAAAAACAAAAAAAATAAATGAGGAACAAATTAATTACCAATTAAAGGAAAAACAAGTATAAATTAATGTTTTCCTAAAAATCTAACTATGTTTCTATGATTCTTACCTTTGTATCCACCGCATATGTAGACCATGAATCTCTTTTCATTGAGACGAAATGGAGGGACTTCCTTTCTTTGAAGCTTGCTGGCCACCGTAGTATTTAATGGGGGAGTCTTGTAGAGTTTGTTGTCCTCCCTTTGTTTGGCCACATCATCCTTATTGGACCCAGCAGACAGGCATGTCCCGCCCTCTGTCGATGAGGTCAGATCCCCCTTGACGTCCAGATGGTCCTTTTCATTTCCCTCCTCTTCTTCCTCATCTTCTTCCCCAAGTCCCGCCAGGCTCCTCAGTAACTTTGGGGAGTTCTCCTTTATTCTGCCATGTTCACTCAGCTCTAGTAAGGCCTGGGCAGCCTTGCCCTGTGGAAAATAAAAACTGGGTCTGCGTGATGAATGCTTGACAGATAAGTAGCACGAGGGTTACAGCTTTTTGACATTTTAGGACATTGGTGGATCCTCACCTTGACTAAATGACCTTGTGTTTCCAGGAGGTGTAATATATCAGTTACTTTGTCCTCGGAGAGTGAGTAATTATGGGTTTCAGCTTTGTGGCGCAGCTGTAGTTGATACTGGAAGACAAAGAGAGGATCATTTAGCTGTTTCAATTGATCTTGGGGTTGTCTCAATAATGGACAAACAGAAGATATAGATATAAACCAGTCGCAAACATTTAGTGTTTTGGCCTTACTCTGAGGTGATCTTCAATATGTGATTCTGCCTCCTTGTCCAATTTGGTTAAACGCACGTTGAAGTTTGTCCTCTACAATGGAGCATAGCACGTATAAAATACAAACATCAATATATCATTGTTACATTAACTGTGATATCTGTGTATAATTACCGTAAACAAATGAGACCATGGGAGAGAGACGATTAGCGCCAGTGTTTCTCCAAATTAAGACTACATTTCCCATGTACCCTGTTGCTTCCTGTGGCCCCTCCCCCTCCCTGGTGTCTTTGTGGGGGGGTTTTTGTGAAGTGATTTTTCCATCTTCCTTTCACTCCTTCCAACAGAAACTCTGAAAGCTGTAGCTCTGTTAGTGCTGGAAGAATAGCGCCCTCTTCCTGTTTTGTGCCATAAAACAATCCAGCAGGTGGCACACAATGTAAAATGCTGAGTAGAGACTGGTAGAGGCTGCCAGTCTTCTCAGTGATGGTGATGATGTTTGTTTACGGTAATTATACTAATGAATGTAGTGATGATTTATTGATGTTAAAACGACACCTTTAATATTTTCATCTTCATTGACTTCACCTTTGTCATCCTGATGGTTTTATCCAGGGGACCATAGTCACTAGGACAGTTAGAGAAGAACACCTCCTGCAGTCTTTTGGATTTGCTCCCACTGGTTTTGTTGCCCTGATGGGTCGATGAGTTTACATATGAGACGTACACTAATCAGTATTTATTAAATTCATTAAATTGTCTGAGGTGGAAGAGACAAGTTCACCCTCCTCTGTCCCTGTCCCTCTCTCTCTCTCTCTCACACACACATACACACACTGCTCTCCATTAATCCCTTGCAGGACCTGTAGAATACTGATTTGTTTACAACGCTACATACTATATGAGTCGAAATAGTACAAAATAATGATTGATGATTTGCATCAGATTACCTGACATAGTGAGGTAGGACCATTAGGAATAGCTGGAAATGTTGCAGCCTGTTTGACTTCCTGCAAAAAAAGAATAAACAACTATATAGTGGTGGCCAAAATTATTAGAACACTTGGCATATTTAAGAGGTTTCAGTTGTTTTTGTTCAATTGGCCATTAAAATACCCATAAAACGAATATAATACTGTATATACAAAGTCATCATTATGCTCTATAAACCATAGAATAGAGCATCATAAGGAGATTTACATCATTTTCCTTACAAAAAACAAGCTAGGCCTATTTCACTGTCAATGTCACACAATCATGTTCCTTCACAGAAGAAGCCAAATAACTTGTGTAATCATTGTCAGGTGTGATGGTGGTTAAATTGATGGTGATCAAGAGTCTTAGGACACAGCTGTGTGATTCTTTTGAATTGCTGCAAAAGGTGGACATACCAAAAAGTTAAAAGTGGATAAAAACAGTAGGACTCACTTCATCTGATATTTGTTGTGCTCAGAGCAACCATCTGCATGTTTCATGAACATTATGAAATGAAATCATGTTTTGGAGGCAAGAAAAGGTCAATATTTTCATATCTGTCAGGTGTTCTAATAATTTTGGCCACCACTGTATGTCTTATGAAGACTGGACTTAAAATATTGTTGGTTTAACATTATATTGCGTTACTATATAGTGATGCTGCTGATTTACTGGACAGTTTTCTATTTTTTGCTAATATCTACTTAAAATACATTAGCATATACTTCATCTTATATTTATACCAGAAGTATATGCTAGATTAATAACTAGTGAAATAAGAATAGGAGGCAAATTCCTCACAAAAAAACGATAGTAATCCTACGATACATTTTATGAGGATATCAGACAAATATCCCGGCAAAGCTACAAGTCCCTATAGTAATATTATAGGAATATTACAGTGATACCAAGCGGTAGAAAAATACCATAATATAATAACGTCACTATAAACGCCGTATTAAGTACCACAGACCATAAGTGGTCGAATAGAAAAATACCATAAACTATAGTAAAGTCACTATACTACTCACTATTGAGAAAAACAGACTTTTAAGTCCCTACATTCCTTATAGGAATATTTTACACACACCATAGGGAAAAACACCATAAAGCACGATGAGGTCACTATGAAGTCACTACTGAGTACCGCAGACACACTTTAAGTCCTATAGGCATATTATAGGAGCTAAAAATATCAGGCATTGTAAGATCACCATAAACTTACTATTAAGTACCGTAGACACACTATAAGCCCTATAGGAGTATTATAGTGATTTTCATTTCATTTTTTCGACATTATACTAATGACATATTAAGACATGTCATTTGTCGCGTGGAGCACCTACTTTCGTCTTCTTTTTAGGAGAAACTCCGTTTCTGTAGTAGGTCCACATTGTGCTATCGGCTCCCGTCTAACGCACCGACCGGTCTCAAGCCTCCCAGAATATAACACACATCCGGTCATAACTTTCGAATTAAAACTACATTCAAGGAATCTGTGGAAAATTACAATATAGTTTATATTAGGACTCTTCAAACGCTCATTTTCAAGCCTTACATGTACCTGTCCATGGGCCTATAGCAGTGGCAGACTTGCAGATATAAAGATATAGACCTAATTAATATACTGTTGTATAGGACTAGTGGGAGTTTGATGAATTTCCTCAGCTGAATAGATTTGGCATGCATATGTTGGGCATTTCAGTGGAGGCTTTTTGTAGCCGACATGACACCAGATCATGGAGCTCCTATTCTATAACCTTTAGGAGGTGCCTCTGGAATGTATTTTTGTGTTTAATCATCACCAACACCTTGTTTTCCAAACATGTCAAATTATATGCTTTTATTTTGAAGGCACTTCTGCCCATTTTCCGGTCATATTGTGGGCTAACACCGGTGCCTTGACACATTTAAGACAAAACCGGCCTGGTCACAGTTATGATCCAAATTTATCTTTAAAACACTCAGCTCCATTAAGATCCCAATGAAAGCAATAAATTACTATATAAAAATGTATTAATCTGAGATGAATTATGGCATTGTTGAAATGTTTGGAAAGTATTTCAATCTCTGCCTGTGTGCCATTACCTTCATAAGAATGGTTTGATTTGGTAATGTTACTATGGGAACCAGAGTATGGTTATATATCCATGCACTAGCTGGTGGAGGATCCCAAAGCAAACATTTGTCATAGCAACAAAAAAGGTCAAAAGAATAACATACCCAGTTGGTGTATTATTAAAATGTATGCTTTCACAAAGCACAGCCACATGATACCTTAGAGTTACTACTTGATGCATCCCATTTATTATTGTAGTCCTACATGTATGACTCCAATGCTTGGCAACTGGATCAAATCTCACCAGAGATTTTTTTTTCTTCACACCATGGCAGTGACAGCATGTAAGTCTTCCTCTCTTTGGTGAGAAAGAAATCACGCACATTCCACCTCAACGGGTAATCCAGCAGAAATTTGAGAGTGAACAAAACCTAGCGTGCTCTGGGCGATGCATTCATCTGGACCTTCTTGTATCTCACAAACACCAAAAAAAAACAACATTAAAAACACACACCCTGGGCTCAAGTCTTGTAAGATACCCAGCTCAGAAGCACAATCTCAGTCCACATATAGGCTCTTCGATAGGAAATGTAACTATTTAGCTGGAGGTGTGTAGCCTCAGATCCTCTTGGGATGGCATGATCATGTCCAGCTTTAGTCAGCCCTGCTTTGGTTCTAGACATGAAAGCAGCCATCTTGAGTGTAACATCTTGGGTGAGGTTTGATTTGAAAGGCGTCTAGACGGGGGGGGGTGCGGCGCCAGCGCCAGGAAGCCGTAATGGGTTCAGTAGCCTCATCGCGCTGCCTTTTGAAAAAAGCACCACCGGATAGTTGCCCTCTTACCTAGTCCTCTCCTTTTCCTCCTGTTTTGCTCAGCTAAAGGCAGAAGAGAAGACGGCGGTTAGACGATATTTTGCATTGAGTGGGAATTCTGCACAAGTCTGATTTTAGGAGGTTATCACTTACATGCTGGAAGATGATTCAGTAGGGATGACGAGGGAGAAAGACAAAAAAAACAAAAAAAGATATGAGAAAAGGTCAATTATGGACATTATTGCAAGCATTTCTTAACAATCAGCCTAAGTGTGACATCTTGTGGAGAAAAGGGGAAGTGCAGTGGGTCAAGAGAAAAAAATAAAATCCTTACTTTGATAACGTCAACCCAGTCCCAACCTCTTGGCAGCTCCCCCTTGTTATCTGCAAGCAAAATAATAATAATCACTTCTGCCAATGATAACTAAGCTGTTGTGTGCATTCTACAGGTTTCAGACTTTTTTTTTTTAATGCCCAGTGTAATTGAATTTAATACAATACATAATGAAAAAACATCTAAAAACATCTAATATTAGGGTTAGGCTTTCAAGACTTATTCAGACTTTTCAAGCACCTGCGGATACCCCACCCCCAATTCATTTACCTGTTTTGCTGGTGATCCTCCTCTTCTGTGCTTTGGTCAGCTGCTCTTTCTTGTCCTTCTTCTTGGCTGTGGAGGTGTTGGCCGTCACATCGCCGCTAGGTGCCATTGTCTGTAAAACATACAGTTGGACAATTTGAATTCAAAAGGACAGGACAGAGATAGGACAGAGAGCACTTCTGCTGGGTTTGTGTGTGCGGGAGCCGAGCCCGGACAGGCCCCGTCGAGAGGTTCGGGCCAGGCTGCCTGCGATCAAAGCACAGTGACAAAGAGAACAGTCAGCTGCTCATTGATAACAGAGTTCCAAGTAAAAAAAATAAAAAAAAGATAGCCTTTATTGCATGAATAGTTCGAAAGAAAGTATATAAACCAACTCCAATCCCTTTCGTCCATGCAGTGGCCTTCATCATTTTAATAAATGTCCGTTTTACGACATTTATGTACACAATCTTAGATGTACACAATCTAACAGATTACCACTTTAACTAATGACACCTTTAGTCAGAATGGTGAAATGCACTGACCACAGCAGTAACTATAGGCTGGTGGTTCTCCATAAGGGTCTCCTGGTTCTCCTTGGCCCAATCAAACAAGGTGTACATCATGGCGGTGCCCAGGTTAGCTTCCACCTGCTCCTCCAGCTTGGACATGATCTGCTGCTTGGTCTCTGGGGTGCTGGGGTCACACAAACAAAATGTTGTTGATTTTGTATATATCCCCACTGGAATTTCCACAGGGTTCCCACACTTGCTCGGACATCACGTTCAACTTTACAGTGACTTTTAAGATCTTGTTTGGTGAAATTCAAGGACTCAAAATTGGCATGTTTTGAGATAAGACGTGGAATTGGTCAAAATTAGACATTATGGAGGCCTCATGTTTTATTGCTGATGTTGTCAAGTCCAGAAATCAATCAGAATTTCAAACGGCTGCTACATCGATACAACTATACTAAGTGTTGATCCTAGGATGGAGAGAGCGCCAGAGACCTGAGGCTTAGTGATGCTATATTGATGCTATAGTTGCTATATGCTATATGCTATATGCTATAGTTTCAGGACACTCCCAATCTTCAGTGTTGGTTTTTTCAGACATTTACAATATAAGGACAGAGATGTGCAGTTGCAACTTACATTCTGTTGTTGAAAAAGGCATCTAGCGATACTTCTGGGGCGGTTTCTGGGTAGGTCTCTGGCCATGTGACATCCAGGATGAATGCTTTGGTGTCCTCAAGTTCTCCTATCTGTAATAACACAGTCCATCATTATTGTCCACGTGGTTGCCGGTATGCGGTACGTCAAACAGCATTCAAAAAATCTGAAAGTGTAATGTGGCCTTGCTTACTGGCGAGCGTAAATGCCTGGAAGAACATGACATACTGACTTTGATTGAATCATTATGATCCACTTCTCAATTCACCCATACTTCCAATACACGAAGCAGCACTTATTTCATCATCACCATCTCCTTCCACCAAAATACGCGCAAGCAGGTTGAGCCAATTCTGAGAGTTGGGGCTATACTCACCCTAAACTGAAAGGAAACCGGACTGATTTCCTTGAAACACTCATCCCCCTCATAGATGGAGCGAAGAGCCTCCAACTCCATCTGTCAAACACATGGAAACATCAGCGAGAGATACAGGTAGTTAATGCATATTTTTGTCAAAGTGGGCAACAAGATGAGCAGCAGGTTGCCCTGGTGTATTCCGTTGTCTCTTGGGTAAAGAAAACGTCACACGTCCTTTCAAAAACCTGGAAAATGAAAGTGGCCTTGTTTATCAGCAATAGTACATGCCGGATTAAATAGGACTAAGACCTTTTCTGAATTCTGAGAAGCAGTTCTTGAATTCGGCATATTCCACCAGGCTGCTCATATTTTGAAAGATTTCCGACTTTTAGAACTGGTCGACGATGCTCCCTACCACTCTCCACTGTCTATTTTAGAGGCAAATTACTGTGGAAATAACGAGCGAACCAGTTCTAAACGTTGTCACTTTATTAACATCAAAAGGTACCTTCGCCGATAACATGTTAAATTGACAGATTTTTGAATGGTAGTACATTTTTGAATACAATTACTCTCTCCATAGAAGAACGAACCTATCGGAGCTTAATAGCAGCAAAAAGGCAGTTGAAGCCTGACTGCCATTTCAGCTAAACAGAGCTCTTGCGCGTGGAATAAAAACGAGCCTCCTGTCTGAGAAATAAGGAAAGCAGTTTTGCTATGTAACAAGCAGAAAATCTGTCAACTGAGCCAGCCAACACATACTAGTAACATTAGCATACGCTAGCGTCAAGTTAGCTAACATTAGCTCAAACGCGTCAGCTAGCATTCTACTGCATCATCATTCTTTCCTACCTCTTGATCCTCGTTAGCTGTCATGCCTTTCTTTGTTTCTCTATGATATGTTGTTTCTATTTAGTGTCGAAATTACTAAAATTTCCGAGTTAGCATCCCATTCCTATCACTAAAACATTACTTGGTAAATAATTTCACAACTTCCCAAGCTTGTTCACCCAGTGCCACCATAATACGCATGCGCACTGTGCATGACCTCTGAACCCAACGATTTTTAATAGATTTTAATTTTTTAGTGGCTATTATTATCCAAATAATATTATTATTTTTGTTGTTATATTAATAGCCGTAGTAGCAATCGTAGTAATAGTAGTAATAGCAATAGTGCTAGCAGCATAGTAATAGTAGTAGTACTACTAGTAGTAATAGTACTAACAGTAACAGTAGTAGTAGCAGTAGTAATAGTAGTAGTAGTAGTAGCAGTATTAATAGTAGTAGTAGCATTTATCAATACACAGGATTCGTACCAGAATCCAGGCTGAGCATTCATAACAAAGCCAAATCAGATGTCAAAAAGAATGACGCACTAACCCACAAATGGTGACTATAGAGGACATCAGGCTACGGCATCGCAGTAAATCTACAGGACCATCAGACAGGCAGCACTAGCCTTCACTAGCCACCTAATCTAAATGCTACAGGGTTGAGTGTGTGAGTGTGGGTATGTCACTAGGGTAATCAAGAGGTCTCCTCCATCACAGATGTTTCCTTGATTTCGGCCCATGACACCTCCAGAAGGCTCAGCAGTGATTTATGTCATCCCAGAACCCCCTTGACACCACACACAACTAAAACCGGCAACACTACCCTGTACCTATGCTTAGGCTTATCCCAAATTCCCAACATTACTCAATAATTTAGGAACTAGCTATTGATTTCTTCTATCTCAGAATCGACCAAGTGCATCGTCATGCTGGAGCCAACCGTTCCTCGGGAAAACCGAATGGAGGAAGCCCCTCGAGAGGAAGAAGGCCAAGCACCAAGGCCTGGTGAAGGCTGGAAAGTTAGGTATATGCCCTGTGGAGGTGGGATGCAGTGGCTTTGCAGGGCAGTAGTATTATAACAATAAGCATCTGATGCAACCCAAGTGCTAAATTCTCCATGCACTTAATTTAGATTAGATTAGATTAGATTCAACTTTATTGTCATTGCAGTTTGGCATCTAACCAGAAGTGCAAATAGCAGTAAAGGAATATAATTGAAAGAATATGCTGCCAATGGACCATTCCCTTCTAACTCAACAAATAATGCAATTTGTCAGAAGCTGACTCTCTTTTAACCTTTATTTTACACAGTATAATTGCAGAAAAAAATGCCATTGACCGTTGTTAGTTATCTAACTCGAGAAGGAATGTGTGATAAAAGAGAAAAATAACAATACACCAGAAAGAGAAACTCTGAGAGGGAGTAGTGTCTTATGCTGTTTCCACTGCTGTATCTGAACCTGAAACAATGAGAAGGAGAGAGCGAGCAGGACTGTCTGGAGTCTATAACAGTCAGTTTGTTTAAACCGCTTCATCAAAAATAGGCCCTAAAACCTGCGTCAAATTCATCAAATTCATCAAATAAGACCATTTCAGTGCCAAAAGTTACAAGTATTCAGAGTTTCTCCCAGAATTTTATTCTGAAGCAACATTTAGACCATCATAAGACACTAAAACTAAAACTAAACTAAGACTAATGGTATTATTTTAGGGTTAACAGTTCTTTAAGGCATGGTGACCCACACCTACACTAGGTCAACACGCCACGAACTAACTCCACCTCAAATATAGTTTCTACTAAGTAGAAAGCAGGCATGGCAGCAAGGTGGAGCAGTGGAAAGAGTAGCAGCAGTGGCAGTACCCCAAACAACCACAAAGTACCCCAAACTACCCCAAACTACCCCAATATGCACCACAAAGTCCCCCAAACAACCACAAAAGTACCCCAAACTATCAAAAAGTACCCACAACTACCACAAAGTATCCCAAATAGGAATTTAAAGTATGTCTGTGGTACTCAATAGTGAGTTCATACTGATATACTTATCATGCTTTAAAGTATTGTTTAATCTCATATGGTATCACATCCATATTCCTATAGGGAATTTATAGTTTTGCTATGATGTTTGTATAGTTTCCTTCTAGAATTTATTATAGGATTACGATTATCACAGCTCTTTTTCGTGAGCACAATGAAACAACCTCTTGGAACAGTGGACTCTATCATGTTTATAGGATGCTTTCCACTTCTATCGCGTATTAAAAGTTGTATAGTTTTAGACGAATGAGTTATATTTGTGTCCTTGGGCCATCAGGGAGGCTTCGGCAACTGTGAAGGCGGTAATTTTTATAGCAGCTAGTGATGGCAGGAGTGAAGATTGCTTCCTTGAAAAATTGCAGCGTTGGAAATTAAATTTGCTCTTTTCCTCCAGGCCTTTGGAAGAAGAAGATGAGGTGGAGTATTTGAGAATTTGTTTTTCTCTTCAAGTGCCTCTTATTCGCATACCCGAAACAATGAACGCTAAATGTCAACCGGCGTCTGAACTCATTTGGCAAAGATGGAGCCGGAGCAAAGCTGGAGCGGCACTCGGATGAAATCAAGTCTACTTAATTAAAAACAAATACAATATAACATTTAACTTCGATATTTTAAATGAATCGTGTACGGAGACTGATGAGAATGTCAGTGTTAAATGCCAGCGGCACTATTCGCGGCATCGTTTTCACGACTGAAAATGACATACGATGTTTGAATTGTTATTACTGTTGGTCGGCTGATTTATTCCCCGCAGGTGAAGAAGGCAACCAATTAAAACTTTAATTGTAATATGAAAAAGCTCCAAAAGCTCTATAACTCAGCATGCGGAAGAGTTCATTGAGCTCTTATTTTAGCATTTCTTGACTATTGTAACTCAGATTCATTATTATTGCACTTTACCAATTGCAAATCCAGATTATAGTTAGTCCTCACAGGAACTAAGAAACTCTCATATTGGGTATCAGAGGGTATGGGTAGCTATTTTTTATTTGTATTGGTCACCTTTAAGGCAGGGTTTTTACTTCTGCCTAGTTCTATTTCTGCGATTTTAACCCCCTGAGATGAGGCTGATGGAGCTTTCTAGTCTCAGTGTCCTTTAAAACAATTTTACTTAACAGTTTGAAATACTTGATATACATGTATCTAATGAGATAAATTGGAACAGATTTTGTAGCATGACATTTGAAAAAGTTCCAATTCACTCTCATTCTTAAAAAAATGATGCACCGTCTTCTGTATTTTATCTTTTAGAGACACAAGAGGGCGTCTGGAGCTTAACTTTCAGAAGGTCCTCACAGTGTAGCGGATTGGTCGACTGATCTTGAAAGTTTCTGTCTCAACACTTTCAATTGAAAGAGTAAAGAGGTCAGATCACTAATCACAGATTAAAGTAATAATACACTTTCCTAGAAATAAATAATTTGCTACACTCTATTGCTGTTTGATTTAACACAAAAGTGATTCAACAACACATTTACATTTACTGTTCTAAACACCAGGCTCTGAGGATTACCACTTTAAAAGTAGCCTACTGCAGCCACAATGGATGCATTTGAAATGCAACATATGTAATTCATTGTGTATTTTTGTTGTTTTGCTGGTGAAAAAAAGTATTAAAAATTTGCAACAAATTATTATTCCCCCCATCTCTGATTGCAGCTGCGTACAATGCCAGTGATTGGTTATTGAACCACACCTATACAGATAACTCCATGGGGTTTAGATGTCAATCCCTGTCATCTACCCATACTGAACACCACATTGGATTGTATTGAAGTGTGTATAGAGGCTTTTGCAGTTGCATCACAAATCTCCCCGCAACCCGCAATCGCTGCTTGCACCGTCGTGGACGTCTATCGGATAATTGGCTGTCTAAATATATTACAACCAGGCCCGAAAAAAGGAGACACATCTGAAAAATATTGTTGTGGTGTGGGTCAGTTCAGTAACATAAGTAAAACTGGAACTTTTTACTTGTTTATTAGCTTATTAGGGCTTGCACAAGTTTGGTCCGTCAGAGCTGACCAACTCTGAACACCTGCAGGCTAAACACATTTCTGTGTGGACCATTCAAACACACAACAATTTAAAAATTCCACAACTTTTCTTCTTTTTTTTTTGTACGTGAACGTCACTAGGAATTGGTTGAAACTAGGACATCGGGTTAGACTGCCCTCTGTCCACAGCAACATAGGGATTAGCCTGCCCTTGAACAGTTGCTGTTCCCACCAGTATTGCATCAGAACTCAAGAATCTCTTTTCAGTCGTTTTTCTTTTCCCAAACACACTTTGTTCAGCAGCTAAAAACTCTCAAGTGTCTTTAAATCTGAAGGGCGTTTTGACCTCCTTGCTACTTGAGGTTACCCCCACATCTCTGAGGGTATCTCCCCCAGATGTGGGACTAGAAGGCTGCAGGCGGGCTATAGTCTCTCCTGCTGGTTGGGGATCGCCATTGCTGTGCTACTTTGGAGACCCTTAAGGTGTCTCCTGTTTCAATGAGTGACTGTACCATTGTCCATTTGTATCACGTATGACCTGGGCTCAGAGGATTTCCCGATGACCCTGACTGAGTTTTCCACCCTTTCTCTCCATCCATTGTACTAGCTCAGGGAGTGAGTGAGCTGAATTGTTAGAAGTGGTTGTAGAAGTGCCAGTAATCTTGCTTAGCTTTTCCATCCTGGTCATACATGCTGATTAGCGGTACCCAATGGCTTGGTCGGAATGGACAACGGAGGCTCTCCATGCCCTGGGTAAAACATTCCCTTCTCAATCTGGGAGGATCTTTTCTCAGTGTCAGTTAGGGTGCGTGAGTGCAGTGTAGTTGACCAGCCAGGTAAGAACCTGCCCAGATAGTTTGAGTCCTAGCGCTTGGTGAAACTCATCAACGTTGTTTGGACTTAGCGTCTCAGCTTAAACTTTTATGATATCGGGTTTAGCGATGTCCTGCCTGATGATGTGCCCAAAGTACACCGAACAAGGCACCTGAACCAGAACATTGTCTATCACAACTACAGTGCTCTCATGGTCCTTGAGTAGAGCGCTCATAAGCCTGTGGAAGTCATAATCCCGAACGGAAGAACCCTCCAACGGGTGGAATGAAATGTTGCCAGTTTCTGGCAACTCGGCCTGAGTGGAATCTGCCAAGATCCGCTCAATGCATCTAAAGTTCCGCCCTGGCCAACTGATTGGTTTTCCGAAAAAAAAAAAGTTTTTCCTTCTACGCCAGAAAGAAAGGCTCAAGCCAAAGTTAACATTACTTCTGCCCGTTCTAATGCATTACAGATTACTTGAGGAAACTGCTAACAGTACAATTCTGATTCTGAAATAAGCCTACATTGAACTAGGTGATATTTATTCATTGACTACCTTATCATTTGTCAACAAAATGTACAAAAATATGTTTATCTTCTGATTGCTTATATAATGTATATATAATATATAATAGTGGACAACTAAATCTCGTGCTTTGTTTAGTTGATATAAGACGTGTCCCTTCTTCTTTGTGGAAAATCATGCTAGGCACCAGTGGGAGGACTTCTTAACTTCTTGACTTCTGCTTCGGCTCCCTATTTAAGTGGCCAATACTTGTTCAATACTTAAAATGAAATGTCCCTTCTTATCGTAATGCTCTTGGCTCTGTCCTCTCATAAGTAAATATGATAAGAGATTATACAGCCTACTGTTTTAATGGCTTGTGAATTCTCTTTCCTGACTTTTCACGCCGCAATCTCATTTGCCACGGATCTTATTGGACAGAAAGGCATTGCAAGCTGAGTCCCAATCACTGCTGTAAATCCCTCCCCCGCTGAGATCGATCAGCGCAGTCAGACCGATCCAGCGTCTCCCGGGCTGAGTGCTTTGCTTTAATGCTCAATATTAACATTTGCATGAGAGACGATATGCAGCGAGCACTTTTGTCCATATCAGATTGGATTCAATGGGACAGGTAATTGCAGAGGAAGCTGCTTTTTCCCCCCCATGAAACATATACTGAGAAGAAATAGGCTCCTCAATCCCTTCCATACTAATGCATTTTTTTATGGCTGAAAGTTCAAGGTTTACAACCATGTTGATTTCCATAATAAAATTATTTATAAGACGGTATGTACGAATCTATAGTGATCCATAAACGTAGGTGCAGGCACACACACACACACACACACACACACACACACACGCACACACACACACACACACACACACACACACACTCACACACAGATTATACACTGCTTCAGCTGTATACCTGGATGCCCAACTGGCCAGTTAGAATTATGACATCAGCCTTTAGGACACATTGTATAGCAGCATGGTTCAACCAATTTGGGTTTTTGGGTTATTTGGGTTATTTATGGGTTCTTGCTGGGATGGAAAAGCCTCTGAAACAGCATTTAGACCACTGGACACTAACTCTCTGCCCCACCTATTCAGTGGTAGTAGAAATTCTGCCACATTATTTTAAATGAAGAGTTGAACAATTAAATAATAGATGCAAAAGAAACACAATTTCATGGAGGACAATATTTGATAAAAGGCCAATATCGGCACGATATGTTGGCAAAGCAATATATTGGTCTAACCCTGGTAAACAGATTTAATGCAGACAGGCTCAATTTCCCTTTTTGTTTTTTTATGCAACGTCTCCTTCAGAATAAAACCAAGTTCTAGAAAACAAAAGATGTTGCAGAGTTGCAGAATTTGTCGCTGGGGCTGTACCTTGGTTACCAAAAGAATGTCAGTTGGCTCTGAGCCACTTTGGCCTTGTACAGCAATTAGGTGTCTTTATCTTCTGCGAGTGAGGTCCTCCGATACACAATGACCCCTGCCGCAAAATGCAGACTGTGAAATGCAATTACTCTACCGCAAGAGCAGAATACAAGGCTCTTATCATCCCCTCACTGTTCTTAATTAACTTATCCACGCCGCAAATGATTTCTGGCCTATTAGGGCAAATTCTAAATTGGCTGAGGGAGGCGTGCTTTCTCTTGAGATGCGATAATCCAAATAAACATCTCTCTCTCACCAGAATACCTTAGAATAACTCCACTTTTTGTGCTCTGCAAAAGCGGAAGGAGTAAGTAGGGGAGCTTTGTTCTTCGCGTTTCAGCGGAGAAGGGGTAAACTTTAGGCAGACTTTCTGCCGTTTGGGGATCCGGCAAAGCCCCGATTGATAAAACTGGGCCTGTGTTGTGAGAAGTGTGTCACGCTCCCCAGATAGGTCTGGTATTACCATTAGCGGAGAGAGGAAGGAAATGGTTGACTTTATTTTGCACAGACAGGATGTCACTCGCACATTTGATTCCCCTTTAGAAGCAAAAAAAACAACAAATACGCAGAACACCATGGCATATAAATAAGTCATCTGTGACATGCAGGCAATTTCTTCAGGCTACATTCCAGCAGCTTTATATCAACGGTTTTGAATCCGCAACTTTGTGATGAGTTGCAGTCAGTATCTCTTAAGCTCAATGTTATAATATTTCCTTCACGCTGGCAATGACAGGTACCAAACACTGTGGTCTTGAACAGTGCTGTTGTATTGTTAGACTGATGTTGGCCCTTTTATTAAAAATCAGATATCATTCAGTCAGTGTTGTCCACCTCTGATATGATGGAGGTTCCTCCCTGACCATGGCTAGTGAATACTTTTTTTATTATCAGAATTCTTATATCAGATGTCTGACCAGAGAAATCATTCCAGTGTGGTGTGAGAGCAATTTCCTCAACAGCTTCAGGGGTGTCAGTCTGTAAAACCTGCAGTGAAACCCGCCTCACCCTGTTTTAAAGAGCTGCTAACCCATCTAGAAGAATTTCATTAATCTGAGTTTTAGTGTCCCGTTATGGGCTAAATGCTGTTTCAGAGGCTTTTGCACCCAAGAAGACTTGTCATTTTTTTTGGCATGAAAATTGTCAGTGTCTGCCTTGAAAAATCCATATCGACCATATGGCCCTCATGAAACACTGACTGGGTTTACTGGAAATGATCAACCATGAGTCATTCTGTGTGTGATGAAGAGAGTTAAGAGGCTTTTTCTACCCTGACGAGAACAAAATTCTGGGGTATTTTTTATTTGAATTTGAAAAGCTTTTTTTTGAATGACTTTGAACTCAGTAACCGTGCAGTTGGAGGTGATGTCTCGTCCTATGTGGATGGGGCGCTGTACAATCACCACCCTCATCATTCCTCTCCTGCCGCTAGCTGGCCTCTAACCGATTGTGAATGGAGTTCAGCTTCCCAGTTGAAACAGCTTGAAGACTCTCAGTGAAACAGCTGCTACTTATCTCGTGTCAGACGAACCAGCTCAGAGCGGCGTTGCCTGCACTGATAGGGGGTCTGTTTACCCCACAGGCCCACTGGCGGCTAGTGTCCTTTTACCCATGTATGCCTCCAAATGAAATTGGCAATATTCCATCCCAGTGCCATTTGAAGAAAAGCATTTGGGAACCTTTGTAAATACATGCACATTCCTCTTATGAGGAAAATAAACAACCGCCCCCATTTTTTCTTCGGGTGCTTTTTGTTGTTTCTTGTTGCTGCTCAGGACTACTAGCCTATGCGCTGCATGTTGCATTCTGTGTTTGTCGAAGAGCTTCAGGCTTTGCTTTGCAGTTTGTTCTTTTCAAGAGTAAAGGCTTCAGCAAACTGGACTCAGTTTGAAAGTTCCATTTCAAATATAAAGAGGAAAAACGATGGGAAAAAAAAGCGTATATGCGATAATTCCACTGAAAAGTACTACTCTGGAGGCAGAAATAGTCTCATTGGTTGAGTTAAACCTCAATGGGCGGAGCCAAAGTAATGTTAGACTGAAGCCAAAAATGACAAGGTGTGCCTGATGAAGGAGAGGGTGCTGAAAACCTGCCGTCAACACCGGGTCGTATTTATTATTGCCGTGTTGCAAATAAAGCGGCATGCTGGCCCGTTAACTCTGCCCTCCTGCCTTGTCACTGTCTGTCGCGGCCCTGGTTGTAGCGAGCATTGCTACACTTCTGTACCTTGTGTCTTATATTTCCTTCCTCTTGACGTTTATTATTATATATGGTTGTTTTTATGTTTTTACTTCTGTAATTGTTCTGATATTGTTTCCATTGTTCTCCTTTTTCCTGCTGTTTTTACTAATTGTTCTGTTGTGCAAGTGTGGAGGGTGTTTCCCTGCCTTCCACCCAATGCATGCTGGGATAGGCTCCAGCCTCCACGGCCCGAACTGAACTAAGCGAATAAAGACGATGAATGAACGCCTGACAACAGCCATAGGAGGAGGTCACGGGGCCCTGTAGTCTTTCCTAGTGCAGCTGAAATGCTGTAGCTGATTCTGGGTATATTATCCTTATTCATGGTCAGATCATAAGGGTTCCTGTCCTATGCTGTAACATAAGGCATTAAACCTACAGACTCAAACTCTTAGGGCTGTTGGAAAGTATTTTAGAGGGAAACACATATAAATATCACCGCAGAGGAATAATAATTATTGATAGAAACCTTTGCTCTGATTTTCTAGGGTGTGACTAGCCCTGTGACTGTCACCTTCTATGCTACCGAAAGCCAGGCGCAAAGCGGGTATGACACGTGATATTAAAGACCCTTGATATGAAAGATTGAAAAGCCTCCCCGTTCCCCTCCTGAATGAGTGATGCATAGAGCCGGCCTCATAATAATAGAAGCGGAATAAGAGGCAGAGAGCAGCCTGGATGAGTCAGCGTGAGTGGGGGGGAAAAACAACAGGAGAGAACGTCGATAACAAAAAGGCAAATTTCAAAGAAAGCGCATTTCGGCTGAAACAACATGAAGAGGTGGCGGGGGTTTTGAAGCCTTGGAAGTCCTGCGGCGAGACGCCCGAGTTCCAGCTTCGCTACACGTTGCACCCCACCTTGACTTTTCATCGTCCTTGACTCAGAAATGTATGCAAACAAACCCTCGAAAAGAGCGCGCCACGGGCAAACGGGCCCCCTTCGTCGACCTTCGGCGGGCGCAAAATTGATTCAGCTGGAAGTCTAAGCCGCTAAGGCTGGCACCCTTATGTCCCTTCATAATTGGAGCTCTGATCTGATCTGAGTTTATGAAATGGGGAAAAAAACCCTGAACAATGACGGCGGTGGACAAACTCTTTACAACGGCATGGCCATGACAGGGGCAAAGATGCTGTGTATTCTGACTTGTTGGTGAACAGCATGGCTTTCTAAATTGGTCATTCCGGGCGATGCAGACGTGGGGATAGGGTGGGGAGAGGTGGAAGTGTGTGTGTGTGTGGGGGTGGGGTGGGGGGCGATGGATTATCCCTCGTGGGATCAATAGAGAATGGTGTTATCGTTCAATTATGCATCAGAGAATGGCACTATTAATTTTCGCCTCCAAGGCACGTTCCTTCAGTTCTAGGGGCTTTGTGTAGATTTCTCCACGCTCGAAAAGGCGCGATGACAGCATAGATTAGCTGTGTAACACTTCTACGGTTTAGCCCTTTTCCCAACGAATCCCTTACGCTAAATGTACAACTCCCGGCTCGTGGTGAATCAATAAACGTCATCAAGTCGGAGGGTAATGTCTAACACCGGCAGTCGTCGGGGGAAAGAAGAAATGAGAATGTGTCTGAAGTCAATTGCACCTCTGACACATACCCCTTTTCCCTATCCTCCCCTGAGCCTTTGGCGCACAAAATCACTGCTTTCTGCAACAGAGCCCTCTTCTATTCTCAATAGAACAGAGTTTGTTGATTTTTTTCCCACCACATGTTGATCATTCAAAGGGGTGAAGAAGCGAAAAGGAAAATTGCTAAAGGCTTACGGCCCTTTAAGACCAAGGAAATATCATCCTCTACCCTTTCTGATGCCTTTGAGATGGATGGGACGGGGGGATTTGGACAGAGCGACAAGAAAAGCGAGCTGCTCATGTAACGGCTGGACGAGTGAGCGCAATTCATCCACCCCTCCCCAACTGACTGGGATGAAGAGTCGTAGTGGTCGTACGGCAAGAGGGGTGTGCATTTCCCAGACGAGGTGAAATAAATCCGTCTTACCCCGTCCCCTTCGGCAGGACGTCCAAATCCTCAGTCAAAGAGGACGATTGTGACTCTGGCGCGGCAAGCGACTACGGCCTCTGCGCGGTGGCATCCTGCCAACACGGCATGAGCGGCTGCAGGCAGACATAATAGGGTTTAGCAGCTCGCCGGCACGTGATCTTAACACTTTGGGGAGGGGAAACAGATCGCTTTCCATGCCGGCTCGAGGCAGCGGCTGTCATTTTGCCTTGGGGGTAGATACGGTTGGACGGCAATGAAGACGATGAGCTGATGTTCAACCGTCCCTATTCAACCCCTGTTCAGATGATTGGTGGAAGCAAAAGAAGAAGAAAAAACACGTTCTATGTCAGCCCAGGCCCGAAAGACCTTTCCGCATACAAGCAGGTGCTCAAACACCAGCATGTGAAAGTGGATGGAAAAAAGGGTACTGCGAGGCTCGATGACATCCCAAAGCAATATAGAATGAATTGCTCAATTAAGTCTAAAAACCAGCAGTTTCTTTTCTATGGAGAACTGTCACTCTGCTCTGTGATCCATTCTTTGCCTCCGGTTCCCTCAATCCAATGATCTAAATATTCAAGCGGGACATTCGTATATTGGAAAACTGGATTGGAATTGGAAGTCACAAATGGCACCCCGCGATGCATTATTCATCTTCGGGGCTCATTTTCATAACTGACTTTATTCAAATTGCTAAGTAATAATTCATATGCATTTAAATAGAGGTCTTTTTTTTTTTTTTACACTCAACCACCCACCACCCGCCACCTCCTCTTTAAACCAGATACGGCCTTCCGACGGTGTTCTCCCTGGGACACTGTGGCCAATAGCAGAGAGAGATTTGGAATTAGAATAAAGAAGCTCTATCAGCCTGTTAAGAATTAAGATCTTATTAGGGTGCTGATTTTGTTGGGTTTTAACCAGGCTTAGACCGATGGGGGCTTTGAGGGC
This sequence comes from Hoplostethus mediterraneus, assembly GCA_034670385.1. NCBI lineage: Eukaryota > Metazoa > Chordata > Actinopteri > Trachichthyiformes > Trachichthyidae > Hoplostethus > Hoplostethus mediterraneus. Next base: position 891,395 of record JAXDDW010000113.1, on the reverse strand, counting down.
CGATACCGATACTTTTTTTTTTACAGTGAAATTAATGAAATTCTCTTAGCGTTAAGAGCTCAGCAGCTCTTTAAAGGGGAATTCCGGTATTTTTAAACCTGGGTTCTATGTGTACAAATTCGTAATTTTGTACCGCAAAATAGCTACAAAAAGTTTTGGAATTGCTCCGGTAGCCTCAGTCAGCAGTCGCGAAACGGGCTGCAATGGCTGCAACGTAATCTGTTGGGCCAAGTGTGCCGATCAAAGTATGTCCACTAAAAGTGCTTGTTTTTGCCACTGACAGGCTCAGATTGTTATTCCTCTGTCTGAAAAGTGTCTGACAACATTACGGAAAGGATCCCTACAGAGATAGACCTTTTTTTTTTAAAACCAGAAACAGAAGTCTGGCTCAAGGAGAAGTCTCTGAAATCTGAAAGATGAGGTGAATTGTTGCATGAAGAGGTTAAACAAAGATTTCTGGTTAAATCTATCTATCTCTGTTAAATCTAGGTCTATCTCTGTAGCGATCCTTTCCGTAATGTTGTCAGACACACGAATAACAATCTGAGGCGGTCAGTGGCAAAAACAAGCACTTTTAGTGGACGTACTTTGATCGGCGCACTTGCCCCAACAGATTACGTTGCAGCCATAGCAACCGGTTCTCTGGGATACATTTTGCCTTTAAATGAAGAATTACATTTACAAATACATTATTGAACAATTAAATGAAGAAATAAAATGTTCAATGAAAATAAAGGTTTTACAGACTTTTTATGTAGCTGTGGTCAGAGAAGAGAGGTGGACGACATGACCAGTATCCGATATTTAACAAAAGGCCGATATGGATCTTAACCTTAATTTTAACCCAAACTGCAGTGCTTAATTAAAAAGCAACTTGAAATTTTTGGTTTGGTGGGAGCAGCGGTTGCGTTCTGTAGACTTCATCAGAAGTATTTCAAGATGGAAGTGTGGTGGTTCATGTCTTTGTGTGCCGCTTTTGCAATCATGTGAATAAATTGTGTTCTTTCTTTTAGGAATGGGGGTGGAGTGTGGGGGTGAGTGGATTAAATTCATTGGGAGCATGTAAAGGGATTAATGTAATAATGAATGAAGTAGATTAATGCAAACGCAGGCAGGGGTTAGCGTGTGCTCTCATGCTGCCTTCCTGTGCTGTCGGAAATATCACAATTACTAGTTAAGCGCACAAGAAAGACCCAACGAAGTGGTAATTACTCCTATCAACAACTGATGGCAAAAGTGATGTATTCTATGTTATTTGGCATTCCACATTAATTAATTATGTTAAATGCAGAAAAGTAAATTCAAACTTAAATTACAATTCAATATACATTTTAATTAATGTCATTTCCAGTGACAAAAGATTAATATTTAGATTATTGGATTTAAAGAGCCTTAGGCAAATAGTGAAGCAGAGCTGAAACAGTGACACTCCTCTATAGAAAATATAAATCATATATATTTGCTGTATATCAAAATAAACCAACAGCCAACTAAACTACTTTCAGGGTTACAGTGTACATTTTGGTGTTATTAATTGTATTATTATTTGCGACCAAAAATAACTTGAATGCACTGGCAAGTCGTAGATACCATCTCCGAAGGGGTCAACGGGAGTTTACGAGGAGACAGTGAAGGCAGCACTAATCAAATCCATGCCTTGTTTTCCTGAGCGCCAAGCGTACTCAAATTAGACGCCGTTAGACAGAATAAGACCGGATAGTAGTCAAAATAAAATCCCGAAAATATTATTGTATTGTGGTGCATGAGTGATGGAAGGGTAAATCTGTGGCAAAACAAATAAAACTGGATGAGTTAAATACGACACACCACAGAACTACTATCTAAAAATGTCTGTTCTAACCCATAGCAGTGGCAAAATTCAGTCAGAATTTTCAGTCATTTTCAGTCAGAATAGCTCCAGCGAAATGCTCTGTGATTAATAATATTCAGGCATAAATCTTTATTAGGGCAAATTTACAGCATATATCATACTGAGTAATATTGAACCAATGTAAGCTAGATGAAGGACTTTTAAGGAAAATTGCTTGCTTTAATGCTTTTTGGAAAGTAGATTTTTTTGCCCTTTATTGGTGGATGTTTGCTTTATGATGATCCCTGACTGGCACTTATAGTTTATCTATCTTTATTCACCGCTACATCACTGCCTGTATAGCTATTAATATATGCTGTGAAAAGGACAGCAACTGTTTTTTCATCTACTACAGAATCCTTCTTAAATGTATTGATTACTTTCTACTTTTGGTCCTTTGTATCGCTCAAAAACACATTCACCACTGTGAGTTTTATGTTGAAAGTTATGACCGGAAGTGGACTTTGTTATTCAGTCTAGCTTGACGCTGCTAGGAATCTGAAAGGGAGGCAGAGGAGGAAAACGGTGAGGAAAGGGAGGACGGTCGGCGGTACCGAGGGTCACAGGGATGTACAGTAAACACAGGCAGAAAAATGCCCAAATATCACCGGCAAAATGTGGACGTTTGCTTGTTTTTCTTTCTTTTCTGCTGCTGAACGGTATACTGGAAAGAGCCAGCGGAGACACTGGAGAACAAGGTAACGAAAAGAGCCGACGTGCCGTAAAAACTTCTCTCTTTGATTATCTACCAGTTGCGTGTAGAAACACTGGGCCGTCACTGATAAACACGAATGTTATTCAGAGGTCTATTGTGTGTCTGTTAATGTAACATTTGAGCTTTTTAATCGAAGCAGGGAAATGTTTTGGTGTAATTGCAGCATTGAAACTTTCCCTAGAGTGGCTAGTCCCGATGCGTTGCGCCTTGAGTGGTGAAACGACACGCCAAACTCCCTTCAAAAGTCTGACAATTTAACGCTGCCTTGCTTTTCGGCAAAGGGACATATCTGCTACAACACGATTTAAGGCTTGCCTCGAAACACTAGGATCCACTCTTCAATTCGGCATACACATAACACACCAAGCAGTAGTTAGTTGAATAAAAGTTCAACTTTTATAACTGGTTCGCCTGTTATTGCCACAATCTCCTTCCGCCAAAATACACCGTGGTGGGTGGTAGCAAGTAGTTCGGCCAATTATTAAAGTTGAGAGTTTGTTGAATTAAAGTGATGGGTGGTGGATCATATATACGCCGAATTTACCAGACGACTTTATTTGTTTAAGCGCATGAATCATGTTTCACAAATTGGGTACACTTGCATATAAGAAAGGCATCGTTAAATTGACAGATTTTTGAATGGAGTTTGGCTTTACCTGTCTCCATATAAGACCCAACGGCACGTATCGGGGCTATTACGGAGCGGCATTCCTTATTGTGAATCGATTTTTTTCTTGATTTTTAAAATAGCATTTCCCCCGCCAGATTAAATACCCAACGAAAGTATTCAACAGATAACCGAAAAATTGGCTGTATTTATTTATTCATTTTTTAAAACTATTTTTTCCCTCAGACGACAGAATCACGTCTGACTTCCCTGTTGTGTTGTCCATAAAAGGCAGAGTATTAAGAGCAACATCTGAGTTGTGCAGTACAGCAGACGAGTACAGTAGCCAAGTTTTTTTCCTTGTCACAGCTATGCCAGTTAACTCAGAGAGTGAATTCATTTTTTTATTTCCTTTTTTAAATCACTTTCCCCACCCTCAGTGAAACAGCCTTAATGAAAATTGCTGATGGGAGTTTCTCGAAAGCTTCAATGTTAAGGGCCTGTCTAATTGCTTGGCTTGGATTCCCGCGCGCTCTATATCTGAAATGACCCGAAATTAACTATAAAACTTTAATTGAATGTATTCAGGAATGTCCCATTCTCAGCAAACCAGTTAAAATTAAAGTTGGCTGATGACTGCTGGTATGACCAGCTCATCCCTGACCGGTGTCATGTGGATTTAACTGCCCCGCGGCAAAAAACAAACAAACTCCAACCCACTCAAACAATGGCCACTATTCACAGAAAGCTTTCTGGAAGAAATCTGCCAGTTAATGTAGTAAACAACCCATGCATGCTTTGGTTTCTATATGGACCTCATCCCTACAAAACACAAATCTAGCTTAACATGATTTTTCCTGTTTTTAGAAGATACCAGAACTAGGATGCATGGAATCGCAGTAAGGTCATGTGGTACTTGATTGATCCATGTGGGGAAATTCTCTCAATTCAATTACTTTATTGGCATGACAGTGTGAATTTTCAAAAACCTTGAAAAGACTTATGAGTGAAAACATGCACAAAACAATTGTGCATAATCATCAATATCTAGAATAATGTAAAACAGTTCCTAAATTGAGAACATGTTTTCTCATGCCCTCCACCACAAGGAAGTCAGAGGTCAGGGTCTGGAGCTGGTAGGGATTCCGTGTCTTGCTCAAGGACACTTCAGCAGGGTGGGGGGTTTTGAACCGGGGGGGTTTTCTGGTTGGTCACAAGGACAGGAAATGAACGATGAACGTCCCGCGTGACCTCTGACCTTGGGGCTCACAACAGTCTGGGGTCAGGCCCGGTCTTACAGTACTTGTGGAAAACTTTGCGTTGTGTCGCTCTGTTAAGGTCATCGCTTGGGGGCGTATCACTGGGTGCAGGCTAAGATAATTAATTTTTCATAGGGCATTTTTTTTAATCTATGAAATAACATTAGACATTGATTTTTTTATGCAGTGGTTTGTGTGGGCTCGGTATTTTCTTCTACTGCTGGCTGTGTGGTGGCAACATTTTCTACTGCTTCAGATTTGGTTGTTTTCATTTTCCTACCCGGACTCTACAACGGTCAGGGATGAGCTCGTCATACCAGCAGTCAATGTGCGGTCATCGGCTCCCACCAATCACCTACGGCTGCCCACGGGGGACAGTAGTCACGTTCAGGAATGAATATTTCCCCAGCTTGACATGACATGGGGGCATTTTTTGCCCCCTGATTTGTAATTTCAGGGGGCAAATGTTATGAACTTTCAAGGGCATTTTACCACAAAAGATAGTCCGTCTGGACTTGAATTTATGCTTTACTGGAGTGAGGTAGCTAGCTAAGTGCCTATTTGGAATGTGATGGGATAATAAGTCTCTCTTCCATCTTCCAATCAAAGACTAAGTGGAACTAGTTGCAAAAATGTAATAATTTGCATAATATTAAACTTCATGCGCATCATGGGAGTGTTTTGCCTCGTTGTCCATCTGATCACGCTGCGCGCACGCGGTTACTTGCTTCTCATAGGCCATTGGAGACCAAATGTTTGCCTTGTGAAATCGTGTCTGGTGTGCAGCTGGCTTTATGTTTAGAGTGTGACTGAGGCCTGACAATGGGGATTAGGGTTGGATCTCTTCGCCCTCTATCTCACAACAAGCCCTAAACCTTGCAGAAGACACGTTTTCTCTCTGATCCAACTGAGATTACAGGGCAAGCTGCGGCGTACCAAAAGTGACAAGGGAGAAAAGTACCCCCATCGACTTCGACCCCGGTTACTGCAATGGGAATATGATCCCATTGCAAAAATTCTACCTTCAGAAAGGCGTTCATTGATGTTTTCCCTATTTTCATATAAATTACATCTGTTTAATACCACTTAGTATGATGTATACAATGAATTTATGTCATCCTAGGTGGTACACTTCATTCCTGCAAATAAAAAGGTGGGTAAACTGAGGCAAGGTGTGTTTACCCTTCACTACATCCCTGCCCTTTCTCGATAGCCCCCCTCATTTGTTAGGCTCGGAAAAGTAAAGGGCGGAAGTTTATATTCTCAGTGCCGCAGAGGCAATACATCTCGCACCCAAAAACAAAATTTAATACAAAACTTGTCCAGCACTTTGGAAGGAGAGATAAACAAAGCAGTCTGATTGCACAAATCCAACAGTTCCAACTCCTGTATTCCATTACAGTCTTGCACAGACGTCTGAAAGTGGGCGGAGGAGGGGGGTTTAGCCGGGGACTGTCAAAAAAAGCACAATTCAATCTTGGTCTCCTCTCTCTCAGGCCTTAAGCGATGCATTTGAATCAGGAACTCTCTGATATTATCAGACGGCTCCACGCGCCACCCTCTCGGAGAGCCGAAGTCCATATCAATTCTCGCTTTTCTACTTCTTTTGTCAACCTGCAACTTCTCTCCACACTCTGGCGTTGGTCGAGCGAGCTCACACACTGTCTTGCTCGCAAAGTGAATTGACGAACAGGTTCTTTTGAAAACTTTTCCACCGGCTTTTCTCAGTGGGCAGCATATTTTTCCTTGGTAAAGTGGGTGGGAGTCTTAATTAACTTTGAGTGTTTATTTTGGCTTCCCTAGAAAGCCTTGTAGGCGGGATTTGCATTATCGACGTGATTTCAGCCAGTCACAGAAGCATTTCAAAGATTTCAGATCACCAGCAATCTGCGGTATACCGGTATAATAATAATAATAATAGTATATATAGCTATTATATTAGCTTTGTGCCATGATATGAATTTTCATGTTTTTTTTCCATGCACCATGCCAACGCCTTAAGTCTTTTTAAGAAAAGGCATACACTGCTACTGATGTCGTTAAGCATTATAAACTCATTTTGAAGACCTTGAGGCTTTGACCGGCTCCATTTCGGGGGTTTTCCGACTAACCTATGCACTATAAAATGATTGTTGAAATACAGCTGGAGCTCACAGGACCTAGAATAACTCTGAATTCCCAATTCCTTTTTTTGCGATTTCTTGAACGTTTCAATAAATGAGGCAGAGGAACCAGAGGTTCCTCAAACATCCGATGCAGAAGTGCACTAGAGTAATCAGCTGAGGTGAAACCCTTACAAAAACGTAACGTGGAAATGACAGACTTCATTTTCACATGTGCAAACATTTGTGAATATGTGAATAGGGACAATCACGTGGAAATGTCAAAGTCACATGTAACTTTTTTTGTACGGGAAGTTTCTAGCTATTATCCTCAATTAGTGATCATGAAATTAATCAGTTGATGGAAACGTCAATAGCCACACACCCTGAAGACTGTCACCGTTGCTGAAAAATCAATTAAATCTTAATCTGATCAGAATGTGTAATGTTGATTTAATTGACTTACTGCACTTAATTACAGTGCATTTTTTGTTTGTCATTGTGTGTGTGTGTGTGTACTGTCAATAATAATAACAAGTACCGGTAGTTGCGAAATGTGGACAGCATTGTGAGGTGGCTATAGAATGATGCCACCTATCTGATGGTCCTGTAGATTTATGACAACATAGCCCGGTGTCCTCTACAGTCGAGCTTCTGTGTGAGTGCTCACCCTGGATTATAACCGCAAGGATTGTACCGTCAAATCCTGCGTATTGCCACTCTCACAATCTCAGATATATCATCAAGAGGTAAAAAAAAAACCCCCCAACAAACGTCCACGTCCTCCAAACTCTAATGCACTTTTGCTCAGCTGGGATTCAAATAACTCCGTGCTCAGCAGTTTCATCCACAATATCTGCCTGCAACACGGCCCATTTACCAAGCGCCGAGCCCAGTCTGCCGAAAGCCCGGCGGGCCACGCGCTTTTGCAATGCACGGCCTGTTCTCCGAGCCTCAGAGGAATCCGTATGGGATGATCGGAGAACTCTTGAAAGTGTGGGCTGTGTTTCTACGGTGGGAGGGGGGGCGGGGGCCCTGGCTGGCTCAACCTCTGATTAGACAAACTTTCTGTTGCAACACGCTCACCTAATTCAACACTGCCTCATTTTCCAACTACAAACACCACGCCGGTTCGACAGAAAGGTCACGCCCTCTGAGATCCCCCCCCCCCCAGTTTGAAATGCAACAAGGCTGCGTCGCTGTTATTTGCGACGCCCACAAACAGATACTGCAGAGAGGCCTTTCCGGGCCACTGTGTGGGCTCATTATTCATCTGTGTTGTGTTTATGCTTTGCGTGTCGATGATGTGTAGGTGGAGAGGTTCAAGAGAGTGCTCTGTTGCTGAAAGCTTTCCATTAGGATCCAACACCATCAGTCCCCCCATGCTAGGATACAATGGAAATTAGCTCTGTATTCTTACAATACAAAAACTTGCAGAGTTTCTAACCCCTTTTATGATGAATTGAGGACCAACCCCCTCTTACACAACAGATAATTGAATTGAAGTCATGCGCTCAATAGTCTCGCAACTGCATCTTAAAAGTGGTGACGCTCAAGATCTTGGTCTGTTTTTATGTTTATGAAGTTTGAGTTTCTGTAGGTAGCGCTTTTTCTTTGTCTGTTCAGCCAAGGTGACTATCGCCACCTTCTCTTTATTTACTCAGTTCTTCTCTTTATTCCAAACAAACTGCTGTTGCTGCTGCCTTGACACAAATTTGTGTTTCATTTTACGGACTGTAGCTTGCTTTGGTTTGTACGTTGGCTTGACTGCGTTGTGATTGACAGAAGGCGGGTCCTAATGTGGCTGCAGAGAATGTTTAGCTATTGGTTGAAAGATTTATTTTGGAGAAGAAAAAGCAGAAGCTACATTTTGGTGGGAGGTTTATATGATTTGTTACTTTACAAAACACAATTGTCTGCTTCTTCACTGTGACGGATTACCTTTATTGACCGAATTAGAGATCCATAGAGTTGTTTTGTACACCGATTGGAATTCAATGGGAGCAAATGAGCCTGAGAGATACAGCCAAACTGAGTTAAAGATCTCTTTAAATGCGGCGTACGCATGTAAAAACCTAAAGAACAAAATCCAACGACGCTGGAATAGTCCTTTTAATAAATGACAAGTAGACTAATATATAGTCTGATCACTTCCTTGGAGAGTCAGGTGACGCTAAGATAATAAGATCACAAACAAGCGTGACGATCTTAGTTCATTATATAAGCAACTAGGTAGGTTACTTTCATTCTTCGCAATCCAGTCACATGTTTTGAAAATGTTTTTTTATGAAAAGACAGCGATGGGAATTATGTTATTTTCTCACCTGGTGTTAAAATCAAGGGCACACTGCCAGTGAAAAAACGGGTAAGGGTAAAAGCTTTCATGACCTTGGTTGAATCGCAATCGCGTCCCATCGATCCGACAAATGGACATTCATTGATATGAAAATGTTGCGGATTATTACGTAAAGCTTTTCATTGCAGGGAAATGTGCACCCTAGTATTGAATGTGGTTATTATTCTCTCCCTCTCCCTCTTCCCCACCCACCCCCCCTCCGGGTGTGAGGAAAGGTGTACAGAGCAGTGTGTTCCCTTTAACAATCATCGGCGTGGAGACAGAAAACCACTTACCCCTCGGAGAACACTTTGACTGATGCGTCTCGCCACCTCCGTCCTGTGGAAATAACGAAGGAAGCGACGAAGAGAAACCAATGCGCCGAGCACCTCGTTAAGATCGGGATGATGATGATGAGAAGGGGGGGGATTTGAGGATGTAGGAGATAGAAGAGCAGAGTATAGCGGTGTAGAGGAACCAACCGAGTGAAGGAATAAAGGGAAGGATGGGGGTGGCACTCCAACACCTACTCGCAGAGAGCAATAGTTCACCATTGCTTGCTCCAACTGCCTACATCTGCCTCAGGGACCGTAGGGTGTTTTTCAAAGCTGTAGTCCGTTACGAGTCGATTCCTTCACTACTGTAGGGTTACCATGCAAAGACCGTGCATAGAAGAAGGCAGCATCAAACCATAGGTTAGAGCACTCTTGTTTTACTTTTTATAGCTGCACGGGCAACCACAGTGTGATACAAAACATTACAATGAAACAAAATGGTACAGCATGAACATACCTGACCAGAGATGTTAAAGGTCCCCCTACCACCAGCAAAAAGCCCTGCCATTGTCCAAGTCCTAGGCGGAAATACTGGGTAGAAGACCCCATTATCAGCTGAATTTGTTCATTTGGTACGATCAAATCCTACGAGTGCTTGGAAACATGCGGAAATGTGTTTGTGTGTTTGGAAACAACCTCATTACCAACAAGATGTTTCAGTGGCCTTGTAGGAAATAAAAGACCTAATAGGCTGAAATGTATTTGCCGAACTGTCCTAATTCATAACAATACAAGATTATCAAACTTGTAATTGGTTGATGGATTGGATACCTTACAAATACAATTACATAGTCCTACCATCTGATGAAGATGCAGCCTGGATTTTATCTGTGTCCAACTCCAATGCTGTCTGGACACCCGACAATCGGCATTCATCAAATATACATCTGTTCTACGAACAAATCGAGGTTTCCTGCACGTTTCATGAATCCCACATTGGTATTTTAGTACGCACACAAATACGACAAATTTACGAATTCGAAATTTTACGAAATTCACATTCGTGAATGAGGCCCAATGTGCGCTAGTGTGATGATGCTGCCACTAAGCCTGTCCTCAATCAGGAAGTGGCCCTCAGAGGAAAACAAGGTTAAAACAAAGCAAAGACATGTTCAAAATAAATATAGCACAATTAATATCAAATCAAGCCATAATAATAATGAAACTATTTAGTCTAAAAATAGTGTGTATCCAGTGAATGTGTTGTGGCTGTTCGCCTGAGAGTTGAGGGGTCAGATTCCTCACCCTCACAGCCATCGCCTAACCTATAATCGGGCAGTTCTTCCTGTAGTTTGGGCGGGATCGAGGTGGGATCACGTACTCCCTTCAAACTAAGCTCCATGGTTGGTTTTGCGTTGAGAAATTTCCTTCCTCTACAAGGTCTTGGTGCGATTGTGTTCTCAAATGCCCAAACGAATCCAACTAAGGGGGAAAACTCATACTGGCTTTAAAGGAAACTACCACACTCAGATACTCTTACACTGCCATACATCATCAATCTGTGATGCTCAATGCATTCCAGGAGTTACTTTGTGATTTGTAATTTACTTCTTTATCGTACCCACTTTCCCTCGTCTGCTTCTACTTCTTCTACTTCAGTCAGTGAGTTCCTAGTTTTCCTCAGAATGGCATACATTCAATTTTTCCAACATATGCATCAAATTGTAATGTGTGGACTGGATCGGAAGTAGCAAAAAAAATGTTCCATGCTGTTCTCGGCTGTTTCTGCCCACCACAAGTCAGGCGAGGATGAGATTGCGCCGCTGGACCTTGACCAGCTCCCGTAGAAAACGGCGGTCTGTTCGGGGTCCAGGCTGGGGATATGGCCGTGGAAACAGGGTTCCACCGGTTGAGCAAAGTGCTGAATCCTCAGCTGCTGGAACAGTGGAACTGCTCAGTGTGTGGTTGCACTGGGCAGTTTCCAGCGGGCCAACAATGCCAGACTGTGGTTGGCACTGGTCAGCTATCGGTTATGAGAGTATGCTGTACAAATGTATAGCAGGTCATTGCTAAAATATGATGTTCGACACCTTCCTGCCTCGAAACCATCCTCAGGGTTGTGATTTGCTGTGTGTGTTAACACAGGCACAAGGTGAACTAAACAGTGTTCATCAAGTCTGACACAGACGGTCTGTGTTTTTACTGGAGTTCACAGCAAAGTGAATCGGAGTGCATTGACCAGTGGAATACTTCAGCGGTATTTTTGCTTTTAAATGAGAGGGCTGCTTTAGGAAAATGGCTATTGCCAGCAGTGCAGCAGCATATTTTAAAAGGCATGACTTGCAGATGTTCATAACATAACTGATATAGTCAGGGAACTATCGATTTGTATGTTGCTTTATAGTTTAATGTGGGATGATAGGATGTGTGCAGAGCACTGCCTATCAAGCCAATAACAGCCAAGTTGGTACTTGATGTACTGCAACAGTTTTGAGCAAATATTTAGTTTTTCAGTTTTGGGAATAGTGAGAACTCTCTCTCTCTCGCCCTTTCTCCCTTTCTCTCCCTGCTCCAAACGTTCCACCACCCATCCCCAATTTCACAAAAAGTTCCCAAAGTGGGTTAAAAAAAAAAAATCTATTCACGTTCAACCTGGTGCTCGGCGGCAGGGAAAAGCGGACGCTGTGCCATCTCGGTTCCCTATCACTCCAACGTTGGGCATTCGCCCCAGGGAGAAAGGCAGGAGAATGGGTTGAAACCATGGAGCACGGAGCGGGATCATGCATGCACGATGCGGAGCGTTGCGGCGCGAACAGAGCAGAGTTGTCATTACCGTCGCGGTCTCTCGTCGGTCAACACATCATTACCCGTGGTAAAACTGGTTGACAGTAATAGGTCAAACCGAGGTGGGGTTTGCATCAGATGACATCAGCCAGCTGATTGGTGAAATTAGCCACGTTTATCTCTTCTTTCTTTTTGTCTCCCCAGAGAGCCCTCTTCCAGTTCCCATACAAAGCGACTCCAGACAGTCATTTCTCAAGAAGATAAAGTAGTTGGCGTGTATTATTCCTCTTTCTCCACCCCTCCCTCTCCCCATTCTCTCAGTCTCTATCTCTCAGCCGCTGGAGTAGCTGTCAGATATAGATCACCCCCTCCCCCCCCTCCATTGTTTATCGCTAACACCCTGCAGTGATGGCTCGTCGGGTATGAAACCTCGCAAGTGTGATAAGATTGTGTGCATGTGTTCAAAGGTGTGTGAGAGAAATTGAGATAGCGCATGCTTTTGCACAGCCAGTATTTGAAGTGTAGAGGGTAGGGTTCAACTGATAATTACCATTTTTCATTTGAAAAAAATCCACAAAAAATCCACAAAAATTTCACTTATTCAGTTTTTTCACAGCAGAATTGTAGTCTTGTCAGGGTGGAAAAGCCTCTGAAACAGCATTTAGACCATTAAGACACTAAAACTTAAATGATCTTGTACATTTGCCACTAAGTTATCATTGTTATGTGGCAATAATTGAACCTTTTTTAGCCTAATGTACCACCATGCAATATGGGCCTAGATTGTTGTATTCTCTCACTAACAACTAACATAGAAAGCATAGCTTGGATGCAATTTTGCACTTGAGCATCTCAGAATTAGTTATGAATCACATGGACTCCCATGGGCGATCCCATTAAAAGATCTTAAAACAATGTGAAAGCGATAATGTGAAGGTGTGGAAATAGTATTTTTTTTCTTTCTGGAGTTGTTTTGAAGTTTCCCAGGTTTCTCTGAGGTGTCTAATTCAGACGGAGAAAATGAGTCATAATCCTTGCATCAATTAAAGCTGCGATCCATAATCAAGCGACAAGACGTACGCGCTATGGCGGCTTTTGTAACCGGGATGTCCTCAGTTCCCCCCCAATACCCCGTTATCCTCCAGATGTATTTATTCCTGCAGTATTCTCAATATGTTCAATTGTTGTAATTGCTTCTATTATCTTCAGCAGTCTCTATTGGTCTTATTCGTATCCATATTCCGCTCTCTGCTACTGCGATGACCCAGTTTCTCCACAGGGACGATTAAAGTTTCATTTAATCTCATCTAATCTAACTGAAAATGTTCCTCATATTAAGTAAAAACCTCTGCTTTTGTCTGCAAAGCCACGTTCAGTTATCTAGTATACTCCAGTGTAGAAATGAACCAAATTACACAAGCACCTCATGTCTTATTTAAACGGATAAAAGAAGAAACATATTGTACCCAAGTGTAATTATTACATTGTGTGGTTGTTTGGGTGTGTTAATTCACAGAGCTGAAAGTGGGTAGGCCCCTCATCTTTTGGTAAGTAAGCAAATAAGCAAAGGAAACGAGATAGGAGAGAAAGATGGAATGGGTTTTCACCAAAGCCCGTGGGGAAAGACGGTTTCAGAAGGCAGCAGACTGAACTACACGACTATCTCTTGACATAAGACTAGCTTTTGCTTTGTTTAAGTAGTAATCCATTACTTTTTATCACCAGTTGATGTAACACAATAGTGATTCAACCAATACCCAGTTTGGGAAAGCGTTTAAATTTTTTGTTTTAAACACCCGCCGTCTGGTAGGTCTTTCGTGGGAAAAACCCTCGGGCACACAGGAAGCGATGCGTTTGCGGTTCATTCGGAATAAATAGAAGAACTTGGTAGTTAGCATGAGCGGCAATAGCCACCGTGGCTGAGCAGACAAAGAAAAGAGCGCCACCTACAGAAATGTCATCAACACTAAAATCCAAGGAAAAAGCCACAGCGACGAGGTTGAGAGACAAAGACGGAGACTAAATTATAAAACAAGAATCTCGTGGATTATCACTTTAAATCCGACTGATGTTGTGGTTGTCCTTCCAGTAAGCACACAGGGTTATAAGGGCGAGTGAGAGGTGACCCACACCTTAGTAATACTCCACCCGTCCCTTCCTGTCCCACATTTTCATCCCTTTGTCCCAGCCGGACATGACACGGAGGAAAAACCATCCATCTTTACATTTGCCGCCTTTTTGGTTTGATTCAGTCAACGTAGCCTGAAAGCAGAGGTTTACGCAATGAAAAGACGAAAAGAGATTCCCCCTAATCATCACCGCACTTTGCTAAATGACTTCCACTAGTCCAAGGTGTATTACATTACATAGTATATATTGCCAGAAGCTCCCTAATTTTGTCAGTGTGTTGACTCAAATTGTTCCAATGTGGATTGTAAATCTGGCAAACGTGGGTCGCATTTTTTTTTTTTTTTTTTGGGAGAATGATGAGAGGCTGAGCTTCACCTCTAAACACTTCTCCATTAGTTTGGCGAGCTACCAGCATGTCAAATCTATACTAGAGGAACTGAAAAACTCTGCGTGCGGAACAGAACTCTTTTTAAACATAAAATGATTTTCTTTGGACCCAGCGGCAGCCGTTTTGTCGACTGTCGACCGCCTCTCTCAAAAGTTTGTCCAACTCATCAGTCCCCTTTGGCCCTTTGTCCTCAGAGCAGTTGCGGAGGTCATAGCGGTACGGAACATTATTATTATTCTTTTTTTTTGGGGGAAACCGCTCGGTGCGCTGCCGCCTCTCCTTTTCCGCGCGACAAGACATGAAGCTGTACTAACACAGCTGTAACAGGAGACAAGAAGGAGAGGAGAGCCGAGGAACGGGACATGAAAGGAAGCGTTTAAAAGCTAATTTACCGCAGAGAGCTCGATCTCTCTCTCCGACTGTGAACGGATGCCCCGGGGTTTGGCGTTTGAGCGGGCGGATAAGACGGTGTATCCAATGAGCTCTCTGCTAAACTGGGGAATGAGGTTGAGGATCTGGGATGGCAGAAGCGGGCCCCTCCCTTTTTTTTCCCCCTTTCCATATCCTCTTCCATCCATCCATCCATCCATCCATCCATCCATGCATCCACCACCTCTTCATTCTTTCCCCTGCAGAATGGGGAATATCGGCTTAGCCAGCACACGTGCACCGCCAAACGCTCGCAAGCAGTGGTTTCTGTAATTGAAAAGCTTCACCGGAGACTCGCTGGAAGTGTTGCAACCAGGCGAAGTGAAGCAAAGGACAGCAGTGATTTGTTGACTCCTAGCTTGCGCGGCGCATCTGCCTGGTGTTTATTAACCACCCCGAAGCCTCATCTAGCGGCAGTCGATCATTTAGGAGGAGCGGCATGATGGAGAACCCCCCCCCCCCACCCCCACCCTCTAATGCCTCTGCTGAAGCTATTAGCCAGCCTTCATATTTTTCTGCAGAGAGGATGCCATAATGACTGAGGCTCCAAACTTAACATGTAATTTGTTGAATTTTGAACACAGAAGGTCATGTTTTGGACGCTATGCCCTAAAGAATTGCTCCACCCGATTTGAAAAATGTTCAGTTTAATACGAAGCAACACTTGAGATGCTCAGAAGCTTTAAACGTTTCCTTTGGAAATGCATCAACCGCTGCGAGGGGGGTTACGGACTGCGCTTTGCACAGCCAGATAACATGTGATTTTCATACTCAATCGCACTTAGAGTCAGCGGAAATTTCCAAGGCAGTTTTTAATCCTATTTTGCAGCTTCGTTTTAAGCTTTTCACCACGGGCGGCATGCAGCAGTAACTCTCTCACTCGGCCTTAGCAGAGAAAAGCGTCAGTCTGGAACAATTCGAGTAGCTCCCTGTCATTCTTAATCAAAAGTCTGATCAATACCATTTGCCATTAGTGCCCTTTTTCTAAGTTCAAAACAGACAATAACCGTCATTAACTCAAGTGGATCAAGGCTGTTCCTGAGTGGACCTAGTGGTTTTCCGAGCCACGTGCAGAGGTGGGAGTTCTAGATACTTTTGTTCTGTCACAAAGGGGAAGAAAACGGGGTCTCCCACCCAAACAACCATAGACATGCGCTCCATTCCGTTCAGCCATTCGTTATTTCGCCTGCCCCCATTCTGAACGCCTCAAATGTCACAGAAATGCCCCCCCCCCCACCCACCCTACCTCTTGAAGTTATAGGTGAAGTACTGCTGACATTTTATGGATTCCTTTCAATCTTGGCAGCTATTAATTGGTGACCTTAGCCCTGGGGGGCGCATTGATCTCCCTCAGCCTGAAGAAACGGGGCTATCAGAATCTTATTTCAAAAGTCAAATTTGCCTCTCGGGATATCGAGCACATACCACAGCAGAGTGCACAGCTTACAAAGCCTCTGTTGAGCCTGTGTGGAGGTGTTAGTTATGCAGATTGCACAATGAGCACACTTAACAATGACAGTTGCCTAATGGATTACAAAGGGGAGTGTGATGCCTTTTTTGGAGCCTGTGTGACAAGAACATGGAAGAGGCCCGCGGCGTCTTATGAGGCTCCCTTTCTGGGCACTATTGTTAAAGCAGTGTGATGGACTTCCTCCGTGGGCTCTCAGCCCAGTTGGTTGCTAGCTAAAAGGGTAAGCAGCAGAAAGAGCAGTCGAGCTCAGCGTGGAGTTCAGTTGTCCGTTGTCAGCTTCAGCGCCATTGGCTCTCGGCCCCACTTAATTGCAACCAAATGGGGACTCTGTGTTCCAAAACTCCAGTCCATGAATGAGTATTTGTTAAAGGGGCATTGAGTACGATTTTTACTGGCCCATAGCACAAAACGGCCATAATATATCTGGGGGGTTGATCAATACTGATTTCTGGCTTTCAAAACTCAGTTTCCGGCTGGAACTCTGTTTTGGAATGAAAACGTTGTCAGTTGCAGGCCACCATAAGCCGTGCCTGACGATGTTGTCACAACTCCTTGGTTACTAATAGATGTAACCAATGAAATGCCATTGATTGCAGAATAAATGCCCCTTTTTAAATGGATGTCAAGACTTGCATCAGGAATAGCAAGAGTAGTTGTCGTGCTAAAGCGGGAGCCCTCACACACTCTGTGCAATTAGTTACATCTCTGTCACACCTTTGTCCACCTTTTTCTTGACACCCCACCCCCCTCACATTTCTCTCCGCTATCCAACAGTATGTATTTTACATTCACTGCAAAGTTGATTTTACAGTTATTGTCTTATTTCCATGTTTCTCTGTCTGGCTCCTCGTTAGCAGCTCGGTGCAGGTTGATTGGGCCCTACGAGGCACCCAAACGGTAGAGATGTAGGGGGAGGGATACAATGCCCTAGGTAGGGTCGATGAACACAAACAACAAACACAGCCACTGCTGTCCTCGTGCAGAGAGGTTTCATACCCATTTGTGTTGCCCTCAGCTCATCATGAATTCTCCTCATTGGCGTTGGAAGAGTAAACTGAGGAAACTACGTTCTGTTTGTTTCCTAGACATTCCTTGTTGGCTCCTGGTTTAAAAACCGCATCCTGTGGCTTCCGTCATTCATTTGGTGCACTGGGAAAGGCAGATATTAGTATTTTTCCCGCTACCTTTATATTGTCGGGTGGTCAAATCATTGTGTATTCCTGTGTGCGAGGGAGTATGTGAGTTTTGGGGATTGAGATGGAGAAAGGGGAAATGATTCAGACTCTCGATACAGCCAAGACTAAGGTCTTAATAAGTCTCCAGCCTTGTACTGTCTTGTTCTGTCTTACAGATGCTATCAGCTAAATGTTCCCTGGAGTTGGAATTAAAGTTCTGAAAATCCCTGCGTCTCGTCAGGTCATTGCTTTTCTGCCAAAGCAAAAGCGGCGATGTTACAACGTTATCTGTGATAGAATGTGCAGCCGGCTCGGTACCCGACGCGTATGAATCATTCCATTTAAATTCAACTTCCCGAGAAGTGTTTTTGTCAAGTTTGAGTCAGCCTGTGATTCATCTGAGGTAATCTAGTCATCATGTTGAGATCCTTGCTCGGTGAAAATGGATCCATTATTCTACATAACTGCATTGCCGCATCGACTGCATTCAGCCCCGCAAGAGGAATGCTGGGACAGAACCAGAAAAAGGGAATGTTTGTCTCTGCAGTCGTGGCATCTTTATTTTTTACTTTTTAAAATTGCTTTTTAGAAGTTTGGTCGACGTAGTTAACTCTAGATGTGAGTTAAATCAGAAAGGCATTAAATTACATATCAGACAATCAATTGCATGTGTCTTTCTACTAGCATAATGATGAAATATTTCTTCCTGTGCTTAACCTTTAAAGCTTTTACACAAGTACAGTTCCACTATTTTTACCGTCCTTTATTCATCCTCTTCCCTGTTTCGAGCAGCGTTTCCCAGCGTTAACCTGGTAGAAATCCATGCCAACAACCCCCGGAGCACGCAGTGACCTCGTATATAATGTTGACCTAAGAGTCTACTGTCTTATTAACATGCTGCACGTTTTGTGTCCTCTCAGGGCCGCAGAGGGAAAGGACGGTGACGGCACAGTGGCTTTCTCAAGGCCGCACCAAGAGGGAGGCTGGGAGCTCAACACAGGTCAGATATCCCATCAACCTTTCTTGTGACCTTTCGTTTCAGGGTTGCTCTGTTCCCGGTCCTGTAGCATCTCAACACGAAGATGACCCCTGTGCATTGGTTTCGACTGATATATACGGTGCCGATGTTGACCTGTTTTCAAAAATCAGATACGGTCCAGTCAGTGGCATCTACCTCCGATATGATGCACTTAGTTTGATTTCATTGCATATGCAATGAAACAAATTCCTAATTACGCCGTGTCTAATATAGATATTGGGAGCACTAAAAACGTCTATGGTTATTGGCAGTCTAAATATTCCTCAAAGCAAAGATGATGTTAGCTCTGAGATGCATTTTGGGAAACCCAGCTTTGTCACAGTCTGGTTTCATGGATGAATGAAGGATGTCTATTCTTGTGGTTTTTGTAGTCTTATCCAGAGGGGACACTTGACTGTGTGATATGGTTATTGATATGGAGGCGTTTTGCTGCCCTCATTCTGAGCCCACATCCTTTGTAACCTCCCCCGCAGTTGTGTGTGTATACACACACACACACACACACACACACACACACACACACACACACACACACACACACACACACACACACACACACACACACACACACACACACACACACACACACACACACACACGGGAGGGCGAAGAGATAAAAGACGACCTGTCCTTTAGAAAAAATGATGATGAGGGAAGGAGTTCTACCAGTGTTGCTAATTCACCAGCAGTGAAAAGGACTGGGTGGTTCCAACAGCAGATTCCATACAAGATTAACAATAGTACAGTTACTGTAGAGCAGAGCATTGGTTATGGCCACAAAGGAAGACAATGAGTTTTGGTGGTTTGGGGTTTTGGTCGGTTTAGCCGTTAAGTAATAAGAACATGGACACCAAAATCATCCAAGTGTCCCCGGTAGGCCCAACACTCCATGCTAACACTTTAGCATACACTATGTTGAGTGATAGTAGGCTCCATGCTAAGACTTTAGAATACACTATGTTGAGTGATAGTAGGCTCCATGCTAAGACTTTAGAATACGCTATGTTGAGTGATAGTAGGCGACTATCAGGGACTACTTTCCCCATTTCCATAGGAAGTAAAGGTGGTGGGTGATGGGAGTCACTGGGCAGCGGATGACTACGTGGTTACTCACCTGAAATAATTCCAAAAATAATCCTGGCTACATCAGTGATACTGACTGACATTTTATTTTCTTAAATGTATTAGTCTGCAGGCGATATAATTAAAATCGTTTATTAGTGAAAGATCAGTCTCCCAACATTGGATAACTTAACAGCTAAGACAGTCTACTAAAAACCTGGTGTATTCCTTTAAGCTGAATTTCTGACATCCTCTGTTTGGCAGTCCGAGATGTCTCAAGTTTCTAGTATTTTGCACCACTGTCACTGCTTCGGCTCGCTGTTGTCACTAGGGTGATCAGTGGTGTAAATGCCATCTCTGAACTCCGCTTGTTTCTGGAACACATCTCCCCCTCATCTCCCCCCAGGGAGAACAGTATTAATGCCTTATAAGTTCTCATATGTTCCTCCCCGTTGTTGTGTTTTCAACATGCACTCTCCTATGGCAATTAACAGCCGTATGAGACAACGTGCAAGAATGCAGACTGAATGCATGCAGCGGCAGGCATGTGACTGGAAGGTTGCCAGATGGATTCCCCGGACTGGCTGGGAGAATGTGGGCGAGGACAGTGAATGAGTGACACTCTCCTCTCCCTCAACAACTACGGTGAGTTGCCCTTGAGCAAGGCACTGAACCCCCAACTCCTCCAGTGGAGCTGATCAGTAGATGACTGTGGTTGTACCTGGCAGCTCCCAGTACAGTGTGAATGTGTGGAACTGTGTGAATGTGGAGCATAGTGGAGCTCGAAAAGAGCAAGCATGTGTAGTTGACTGAAAAGACATGAGTGCGGCAAGCTTCCCCTCCCCCCTTCTGCCTCACCATGTGTTTAAAAAAAACAAACTTGGAAGCATTTATGGCAGATGTACAGATGAGTAGCTGGGCATGTCCGGTGCTGTGCTGAGTGACTGAGACCTTGTTATGTTGGTGATATCCGCTGTTGTTAACATTTGCTGGCTAGAGTTTCCAGCGAAGCATGGAAACATGGCCCAGGGCCCTCCTTTACACTAGCAGATGTCCCTGCTTGGCCTGACACTAGGCTTGGCAAGAGAGAAAGAGTGGTGGGTGGGGGGGGTGACCAAAGCTTGAGGCATGACTCCTTCAGAGTCAGTCCTTAGCCTTCATTCAAGGACAGAAGAATCATTCTTTCTTGAGTTGAGAAAATAACTATGTTGTTCAAAATGGGATATCCACCATGGGAAAGACCTGACCTTGGCTGATAAAGTGGTCGCTTGCGTGAAAGGAAAGTCGTGAATAGAATAGTGTTTAACTTACTGCACAATTTTAAAATTGTTTATTATGTAACATTGAGTGATTAATATCATTTTGACACAAATCCGTCAGAGGTGAGATACATCACTCCTTTGTACCTGTACACTATCAAACTACATAGCAGTTTACAACACTTGAGAAAATACTCTGAATACTAATGCTTTTGTTGAGCAGTATCTAATTTAAAGGAAGTAACACATCTGCTATGAAAAATGTAATCTTCACATCTTCAATCAACTTCCTCTTTACATATCTTCAACTATCAGCAACAACATATCAACAACTTCACTCATTGCGGCAAAGTTTCCTGTAAGATGTCTCGTGGTTACTGGCCCGACGAATCAAGAACAAGCAAAATAACCAGAGCTGAGTCACCGCACAAATCTGGAAGTGTCTAACTACAGCACCAAGTCGGGCCCTCGTCGGCTCTTCCTCTTGATGATTCGATGCCTTGCTTGGCCGGGCTCCCCTGTGCGGCGAATGGCTAATTGACGCTGATCGTCGAAGGCATCTCGCCGCCTCTCGCGCATCTCAATGCTTACGGCGGCGAGAACGAGGAGCCTCGCTGACATGCATAACCGCACCAAATGATTCAGACCCATGCACTCCTCTGCATACCAGGGCCGGCATGCTAGTCGGCATGCTAACGAGTGGATATCGAACACGTTGGGCCGGTGTCAGCAGTACAGGAAATTAAGAGGCTACCGGTAATACACGAGGGATCACTGCGTCCATAGGAAAGGGATTAGAAAGCAATGAGAATACAAGGTTGAGGATTAACGGTGGTCGGTGGTGGCGGTAGCATCTTTACGTGAACGAAGAAACTGTCCTCCTCTCTGATTTGGTTGCAGGGTCATTTTGGAAAGGTTTCTTTAAAGGGGGGGTATTGTACTCATTTTGGGCTATTTAAATTGTTCCTGGGGGTCTTTACAAGACGTTTGTGAAGTCTAAATATATATATAATATATATATATATATATTATATATATATATATAAAAAAATCCTAAAACCATCTTCTGTGGTGTGATCTTCTCATTTTCTCCATTGTAAAGAACAGGCTGTTTTGAGGGTGTGGAGGTTGTATGTAATGAGCACTGCTCTGATTGGCCGCCTCACTCGTGGCATGAGGTGGCCAATCAGAGCAGTGCTCATTACATACAACCTACATGCAATGTGGATGTGTGAGCAACACTCTCTGCTGTAGCCGGTCTGTTTATGTCTCATGTCCATAAGCTTATTGAATACAACTTGCAGACAAGCTAGGATTGACAATTTTGTTGAACTAGTTAACCAATATATTATTGGATGCAATCTATTTGCATCCAAACAGCGCAGCCAAACAACCAAACACGATTGTACTAATGGTGGCTAAAGTTTACCAAGCCTGACACGTTCGACTGCATTTTGCGACGACGTAAATGGGATTGGTTGTTCACTTGGGCGTGGGCATGCTCTGAGAGGGGCTGGACTTGCACCTTATGACGTCCAAAAGAAAAGTTCTGAAACGTTTTTCTCCTATCTTTGGCACCGTTTTGGGAATACAGAAAAACGGGTTGACTTCCAGATTTCAAATTTTCTCAGCTGCTTGTGGAACATGTATAAGCGCCAGGAATAAACCATTTTCCATAATGTGGGATCTTTAAGATCCATTGTCTCAGGTTTGGGTCTGGTTGGGTTTCAATAAAGACGTTCTTTTTGTTAGAACATCCATCAATCTCCAAGCGTAGTTGAATTTGTTTCTCCTTTCTATCTATCTCTTTTTCTAATTTGTGCCCCTCGGTTGAAAGGCAAGGCTGCGTCCGTTGTGTTTTTCTTGCGGCGCTCCTGGAGCCGGTAAAGGTCAAGCATCTCGTTCAAGGATACTTCGGCAGATGTGGCTGCATGGGGGGATTGAACCCTGTCCCTCTAGTTGGGGGAGGGGGACAATCGTACTCACCATCCAGCTGTGACATCGTTCAGTCAGAATAACAACTTAAACGATGTGACAGAGTCCATCAAGTGGGAACCTTTTTTATGGTGCCATTCGCTTGATTCACTCATTCTACCATACCTCAAAAAATCATACAGCATCAGAGGATTCATCAATCACCATTTGTTGTCTAAGCTGCAGCGCTCCGTCTTAGATCCTTCAGTTAATTGTCAGGGGAGTTCAGAGACTCGCTGTGGCCTCTGCCCCCCTCCTCCTTGTTTTTTAATCTTCCCCCGTCTTCCTGGAGCTCGGCGGCATCTACCCCCACCACCTTCCTGTCTTTCTGTGATTAGATTATCTCTCACCTCGCCAACAAGCTGGAGACAGCTGTGACATTCATCCCGGCAAGATCAGGTAACGCACCCAGCAGTCAAATCAGCCCCGAGGGTGGGGGCGAGGGATAGAGCGTGATCCATGCCTAATAGAGCCGCCGCCGAGCAGCGTGAAAGGGGGGGGGGCGGCGAGGCATACAGTAGCTTTTATGCGGATGAGCTTTTGCATGCACATCACACAATCACACAGATGATGCACACTAGGGTTCGCCCAATATGGTTTTTGAAGGTCAACACTCACCGTATACACCAGGGGGTGGTCCTTATTTCAAATACTTTGGAGGAGGAATCACCTAAAATCAAATCGTAATGAAGACATCCTAAATAAAGGGATAACATGGTGTATGCGAAGGGATATACTTTCATCATATCCCTGTGGGCAAAAACATGTGAACTCCTTCAACCAATAACTCCTTTATCAGCAATGACTGAGTAAATATCTCCCTTCATATCAAATATCTCCCTGAGCTCCTCTAAGGTCTTCTTGATCAGCGCAGTGTTTTTCACTCTCCTGCATGGTATCACCTTACCGGTTAAAGAAAACATGAATCACTTTTTAGAGCCTTTCGGAAAACGGCATTGAACCCATGGATTTTATAAAACTGCCTCAGATTAAGTTTTTCACTAACTTTCCTCACATTTTTTTCTCTGGCATTCGTCTCCTTGAAGCATTTGAAAGAGAAGGTTCAAGGCACATTGAACTGTCAAATGAAGTGGAATGGTTTTCATAAGTGTTCTGAGATAAAGGTGGCTGCATTTGAGAGACCTAAGGCCACGTAAAGAGCAGCATGTCATGAGAGGTGAGACCATTAGCATTTATCAAAGATTCAGGATTTATTGGTGTGTGTGTGTGTGTGTGTGCATTCATGCCTTATTTATATATATACATTTGCAGATGCACTTATTTAACCTTTATTTATCCAGACAAGGTTGACGGAGATCCATGCTCTTTTCCAATAACACCCTGCTTCGCGTTCACTCATTTTTCATACATTCCCACTTGGAGCTGCCCAGTACAACCGCAGTCTCCATGGAAGCACTTGAGGATTCTCAAACTTCTCAAACCTCCAGTTTGAACTTCTCACACCTCAAACCTCCACTTGTATGGACGTGGCGGCTGTGGCTCAGGAGGTAGAGCGGGTCGACCGCTAATCGAAGATTGGCGGTTCGATCCCCGGCTCCTCCAGTCCGCATGTCGAAGTGTCCTTGGGCAATACACTGAACCCCAAGTTGCCCCCGAAGCTGCGCCTTCGGTGTATGAATGTGTATGAATAGTTAGACTCCCCTGATGTGCAGGTTGGCACCTTACGCCTTGCCATCAGTGTATGAATGTGTGTGATTGGGTGAATGTGAATGTAGTGTAAAGTGCTTTGAGTGGTCGGAAAAGACTAGAAAAGCGCTATATAAGTACAGTCCATTTACCATTTACCATTTACGTGTCTGTTAACAAACCTCATTCTGGAGAACCTTTGTTTCATCACCTTTCTTTGGAGAAAGCTCCCCTTTACGTCCGTGTCTTTCTTCTCCCTCCCCACCATTAGCGAGGATTTCACGTGAAATCCGAGGGCCGAGACTCGCTTCTTCAGGTGTCACGGTGCAGTTATTTGGCGCCACCCAGAGTTTGAGTGGTGTTTGCTCCCTACCTGGCCAAACGAACCGAACTAAAAGAGTAATATTCTCCCGAGTTTGAATGAACCGCTCCAGTCATTGTTTGGTGTGAATGCGCCCTTCTCTTTGCATGTGAGAATTTCACATTAGAATTCATGCACGCAGGGTGTCCAGGTGGCTCAGTCGGCTAGAACATTTACCATGTAACTGCAAAGGTGTGGGTTTGAATCCGGCCTGGGACCTTTGTTGCATGTCATCCCCTACTCACTCTCTTTAATCATCTTTGTCACCTCTCTCTGCTTCAAACTATCTAATAAAGCAGAAATTCCATTACAAATAACCCTTTCAAAATAAAAGTGGTTTTCAGATATTTCACAGGTGAAAACCTCCTTTTTTTTTTTTAAATAATAGAAAAGAAGAGAGAGAAATGTTTGCATTAGTTTGCTTTTTGGCAGGCATAGCAAAAAACTTCTAGATATTACTTCCTACCCCCCTTTTCTTTTTTCCTCCTTAAATCAACAAGCGTGTCCAATTTGGTATTGTGTAAACTGAGAGAGACAGAGCGAGAGAGGGAGAGAGAGAGAGAGAGAACTCCCATAGGTGTTGCCGAGATACTGGACCACTATCCCACAATTCTTGGCCTTTCGGTTGCCTCTTTTCACCAGCACCCGAAGACTCTGAAATGTCAAGACCCCGTCCGACAGACAATCACTGACCGGTGATGTTAGTTAAAGGGAAGCAGAGGTGACAGAAAGGCACTTGGAAGTGGAAAATAGAATATACAGAGTTTCTTTTTTTGTTGTTGTCCCAGAACAAGAAAACAAGATTTGACTCTTATCAGATGATTAAAAGTGCAAAATAACAACTAATTATGGTACTTTGTAGACAACGAAGGTCATTGGTTGAAAGAATAACACCTTTTAGACATTTGATCCTCAATATTTTAGAGATATTGTTTTGTTAAACCGTTTACGTCGATCTGGATCTAAATGCCGGCAGGATACCGTTCATCACTCGTGTTGGTCTGTATTGTGGCTGACGGGAGGGAGCTGCACTACAGTCGGTTCAGTGTAGCTGTGTTTGCTTTTTTATCTTCTACCTTCCCTTTGTGTGCATCTGGCATTTGTACGCTCCTCCGCATTCCTGCGTCTCTGTATGTTGAGCGAAGTCAGCAATAAGCCGCTACCTCTGTCGCTGCCAAGCCCGCCTTCCCAGTGGCGCGCTGGTAGGGTTCGACCGATAGGGTTTTTCGAAGAGAAGAGATACATTTTTTTTGCTGCCGAGAGACAGTATTTTTTCAGTATCATTTTCTTCCCCCAAAAATGACAAGTATTCAATGTTTTTCTCTGAATTGTATTCTTGTCAGGACGGAAAAGCCTCTGAAACAGCATTTAGACATTCGTGGGACACTAAAACTCAACCACTCTACTCAGTGGAAGGAGAAACTCTGGGATATATTAGGCCTTTAAATGAATAATTTTACAAAAACATAATTGAACAAATAAAGGAAAAACCCACCGTTAAACACTTGACCTGTTGGAAAAACAGCCGTTCACAATAGCCTCAATAGACCAGAATGCAATGCAGCCACAAGACGTGTTGAGTTTTGAGTAAGGGGCGAAAGTCTCACTCTACTATTATTGCTCTCCCCACCTATACGTAAAACCCAGCTGAATACAACAAGTTGAGGCAAATTCTCTGGGCGTTGTTGAAAGGCACCCTGGGAAAAGTAGGAAATCACTAACTGAAGTAGAAGTAGACGAGGCAGGTTGAGGGAAAGTGGGTACACACAAAAAGGTAAATCGCAAAATAACAGGAATGCATTGAACATCACGGATTGAATGCTTTCTCTGATATAATAATACTAATATATTATTAGTAGTATTACTAAAGCCTCACTTTCTGGCTCTCTCTCGCTCTCTCTCTCTCTCTCTCTCTCTCTCTCTCTCTCTCCCTCTCTCCCTCCCCGTCTCCCTCTCTCATCCAAGGTCAGGATGCAGGGTCAGGTTATTCAAAGCCACGGGATGTGCGTGTCTACAGCATGTGTGTGCGTTCACATCTGTTTCTTTGTGTCTGAAACCTGATATCACGACCTCTGCATTATAAAACCAAACAAAAAACGAAAACAGTAATTCCTGCGCCCAGATCTGAACCGTCAGTCTTAATTTGAAATGTTACAGCACAATAAATGTAGGCTCTGTGGGGGCGGAATAGCGTTGGAAAATATTCAGGGGGAGGAATTACATTTCTGCAAAAAAACAAACAAAAAAAGTCTGCCACACTTCAAAGCTGCAGATTGTATTATATAAATCTGAATTAATTTGGTACAGTTCTCATGTCAAGGATAGTGTACTGTTGTTTGATTTGTGTGGTGACTTAATAGTTTCAGGCTCTTCCAGCAACAATGGAACAAGAGGATTTTTGAATTTAAAAAACAAAAATGCAGGCAAGAACTATTCACAAGAGAGAAGAGATTCCTCCTCTTCGCTGAATAGTATGCAAGATAATTGATTCTTGATCTATTCACTCTGAATGAAAATATACAATATTTCTTGAGGAAATGTCAAGGTTTTTATCACATTTTTATTATGAATACTATGAAATTAGTGTAGTGGTTAAATTCACTTGTAATTTACCCAATTGAAAATGCATACTGAAGGTGCAGTTCATGTTTTTATACATTATTTAACTGTGCAAGCTGACTAAGAGTGGATTCTTATTCATAGTAATGACTAATGAGTAACTGCAGTTGGGAGCTTCTGCATAAACACGTTCACACATAGAAGCCGTGGCCGCTGGGAGCTGCCCAGTGCAACCACAGTCCTGGGATGTTGGCAGCTGAGCAGTACCAGTACAGTCAGTGGGTTGAGTGCCTTGACCATCCAGCTGTCCCCTTGGAAAAAAAAAAAAAAAAGCAGATTTGCTGGTCCCAAGTAGTAATAAGCGACCGATTGATATACACAACAGTGATCTAACCTCTAGCCAGTTCATGAAAGCTTTACTGGTGCTGTTCATTTCGGTGTCTGGTAGGAAGTGATGCGTTATGCATTCCCAACAACAGCATTTTGTTTGGAATAAATAGACTGGGTAGTTAGCACGAGCATTAGCCCCACCTGCAGAAACTCCAACAGTTTATCCCAGGAAAAAGACACCACAGTACTGGACACTGTTTGACAGACAAGTGGGAGTAGACCTATTTAGTAGTAGAAGTATCTCTATTTAGTTGATCACTGTTAGGTGTACTTTCTACTATTTCTACTATTTCTAATTTCTATTCCAAACAGTGCAATAGGCTATATCAGGCATTTTTCCCCCAAGAGTTTCTTAAAGTTTTGAATTGTGAATGGCGTTGATTTACTGAATTAATTGTGCTGAAATCGAATTGACCCCCAGTCTTCCTCCCCTGCCAACTGCTGCAGACACAGCTGTGCTGAAACACCATTTGTTTTCTTGCCTGATCGACAATGAGAAGTTAAGCAATGCTGGAGCTGCTCATCTCCAATGTACATCTGGTTCTCTTCCCCCATAGGACTATTGTCGAGCAGTGAATCGCCAAGCCATCACCATAAAACTTCCATCTGGACACAAACGCATGACACTAGTACCCAGATGTGCAAACTATTCCACAGTTATGAAGCTGATTTGAAAACAGATTGATTTATTTTTACCCATACTGGGGAAAAATTACATTTCACAGAATCTGTTATAGATTATTATTATTAATAATAATAATAATAATAATAATTTTGGACTCTGGCATTTTATTCCTATTGGCAACATATAACTGCAAGTATATCCAGAATAATTTCAATGAATGTCATCTATTAAATAAATAAATGTCATCTATTTGAACATATTTGGACATTTCTATATTATTATGATTATTATTGTTATTATTATTATTATTATTAAACATGACATGACCATGTTTTTTGGGGAAAATAATAATTAATAAATATTTATAATAATAATGGTAACAATAGCAATAACAATATGAATGCGATCATCAGCTCCATCATGTAGTCTGACAGCAGCAGATGCTTTTTAGCAGTGCTGTCATCCATTACCAAACCTCTGTCACCAGTGGTTTATCAGATCAGGGGTTAAACCAACAGTGAGCTCTGTTTGACATCTCAAACAGTCCATAGAAATATATTACTAGTCCTCATCAGCCTACTCCTTGTACGTCCAGCCCCTAATGTCATCCACTAAATACTTGTTTCCCCAACAAAACCACAATGCACCTGGGCTGCAAACCGGATGTTTTTGTGATTTTTGGCGTTCTCTCGGGTCGATGAGGTCTCCGTCAGTTTCGGAACAACACAGCTGGTTTCTTCCAGGCGTTCTCCAACTGCACCTGGTCGTGCAAACATCCAAATCATCCAACCATGTGTTGTCGTTTTTGTTTGTTTGTTAAGATCACTTCCTTTTAAATCCCCAGAGGTGCGGGTTTGATTCTCAGTGGAGATGCTGTAGAGTAGATCAGTAATTCTCAAAGTGGGGCGTGTTGACCTCTGGGGATCCTTGAGGGCGTTCCAGCAAAACGTTTAAAAAGTTTAATGTCACTATAATGTAATTCACAAGAGACTATCCCAGAATATGTAAGAATGACTATTGTAATCATAGGTGTCACTCATCACTATTCTCTTCCCACATAGGGGAGATAAGGGTAAGACGAGCCACTTATTACAAGTTGTGCTACTACAACAATATTCATGTGTATTTATAACAACAATTTCTATGTAGTATACTTAAGTTGTTGGGAAGCTAAAGCTAGCTAATACCGTACAAAAAAAATCGTTTGTGAGGATGTGCGTCGACATTTGCATTATTTTTTTAGTGCTTTATTTTTTTTTTCTTGCGCTTGCCTTGACAAAAATGATATAATGATCGTCTGTGCGCTAAAAGCCAAGCTTTTTAATCCGCATGTTTTGCATCGATTTTTTCCTCCCCTCGAGGCCTTTTCCTTGAAAAATACTTTTCAACACTCACCTGAGGGAACAAACGTTCAATATACGGGAGAAAAATAATTTTCCACTTGATGTATGTGACAAGTGGAAAATTGTTGAATATATATGTTGAATATATAGACTCTGTTAGCAGCTGGGGTAATGTTAAAAAATACCTTCCATTGTCGAGACGATATCAAGTGTTATTTTTGTTATGTTATTTTTTTTTTAGGTCAGACTGCACCCTTGTCTGTCTAGCAGGTGATGTCTGTCTGATGAGAAAAAAGGTGTGCGGTGTGTTTACAAGCTAGAGCTGAGTGAGATTAGTCTCTGGTGTGACAGAGAACATGGCGTAATCCGTTAGAGATCAATTTAGATCCATTTCTATACAGCAAAATATAGACCACAACTATTTTTGCTTATGGTTGCACAGGTACAAGTGGCTCCTCTTACCCACAGGTTTAACTTACCCCATTCTCCCTCACAGTGTCGACAGTTCTGCAGTTCAATACTCGATCAACAACTAGCATGTTTGCTTTACTTATGCTTTACTAATTCTATCCATCAAGCTGCGCTTCTAATCAAGAAGAATGGTGTGTTAGGCATGCAAATATAGAATCTATCAAAGGTTGTCTTCCTCATTGCCATGAAGAATGCCATCAAGGCCTTCAACTAAGCTTTTAAAAGCAAGCAGTTATTTACTTTTGTCAGCGCTCATTTCTCCCTCGTTCAAAGGACAAAATGAACCCAGCTCTGGCGATAAAAGGATTTACAGTTTATATATAATGAATTGTTCTGGGTGGGGAAAGGTAGAGAGAGAGCGACGTTAACAGATGTACTGTGGCAATAAAGGAGAGTGTGGATGAATCCGTCGGGAGTTTTGTTTTGATTGCCGCGGCGTCTGCTGTCTGAACGGCGTTGAGGGAGAGTCTGCAGTTGCGCTGCTCCAGCAGGAGGCTGCTTTGATCAAGCTCTCTTTAGAATATGGAGACATCTTCGACAAAGACGAGGGAGATGTCAGTCTGCTGGGGTTTGGGGGATATTTCAAGGCGCACAAAAGGGAGATGACTTGTTTTCAAAGGAATTTTTTAATTTGAATAGCGAGTAGCGTGTTTTTTTGTTTTGTTTTTTTCCCTGCAAGCAGATGCCAATACACACCAGGACCGTCATCTATAGTAAAAACGTAGGCGAAGACATGGAGAATGACACCAAAACACACAAACACTCATTCTTTCACTTCAGAAAGACTTGTTAGACTCGGCGAGACAGTGCAGGAATCAAATTCCATTCTTCAGGATGAGCATCCTCTGTCGATTTATCTCACTTGTCATTAGAGCGAAGGTTGCTGCCTGTGAACAAATAGGCAGTACATGGGAACACCGGCAGCTTTGAACAACAGTCAAATTTATAAAGGGACATCTTTCTCTGCCTGCACATCCATCCTTTTCCCCCGTTGCTGGATGAGTATCACTTTGTCACTGATCCCTCCTGGTGATATTAAGCGGTCTTGACAGCCTTGACAGATTGGGCAGACAAGCTAACCAAGAGTCTGAGACTTCTCCAGTAAACAGCCTCGGCATGCAAAGGGTTCCCAGGACCTGAAAATGAACATTTTCCCTTTCCAAGAAGGCGTCCCAACTGCACACGGTCTAAGATTGTGGCTTGGTATCAGAGACACAAGCAGTGTCTGTGGCACCATAGTCCATCTTGGCTCCAAACACTCCTCGTCGGCGACTTTCCTGAAAATGATGGAGCCAGCAGAAACTCGTGGGAAAACTGAATTTGCCGCCAGCGTGTATTGGCTCTGGCCTCGCAATCCTGTCATGTTGCATTTGGGCTCGTTGTATCGAGCCAGACCCTTGATGAGAACCAGAAGGACTGATCAGAGTAGCAGTTGGAGCACCGAACAGATGTAAAAAACCTGAGGCTATTTTCAAACTTCATGTCTGCAGTTCTTTGGCTGAAAACCCTTAGCAGAAAGCTGCAAAATAGTCCACATCTGCGTCTCCTTTGCCAGATTTTGCCAAGTACAAGCATACACTCCGGTCTTACGTCTTAACTCAAGCCATGTCCTTGGTCGCATTGTTGGACAATTAAATGGAGAAGCCCCCCCCCCAAAGGCTTTTGAATGATATGAAATTGATTGCTATTTGTATTGTATTGTTTGGTTGATATGCAACGCTTGAATGTAGAATAGGAACGAAAAACAACAAGCGGTAAGAGCGATGTAAATGAGCAAGTTGAGTTGGAGGTAATTACAAAAGGCCTTGGTTTCCACCGAACGGTTTAGATAAAGATTGATAATAGTGCTTTAATTTCAATTTAATTTCAAGAGTGTTTGTGTGCATGTCCTGTGTTTATTTGAAATGTGCATGAACCCACATGCGACTGCGCGGAATCTGAAACGCTCTCACAGTGAAGTACGAGAGGCGAGGGGAAACCGTCCGAGAATCTATCATAACTATTATATGGAGTGAGAAGAGGGATGGAAGAAGTGCATTTGGCTGCATCTCTCAGAGAAATGAATTGTACTGTACTGAATTCTGGGACGGTACTCTATCAAATCCCGAGTCTGTGACAGAAAGTTGGACGGCGGTCGACTCTTCCCTCTGTTCACACAGGGGGGAGAGGATGTAACTTATTGTATATGTAGGTCATTCACTGGCCTTTATTTGCTCCATATCTGAATCTTTACACAGATAAAGGGACTTTACAAGCAATTATTGGCAGGGGGCCAGGAAGTTCAGGGCCAGTTGAATTGAGGCATAGCGCTCTAATAATCAGTATTTCAGTGCAGAGATGAAAAGGTCGCCGAGAGTGGAATCACAAATCATTGGCCCTTTTCATGGAGGGATTCTATGAAAGCATGTCCTGTATACCCTTCAACAAATTGCGTTAGTGTGTGTGCAGTATGTGTCCATGTATTCTAGATGGTATTGTGTTTATTGACTCTCAGTGTGCGTTCACACTGTGAGCAACATGATCACCAAGTCACCAGAAGTCCATTCATTTCCAATGGAGCTGGACAACCAAAGGAACTCGGGCAAGGCGTAGAAAAGTCGGCAAGCTGTCAATGGGTGAACTTGTCGTGGTCAGCAGCCATCAGCAACCGGATTTCTGCACTTCCTTGTTTCCTCACCAATGTAATGTAGCTCCTAATGGACAAGTTCAAAGCTTCCCAGCTCTCTATAACGTTTATTTGACTGCAGGAATAAAGCGTCTAAAAAACTGATAACTAGAGAACGGTTGCATCCATCGGGGTCAATTGTAAGCTCAAGTAATTAAATTTAATTTTTAATTGTTTTGGTTTATTTTCAATGAATACTACCTGAGTAGCATACTCATAGTAGCATACTACCACTTGCTAGCTATTATCAAGTAAAGTTAGTTATTCTAAATGTATGAATACAAATGAATGAATGAGTACTCTCGCACCGTATCAGGCAGAATAGAACAAACCATCGACCAAGTTGCTTGCATTGTCAACAGGCAGTTCAGTGTGTGTGTGTGTGTGTGGGGGTGGGTGTTTGAAGCCTCACTGATGTCATACCAGCCATATGGATGGAGTGAAACCTGAATCCTGTGAACACCGATGCAGCCTATAGCAGCCTACCACTGGCTACACTCAGCCAGGGACTAAGGCAGGCTCGTAAATACTCTGCCTGGGTCGACAGTAAAACAGCAGAACTTTATTCCTAACTGCATTTTTGTTTAAGACCCGCCCTCAGATGCCCAACTCGCCTAAAGGGACGCTTGCCGCAAACCCTCGATGACAAACTTCCATAGTCCTCAGTGTCCGAACACCAAACTCAAAACTGTGGCCCAGTTCCTACTGATGACGCATGTTCTTAACACAAGGTTCATACATGTTTAATAAAGGATTAAAAAAAGCAACACACAAAATTGTAGAGTCTTCCCCCCCGCCCCATTCATTTTGTTGTGGAATAATTATTGCTAATGCGAGGCCCTACAGCCAACATATAAATTATAAAGCAATGCTGCCAAGGGATGGCTGACCATACTTGAGTGTAGAAGGACGGGGTTGCTTTTATCCCTTCACACAGAGGTTTCATTTTCTTTCATCGACAGGGGGCCATCATGCTTTCGTCACGCGCTTTGTTCTAGGGATGGGACGATATACGATTTTATCTTTTATTGCAATAAAAAACACTCAAGATAATTATATCGTGGTGAATTTCCATTATCGGCATAATCGTGAATATCCTCATGAGTGAAAAGGCTCAGTAACGTACAGTCCTTTTGATTTCCTGATTAATTTTGAATTGCCATTTGCCACAAGTGGTGTGAGATCACAGAACCTTGCGTGCTCCTTGTGAACTCGCAAATCCAGCTTTCTTGCAAGGTTAATTTGCCACAAGGGTGAGCAAGTCCGTAACTCCGCATCTTCGTCTCGTCAATCTGATCGTCGTCTCGTCACCATGGCTGAAGGCTCGGCTTGCCCATTGTATCCCCCACAAAAAAAGTCAAATGCGATGTGTGGAAATACTATGGCTTCAGCAGCAAGGAACGACAGAAAGATGAGGTGCCCATCATAGCTAATTTGCTGCATCTTCTAACGTTTCACTCGACAGTGCGAGCATTTCACTCGCATTTGTGACTAAAAATAGATGTGTGCGAACTGTAAAATGTATTTAGGAGCACGCATGCTTATAAAACGTTTTACAAAAATTACAAATTCACTATGCGAAAAGGTAAGATAAGAAGACCGAATGCATCTACAGCTAACGTCAGCCAGCAATGCAATCAGATCGGCCACCGCTAGCTAGCTCCGTAATTACCTACCTTAGCTTAGTACCGCTAACGTTGGCTAGCTAGCTATGTTCACGTGAACGTCGTTACGGCCGGTGAAATCCTTTTTAAAGCTGATGAAAAAAGCTGTTCCTCTGTATAAGGTGCCGACGCAACAGTTCTTCTCCAGAACATAGATACCACGAATGTACCATGAGATGAAAGCTGACATGACCAGAAGGTTGGCACAGGGCACTTGGTATGCTGCCACCACTGACCTGTGACCAGCAGTGGAGATGGAGGTGAACCATACATAAGCTTCCTTTATTTATGCAGGGGGACCTTATAATTTATTTGATTATTATTTGATTTTTTGGCATTTATTCTGCTGTCCTTGCTGTACAGTTATTTAAGATATGTGCACTAAAAACATTTGTTTCTTAACTAAAGTGATTCCAGTATGTTTTAGTGCTATTTTAAGAGTTTTAAGCATACTTTGATGATTATCGGGATAATATCGTGAATTATTTTGGCCAGGATAATCATGTCATGAAATTTTCATATTGTCCCATGCCTACTTTGTTCCGGTATGCTGTGCCATTGTGAGTTGAGTGGCGGTAGACATTCACAAGCGCCATCAATCACAATCAGCAAGTCCAATCACACCTGCCTCTTTCTTGCTTAAATACCGCTAATCAACTGTAGTTTTTTTTTTTTACAAGAGATCCAAAGGGTTTTTCAAAAGCCTTGCATCAAATCTAATTTTAAGGTCCAAACCCGCTGATGTCCGCTCAATTTCTGTGGACTGGAAATTTATGATTTGGGAGCGATGACATTATTATTTCGTCAATGTAATAAATTATCAGATGTAGGTCACCAAACTGTCATCAGTTCTTTTAATTCCAAACAAAGCATTGCACGGTCAAGCACCTGAGTTTACCTCCAAATTATCAATACCCTTAGGTCCTCAAGTCATGACCTCCGACCGAAGCTAAAGGGCAATCGGGCTTTTGCTGTTCCTGCCCCTTGATATCAAGTGATCTGAACCAACTAACATCTTTAAACAACTGCTTAAGACCCATTTTTTATTCTCTCTATGTTTTGCTATACATGCTTTACTATTTTATATGTTCTCATTTTCTCAGTATCCCATGGTGAAGCACTTTTAGAGAGTTCTTTTTTTTACTCACCGATATGATTTTCTGGCAACTTTTGCTTCTTTCCTTCATTATAATGTGAAAAACTACAATATCCTATTTGGACTCAAGTGGGCTACGTTTTGGAGAGTGATACACTTACCCAGTCGAAACCTGTCCTTCCCATCTACTTACAAGTGCCCTTTTGTCTAGATGTGTGTGAACATCTCTTTGGTCGGGTGGATCAGCGAGCGGCCTCTAGCTGTTTTTCTACTCAGCAGTTCAAGTGGTATTATTAGGTCAGGTCATCATCCGGCAGTTAATTACGTTACCGGGTTTTAGGTCTTGGAGCGACGTTTCATTACGTTTTGACCAGTTGTGACATTATCCCGCGGTTATTACATTATCCTTAGGCATGCCCCCCCCCCCCCATCCCCCTGGCTTCTTTTCTAGCTCTAGTGGGTGTGTTCTGGGGATTAGTGGATTTTTGCAGCAAGGTAACAAATCACCACACAATCTGCGGGGGGAAACACACAGAGGACACGTTTTAATTTGTCACTTCACCAGCTTCCCCCGCCTGCCGTCAGCGCGGAGCAGCGGAAGCCACTTCAGAGAAACTCCTTTTTAATTTCGGTTCCATTTCACAGGCTTTTGTGGTATAATCCACTGTCAGCTTTGCACATGCATCTGATCCAGGTTCAGGGTTCAGGAGTGCATGTGTGTGTGTGTGTGTGTGTGTGTTCATGTACTTGTTAAGGCTTGGTTTATGGGTTGAGGAATGAATGCGGTTAATGAAGGTCCTCACATGTACAGTAATACAAACTGTGTGTGGCTACGCATACACAAACATGCAGAAATGGGGGGTATGCAGGAAATAACAGTCAAAAAAATGTGTTAAGGTCTAGATATCCGACGCACATATTTACACACACACACGCACACAGAGTCATGACTCATCCCTATTATCCCGGGTGTTAGCACATTCAGGCGTATTTGACACGTCCAAAGCACTGCAGCCAAGCGGCGATTTGAGTTTCCCTCATTTAGCAGCTCAACAAAGGCCAAGCATCTGTGTGTGTGTGTGTGTGTGTGTGTGTGTGTGTGTGTGTGTCTGCCGTGCATGTGTTTAATTAGCGCAGAACACCTGCCTCCATTACAGGGCAATTAGACTGCACGTCACATCAAAACGCATTACTGGTGAGCTTTCCAGTCGGATATCTCTGTCTTTTTACACTGCACTGTACTCCCATGTATCCGAGTCAGTTCTTTCAATTCCTCCTTTTCTTTCCCTGCGTCCCTGTGTATTTCCTGCCTCGCTCTGCATTTCCTCACTTGGCTCTTGTACTCTCCGGGGTACCTGCCGGTCCTCCAAAAAAAGACTCAATTCTAAAACGATTTTTTTTGTCATTTTTGACCCTTTTTCAAATTAAAAAAAGTCTACCGTTCCCCGACATTCCCTAAATATTTGTGTTTTAGTCTAACACAGTTATGAAATCAATATGCCCAATCATAGTGTTTCTGCCCTGTACAGCCAAAACAGTCATATCGACTTCTTATATTATAGATGGTGTATCATCACTTTTTTTACTGCTCTTGCCTAGCAGCGGTTGTTTACAGTTGCTTAATCTTATCTAGAAATTTAAAGAACTGAAGAAGAGAATAACACCTGAACAGAATGTGAAAAGATTCATCTGGATGCATCCAATTCTGCACCAGTCGGTCCAGATGTTCCCGCCGCTGATGCTCGTTAGCCCGAGTAGCTTGGTCCTCCAAACAGCCAATCATGTGGCTGCAACTCAATATATATGAAGCTTGCAGACATGATGAAGTGGTTTAGTTTTTTGTTCCACCAAACATCAAAATGGGCAAGATGCTGATCTTAAAAGACTTCGTGCCAGACGTGGTGGTTCCAGCATCTCAGAAACAGCTGAACCCTCCTGGTGTTTTCACCACTACAGTCTCTAGAGTTTACAGAGAATGGTGGAGGAACAGAAACATCTTGTTGATGAGAGAGGTCAGAGGTGAATGGGCATACTGGTTCAAGCTGACAGGCCACAAATGCTCCAATAACAGCTCTTTACAACAGTAGCGTGCAGAAGGGCACCTTGTTGAATCCATGCTGGAGGAATTCAGGCTGTTCTGGAGGCAAAAAGTGGTCCTACCCAGGACTAGATAGGTGTTATTAGGGCTTATTTTTTCCTCAATCCTAGAAATTAGACATTGGTCTAATTTAATTTTAGCTTTATCTTCGACTCTTAGACTATGGTAGCTAGGGCTGTACCCGATTTAATATATATAATATTTAATATATAATAATATGGCAATCAGAAAGTCCATTGGCATGAGTTTCAGTGATGATTTCAACAACATTAACATGCAACAGAGTCATGGGAACATATTTTTGAGCATTTAAGAATCAATAAAAGACAGCTGCATATGATGCAAGATTTGAATTGCGGCCTATTTGAATTGCCGACATATAGGCATAATCTCGGGCTACTATGAATTTGTCAGAATAATGAGACAGACAGCATACATGTATTATTGTTTAAATCAAGCTCTTATAGCCTTTTGTTTTATTTCAATTTAGTTTAAACATGGAAAACAACGTGTAAATGAATAAACAAATGAAACCGTTTAAAATAAATTCACGGCATTCACGGTGCTTTGAAATAAGAACTTCTCGTCTTCAGGTGGTCTTACTCTCCCATGTTATGCAGTGTTCTTATTCAGCCTTGACTTGTTGTGGGAGAGGAAAACTAGTTTGTCCACATTACTTGGGAGAAGTGAACTTCGGGTCTTGTTAACGATGAAGCCGGCCTTTGAGAATATTCGCGCCGATGGTGTAGACGTGGAGGGGATGCAGAGTACACGTTTGGCTGCTGTGGACAGCTTTGGATAGCGGTCGTCGTTTCTTCTCCACCAGTTCAGTGGCCCCGCATCATCTGTTGTTTGATCCTGCAAGTATGTCTTCATTTCGTTCTGAATCAGTGACAGTCCCTCTTCTTCTTGATCAGTTGACCTCATCAGCAGCATCTATAGCAGCGGCTATCTCCTTCTCCTTGTCATTTTTTTGTCTTTTTTGGAGGAGGCTCAGTTTCCGTGCTGCTGTCCTCGCGTTCCATTTGCGTTGGGCCTTGCGCAATGTTTTGATACAGACTCGGTCAGATCTGCCACCGTTTCATATGCCAGCGCATGTTTGTCACATGGATTTAAAAAAATATATAATATAAAAATATAGTTTCCCCTTATTTATAATTCCTCACTGAAATGTTATCCCCGTGATTTTTTGTAAGCTACTATCTGTTTTATCCTGTTATTTTAATGCACACTGACTGACAAAAAAAACCAAACGACTGCTTGACTTGAAGAATCTCAGTCGACTGACTCCGACAGATGATTCGACTCGTCGACTTTCAGGGGGCAGCCCTAATGGTAGCCCTCTTAAAACCTGGGAAGAGATGTTCCACTGCGCAATATATGTTGATGCACTACACTATCATCAATAATAAGGAAGTTGAAGTGAATTCAGTATACTCAAAGTTTACATTTTTGGATCACATGTAATATGTATGTTGGGCAAGTGGGCAAACAATTGGCACTCTAGAATCTCTAGAAGAATATCAAATCACATAATCGCAATGAATCGAGAACAGGGGTGGGCGATAATCGTGTTTATAATCGTAATCGCGATTTAATTATGTAATCGTGGCAAATTTTCAAAATCGTTGATTTTGATTGTTATTTAGGCTACAAGAACGAGGAACATCTAGAAGCGCCAGTTAGCAAATCAACCAGTGTGAGTGTGTGTGTGTGTATGTGTGTGCGCGTATCAGACGTAACATCACTTTCCCGTGAATGAATGGGCCAAATACTTTCCCCAATGCTGCGTTCATGAACTGTCCCCCTTAAAAAATACTACGTGGTATTCAGTCACGTCCCTCCGCCCCGTCCAGTAACGCCGTGTTCAGACAGGTTTTGACCGCTCTTTGTTTTTTGCGAGCTGCGAGCAAATGTGTCAAGCCGGGCAGGAAGTCAGACACAGGAATGGCATAGAGCATCCGGTCAATTTCAAAATAAAACAAATTTCAAAATATAATTAATCGTAATGAGGTAAAAGTTTGAAATAATCACAATATTGATTTTTGTCATATCGCCCTACCCCTAATTGAGAATCAATTTGATTATTTTCTTATGCTGCTCATTTATTTCATTAGTGTTTAATCATGACAAGGCTTGCGAGCATTGTTACTTTATTTTGAAGGCACTATGTGTATCTTATGGTTCCCAAAGTGAAGACCGCATTTCCCATAAACTTTGCCATCTGACCCGGTGGCACGCGGTAAAAATGCAGCGTAGAGGCTGATACGCCGATACACCTTTTTTAATTGGCCTTCAATTCCAGGTAGCATTAAAAAGATCATAAAAAACTTCTGAAACTTCTTTCGTTTTTCCTCTCTGTGTCTGTCATCCAATAGAAAATACCATTCACAGCACACCGCTCCAATCAGGCACCTCTCCACATGTGCCTTTCCTTCCCCGTGCCCGTCTATTATGGTGCCTCATCAGCCGAGCGGCAGGATGGATGTACCTATTCTGCCCGGCCTAACCTCCTGGGGTACATTTGTGGGCAAATACACACATTTCCACCCCCCTTTCAAACACAGCTCCGCCATGGGATGTGTTTTTCTTGCTCCGCTCTCTACCTGTTCACCAATCTATATCAGCCCACGAAGAGAAAAGCCAAAGACGGATGTTGCGCGAGGAAACTTTTAATGGGCAGCTTTCCATGTCTGTCTTGTTCTTTATAAGTATAGCGTGTGAGCCATGTGGCTTTTTCTCAAGTGGATATTCAAGCGTCTTGTTTCGCAAAGTGTCCTTTTTGTAGAGTGGAATGATAGTGATTTTGAATGCCCTCCTACTCCAACCGCCAAAACTCCCCCACCGCTCCTTTCAGCACGCATCCAAAACCTTTATTTTTGTGAGTCGAATAGCTGTGATTTTACGGCCAAGCTTTTTTTTTTTTTTTTTTTCTTGGGTTTGGGGTCGGGGGGAGGAGCGGGGAAAAGAAAAGGGAAAAGCCGACCACTGCTGACCTAAATGTGGCTCTCATTAAAATGGCCTGCACACGAGGGGAGGAGGAGTGGGATGCCAAGAAACGTCCTCTTCCTCTCTTGTTCTTTCTTTATTTCTTTCCTTCTCATGTCCCCCCCCATCCTCCCCTCTCTTACAGTCTGTGTTTCTGCTACTCGTTCACTCCCTCTCTTCCCATTTTTCCCCTCCCCTCTTTGTCCTCACCCTCTTCCATTGCAATCCCTCCCCGTTTCTGTTTTTCTCTCTGCATGTCTTGGCCAAAGAGGCGCAGTGTTTATGTGTAGAAGTTACAACGGGGAAAGCTCTGCCGAGGGTAGAAAACAGGGTTATGGCGGAGAGAGAAGATTACTGTGTATCAACTTCCTCCTCATCCTCCTCATTTTTTTTTGGGTTTGTTCTGCAGATTTGAGGTTGTAACTTTTTACCGTTTCACCCGCCACCTACCCTGATGCAAAACTGTCATCTCAGGCGCTGGATGTGATTTACTATTAACGTGAATATTGAAGTTGTCTGACCTACTTTCTTTTTTCTTCAGCCTCCACAGCGAAAATCTATACAAAACAACAGTAAAACAATGAAAGCGATGACAATGCGCCCCCTCCCCCCCCACCCCGAGCCAAAATAATAACGCGATGAGGAGAGGGAGCGAGTGAGAAAATAAAAAAGGGGCCGTGACAATCCTCTGCTCGGCTTGAAGTCTTATGAAGGTCCTGGCAGACAGAGAATACCCAAACAGGCCATTAACATTAGAGGAAGACTCATCCGCTCTGCAGGCAGGGAACAAAATAAAGGGAGAAAAACGCCTTTCTTTTGTCTCTCTGTTATGTGTAATGTAAGTGTAATGTGAAAGGATGGCTGCATATCGGGCCCCTCATATCACTGTCTGATGTATGGATCCGTATTAGCCGTGAAGTATGGAAATGGGGCGGCGGCTATACCAAACCGGCTAATGCACCGGGGGTATTACATCTGGAGACGGTATCCATAAGTTAGTGGTTATGCTGTCTGACAACCTCTCTCGCTCTCTCTCTCTCTCGCTCTCTCAGCCTGGAGATGAATACGTCTTTGTGCCCGGCCAGGGTCAGAGTAGGGAGGCGGGAGGAGCTTGGCGTCAAGGAGTAATGAACATTTAAACCTAATAGAGGCAGACCTGAAGGACGGGCACACCGGCCAGTTCAGTATTCCAGTCCATATTGTTCGGCGAGCCCATAATGCAACGTGCATTTTCGAGATTGCGACAGCATTCAAGGGAAGGAACGAACATTGTGCTCATATTGCTTTAAATTGCTTGATTAGATGTACCCTGGTCATTCTCTCAGGACTGCTCGACTGCTCGTTGGCAATACCAAGAAAACAAAATGCCGTTGACACACAATGCAAATCTCATGAGCGGCTTGTATCAACAAAATGCCATTCGAGCCAAACCATCGCTGATCAACTCGACGTCAAGCGCATTGGCCATTTTTTTCTGCAAACGGATGCAAGAATTCAGAGCGTCTTGAAAACAAAAAGAGCTCCTGTTTGCTAATAATTGCACACCAAGGTTCATATGTTCAGGAGCATCTTGGAATAGCAGCTCTGACCTGAGTGCAGTTTCAATAAAGCCATGTGATCTTATTCTTAAATCCCTATTTATCCCTATTTAACTTGGACACTCTGAAGATGTGTGTGTGTGTGTGTGTGTGTGTGTGTGTGTGTGTTGTGTGGCCACTTCCCCCTGCATGTGTCCAATGTTGCAATTAAAAGTCGTTCTGACTTCTCGTTCTTCTTCTTCTTCTATTTGAATTTGGTGAATTTTACTGGAATCCGATCATTTAAATCCAAAAAGGCATCTGTGATTTCATCCGATGTAAATCTGCCACATCGGCAGGTTTTCCAGTAATAAATCCAGAGATCACCAGAGATCACCTACAGAGCTGGCAGAGTTCATCTACTGAAATGCATTAATGGGATACTATTTGTTGGCTGGCAGCTTGTCATACCACATCAAGGCTACCAGCTCAAATGGCTTAATGGAGGCTGTAGCACGGGTTTTTTGGCCTCTGTGCAAATGCATCCGCTACCGACATCACTTTGCGGAGACCCTTAGGAAGGATGAATAAAGTAAATGTGAAAAAAGGGAAATGGG
Source organism: Hoplostethus mediterraneus (assembly GCA_034670385.1). Taxonomy (NCBI): domain Eukaryota; kingdom Metazoa; phylum Chordata; class Actinopteri; order Trachichthyiformes; family Trachichthyidae; genus Hoplostethus; species Hoplostethus mediterraneus. Next base: position 848,480 of record JAXDDW010000113.1, on the reverse strand, counting down.
ATGCATCTTTCTCATTGTAGCATCTGGTAAGTAGGTAGCTGGCTAAAGGCTTGTGTTCCAGACAATGAAACATTCATTCTGCAAAGCAAAAATGATTGCTATAAAAGGAATTGTACATCGTGACCTCTTCCATTCCATCCTGCATGCAGTAATTTGAGGGAAATCACAGCAATCCTTTATCCCTTATCAAGGGTCCTCTGGAAGTACACACATAACACTTTACAGGACCTCCCACAGCAAACCCAATCCAGTTCCAATAGGGGTATAGATGCTTTATGATTGCAGTGGAGGGATAGGAGGGAGGCAGGGAGGGAGAGACTGGAGGGGGTGGGGTGGATGGTGGTTTCATTTGTGTGCCTGTGTGTTGCATGTCTAAATTGAAACCTTAACGCCATTCATTTTCATCTTCACAGCTTCTAAGTACCAGTTCTGCTCAGTGTGTGTGTGTGTGTGTGTGTGTGTGTGTGTGGGTAAGCAGGAGGGCATAATTGCTGTCCTGTCCCCGTCGGACATTTGCTCGAGTACAATTAGAGACGTCTGGGTTTTTGCGCGCTGCCCATTTGGACATGCTAACAAAGCGGCAGGGACGGCGATGGACTTTCCTCGTGGCGGCTGAAAGTAATCTGAGACGCAGGGTTTTTTTTCCCCCTCGCCTCTCCTCGCCACAATGCCCCGGCGCCTGGGCATTGAGCCTGCCACTCTCCGATAAGGGCTCGGCCCGACTCCTTAACCACACCGGCGTTCATTACCTCGCGCTAGATCAACCCCCCCCCCCCCCCCCCCCCCCCCCGAGAGGGTTTCCACTCCCCTCTAAACCTGGCAGACTCCGCGCTATCCCTCTTCACGGCCCTCCGGCGGCTCATTTGTAGATGAAAGTGGGAAGGTTTCACCTGTGAACTGAAGATGGAGGGACACAAAGAGGAAGGGATGGACGGGGTCCCACAGGGCGGTCAAACCCTCTTTACTCGTCCGGGATCTTAAAGCCCTCGGTTTCTTTTTAGTGCCTCCCCCTCTTTCTTTTTGTGCGTCCAGTGCCTCCACTCTTTCCTTTTCATACATTCAGTGCTCGTGGCGTTCACCTCAAAGCCTTTAATAATTTGACGCGTCCACCTTCTGTAACTCACTTGTCTTGAAACCTGAACCTAAAAGAGAAGCTGCTTTAGAGCTAGACCTCGGTTACCTCCTCATCATAAACAAACCATCGCTATACACCAAACACAAGAATGATTGATTGATAAGGCTCTTCAATTGCGTCTTACAAACAACTTTTACTGTGCTGCTAGAACAGCCAGAGTATGTAATGTATGTTCTCACAGGCGGACCAAATGTCTGGCTTTAACCTAACCATTAGCAGCTCAATTAACTGGCAGAGAGTCAATAAATGCGAGCGATAATCCTGACCAGCATTAGCTCACGACCCAAGAGCCATTAGGCACCGCCATCATGCGTCGGCTCTATCTAGACAGCTTTCCATTTACGTAACAAAACTGGTCCTAAGTCTGCAAGCGGTTATCTGTCACTCCTGGGGATTGTGGTTGCCGGTGGCATCATATTTATTGCAGCCTACAATAAGTAGAGGCCACATTATTGATCAATAAACGTATTTAAACCAAGGCTAGCAAGGCGTGTCACAGCGTAGCATTGGATACAATAACCGGGCGGGAAGCCGAGTGCAGATAGATTTTCATAATAGGCGGAATGTACTGCCGATCGCTCACACTTACTTCCCCCTAACAGCGTCTTTATTTTCAGATGGTTTCGGAGGAGCTGTGTTTACGGGGGCCTGGCTCCAGGTGAATATTAAATAGGCAAACACAGGAGCGTTCCGGCGGAGATAAAATACCGAGCCAAGCAAACAAGAACCCTCCGTTTTTCATATCAACGCACATTCATCCACCCACCCACGTCCATTTCCAGAAAAAAAAACATTTCATGCCGTTGAAGAGCGAGGCAAGGTGCTAAGCACTATGAGCGGGGAGAAGCTCCGCTGCTAAATTGCCCTAAAGGAGGCGTGCATCCACATTTCTTTTTTCACGGCACTCAGGTATCTGAGAACAGAAACGTCTATAAAAAAAAGCAATTTCTTTTGGGCGTTTTTGCCTTTATTGGACAGTAGAGCGAGACAGGAAGGATGACATGCAACTAAGGTCCCAAGTCGAATTTCGAACCCAGGACATCACGGTTACCTGGTAAGTGCCTTAGACCGCTGAGCCACCAGGATGCCAGCACTTACCATTCATATGTGAATGGGATTGCTCTTTACCTGCTTCCCCGCCCCGTTATTTGCAGCATTTTCACGTTGCCTCAATCACGTCCCTGAAGAAAGCTTGCACCGGCGTGAGGTTTTGTGTTTAAATATGTTGCCATTTTTCAGATCGGCCCCGATGTGCATTTCACCCCTAACAAGTTGTGGGCGACTAGAAATTGGGACCCTCTGGTACTTGTCCTTAGATGGCTCCATCAGCTCTAATTGGGTATATTTGCTGCTTCTTTGGGGAAGGGATATTTTTCTCACAACATCCACAGCTATTAGTAGCATAAAGAGGGATTTTCATTCCTGTTAAAAGGGGTATCCTGCTGTGAAGTTGCCCAGTGAAATATTGCGTGCTGAGCCACAGAGGAAATGAAATGTCTGAGAGATGGCGGTAAAGTGTTTTTTATTTTTTTATTTTTTATTTTTTTAAATGAATTCAATTTATGTGGGAATTATTTCTAAAAAAAATTATGCTTTCTAGTCCATGCTGGCGAGGTAAAGTGACTTTGGAAAGCGGCTACAAATCAAGTATTTGGTCACAACATTGGTGGAGTGTCCATGTCTCGTAAACAATGTTAGATAACATGCTAATGGCGAGCGGAAGTGGCCCTTTCATCTTTGTCCTTCGTGGAATCGAGGGACACGCAACGTCTTGACTTCAAGATTTGTAATTTCCTTTTAATCATTGACTGAGGAGACATCTAAAGCCTGCGGTGCTCCAACACAGCTCTGATGACAAATTTTTTTTTTTTTTTAGGGAATCCACAACATCTTGCAAAATAGCTGCCAACTCTTATGTTTGATGTCATTGGAATGGCATGGCAAAGGTAGCGGGGCTTTGTGTCTGGCGGAGAGTGCTAGTAGTGTAAAACGAGTAGGTATCCTTCCCAGCAGGCTTCGGTTGCCGCGGAGGACAAACGAGGAGACTTGCAGCCCAGCGGTGGAACAGATTTCAGAGCGCCGAGCCTCACAAGGCTCTTTGTACTCTGGGATACGAATCACCTGCAGTCGCTCAGATCCTTCCACACAACTAAGGTAGACAAGTCTAGTGAAGTGGACTGAATCGAATCTTCTTTTTTTTTTTTTTATCCCCATGCAGTATTGCAAGGTCATGGTCAGAGAAAACAGATGAAAAACAAGGGGAACTTTGTTGAAGGGTATTCTGATCTTCTTTCAATCACAGCTTTGTGAATATGCCATTCAAGAGCATTCAGTCTAGTCGTTATCTTCCAGAGAAGTGCTCCTGAACTCCCCTCACCTCAATCACTCAACGTGCACAATCCCTTTTTGTTTCCAAACATCAATGTTGGCAGCCCGACTGAAAGTGCCAGAGACTGGAGATGCCTTGGCGGCTACTTGTTCAGATGAATATTCACTGCGAATGCTCATGAGCGACCATTTTTTGTGTGGAGGAAATGCAAACCTAAGGAACTGTGCCCTCCAAATGCACAGCATGGCGCCTGCTATGTCAGCCCAGACATCCAACTCTGCAATCACATTAACTTGCATTTCCAAATCCATCTTTTGAGATGAATTAAGAGGGGTCTTTTAGTTTGAGTTGTTTGTCAGGTGGGATTTTTCTTTTTATTTGGGCTGTATGACTGGAGCTGTGGATGCTCTGATGCATGCGATTAGCCTGGATAGCATGTCTGCCACAGCATGGGGTAGCATCACAGGCAGGATATCCTGACAAACATCAGTGAAGATCCACTCACAAATAGATGGGAGCTGAAGTCGATTCATAAAAGGAACTGGTGTTCGGTGGTTGTTTGTTGGTTAAAGAAGTGAGGAGGTTGTCTTGTTTTTTCACAGAATTAAGCCGTTTCTGTAAGCTTTTATTAGATGTGCTATATGTATTATTTTTATACTTAAATCATTGTCAAATGTAATTGTGATGTCTTGGTTATAATTACGGTAATCAAGTGAGACCATGCTCGGGAATATTGGCAGCCTTTATCTCATGCTAGTGTTTATAAAAATGTGGACATTTCCCATAAACCCTGTTGCTTTGTGTCCCCCCCCCTCCCTCCCTGTCTTTGGAATCTCTGAAAGCTTTCACTCCGTTTGTGCCATAAAGCAATCTGGCACATTTCCTGCCAAGTCCAACCCAGTGGCACAGAATGAGTACGTTCACGTGCACGCTAATAATTCAATCTGAACCCAATTGAATTGTCACATAAACGCCTTTATCCTATTATGCTAACTCTGGTAACATTGGCTCGGGTGTGCATGTAATCGTACTCAATGTAAAATGAAATGTCGAGGCCAGTCCTATCGGTGATGGTCTTGTTTTTTTTTTTTACGGTAATTATACTAATGTCTCAGATGAATTGTGGTGATGATGTATTGATATTAACTTGCCACACAATGGACCTTTGCAGCCGTCCGTTACGGTTAAATGTGGATCTAAAGACGCAGAAATGGAATTGATGGGCGTGTTATTGAAATAATGATTCCCAGGCCCCCCATCTTTTTTTTTTTTTTTTGCCTGGTGGAACATCGAAGGCTGTTGACACCCTACTTTAGCTCAGCGAGGCATTGAAGGGAACGGTAATAATCCCCCCCCCCCCCCCCCATTCCCTCCCACCCACACACACACACACACACCTTCACCTCTTTACACTCCTTGCCTCTACCCCTCAGCAGAAGACTTGTTTAATTTTAGCCTCTCTGACACACGCTTGACATAGATTAATTATAGAGGCTCTTCATGTCATTTAGCAATGTGCGCATGAACACACACACACACACACACACACACACACACTACCGGAAGAAGCAGTAATTCAGAGCATCCCTCCCTCCAACAAATCCACTTCATCCTCAGCAACCCCCAGCGCCACCTCCAACACCCACCTCTCCGCCGTCACCCGCACCTCCTACACCTTCCTCAGCCTCAATTCTTCTTCCTCCTCCTCCTCCTCCTCCCTCGCTCTTGAAGCCCTCTCAGGTCTCAGAAGTGATTGCCTGCTCCTATAAGCTCCATCCACTCACACCTTTTTCCCAGCCCATCTCCACGCTGCTTGACTGATCGGGAGAAATTGCACCGGAGACGACTCTGGCTCCTTCAACAATTTCATGGCCTAGTTTCACCCAGATAAGAGGAACAGTCAAAAAAAACTGAGGGAAAAAAGTGAATGGTCCACACTCAAGTCATCACTGCGGCCGGGAAGCTCCATCCCGGAACCTTTTATTGTTGTTGTTGTCAGCGGATCTGTGATTGTGCTCTCTCAATAGGGATGGCACTGAAGAAAAATCCTTTTGGTCCTCATAACGAGCTTTTTTTTTCCCCCCACCTCTGTGCAACCCAATTTGAATTCAGTGTGTTTTTCCACTAAGGACCACGGCATATGGTTTAGTTTCTTTTCTAGACTTTTATGCCAGTTTGGGTGCAAAAAAGATAACAAGTGAGTGACCCTGAACCTTTTCTGGCATCTAGACCCTTTGACAAAGATTTAAAGCTGCATTAGGCCGAGATTAGTATGTAGAAATACACTTTTTAGCCTAAATCAGAAAGGGCTGCAGCAGAGAAGAGCATCCTACCCCCTCTAATTGAGACGCCGATGATTCACCCTATTAGCCCAAATCAAATTCTGGAAATTGTCTCTGCAAAGAAGCGAAATCCAAAAGTGTCTCCTAAACAGCAGAAAGCCAGCGCATCCCATCTAGAGAAAACTGAGAGGAAACCGACTTCACCTTACCTTCACCTTCTGGGTGTTCCAAGTCCCAGTCGAAATGCTCACGCCGCCATCCGGGGGGCAGCTAAGGACGCTCTTGTGGCACTAAATGAGCGATGCATATTATGCATATATCAGTAAAAGAGTGATGCATGGTTGCGACAGCCGGCACGCTGTATGAGACGGGCTTTAATAGAGCTTAATCATCGCCATTATTCCCGCCCGCAGTCGCGTCAAAGCTCCGGAGACCTCGTACATCACATCCTCGCACGACCGCTGTTTGTAACTTTTGTATGATAATCACCGCCACTCAGGAGGAAGAAGGGGAGGTTCGTCGCGAGGGCCCCACTCATCATGTTCCTAGCGCCGTATATTAGACAAGCTTTGATCCATCTAATAATCCTTCCGCCGGCTGAGCCCCGTGTTAGCGCCGCTTCACTAGAGCACAGAAGAAGACCCTGGGTCGGAACGGCGTCTGATACATCCGGTGCCACCTCGCTGTCTTCATCCCTCTCCATCCCCGTCGGCATGCCGGTCTCCAGGCCTAGAGGGACAAGCACAAACAGCCGGCCTTTTTTTTGTTTGTCCCGTTTCTCACTATTGATTTGTCTTTTTGTTCTCTTCCACTTTTTCCTCCTTTTATCAAGTATCAGGCTTTTCTGTTTCACTTACTCTCCATCCCTCTTAATCCCTCACCTGCCGTCTCACCTTCAAAACGGGGCGGCGTACTTAGAATAAAGTAGAAGCAGTAACCGCAGCAATAAAGCAGTCAAAACACATCGCTGCGTACGTATTTCGCAGATATCCTCGTAATGGGTTCTGTAAGCCAAGCCTCCAAATGAGTCCTTTTGAAAGCTGACCATGAGATGTGAGCATGGAGGTGTAAACAAAGGCAATGAACCACGAACCAATCACGGTGTGACTGGTTTGAAAGCCAATGCGCCTTTTGTCCGGACGACCCTGCCAAAGTGAGTTTCTGCAGCAAGCATACTGTGGACTTCCTCTCATTCACTGCATTGCTTCCTTCATTCTGTTTCACGCTTCCTCTCCTCCCTCCTCTATCCATTCTAACTCTCTCCTCGCTGGCTTTCAACCCGTCTACTCTCTTCAGACCTTTTTGCCTTTTTCACACTTTTCTCTTGCCCTCCGTGGTCCCTGCTATCGCCCATCACATTTTGTTTTGAGCTCCAGACAGGTCAAGGTTTAAAAAAAACAACAACAAAAAAAACAGCCGCTGACCATGTGTCATTTAGCGTTAGACTGCTTGTTCGACGATGCAGGGGAAAGAGCGCTCTTAAATACAGATGCAGAAAGGGCTGCTTTGTTTTTCAAACTGTGCTAAGAGATGAAGATGGGTGAATATAAATAAGATGAGAGCGGGGGGGGGGGGGGGGAGGGGCTCTGTCCAAAGAACTCCCTTTCATTGTGTGCACTGTAATGAATGAATTCTCACCACTCAAGACTCTCATGGTCACATACTTTCAAAGCCACATTTCTGATTGTTTGGTTTTATCTTGACCTGTGGCACGTTGGATATTTTTTTTCGTTCTTTTGACTGCAGTTCTGTCACCCCTAACTGAGAGGAAGTCTAAGCAGCGGAGAATGAGTAGATAATATAAGAGATGCTGCCATTTCCTTTCGACAAGGCTGCCAGTAAGAGACCGTTCCTCCCACACTCTGTCTATCAGCTCACCCTGTTTACCGATGACAACATACTCGTAGTGACACACCGTCCCCGATTCACAGCTGCTAACATGTTACACTATATGGGTTAGGAAGAAAGACTACTTTGAATCTACTGTAGGATAGCAGGCATAGAGATATTTGTACTTTGCACCCTGTCTTTTGATTTCACAGTCTCTTTTCTTCTGAGGCTGAGCAACATTCCTCAAAGCATACCACAAAACCCTGACTACTAAATGAAAGAATACAACATAGATAGTGTTGTCCAAGTATGCAACCTGATAAATAGTGTGCTTGGACCAGGTTGTTGCTAGGATGTAATTTTCTGCATACTGCCCCAGCCAATAGATGCAATAAAGTGAGTGTTCACTGTTTCATTCTCGTTTTGAAGCTGGTCGCCATTTCGCTTTACTTCTGTACCTTGCCTTTATTTTCGTTTACCGTTGCTTACTGTTTACAGGAGTTTTCCTGGTTGCCGGGGTATGTCCAGTGATTTGCAATAATTGTGGATATCCTGTGATTTGAATCCTGTGCAAATCTGCCATGTCTGTCATTGGTAAATTCCTTGTGAGACAGATCCTACTAACCTAGTGCAAATCAAACTCTTGGTAATTTCAACCATAATTTGCTTTTGGTGTGCACTTTTATTCTATTATTAGTATTCTATTATTCTATTATAATTATATTTTATAAATAATAAAAAAATAAAATATGTATTTTTTTTTGTTTTTTTACTTTTTTGCCCATCAAGTTACTAGAAGAGAGAGCCAGGAAACACTGGGGGAGACGGGGGAGGGATGACATGTGACAAAGGTCCTGGTTCCTGGGAAATGAAAAATCAGTGAGGCATTAGTGGAATCTGTAGGAAGGTTTTTGAAAATACAATTTTGGTACAAGCGGCATGTTTTGCTCTGCTAAACCAGGAAGCGACAAACACACAATATATAGCACACAATAGATACACAATTGTATCCGGGCCACCAGTGATTTCAGTGAATTTCATTGTCCTATGTGATTGTGTTTCATGAAACAGAGGTTGGTGGGCAGTTAATTAATTATTTACGAGGTCCCCACATAATTCTAGTCCCGTGTGAATTGGGCTTAATTTACAACTGGCCTGGAGTATGGCTGGCAACGTTAATAGAGGTTATACAATGATGTCTGGAGGTTGTGGGATTTCATCATTCTTTTTGCAGAACTGCGGTGAAGAAACAGAACCGAAACAAAGAAACACAACATTATACAAATGTTTTGTCCTATTCTCTGTGGTAGTTCAGTCCATATTATTGAACATTCATTACTGTCTCCCATGGGCTCCCGATTGGAGAGGATCATTTGTCCCACCTACTAATCCAGGATGTCATATTGATGTGCAACTCCGTGGAGAATAAATGCAAAACATGACTGTGATAATAGATTGTTTTTGTGGTTAAAGGCGATATTTTCTGCGTCTAACTTAATTACTCATTGGATGACAACACGCAAACCATTCAGCTCCCATGTGTATCCATATGACTGCTCAGATAAAAGTGCTTCCTAGGTTCTAGCTTCACAAATGAGGCTTAGATTATAGGATGTGGTAATTCCCTTTGACACAGTATAGTCTTCAGTCAAGAAGTATGAAACCGTTAACTGTTCCCTCTGCAGAGTTGCTTACCATTCCTTGTGAGTTGGGAGGATTATTTATGGGTTGCGCCATGAGGTCCAGAGTGTTTTCAGACTGTTTTTCCGAACTATGGTCCAGATATTTTACTTTTACTGTTCTGCACAATCACTTGCTGCTGATATATTGCAGATGCCTCTGTTAGCAAACCCTGGGTGTTTACTCATACAGGGTGATTTGGGAACATTATACACGGAAGCTCATGATGCATCGCAAATTCTAAGTAAATTCATCATAATGTTGTTTAGAACACACCCAGTGTATCATTACTTTGATTGAATATTCTCTGGGGCAGCTGTATTCTATAGCAAATAATTTCACGACAGTCAGCTTCTTATAACATAACCGTGCATTCACACTTGTGACTGAGTGTGGGCAGTGTGAGAGGCTCTGATTACATCTAGGTAGTTCAGTGTATAGTGCTATGTAGCGCAGGCTCGGGCAAGGTCCCAGTATCACCTGTATCAAACGGTGCTGCAGCGTCACCAGTTGTTTTTTTCCCCCCCCCCACACACTGACGCCATAATTTGTCATTATGATACATGCGGCCAATTTCACATCTAGCCTAGTCCTGCATCAACAACACTAAAATCTCCAAGTAATGCAACCTGATGAATTAGTTTTGAGCCTGGTCGTCATTTCGCTTTACTTCTGTAGCTTGCCTTTATTTTTGTTTCCCGTTACTTACCGTTTACCAGGAGTTTTCCTGGTTGCTCAGCTCTATAGGAAATGAATTGACTTCTGGTGATTTGTTGATCGTTTTGCTTGCACTGTGACCACACGGTCAGAATAGTGCATAGTTCCGTCTTCCGTTTTTATGATGCTTTTCCAATGTAAGCCATTTTCTTCTGGTGATCACCTCTCTCTTACCCCGACAGGACCAATACCCAGACAGAGGAGAAATAGTGCTGTCATCCAATGACCTGCATCTGGTGCTACAAGTGGAACGAAATGAGTAAGTGATGTCTCTACTGCCTTAACACCTTTCTGTCGTCCATCTGAGAAACAGAGGGTAGTGGGAAGTGGACAGAGAAGGAAAACCTGCAAAATGTTATATCTGTACCTCTCAGCTTGATTTGTACAACCTAGTCTTCTTTTCCGTTCAGGCCAATCGATATCCTCCTTCATCTCTTGTGAGCTACCGACCTATATTATACCACAGGAGCTCAAGGTTACTATATACTGCCACCTTTTAAAAGCTTATTAAAGATTGAATGGATGGCCCTAGGATATAGACGAAGTGTGGTTACCAAATGCTCCAGCTAGTGTGCATAGCAACTGGCCTCTGAAAATTTCCACAGGGTACAGAATTTAAAAAAAAAAAAAAACTTTTTTTGAAAAATAGAATCTATTTTTTATGAAAAGCATAAAGATGCTGTGTGCCCTAGGACAATTTTGAGAGGCCAGTTGGTATGCACGCTAAGCTCTGCATCACTGATGACTGACAACTTTGTTCGCTTTGAGAAAGATATCGATAACAGATAAGATAACATTGCGGGTGGGGTGTATGTGTGTGGGGGGGGGTGTCAGATTAAATACGAGTCATGAGTCAGCGCTTCAGCTAGTTGCTGCTGAAGAGTCGGGGCAGGGAATGTGTAATTGATGCATCTCAGGGCACAATGGAGGAGCAAGGCTAATCTGAATGGGCAGCAGGCTCCACAGGGGCCGCTGGAACAAGGTTCAAGGCCAGTGGAGGTGACGCTGTTCCTGCGATAACATCAAGGCCCGCTCAGCTCCGGCTCTTTCGACAGAAGCCAAAGACGTGCCGCGACTCCCAAGGCGGGCCACTTAACATGCCCGTAAACCTTAGAACTAGAGAGGACAACATGTCTGCAGAATATCTCCCTTCTGTTCATTAGAGATTCTCAGGCTTTTTTCCTATTAAGGTCCCTCAAATAGATACTCATAGATCCTCACAGATTCTGAAGCAATGCCACCTGACAAGATATTTGTTGTTTTGTAGCATCGAATTGCATATGTCTATTCTGTAGGGGTGGTGATTACAGCGGGGAGAGTGAACTCTTCGATCGAAACAGACATCGTTAGACATTTTCTTAGGGAAATAATAGGGAAATTAAACTATTCCTCATTTTGCTGGGGAGCCTGGAACTCTCAAGGACTGTTGGTGGTCCCCGAACCCCACCTTGGGAACCACTGCTTTCTGTCTTATCAGCCTTAATCAAAAAGTGGGGTGCAACACAGAAGAGCATCCCATCCCCCCTAATTGAGATGCCATAGATTCACCCTATTTGCCCAAATGAAATTATGGTGTCGGCATGGCGTTGGCATGGTCACTGGCAGGAAATTGTTTGGTTTTGTCCGTCTTATTGTGGTTATTTGAAAGAACGATGCATTGCTACCATTTGATGCTGTGGAAGAATTTACGTATGTTACCTTAGATATCTTGATTTCCTTATTACTGTTATCCCCTATATTTCTATAATTGCTTCTCTTTCTTAGGCCTTAGCATGTTGAGTCACACAGGGTGAGGCGCCGAGGTGTCTGGGTGCACGTCTTGTCAATAGTGGCGTATCATATGCTGGGAGGACAGGCTGTGCCTAATCTATCTGTTGGGAGAACGACTGGTGCCTGGTAATGCAGGCCACAGGTCGGGTCAGATCATAGTCGCCCAAGAGCCGGTACCATCCAGAAAGCCTCCCCCATTACTTCCTTAAGCCACGTGTACCCAGATATCTGCTCCGTGCAACCTTGTGACCTCACTGGTTGCGTCAATGCTTTTCGTCAGCTTCTAGTCCTTCCCCTAGTAGATAGCGCTTTTGCATATTCATCCCCTTTATTGTTTCCTTTAACTATATAAACTTTGCCCTGAGGCTTCTATGGCAGAGATCCGTATGCTTTACCCATGTATGCGTATCTCTCCTGAGCGCTCAGTATTGTATTATATAGGATTGTATTGTATTGTCTTCTGTGTGCTAATAAATGTGCTCGTGTAATTCATGATTGATTTAAAAAGGACTTCTGTCTCGATCTAAGTTTATTCAACAGATGCAGTCTTCAAGAGTGATGCGCAAAAAGAAGTTGTTGAACGACTGTGGCATGCTTCAATGGGAAGCCCATGTGGGGTTTCGATAGGTTTTTGAGACAGAGCAACAGGCTTTGAGTTCTCTCTGTGTAGTTTATTCAACAGATGGTGCCGATGTACTCAACAGGTTTCAGTAAGCCAATCAAAGGCAGAAAGGTACGCATACTGCCTGCAAAGAGTTCAGTTTGGAAACAGGCTGATGGCTTTCAGCAGGAGAAGACAATTGGAGGAATTTGACGCACACACAGGCAGGCAGAAAAGCAAGAAATCCTGAAACAGTGGTGGCAATACATGGAAAAGACAAGCAATGATGAAATGATGAATGTGAATGAGAAGAGATCGGGGGGGGGGGGCTGTAAATGGCACAGCACTCGGTGTCAGACACTGTGTTCGGGCCAAGGAGTCACAGACGGTAATACCGGATGTGAACTTGGCAGCACCTGTGTTTATTTTAAACCAGCGTTGAGTCCCAGCAAAGCCTGCGCGTTTGGTCTGGACCGCTGAAATGTAGGTCAGGGAGAGCCTGGGGAAGTTAGTCATTCAGTCGGAGGAGGGGTTACTGGGAACGTTACTGGGAACTGGGTTTATTTTTACTAATGAGCCTCTCCCACTGGGACAAGCACGGAGCATGACTAGTAAAAAAAGTAGGGTTTGACCGGGATTTTGAAGGCCAAAACTGCTAGATATTTCTAGAGTGAAGTCACTGATTGCTGATATTTTGTGCTGATATGCAATATTTAAATTTTGACTCACTGTTTCCCACAGGGATTCTATTCTTGTCAATGCGTAAAAGCCTCTGAAACAGCATTTAGACAATGAGATAAAACTCCTCATAAAACCTTGGGCCATGTATCTTTAAGTGGCAGGTTAATGCCATTTACAAAAAGTAATTGAACAATGAAGTGAATGTGCAAAGGAAATGGGGGTGGGGCCTCAAAGACTGGGTAGATGGATTGGGACTGTCCAATCCCTGCTGATGTAAGCCCGTGCAAGTCCGCGCTGGCTGGAATACCCAGGACAGACGTATGATATAGGACGTGCCGGCAATTCCTCTCAGACGAGTCGAGACGCGGAGTAGAGCCATCGAGACTCCGGGCTTTGTTTATTTGTCTGGTGTTTCAGTTATTTAAGACCGACCTCGAGCGCCCCTGGGGCATCTTGACACCACCTGTTAGCGAAGGCGTGACCGCTACGACCCCCCCCCCCCCCCCCCAGCCCTCACGCGGGTGAAAGGTCGCTCAAGTGTCGCCGCTCCCCGCTGATTTAATGATCCCAGGAAAAGGGCAATGTGTGGTGTTATTTACAAGGATGGATTTCCGTTTGTGTGTACTGGTTTGCGCAAACAAGAAAAAAAAAACGAATTGTGGGAAATTGACATTATTAAAGAGATGCCGACAGGGTAATCGTGAAATATTAATTATGAATATCATCAAAACAATAGGCCATATCATTCAATTAGTTTGCTTCTGCCACATGGCAGCTCTGCCTCAGTATATCACACACACACACACACACACACACACAGTTCAATAACAGTTACGTTGGCATTGCATTTAAAGACCACATTTAATTTTAATTGCAAATTTTCTGTTGTGGGTTCGGCTAGATGAAGTGTAAGCTCTCAATTTATGTTAATGGGAGCCTTGATTACTTTCCCGCCCCCGGGAGGATATGTATAGCCGCATCCAAATAGGAAATGCACGCCATCCATTGCACATAAAGATGAGGCGGACCCTTGCAAATATATCTAGTGCAGCTAAACCCACCGCTGGTACTCTGGGGCGGCGGGCCTGACAAGGTGTTAATTAGTACTGAAGTCCCCCCCCCCCCCCCCCTGAGAGTCCGACTTCGGAAAGAGAAGTTTAGAGGGGTGACGGGAGTTTTTAAGCACCCTCCCGGCAACGCATTTTATTATCCGGGTGCCCAATCAATTTTTTCCCCGGGGAACTAGTTTGCTTGAACGTGGCTGTAGCCCCGCGGCGTCTCCGCTTTTAATAGTGATTCAAATCAATAACGAGCTTTGTTCTGTTAATCTGCTTTAATCCGGCGGAGGATGTCAGCTCAGACGAAGACCGGCAGCTAGAAAGCCTGCCCCCCCCCCCACCTGCCGCCTCGGCGAGAGGAAATCCCCGAGAAAACTCCCGACATGGAGCCGCTTCACTCTGCGATCAGGGAAGCGAGGTGGCGAGGGAGATGGAGCACAGGCCACACCAGGAAATGAATGGTCCCTCAAAGGCCAGACGGAGTGCGGAGAAAGACGGAGTCGCCGCAGAGAGTTAGACAGCCCCCGTAGGAAAACAGTGTAAACCTTTTTTTTTTTTACGAAGAACTTGATTTCGCCGGCGAGCGGGGGGGGGGGAACGTTCGTCCCGCGGGTCAAGGAGAGAAGTAATACATAGGCAAGAATATGGAGGAGGTGAAAGTGGATGTAGAAAGGGAGTGAGACTGAGATGTGAGTGATGTGAGCTTGGGGCAAAACGGGCCCCCGCGGACACCGGTGAACCTTTGCTGTTCGGCACGTGTTGAGGACATCCTGTCAGAACAGCTGCGTGACCTTGACACTTATCTCCCCATTTCTGCAAAGATATGCATGTGCACACACACACACACACACACGCACGTGCGCACACACTGCCATTCTATGCGTGTATCCTGTTGTTCGACAGTGTGGCCTCATCTGTCAAAGTCTGACCTTCTAAACCGAACAACTAAGACGGAGACCAACAACCACGCCTGAGCCCCCACAGTGCTTTGTTGTCGTCTCCTCCTTTCCCCTCACGCCTTACGTCAACGGTGACTGATAGCCAAGCATAAATCACACTTCACACACCTGTCCAAACATCCGACTGATAAACCATCAGAAATTAAACGACGTGTCAAAATGCGGGCGGTATTTGGAGTTACTTCTTCGGAGTGACGTTAAAAACACGAAGCTTAACTCGCAAAAATCTGTAGTCGCCGTTTGCCGAGACCATTACCCCCCCTGTCTTCACCGCGTTGAGAAGCCGTTGACCTTCATGTTGTGACGGGACCTCGGGGGAGATGACGGCGCACCTTTCCCCCCCCGGTGGCCGACGGGCCACGAACAGGCCAATTAGAGCCGGTGTGGCGAACACGGAGGCCGCCGGTTGTTCCTAGCCCGAGGAATGTGATTTGCGGCATGTTGTCAGGTTCGCGGTTAGCTGTGAAGTCGGCCTGTCAGGTTTCAGCCCCCGGTGCCTGATTGCCTGGTGGCGAGCGGCGGTAGCCTCTCAGGACACAAAGACACAAGGGAAAGGTTTCAGGGGTTAGTAATGTCGAGATGTTTGATCGAGGGTTCTCAGAAATGTTCTTAGAAATGTTTCGTCAAGAAGCAACAGGAAGGGATTCATGTGATTGAGGTGTTCTAGCTTGGTTCCAGGAAGCTAATGAGCATCATTTGTGGGGATGGACAAATATGGTCGATATTATACTGATCATTTTTTTTTAATTGAAACTGCTGATGGCAGATGTTTTGTGGCGCTATTGAACATCTTGAAATTTGACCATGTTCATGCTATGAAAATTCTAAAAAAAAAAAACGATTCAGTGTTTCCTCCAGAATTTTGTTCTTGCCAGGGTGGAAAAACCTCTGAAACAGCATTTAGACCATTATGGTTCCATTGAAACCCAGGAAAATACTACTACTACTACTAATATACATATACAGAACTGTGCAAAAGTCACATGTAGAAAAATCCTTAAAGCGAAAATGCTTTCAAAAATAATCAAAATATTTAAAAAATCGACTTTTGCATGGTACTGTTCATGTTCATGTACGTATACATACACTTCCCACACACACTTCTTCTACTGTAACGGTCATGTGTGTTCTTGATTGAGACTGTAGCCCTCATCGCACCCCAGATGCTGGTTCTGTTTTTCCAGATGTCTCCGACTGGACCTGGGGGAGGGGCCACGATAATTCCGTCAACGGCAGTTCCACCGTCGATGTTTTCCCAGAGGCCGTTAACTCGGCTTAACTCCCCGCGTCTCGACTCCCTAAACGTCAAACGGACGCCATTTCTCGTCCGCCGGGGGCATCGGCACAAAAGCGCGGCCGGCGGTATCTCGGTTGCGGCCCCGCTATCATTTGTTTGTTCCCCTTATCACCTCTGTTCCAGCTCGCAACCGTGCCCATGCCTCCCCCTTTTTCCGACATGACGGATGGTCTTCTTCAGCCCTCCCGCGTTAATGTTCTCGCGTCTCAGCACAATACGCCCAATTCAGAGATGCACAAATGTTCAATTACACCTTCTTTTTTTTTTTTTTTCCCTTCTTCTTCTCCTTTTCTCTTTTGGCCTCGTTAAGCATTGAGCTATTTTTCTTCTCGGGAACACTCTTGATAAGGCTGTTTGCATAACATTCCTTTCAGCCCCATTAAGCAAAACACAATTTATTGTCGGGCTTAATTCAATTTAGGTCATTCGAGTTTGTTTTTTGTTTTTTTGCTTTTTTTAAAAGCATGGAATATGTTGATATGATCCGTTGTATTATGATTATGCATGCAGAAGGGCCTGTTTTGGGGGATAGTTATGGATTTTTTTTATTTGCTTTTTATTTAGAGCAAACGGAGGGCTAATGTTCACCCCCTCCCCGTCCAGTGTATTCTTTGTCACCAGAAGGGGGTGGGGGAAGAAGGAGGGAAGGGCGTAGGAAATGGATAACATCAGCCTGAAAGGGTTGAGTGAGATGATTGACCACAGATGGTTATACTTAAACTGTGTGTGTGTGTGTGTGTGTGTGTGTGTGTGTGTTTTCAGTCAGTAGGGCAGTGGGTCACTTTCTCCCCGCTCTCTCTCTCTCTCTCTCTCTCTTTCTCTCACCTGCTGTCTATGTCTCTCTGCCAGCTCTTGGCAGTAGTTCACATGTAGACATAACTAACAGCTGGCCTTGCTCTGTGGCTTATTGTGTTGTTCCAGCCGGCTGTACCTAGTAAGGAGGTATCAAATTGGCTGTAATCATAGGAGGATAGGGTCCCTCAGGGCAAAAAGAAAACATAATGAATGCTTTTATGAAAGTATAATTGATTGCGGATAATGCCGGTGGATGCTCGCGCTACGACGATCAGGAGCTGGAGGTTTATCCACCTTTTCACCGGACACGACCTAAACATAGTGCCGCAGGTAGCATAGAAAATAAGGCACAATGTTATTATCGGGCTTTGTCAGCGTTGCCAGAAGTCTTACCAAGCCCCTGCAGTGTGAGGTAGACTTAATAATATACTGCCTGATGGGTCTATCTAATAGTCTGCAAAATCAGTTCTGGCTCCCTAGAAAACCATTTCAAAAAAAGCATTGCTTTAACTCTTTCCCTCCCCGCAAAACCCCCTAAGGCCCAAACAGTAGGGGGAAAAAAAAGACATACTGCCCTCTTCCCCACAACTGTAATCTGCAGCTCTGAAAAAGCACAGCATAAAATCCTGTCAGCCACAAGCATGACTCAGAGAGAGAGAGAGAGAGAGAGAGATGCCCCTCCCTAAAACATCCTGTGTGACGTGTTGTCGTTGCCATTCGTTTCCATCAGAGAGAAGAAAAGGACCTCGTCTTGTACAAGGTCAACTGATTCACTGGACACATTGAGTGACAACAATGTCGTCTTGATGAGATTTCATTTCTGTTTTTTGGTAATACTTCTGTTTTGTTTTTCTAAAGGTAGCATTTGAAAAGAAATCACTCCGGGCTCTGGCGCACTCCCATCCACCCAGTACTCAACCTTCTGTGTTGAGCTAGTATTGATTGGCCTTGAGGAAAGCAGCATTTGTTTTTGTTTGTTGGGCAACCGCCATCTAATTGACAATTTACTATAAGGGATCTCAAAGCAATTCCACGCTAAACTGTCCACTTATTTTGTTGTGGTGTGTTGAAGCCACATAAAAAAAGATGTAACGCAGTATCTGGCATCCCAGCACCCATCATGACAAACTCAGCTGATTGAAAAAAAACACGAAGAAATTATTTTTGCAACATGCTTGCTGTGCTAAGGTGCGCTTCACCAACAGTTAAAAGGCTTTGTTAGGCCTAAAACCCTTAGATGTTCTAAAATGTCATATTAAAATCGTTTAATCAGTCATAATAAAATGTTACATTTCCACCTAGTAATGTAGTCCTTGAACAGTGGATAACAGTAGCACTTTTTTTCACTCAAGACCTATTTGTCTTCACTTATTGGTCTGAGCTCTTGTTAATTAGCTCCTGTTTATTAGCTCTTGTTTATTTGATTCACTTAGCTTATTTGTCTTAGCTCTTGTATATATTGATTTACTTTGGCTCGTTTGTTTAATTAAAAAGTATGTAGCTAACTTATTGCACTTTTACCTTAGCACTGGTTCTGCTCTTAGATGCTTTTAGGAAATGCACTTATTTCTGGTGACTTGTAGTTCTCTACCTATGTTGAATGTGCTCACTTATTGTAAGTCGCTTTGGATAAAAGCGTCTGCTAAATGACTGTAACGTGTTGTTCTGGGACACATCAGTACCAGCATGAGTTGTTGAGTTTCATGCGGTCAAAGGTGTGCATTTGTCAGTGTATTTTCCAGCTTCAAAAGCCAGAAAGGGTTAGGGTTAACCAAGCGAGAGAAGAAAAAAAACCCACATCCTTGCTGAAATTGTTTCACACCTTAACCAAACCGTTGGGTTTCAGAGAAACGAGGTATCGCTCCCAAACTGCCACGACTCAAGAGATGCTTTGAGATGTTGTTCTTAACGCAAGCTGAGAGCCGCCTGACACCGCCTGCTACTCGACATCAAGGCGGACTGGAAAGACAACGGCAGCTCAACAGCAATCGGAGACAGCAGTCGTTTTCGCAACGAGGGGAAGGGACGACGCCCATCTGCTTTCATTTCTCACTTTTTTTCTGTATGCCTCAGTAGCAACATTTCACGCTTCAGCTGCACCGTTGCTTCCTGTGCCAGATTTTGCTTCGTGTGGGTTCACTTCACATCTTTTATGACCCCCTTGTCCTTCTAGAAGAACATTTAAATTTCGCTGAAATGAGTCTCTCAAATCAAATGTGGACTTCTCTTTATTATGCGTGCTTTAGTTTGTGTCTGAGGGAAGTGGAAGTCAAGTAAAAAGTCTCAGAAACTCCAGACGACCTCCTCTTTAGGGCTAAGAGGAGGCACCATTGCATTTCTTTATTCCCATCTCTGAGATCAGTTCAATCAGTGCTTCTAAACAACTCAACTTCAGTTGAAGGGATTACATGGTCCTCTATGGGGATGAGGCCACTTGATAAACACATGAGGCAGTTATTTTTCTTTGAAAAGTTGGGAGACACACAGGTTTTCACCCGGCAGCGGCGATAAGCAACTCTCCCCGGAGAGTCTGATCTCTGATGTCATCGACACCGAATGGGCAAACCGATTCGGTACACTCGTACGGCGTCGCATCCAGGTCAGCCTTCGCCTCCTGTATGTCGCGGCGGTGTTATCGGTGCTAAGCCAGAAAATACAGCCTGCTCCCCAGGACATTATGATGAATATTATCTCTCTCCTTTTCCATCCTTTTGCAATTCATTCTCCGTGGGCGCTCTACAGAGCATCGGTGCCACGTCACAGATGAAGAAGCAAGATGTTCCGGGCTGTAAGGAGACACCAGTCAACAGTCACATATTCCTTGAACACTGGAAGGACATATTACAGAGCTAAAGCTAAAGCTGTGGCGATCCTTTGCAGCTATAAAGCAATATGACCGCGTTCTTCTCCCTCAAGGACTTTTTAATTCATTTAATATGCTGAATATATGTTCATTCACCAAGCCGAGTAAAATAACAAAGACATAGTCATATTGCTTCAATGTAGTATTTCACTTGCTTTGGTTGTCTTTGTTTTTTTGTTAAGTCCAGACAGGCATTCCCAGAGAGCAGAATATTTTTGTCATCCCCAAATGACCATCTTTAGTCATGTCCATGTGATGCATTTGTGTGTCGACAGCGTTACGTGTTCTCAATAACTCTTTATGTCACATTTTTTCGAAAACAGGACAATGGTGAGCTCTGTGTGTTGTTGACACCTGTTGCAGGGTGTGCGGCGTCCCACCCTTCCTGTCGGTTGCAAATGTTCGGTTGCCTCACACCGGATGCAGTTTCATGAAGCAATTGTGCATCGTCTGCATATATTTTTCAGGAACCTATTTTACCAGACAGGTTTCTATTATGTCTGTCCTTGCATAGACCTTGCGACCTCCTACTGGCTTTTTAGCTACCTCTGACAGTGACCTCCCCTCTATCCCCCTCTCTTCTGCCTTCGCTCTCTCTCTCTCCTCCGTCACCCCTCCCTTCTGTGCTGGTAGCCCTCCTATGGCTCGGCTAGCCAAAACCAAAAGAAGAAAAAGACGTAAACACGTACTGGCTTCCACACACACATCGCCGCGTCCAGCTGTTCACCCACTCGGCCTGCTCATTAGAGCAAATTACATCAGCGCACCAAAGCTAAGGCGCCTTTCTGCTTTCCCTCTGCCTCGGAGAGAACCCGTTACTTTTATTCCTGGAATTTGCACAGCGGTTTGACCCAGCTGTGTGGTTTTGCGGCTGATGCTCCAAGAGAGAGGAAAAAAGGCTGAGTGTGTTTGTGTGATTATTCAGTATCAGGTCTTGCAAATGAGTCGTACCACATCCACCAGCCCTTTTTTTTTTTTTTTTTTTTTTAATGAGCATTTGCAGCAGACGATAGTGAGCAGTGCAGTATGTGGCAGAGTGAGATCTGCGCAGTTTGTCCTCAAAGAGCCAAAGTAGCCGGCTGTAAGAAGAGTATGAAACTGTGAAGTTTACGTCAAGAATAATCTGAGGTTTGAGAAATGTTCGTTTCTTTTGATGATTCCCTTTTCTGAAACAATTTTTTTTAGTGTCCTTTTTCTTTCTCCTCCACTGCTTGTGTGTCACACAAGCAGTGGAGCATTGAAAGCAGATGTTCAGTTATTGGGTCTGTCGCGTTTTGAATGCTAACAGTTTCTGGAAAGCACACTTGTATGCCATATTGGTGATTGTCTTGAGCTGCAGTGTTCTGAGAACAGTTGCTCTCATCTTTTGCCCTGTGTCACATCAGGATAAGTGCTTTCCCCCCGTTCTGAAGTGGCACTCGTCGAGTACAAAATAGCTACCATCAATACGAAGTGTCTTCTGCATTTCAATTTTGTCATGTCTTGTGAGTCTCTCTCCCTTTCATCATCCACCAAAAGTCAATTGTTGCCAAGATGTCGTGACCAGTTGTAGAAATGATTCATGATCTGTTTTACACTACAGGACCGGAAACGTCTTCTGTTGTAAAACTGGACCGGCAAAATCTTGTGTGTAATTTCCTCTTCGGTGATTTGCAGGGAAATGCAGCCGACGATGGCACTAAGCAAATGCATTTTCTGTCAACATTGTTTCAAAAAAACGTTGCCTAAAGGACACATGACATATATCTTTAGAGCTCAACATTCATCCAATGTTCTCGAAGCTCTGAGGCAGCGTGAGTCACACGTTATAGTCCTTCATAGTCCTGCATTTTTTTTCTTCTTCTTTTTTTTTTATCTCTACACTTTCCTGAAGGCTTGAGAGAGGGCGACATGCCTTGGAAAGCAATCAGCGATCCTCTTTCTCCCTTTGATAAAAAGGCTATGTAAATACTGTTCGGAGAAGATGGGACTTGAATCGAATCGAATGAACTTGAGAGGACTGCCACGTAAGACAATCTTTTTTATAGCGGAGCAAATTGTCCGCGGTAAAAGGGGTGAGAAAGCTGGATTGTCTTCCATTACGGTCCTCCTGAATGAATAATACAATAGGGCCCTTGGGACCAACTGGAGATTGGGCTCATCTTTTCATGTCGGTCTTCCATTTGCCCATTCCTACTCAGGGCGGTGCTGCCAGAGAGCCTCTCCTGCTCGGACAGTAACTCTGCCTCACACAGCGGCTGAATAAGGCCAGACGTCCTCGCGGCAGCGCTGATCCACTGCCTTGCCGATGCTGAAGCATTTGTCCAGGGACGTCCTGGCATTTGACAACCGAATCCTTTGCCCCCCCCCCCGCCCCCCCGACATGACAAATGTCACCTATTTATCCCGCAGGCTAAAATGGATCTAATGCATCTTTGTTATAAGGTGACCTTTTAGGAGTCATCGAACAATAAACTGTTGCCTTTTTCCTTCTGCAATCTTCCGCAAGCTGTCTCTCAGCCAAGCGCTAACCGAAATTGTGCGGATAAGAAAAGCGCGATTCGAGATAAGTAGCTGACGGATGAATCTAACTCGATAAGATTGCGATGAAGGCGTTCAGATTCTGATTATCCCGCCCCCCCCCCGCTCTCATTATCATTGCCTAACTATCAAGATGAAAGAACTCCGGTCCTGCTGAGCCGACATTTAATTGAGAAGATCATGCTTTTTCTAATCAGCCTTGGCAATGACAGAGAGATGATAAAGGGGTCTCTCATCAAAAGGAGGAGCAAGCAAAGGAAGACGTTATGAATATCACTGAAGCTTTGTCTGACTTTGCACTTCCATCAAAGCTTAGATTCAGTAGGCAAGTACAGTATGAGACTGAAGGAGGAACATCAAGCCATTAGCGTTACCACGGATTTGCACATCAATGGAAAAATACAACGTGGAAGTTATTGATATGTAGACGAAACTTAGTTGAGGTTCTACATTGTCTAATCTGTTGAACATAAACGGTACTGTACATACGGTTCCATATCTGGTCAGTAGCTAATAATGCACATATCCAGATCTGCACGTTATCTATATTTGTAAATTGAATGTGAATAGTTTTTTTTCCAAATCAAATCACCTTTATTTGTATATCCCTTAATCACTGTTACAGTCTTCACAGTGCCCAACATGCCCACACACACCCGTACACACACTCTCACTCACACAGACAAACATGACCAGCGTCAGTGGACAGGAGCAGGTAGACCAGGAGAATAGGACATGTAGACAGGATGCTAGTATCCATCGGCAGGATCCTGAGCTAGGATGAGCTAACTGGTCTAGCCTTAGGCCCAATCCCAATCCTTATTTGTACCCCTATGGCTTCGGCTTGGCCCTACCCCTTGGCCCTCGCTATCGAGGGCCAAGGGGTAGGGCTAGAAAATATCTCCCTAAGTATTGGGATCGCACTTCGACGCTGATACGTCATCGATAAGCAGATGGGACGAGTTTGTTGTCGGAGATTACTATGGCAACAATGGTATTATCACAGTGACATTTGCCGTTCATCTGATGGAGATAGAAAAGCATGGACGCTCGCGATTCGTTCACAACTTATACGTTTCACGCTACCAATCGATCAAACAAGTCATCAAATAAAAAAGCCCACTGCTTCATTACCAGTCCACTTCATGACAGAATAGCGTTAGCGGTGCTCTGTAGTCTAGCAAGCCGCTCCTAACGTTACCCTGCCAGTCTGCACTGATATTAGAGGAGCCGTAACAAGTGCAGCAACTTCGCTGCTGGACTTTAGTTATATTTCATCATATACCATCAAAGGGGGAAATGCGACATGTAAATATGTCAAAATGCGGGACTGTCATGCACAAATCAGCCTAAAACAATGTTGTAACGTAACTAACTAACGAAGTAGAGACATTGGCATATTAGCGATTTTTTTGTTATGCTTTTTATAAAGAAACGGTCCATAATACATTGAAACGACATTAAACTAAGATAATACCACGGTTGGAATATTTTTTAACTCTTTATTAACGAAGAAAATACTACATTTGTGGTTCACTTCGGATGGTAGCGTAGCGGTCCCCATGATCTTCCTGTTACTTCCAGAGATTCGCAGGGCATTCTGGGTAGCCCTTGGTTTGAAGTGTGCCTCTGAAAAATCTCCGTTTGAAGGGCTACAAACCCCTTCGGCTTGGCCCTCCGCCTTCGAAAATAGAGTATTGGGACAGCCCTACCCCTTCACGTGAACGCGCAAAACGGAGGGGTAGGGCCAAGGGGTACGGTTTAGGGGTGTATTGGGATTGGCCCTTACTCTGAGACGAGACTGAGCCACTCCCTCAAGGCTGGTCAAATGACAGAGAGAATAAATGGGTTTTTAGCCTTGACTTAAAGACTTCGATAGAGTGCAGACTGTTCCAGAGATAGGGAGCCCGGTAAGAAAAGGCTCTGTTACCTGCAGTTTTCTTTTTAACTGCTGGGATAGACAGGTAGCCAGCGTCCTGAGACCTGAGGGCACGTGGCGGTTTATATGGTTTAATCAAATCGGATAAATAGGACGGTGCCATCCCATGTACTGATTTATATGTTAGTAAAAGCACCTTAAAGTCACACCTGGCCTGAATTGGTAGCCAACACCCGTCTGCACACCTAGTAGGGCCTGACCGATATGATGTTATTGGCTCCGATACTGTTTTTCACAATTGGGATGCATGGCAGTATATACAGCTAGATGTATTTATTGTGGATGTATTTAAGATGCATACACTGGCATTTTATGATAAAGCACATTGTATAAGCAGTGCTTCTATGTATGAATATTGTCAGAGGAGGAGTGCTGTGCAGTGCACTCTTAATTCACATATTTCCAACCTCTTCCCAAGCCAATTTAACATCATCAGCCCTTCGGGGGGGTGGGCTATTTGAGGTGCCATAAATGAGACCGTGTCGACTATGCACCTCCTGGACAAGAATATCTAGTTTCTTCTTGGCTGAAGCCTTTATGGTGGTACCGGTTGGGATTTGGCACAGCCTTCAAGAAATTGCCAGTGCGCCATTGTGCAAGCGTTTTAAAGGGGATGAAATTAGCTGATTTGATTGGCCACAATCTAAGCCAGCCCTTACACCACACCTACTGATAATGTATTGCAATGCACCACGACAATGACCAACTAATAACATGTTAATCACCACTTGATTGATTTGATTGATGAGAAATACAAAAAGAAATAAACAGAGAAATAAATAAATGGGAAAATAAATGAATAAATTAAATTAATAAATAAAAAAATTGTTTATTCTGTTTAATGTACACTCACTTATTTATTAATTTCTGTTATGTATTTATATATTCCGTGTTACTACGCATTTTATTTTTGACATTTATTTTGTATTTATTAATAGATTTATTTATTTATTAATTTATTCCTCCACAGCATGTAGTGACTTTAACCGCATTTAATCAGTACAATAGGATGGGCGTTTGTTTATTGACAGTGAAACCTGATGTGCTTGGCTCTGGCTCACCGACTCACATGGAGCTGTCAAGACTTTGGTTTGCTGAGGGTTTAGTGAGTGGACAACGGCGTCTGCTGGGCAAGTGTTTTTATTGTCCAAACGCTGCCAAAGCCATTTATGGCACAGCATTTTAGCGATTTTCGACATTTCTGTCAACCAACTCGCGTATGGATGACATTTTATATGAGAATAAAATGTAAATGCGATTCAGTTTGGTGCCATTGCTAGGGATGGGGATCATTCATTTTTATTGATATTGATATCATTATCGAGCCTGCTTAACGATCCAGGTCCTTATCGATACCACTATCGATACTTTTCTATGGAAAGACGAGACAGACGGCAATACATTTTTAACAGAACTGGTCTTGCATTTATTGCTTGTGTGAATTACTTTAATTTCTGAACATATTTTGAAAAAGAAATAGCCTACACACATGGCTCCATCAACATAAATGAGAAGAATAGTAAAATAATATATCAGCAGCAATAAATGAAATTCCAACAATGAAGAAAACAATAGAAAGAAAATAAATATAGCCTATCCTTTACACAGACAAAAAGAGAAAACAAATTGACAGCTCTTAACACTAACAGTTTTTCTGCAGGAAAATGAGCATGTCGGCCTGTTTCAATAAGTATTTCGTTTTCACACTTAAGTGTGTGTACTGTCACTTTAAGAGATCGGGCAGACACCTGCTAGCTGCTAAGTAGCTAACTAGCCAGCCACCAAGAGGCTGTTGCCACTTCACTCACTGCCCTGG
Organism: Hoplostethus mediterraneus; assembly: GCA_034670385.1. NCBI lineage: Eukaryota > Metazoa > Chordata > Actinopteri > Trachichthyiformes > Trachichthyidae > Hoplostethus > Hoplostethus mediterraneus. Next base: position 822,208 of record JAXDDW010000113.1, on the reverse strand, counting down.
CTATCTTATTCTAGCCATCTTAAATTAGCTAAACTAACACCATGGGCTTCAATTTATTCGTGTTTGTTGGATTATTATCAATTGGATTATTATTGTCAATGAACGGGACTTTGGCTGCATGCACCATCCATGCATACCTTGAGTTGATGAGGATGGTCTGCGGGACCATCAGCTGGAGTTGTTACCGATGATGTTCCTACTCGAAGACAGTCATTTGTGTTTTAAGATTGAGGAGGTGTTTCCCCCCTTACATGAAATGACCCTCGAACACAGTTGGCATTTCGCCTCCTCTTTATCTTTTACTTTAGTGAAATGTAGCCAAGCACTTGACCGTTTCGCACGCTCCGCCATTATCTTAATGTTTGAAAATATGGTCACCCTAGCTATAGGCTCGATAGCAGAACCGATAAGCTCCGACCTTATTGATTACCGGGTTTTGAGAAATTTGGTTTCGATCCCCATCCCTAGCCATTGCCCTGTTGCATCGCCCTCCACTTGATTCACTTAGCCAGCCGAGTGAGGCAGGGAGTGATCGGCAGTAATCCCCTAGGGGGGCTAAGAACAGAGCCCACAGGTGGATGCTGGGGTGGTGGCGGGCTGAGAGCTTCATCAGCATCGGCATAAACGGCAACAGAGCAATGCAGTGTGCAGAGCGGCAGAGATTGATGGTTTAAATAGACCGCGCAATTGCAGTGCTTCGTCCCAATTCTGAGCTGGTATTCTATCGGCGACTTATCGGTGGTACTTTTGCTGATAATTATATATCTGTAAAAGGCAAGACGCTGTACATATGTATGGACTTCTGTAGACCTGCGTATATGAATACTATGCGCATTTTGCACTTCATATATATGCTGTAAATGTGCATATTTTCTTTACTCATATCCTCATATTCTTCTAATTTGTTATATATTGCATATATCTAGATATTTTTTATCTTATCTCATGTTGCATGTATTTCATCATTTTGGAATATTTTGTGCATAGCCTTCATTCATTTGTTCTACCATTGTTGTGCACAACCTCAAAATACCTTTTCAGTATTTCCACTTCACATGTTCTTGTGTGAATTGCCGGTTGGGGTGTGTTTGATTACCCCCAATTTGCTCCATTCTCATTCATACTGTGTTTTTCTTTGTTGTATGCTGTTATTATTTTGCCGCCACAGCGACCCAATTTGCCCACAGGGATCATTAAAGTTTCATATTATCTAATCTTAACCACCTCCAATCGTTTCCTCCCTTCCCCTCCTTTTCTTTCGCAGGGAGCTCTTGGGTCCAGACTTCACGGAGACCCACTATACAGCCGATGGGCAGCCGGTAACCATGGCCACCAATTACACTGTAAGTCTTACTCTCTCCCACCTTTCTTCCTCTCATGTAATTTGTTTTTCTTCACTCTGCAAGTAAACATATGTGGAGACACAAAAAAAAAGCCTTTCTCATCAAGCATTGATGTTGAAGTGAAAGCAGAAGTGGAGGGATTGCAAATCGAACAGGATTTAAAGGTGCAGGGTTTGTAACAAATCATGCACCGTGGACAGATCTAGAGTAACTTGTTTCTCTTAAAACAAACTGTTATAGTAAATAAATATGACCAATACAAAAACATAACAGCGATTTCATTAGATGGGATTGGGGGTGCTCATTATTAGTAGTAGGTAGAGAGGTGAGTGGACATTTTTTTTAAAAAGTCAGTCAAAATCTCTGCAAACTCTCCATTTGCTGAATCTTTACTTCAGCATCCAGACTGTGGATACTGTGAATACTCTGCTCCACCATTGCGTGTGTCCCTGCATGCAATGTACGGATTAGTTCTACAGTAAATCAATAGAAGAATATGAGCACCCCTATCAATACCTGCACACTTGAAGGCAGTGAAAATTCACAAAGTTGGCCTTATGTTCCGCCAGGGCTGTCCTGATGAGAATACGGGTGCAGTCTATCGCACCAATCACTCTGTGCACTTAGTATGTAACAGTAAATTGTATTTATTATTGATAACTATAGTCACCTAATGTAAGCTACCTCCTGTTAAAGGTTGTGTGGTAAATGAACTAAAGCCAGAATTGATTGGCAAGGTGTGTTTTTGGTCTTTCAAAAGCTGTGTGGTCTCATCTTATTTTTCACAATTATTACAAACAGGCCATAATGTATGATAGCAGTATCAAATTGCCAGAGTTGAGGAAAACAAACTTGAACTGACGCTGGATGAAAAATGGAAACGACTCGCAATCAACTGTAGCTCAGGCAAGTCCGCCAAATGAAATATCCAAGCAAGCATTTGACGGATGGAGATGTGCAGGAGGTGGCCTAGTTCAACGGCAACCCAAATGAGCTCAACATGTTCACAAAATTATATTGTGGCATGTTAAAATGTTAGATTAAACCGCTTTGGAAAGTCTTTTGAACAGATATCAGAAGGATAATCAGGTCCTAGTTTGACAAAATTACTTTTCACTTATGATGCAGGCCATTGTATCAACATTTATTGAGTCAAATCAGTCTATCTTACTGGGAGATGTCGCTTCTTCATGTTCAATTAGCACCAGTACTATGCAGCGAGACACACTGTTATTGAATCTACAGTGGAACAACAAAGCACAGATTAAGATGAAGATGAGATGAATTTTTAATGATGGCCATGGGGGAAATTGGATTGTTGCAGCAAAACTAATAGGAATCAGCTGACAAGTGGTGCCTGACACTGTCGTGAATGGATCTTCAAATGGTACATGTTATTGTTTGGTGGTGTTTCCTGTTGATAACTAGTCAAATAGAGACAACATGTAGACAACCTGACGTCATAATTCCAGTCAAAATATCAGGGAGTTTCTGACTTAAAGGGTAATTCCGGGATTTTTCAACCTGGCTTCTATGTCCACAAAATCGCTTTTCATACCTTAAGTAGATCCCAAAATTTCTGGAGTTGCTCCGGTCGATCGGCTCAACCGGCAGTCGCGTAACCGTGGCTCAAGGCTCCAATGTAATCTAGAGGGCATGACCGGGCATGTCTATGGTCTATTTCTGGTTAAAAAACGGTCTGTTTCAGTAATGTTGTCAGACACACAATAACAATCTGAGCCTGTTAGTGGCCAAATCAAGCACTTTTAGTGGACGTACTTTGACCGCCTGGACATGCCCGGACATGCCCGCTGGATTACGTTGGAGCTCCGTTATGCGGACTGCCGGTTCAGCCGATCGACTGGAGCAACTCCGGAAATTTTGGGATCTACTTAAAGGTATGAAAAGCGATTTTGTGGACATAGAAGCCAGGTTGAAAAATCCCGGAATCACCCTTTAATAACACTGGTTTTGTTTAAAAATCAATTATTTTTTTTAAAAGAAGATGCCCCTATTCAGGAAGATGCCCCTAGACCCCTTTGTGCTTCTTCCTGATTATAGATCATATAAGAACAGAATATAAGATTTGTGCCATTATCCTTGAATGGCTATGTTCCATATTTATGATGTCCTTGATGGTATCACAGTATCATAGTCCTTCATGTGTATTTAAGTTTTTTGGTTCATGTGTAGTATACTTGAGGGTATTAATGCACATTTTAATGTATATATGTGGTGCAGATTGAAACAGGACTTGGTTGTTAACCAGCTAACTTGGTGATGGCAGAAGTTAACTAGCACTAGGTAATATATTGACAGAACTGCTTAATCCGTCTAAACATAAAACAGGGAGCCATTTACGTATGGTCACAGTGACTACATTAAACAAGGCATCCTGATCATGTGTTCTATGGACCTAATGACTCTCCTGAAGAAAGATTTGTAGGTAATGAAGAAAAAAGAAAACACCCAAGCTCTACACTCAACCGTCTCAGATGACACCAATGAACTTTTAAAAATGACGAGTACATTGTCCAAGGAAGTAGGAGAGCTGAAGAAAAAAAAAATGCACAGATCAAAAAAGACAAGACTGACGGCAAAGTATATCACTGGAGCCCCCAATGCGCCGGGTATCTGATCAGTCATCAGTTGCATCGTCCGAATCCAGATCCCGTTTTTTTTTTAGCTGAACACAAATGGTCAGGATATTGATTATGTTAGATATTGATTATGTGTCATTTATCAGAGAAAAATTGGGAAATGATCGTGACCTGGAATTGACCCCTTCAAATGCATGTATTTCAACACCCTAAGTGGAGGAGGCCAGTGAGCCGGGAGGACCTTGTTGTCGAGCCGCTGCCCCTCCACATTGAGAGGAGCTAGCTGAGGTGTTTCAAACACTTGGTAAGGATGGCCTCCCTTTGGAAGTGTTCCAGACTGGGAGGAGACCCCTGGGCAGACCTAGGACACATTGGAGCAACAGGCCTGGGAGTGCATGGGGATCCCCCAGGAAGATCTGGAACAAGTTGCTGGTGAAAATGATGTCTGGCCTGCTCTGCTTGCCCTATTTCCATGGGATTGTAACCACCTTGAGAAAGACAGCACCTCACTAGGACACTGGTGTGCTTCTTACCACCACAGTTGAAAGAAAAATATAGGGGAAACACTAGAGCACAAAGCCTTGCTGGGAAACGTAGGAAAATCACTAACTGTGTAGAAGTAGAAGTAGTAGACGAGGCAAGTTGAGGGAAATGAAAAAATGAAATTGCAACACTCCATCGCAAAATAACTCCCGGAATGTGTTGGACATCACAGACTGATGACATCTAACACTGTAAGGGTGTCAGGGGGTGGATTTTCCCTTTAATCGTATTTATTACGGCGACACGGGAGGCGCCACGACGGCACGGGGCCGCCGCCGCGAGCGATGCATAAATTATGAGGCACTTTATTAACGCCGCCGGCGGCGTGTCAGACAAGCTGCGGATGGCAGGTTGGAGCGCAGGGCTCGTCAGCCAGGTTGAGTTGTGTATTAAAGGAAACAGCGGCACTATGAAAGACCAGGCGCTGCTGGTTAGAGCTTGGATCGAGAGGTGTAAAAAAAACAAAAAAAACCTGAAATGCAGCATGCTAGGGAGTGCGCACACACACACACACACACAAACAAAAACACACATTTACACACACACAATGTGATCTAACAAATAACATACGCAAATTTGTACTTTTGCTTGTATTTATTGAACATATTGTTCAGTAACCCACACCTGAATGTCATCTCATTGATTGGATCACCTGACAACGGTTACCCCCTTTCACAGAAGTCATTATCCTAGAGGTTACGTTACGTGTTAAATCACATTGTGTTTATCGGTTGTTATGAATTAGACGAAGATCAGATCATATTTTAAAGGTCATCTATGTAGGAATGCAGGTAATTTAAAAGGGTTCACACATTTTTTCTCTCAACTGTAGATGAAGGTGTAATGATGCAGGCATGCACCACAATAACCACATTCACACACACACACATACACATACCCACACATATAGACTTGCCATACAAAGACGCACTCTCATACATAGATGAAGGTCTCATGATGCAGACATGCATGATAACAGACACACTAACTTGTGCAAACACACCTTGTCCACACCTCCCACTTGGGGCCTGATCTAAAACTCGCCGTGGTTGGGGATAATGAGGACAAACAAAGCGTGACATCGATCGTCTTGACCTGCAACCACAAGAAGAATTCATCAAGGTCCCTCTCAGCAGAGCATTTAGTGAATATGTGGTGCATTGTGGTGTTGAAAGGGGCTATGTTTAGCATTTTATCATCAGTAAATCATCACCACATTCATTTTGAGACATGATGATGACCGATATAACACAGTAGTGATTCAACCTATACGTATTTCATGAAGGTTTTTACAGTTGCTGTCAAAAGGAAATGTAGGAAATCACTAGAAGTAGACAAGGCAGGTTTCACTCTCACCGCTACTATATCCCCCCCCCCCCCCCCCCCCCCCCCCCCCGTACAGTGGAGGCAGTTCTACAATTCCATACTAAATCAACAAGAACTAAAATTTTCCCTGGGACTAAATCTGGTCATATGGGTGGCCTCGGTCTAACATGTGGCTATCTGAGGGTTCATGAAATGAAAACCATTTGAGAACCCTCGCTTTAGACCACAAATGCATACCAGGTCTGCAGCTGTCAATGGCTTAGCTTGTGAGCCATGAACAGAAGGACACATTGTTATCCGGTAGACATCGTCAAGCAATCGACTGGAAGAATTTCAGAGGAAGAAAAGCATATTTTGTTCTGGAATTGCAGTATTAAGTTGGTCTTCCACTTATGCAATCCTGTTGGATAATAGAATGAGTTTTTTAGCCACACTCTCTAACCTGGATTGAATTGTTGGCACGTTGCTTCACACTGCAGCATTAGTTCCAGACAATTGCCCAATATTCAAATTGAGCACAAGTGGCTGCATGCGTAATTAGATAATTTGACAGCTATTTAGAACAGATTTGTGGATATGCAAATTAGCTGGATAGACAGCGCAAAGAGTTTTATTTTCGTTATATCGGTCAGCGCTTATTCCAGAACGTTGTCTCAGTCAAAGCATTTATGTCTGACGAGCTCACTTGCCAACAAGCCATTCATGTCAAGTTTCAAAGTATATGTATACTGATATGTGCGCGTGGCGAATGCTGCCGTTACGCTCGCCTTTGCAATGTGACTGTAATCATCTGATCACGCCAGGAACACGAACCAGGAAAGTCTGAATGTTCCAGAGTCAGATGTTGCTCGTATTTTGATCCAGAGAGCACGGCCACCTCGTTCCACCGGCCTCATCCAAAAACACAGAGGGGGAAATTGAGGCTTTATATCCCCGTCCCATCCGAATACCTCTCCCCCCATCGAGCACCGAGATTGCAACTTGACCTCTTCTTCCAAAAACTTGTATCTTGTTATGAAAACTGTTTCCTATTCAAGTGTCTGCTCAAATAAACTCGAGCTACAGTTCAATTTCCTTTTGTTGTGTTTTTGCATTTGGTTTGTTTAGGTCCACATTGCCCAATTACAAGCAATCTAGGGCTTGTCACATGGAATCCCAAGCAGCTTTGGACAGAGATATCACACACAGTTTTGCCAACTTGTTATCCTGTGAAGTTAGACATTTTGGCAGTAGAGAGTCAAAACAAATCTGATTCCAGTTCCTGTAACTAAAGCTCTTTGCGGTCATTTACCTTCTGTGTTCATACCAGTTAAGATACAGATCTATCTCCTTTTATCCGTAAAACTCCTAAAGAAGAGGACCAAGACCTGCATTGTCGGGTGTCTTGGCGCTGCTCTAAATATCTTTTTGAATAAACCTCTCCAGACACGCTTCGTGTGAACACACCCCGAATCAGAGATGGGATCCCTGTAATTGGATACAGTCTCTGCATGTGCAACAGCTTTGCAGCGTACGCCTTCGCAGATGGCCTGCAATTTCCCCACACGCACCTGAGACGAGGCATCGCGATCCGCCCTCTCTTGGACAGCGTCATGTCCACCATATCTAATGAGACTAATGCGGGGTCTCGATTGCCTGGGAAAGTTCTCACTGACAATTGATTTGTATGTTGACTCTGAAGGAACGTGTACCGATGCTGCCACCGCTCAAATAAATGAGCTAATTTCACGCTCTGACGGGCTGACAGACTTTTAAATAGTGAAGAATTGACACTTGTGTGTAATTAAAATCTTGCTCTTTATGAAAAAAACACGAATTGCAGTGATCATTTCTTTCTCCTTTGTTGGTCTCGGGTGAATTTCTTCTGTTTCTTCTATTTTTGTAATTTCTTCCAGGTACAGTCTATACCAGGGGTGGGCAATCATGGGCAATTAACACACCTTCAACCAGAGAGGAGGGACTAATCAGTGAAATCACCTGCTGTAGTCTTTGGTTGGAGTGGAAACCTGCAGACTCTCGGCCCTCCATGGCACATGATTGCCCACCTCTGGTCTATACTGTACGAGAACAGAATGGTCTTATTCTATACACATGAATACGTGGGTTTAGCGGAGTAGGAAGATTTTTCACACTCTGTTGTTTTTGGGCTTTGTAATTATTTTTTCTTGAAAGGGATTGCTTTAAACCACCTATGTAGCATTTTGATGTTACTTACGAGATATTGCCTCTCTATGATAGCACGTTTCTGAGTGACTGACACCAAGCGCCTTTGCTTTCACAAGCTTGTCCATCACACCCCCGAGCATCCTGCTTTCTTCGATTTAAAGTTCCTGGAATTCTGCCTCTTTTGTGTTGGAAGTCAGTTAAATTCCAACACGTTTCAGTGGCTGAGCTCCAATATTCACCCTGAACGCACTTTTGGGAGCTTCGCACATTTTAATCGATCAGAGACAGCGGGCGAGCATTTCTACTAGCTACCGTAGTTGTGAAGCATGAGTGCGCACCGCCTGCTTTAGGGACCCTTTCCCACCGAATCGATCCAGCAAATCAATTCATCATTAGAGGCACTGGGAGCACGTCTGCATAAACATTATCATAGATTTTTAATGCTTTCCTCAAGATGAGATATGAGATATTGATCCCACTCCCCTCTTTTTTTCTTTTTCAGGATCACTGCTTCTACCACGGCCACGTAAGAGAACATACAGACTCCTGGGTAGCTCTCAGCACATGCTCGGGAGTAAGGTACAGTAACAGCATTGTACATATTTGTTGTGTTTTTGAATGGGTCTTGTTTGCTGCAGTTTTGCTGTTTTTCTTTTCCACTGTGCCATGCATACAATTCTGCAGGAAACACTGACATTGCAATTGTTTTGCATAACAATTGTCAAATTTATAGATTATTATCAGCACAAAAGATCTGCCATCAGTGACTTCAGTCCACAGTTTTTGTCCTTCAAAAACCCATCATATTGCTGTGACTTCTCATTAGCCTCACGTTGATAGCCCAAACCCAACTCACCACTGGCCAGCAAATTGTATATACCCCAAAACGTCCCTATCATTGATAAGCCAATTTTTGAAAATCAAGGGATTCAGGCAAGAACACAGGGTTGCAGACTGATAATTTATCTCATAGCCTTTGTATTTATTGCAAATATTGCAGCCTTAAAGTTTGCCACTGAGCCTTGAACTTGGTCACAGTACATTTGGATTTAGAGTTTGGTGTTGCACTGGAACGGTGCCACGGGCAGGGATATTGTCAAAGCAGCTGAATTGTCAGACCTCGTCTTCATGCTAGACTTTGTTATTGGATTTCTTTTTGTAGGACCCCCGAGCAAATTTGGGTTCTCATGAAACTCACTAATTTGATCCTCTTTGGGGATACAGGCAACAGTTTTAAAAGTCTTAAAAGAATTTAATGTGGAACGCCTTACATATTGAATACCCAGGTTGGACCTTTCTCCCGGCAAGGATGCTACAAAAACTAAATTATATTCATGAATTTGATCCAGCGAGAGAGATGTCAAGTTCTAGCTCGATGGGTCTTTAGTGGGATTTAATTTAAACACCGGCTTAACGAATCCAGACAGATAAGAGTTTCAGAAAGTTCTCTTTCATCGCAATTGCTTTATCTTCATTAATTTGTATCTGATACAGTCTCTCTTTAGTGCCGACACATCCATCGAAGCTCATTTCAGCGTCTCTCCTCATCCGTGGTGGTAGCCAGATGCTGCCCGGTGACAGCAGGTTTGATGGGAACATTGTGGACGTGAGGGGGAATTGAAATCTGGAACCCAGTGGAATGTAAATGCCTTTGAAATGCTGGGTCACGGGAAAAGATTCGGCCAACTTACTGACAGAAATCTATTCACAGAACAAACCAAGGTTATCTATCCTTTTTTGGCCCATTTATTTATGTAGTGTTAAATAAAAAGGTAAAGGTGAACTATGACCTCCAGTCCGTGATCGTCATAAGGCGTTTCATGTAAGTTACATCAGTTTGATACTGCCTGTCCTAAAAAGGTGGAAAACTTTCCACCTTTCCACATTATCCCTGGCGAAGTCACACGGGGGGATGATGATAACAAAGAGTCCAGGCCATTTTCCATTAGATTTTACATTTTCTAGCTGATGCTCTTATCCAAAGAGGGTTGCAACGAGGTCAGTGGGAGAGCAACTTTAAATTCATCAGCCGCCTTACACGCAACCGATAGCAAGGAGGTCAAGAAGTACCTCAAGTTGCCCTCTTGTCACTGAATGATTTCCCCTCTCTCCTTGCTCTTAAAAGAAAAAAATACCTCCTATCCCTCTCCTTAGCTCTTTTTCTTTTCCTAGTGCCTCTTATGATTATCACAAGAATATTATGCAGACCTTTTCACGCCCTCATTTTGGTTGCTTGTAATATTTAATCATCAAGGCATTGAGGCTAATTCTACTGTTAAGTCGCTCTAGATAAATGTGTCAGCTATATGCCCAAAATGTCAATGTAAGGGACCAAGACGTAGCATCCTGACAATGCTCCTGACCGTAGAGTGATCACATAGGAAAATAAATAACTAAGGACCAACCATATAAAATTCATATCTAAACCTCAAATTTCAATGAAGATATCATAAATAAAAAACATGCACAAATAAATATGATTTACTTTTATTTGTTACTCAGTCAACTTAATGAGGTCTTTAATTGTCTCACATGAACAGACACTTGGATTTAGGTCCAAGGACTTTGACTTGTCCAATCCAAAACACTAAATTTCTTCTCCCTGAGTTATACGTCAGTAGATTTGCTTGAATGCTTAGGATCATTGTCTTGTTGAACAGCCACTTTTGGCCCAGCTTTATCTCTCAGACTGACGGCCTGATGTTCTGTTTCATGAAATCTCTGGATTTCAGAATTCATGGTTCCCTTAATGATGTCGAGTCATCCAGAGGAAGAAAACAACCCAGACCATGACACCACCACCACCATGCTTGACCGTAGGAGAATTATTTTGGTGGTGGGCAGTTTTGGTTGGCTGGGGTTGTTTGGGTTGTCGCCAAACATTCCTTTTTTGATTATGACTAAAAATTTAAGTTTTGGACTCATCTGTCCAGAGAACAGGCTTCCACAAAATCTTCAGGTTTGTCCAGGTTCTCTGTGGCAAATTTAAGATGAGCAACTAGAGGAACTGAAGGAGTCCAGATCTTTTTGATATGACTTTCTAACCTTCCCCAGACTGATGCTCACTCACTACTCTCTTTCTGAGGTCCTCTAAGGCCTCCTTAGAACACAGCATAGTGTTTTTCTTTCTCCTGCATGGTAACACCAAACTGACTGTGTGCCACACAAACTCCTCCCCAAAGATCTGACCTTTGATTGGTTAAATTCATACCCAATTATTTACCCACCTGATTCTGCTTACCTACTTAATGTAACTAATGCAAGAGGATGTTCACTTATTTTTGCACCTGCCCTAATTCCCTTTAAACTATTTTTATTTGACTACATGCACAATTTTCTTTGAAAAGATTTGAAATTTCTAAGAAGATCCTCTAGTTCAGTTAAGAAGGGGTTCACAAACATTCCATCGTGACTGTATGAAAATATCCCATTTTCCTTGGATTTTCTCAAAGGATTTAAGGCTTTCTTTCTGTGGTATGGCTAAATTGCATGACCCTCACTGTTTGCAGGGAACTGATGATTTTGCAAAAGAAAAATCTTACAATTGCAAAAATTAGCAGTTGCTGGAGGCCATTGCTACCAGAATAACAGTAGTTTTGGACTCTTTGTTCTGTCCTGTTCTTTTCTACACTCCAGCAGTTCTGTGTGTTTTTTATTTTCACCTCCCCTTACTTTCCCCAGCTCCTTTCCCTGTCTGTGACTTTCATGCCGTAGCAAGGTGTTTTGTATAGGCTCAATATGAATTACATGGGGTTTTAGGTGAAATTGGGCCTTGCCCACATAATTACTTCAGAGAAAACCTTTTTTTCTTAAAAGCCATGGCTTCAAGGTAAACTGTGCCCATATGGTCAGCCACTTTGGATGAACAGAATAGTGCATGCATCTCTTTTCATAAAACCAATTTGGTTCCCTTTGTGCGCATTTTGGCTGCTGTGAAATAAATAGGGACTTTGACTAAAGGTTCACAGATGAGGTGAAATACTTTTCACCAAAACTTCAAATGCATCTTAAACCGCAGTCTGCGGAGCTTGCCTGAATCAGAACTTTTTCTTGGTTGTGACAGAATGGATATTCACGTATAATGCACATCAGGCTTTCTTTCGGTATGCATTCCTCTTTCTTTTATGTTGATTGTTGATACCAGAGAAGTGGTTCAACCGGTCCATTGGCTCAATCGGCAGTCGCGTAACGGCGGCTCAATGGCGGCTCAATGGCGGTAACGTAATCCGTAAGGGCAAATTCGGCCAGTCAAAGTACGTCCACTAAAAGTGCTTGTTTTTGTCACGGACGGGCTCAGATTGTTATTCGTGTGTCTGTCAAGTGTCTGACAACATTACCGAAAGGATTGCTACAGAAATAGACAGTTTTTAACCAGAAATAGACCTGAACTCTGAACGCTCAACTCTGACAAAGCTGTTTAATGAAAGCAAGTGGATTCACTATTGCAAGACTAGGATCGTGTAAACAACCGTCCTCTATCCGACAACGAGTGAATCCTCTTGCCTGCCGGTTGAGCCGATGGACTGGAGCAGCTCCCAAACTTCGGGGATCTATTATGCGTTAAGCTAGGCGATTTTGTGGACATAGAGGGTTGAAAAATCCCGGAATTACCCTTTAAACCTACACTATGTAACTTTATGTAACTTTGGCGTTGGCAGCCCCAAGTGGCAGCGAGAGGTAACAGTTTGTGTTTTTGAAAACTTCCAACTTCCAGAAATTTGCTGGAAGGTGGTGAGGAAAATAGTTTTTGTTAGCAGCGTCAGTAGTCTTTGTTCGCAGTAAGTCCAGCTTTCTGTAGCGATATCCGAGCCGCTAGCTCACTCACGGCTTGTGTATTTCAATCCATCACTTCCTGTCCTCCCGCCGGTGTACTTAGCGACTGCAAACCTTCATTGGGGTGACCCTACAGCAGCTCCATGAAGGGGGAGGGGCCAGTCTTCTCCGTCACAGCCCCACTTCATGACTAGAGCTGTGTCTGAAATCGGTCACTCGTTCACTCATTCACTAATCACTATATGGTAAAATCCACATAGCGCACCATTTGGGGGACAAATTCAAACAGTGCTGCCATTACTGAACATGTTTGTACTTACATTTGTAGCTAATGTTGGGGAGTAACATGTGATTAAAAAAAGTTGGCTAGTTTACTTTACTCAGCAGATTAGAACCTTTATTTTGGTAAGTGATGAAAACCACAATACCTCTGTAAACGAACACTGAAGATCAGATCATGAAGACCTTTAATAAACTGAAGAGAAGCAAAATCCCACTCAATCACGTCCAGGCCTGTATGCCATTTTACTGAATGGATTTCAGTAAAACAAAATTACTCGGCGTCCGGCCTAACAATACCCATCACGCCGCCGTTCAATTACCTGCCTCACGGTCACTACAAGGTGTCCACAAAGTCTGGAGTCGTAGGGAAACCGCCAACTCAAAGGGTATTGACTACTTGTCAGAAGTGGGATTCAAATGCCGCCTCCCATTTAGCCATTCTGACAGGTAGTACGCACTGGGAAAGCAAATGCACAAGAAAAATGCTGTTACTTATCACTCTAGAGTTTTCTGACACCTCATGTTGCTTAAATCTTTTTTTTTTTCCTAGAAAATGTCATTATCCCGACTTCATGTCTTCTGTGACCTCATCAGCATCACCCCTCTTTCTTCTGTCTCCCTCTTCCAGAGGCCTGATATCCTTGAACTCGAACGACACCTACTACCTGGAGCCAATCGGAGGCTCGGAGCCTTTCCGCCATTCGCTGTTGAGCTCCAAGGAACTGCCGATTAAAGGTGGAAACTGCGGCCACGGGCATCTGACTGGACACCCAAGCCACATGTCCGATCTCCTTAGGCCGCTGCAGAAGAGGGTGAGTCTCCCAGACACAAACATCGCTGACATGCTAGAAAACAAGCCAGGCTTGTCTATTCCAATCCGCATGCACACTTTCCGGAGGTGTTGTTGAAATGGAACATCAGCTTGAACAACACGTTTGGCAAAAGTGAACATTCAGTATCGAAGTAATATCGAAAATTAACACAAACATGGGCTGGATGGCCTTTTATTAAAAACCGTTCTCCTTGACCATAGCTAGTGACTATGAGCTAGTTTTTATTTTTTATTATTGTTGTTGTTGTTATTATTGGTATTATCATTGTTGTTATTATTATTGTTGTTCTTGTTATTATTGGTGTTCTTCTTCTTCTTCTTATTATTATTATTGGTTTTGCTATTGTTGTTGTTGTTGTTGTTGTTCTTCTTGTTATTATTGGTATTATTATTTCAGATGTCTGACCAGAGAAATCTTTCCACTGTGATGTGGGATTTTCCTCAACAGCTTCAGGGGTGTCAGTCTGTAAAACCTGTAATGAAACCTGCCTCCCCCTGCCTTAAGGAGCTGCTAACCCACCTATTTCATTAGTCTGGCTTTCAGTGGAGAGTTTTAGTGTCCCATGATGGTCTAAATGCTGTTTCAGAGGCTTTTTCAATCCTGATAAAGATACGCCTCTGGGGGGAAACAACATTGACATTGAATATCGCCTTCGGTATCGGCCTTTAAAAGCTACACAGGTGGAAACCCTGAAACAAACCCGATTGAGACGGATTGAGGAGTTACAGCCAAATATTGCTGCAGACAATAAGACAGCAGCGCCTAAAGTTGACTTTGACATTTGCAGATTGTCGTCCCTGTTGTCAAAGCTCCTAAAATCATAACAACAAAGGCTAGGAAGTAAATAGCACATATCAAGCTCAATACCATCTTTAGGCCAGACATATAGCTCCAGATGATATTGCAAATAAAGAATCAGGCTTGTTCTTTTTGTTTTTTTCCCCATGAACACACACTTTCTGCCAAAGCAAACTGCTAAGAATATGTCCGCCCCACATTTCGGCTCCAGTGCAGAGACATATTTGCACACCGAGCACATAACAAGCGCATTCATTAATACACAGGACAAGATGTTTCCATCCCTTGTGCCATAATCCAAGGTAAACACTTGTAGAAGCCCCATTCAGATTAAAACAAACAAACAAGAGTCATTCTGAGTCATTCCTCAGATGGCACCATTCGCCAGTTACCTACCCTAGCCACCAGCGGTATGCAGCACGTCATTGGGGTTATCAAGTAGGCACATTCCTTCACCGATGTTTCGTTAAGTTAGGCACACGACACCTAAAGAAGGCTTAACTGTGTATTCCAGCATCCTGGAAACACCCCCCTCTATGCCAACACCTCAAAACTCCCTTTTACCCTAGCCATCTAATGCCTGCCATCAACCTAGCATTACCCTAGCCTTGGTTAGCCTTGACCTAGCATTAGCCTAGCCATACCAGTACAAGCCTGCCTAACTGATACATCAACACAACTAGACAACACAGCTAAACAGTGTGTAGAGGGAATGGGGTGGTTGTCCCTCGTGTGTGTGTGTGTGTGTGTGTGTGTGTGTGTGTGCCACCATGCCTATAGACTCCTTTTCAGTTAGTAAACATGATGACGTTTTTTTTGTGGGCGGAGCTTAGGTGGAGGCAGAACCCGGCCGGAACACATTAGCCAACAACACTGGCTAGCAAGTTTCGTTGGCTTGTTTTTAACATGGCTGAAGAAAATAATGCTATATCTGAATATTTACAGTCACTCACTCTCCAGGACCGCCACCTTTTTCATATTTCCAACAACTCTGAACTCTCAACTCTGACAGAGGTGGTCTATGAAAGCAAGAGGGTTGACTTGTTGCAAGAAGAGGATGGTGTAAACAACCGTCCTCTTCTTGCAACAAGTGAACCCTCTCTCTATAGACTACCTTTGTCCACCGTCTGGTTAAAAAAGGTCTTTTTCTGTAGCGATCCTTTCAGTAATGTTGTCAGACACAATACACACACAAATAACAATCTGAGCCTGTCAGTGGTTGGAGCCTCTCCTTCGATTCTGGCATCCAACAACACAGCAAGATGACATTTTCGGTGAACGGTAGCCTCTTACTCTGCTGCTCTGAGGTGAGGTGATGCCTCCAATTTTGCTTTGTTTTGCTAACACCGTGACGTAGGCGCTAAAAGGTTCTATACTTGACTGATGGGCACTTCCCTAGCTAGCAATACAGACCCCCCCTCAATACCACAGTATGACACAGTACAATCCCATAAATACAGCCAAACAGTGTTATGCTATGCTACTTTATTCTACATAGTATTCTACTACAAGATACACAGTGCTACACACAAGGCCGCACAACCCTGCAGCGCTTACCTTAGCGCAGGGGTGGGCAATCATGTGCCATGGAGAGCCGAGAGTCTGCAGGTTTTCACTCCAACCAAAGACTACAGCAGGTGATTTCACTGATTAGTCCCTCCTCCCCTGTGCTAATCAGTGAAATCACCTGCTGTACTCTTTGGACTCTGTACTCAGACTCTCGGCCCTCCATGGCCTTAGCGGGCTCCCCAGCTAGCATGCTTCCTCCTTATCCACGACCATTCGCTCGCTCGCTCCACTGCTTGAGACATATTCCTGACCGCAAGTTTCAAGCTCCGTCCGCGAATGCCCAACTCGCTTAGGAGTGCAAAAACAGACTTTGCTACAAAACCACGACAGCCAACTTCTACCGGCCATTCCCGAGCCCTCCAACCTCGCTGTTCTGCCTCTGCTGCCATCTCCGCATATCTCGCTTTCTTCCGCTCGTTTGCCTCGTCAATTCAGGTCTTCCCAGGGGACCGTGTGCTCTATAGAATAAACTAGCTTTTGGGTTCCACTTCCTCCCTGTTTTAACTGTGGGCGCTACACTCCTAACCACTCCTTTGACTGGGTCAGAGTCATTTCCAGTCTAACCTTAGCACACTGGTACTCCTCTGTCAGGCTAGATATCGGCATCTCTAACATGCCTTTCCCATAGAAGGCGACACTGCTTCGACAGCGTGGGGCTCCAAGACATTTTCTAATAACTGAGTTGATCATCCTTTCTAGTTTTTCTACCTTCGATAGGGGAACCTCATGCACTGTCAGCGGCCACATCAGCCGAGGCAACAATCCAAACTATAGACACCACAATGTTAACTTTCCTGGGAGCCTTGACTTGTCTATACCTGAAATGCCTTAAATCATTTCCTGCCTCAACTCCTGAAATTGACCCTTATCTCTGAGGCTTGCGTCATCATCTTCCTAAGCTTTTGACTGTTTTTTCTATCACTGTTGGCACCACTTCATCATCTATGAAAAACTTCTTGTCTCCTACCTTCCCTTTAATAATCAAAATACTCCTAGACTTACTTGGCTTCACTTTCATCCTAGCCCACTGTAGATTATTGTCATATCGTCCATGTAAGCCCTCATTTGTGGGAGGCGCAGCCATCCCTGCAGCCTTTTCCCACCCACTACCCATTTTGAAGCTCTAATGATGATCTCCATTGCCATGGTGAAAGCTAATGGGGAAATTGTACACTCTACCATAATGTCTATCTCCAGCTGCTGCCAAGCTATAGTGTACTCTGTTGTGGTAAAACAGAGTTGAATGTCTGAGAAGTAAGCTTTAACTAACCTCTTTATACTATCCGCCACTCTAAAGAAATCAAAAGCCTCCCGTAACAGACTATGTGGTACTGACGTGAAAGCATTTGCCAGATCCAAAAATACTACATGCAGGTCCCTTTTCACACTCCTAGCTGACTGGATTTGCTGCCAAATCACCCTGAGAACCCTGGGATTCCAGCCTTTTGCACCAAAGTGTCAATTAGCCTATTCTTTTCTAAGTAACTAGACAGTCTCTGTGCCACAACACAGAAACAAAGAAAACCTTCCCTTCAACATTAAGTAGACTAATAGGCCTAAACTGACTTGTCTCTGTAGAGTCCCTTTCTTTGGGATTGAAAATTCCCCCTGCTCTGCGCCACGCCTTAGGAATAACCTGTTTCTTCCAGACTACCTTCATCAGCTTCCATAGAAACCTCAGCATATCTGACTATTACACTGACTATCTCACCAATAGCTGGAATATGGGGGGGAGGGGGGCTATCTCTCTATACCTTTCCCTATGTCTGTGCACTTCCTCCAAATATCCCCGCAGAATATGAATGCGCCTGAGATCTTCACACTTATCACAGTTAACACAGCATGTCAACAAGTCTGGGTAAAGCTTTTGTATTGTTTGTAATGGGACTGGATTTCACCGCGAACCACGCCGCTATCAGACTTATTACATTCCGAAAGACAGTTGTGATTCATTTACACCCCCGAGGTGATGAACTGCGTAATAATTCTGTTTTTTTTGGATGAGTGAAATCACCAATCGCACGGGTACGCTGCTTGGGTGCTTGGGTCGGAGGAAATGGCAATCTTTGTCATATGCTAACACATTATTGGATGTCTCTCGGTGGCAATTTAGAGTGCGAAATCACTCCCGCACCACCTGGAAAATGGGTAGAATTATGGGTTTGGCTCGGTTTGCCAGGTTGGTATATACCCGTCAACTATGTATCTATTTCACAGCGAAGGAAGAAAGACTAAACGCAAGTCCGATTTGCTCTGCTGTGTGGTGGATGATAGAACGGCTCCTCTGCGGGCCCTTCTGGCTTCCTCTTTCTAGACTGAGACAAAGAGGAGAGGGGGAAATGCTTTCTTTCTCTCTCTTTTACCCTCCTCGTTTTTATTCCTGCGTTTGTCATTTTCCCATTTGCCATCCCAGTCCCTTTAAACTGTCCACCTCCTCATCATTTCCCCTTTCCTCATATGGTAAAGCCCTTCTCAGCTCTCCACCGGCACATCATCCTTTTACCCCCTCTTTCTTTATCTTCCTCGCTCCTGCTCCATACCTCTTGGCTCTCCCAATTCCCTCAACTGCCACCCATTAATCCTGAGTTGTTATGCAGAAATGCCAGCCACGGCAGACCACAGACGGAGTCTCCAGGCTCCGGCCGCTATTCGCCTCTCAAATAAGCAATGAAACCTGTGTGTGTGTGTGTGTGTGTCTGTGTGTGTGTGGAGCTGCAGGGTACACCAGAGCTCCACAGGCCGCCATCACAGCGTCACAGATCCCCCGCCGATCCACAATATTGGCGTTGAGTCTGGACCGGGCCAAGGCAGCACTCCCTCCATGTATAAATCAATGGGTTTTAATTACAGCAGAGCCCTTCCCTAATGGCTGTAATCAAGTATTAGCAAGGCGGAAACTTCATGATGGAAAGATATAAGAAATCGTAAAGCTTTGCAAACAAACGTAAGCGCGGATGGCTGCAAAGCGCCTCATAAATACCTCTTTATGTGCCAATTTGGTTTTGCCCTGATTCCATGGCTCCAATAATCACATTAATCACGTTACTACTACCACCAGAAAGGCCAAAGGATTTTAGGGGTATGAGAGATGACCAACAAGCTGCCAAATAAAGGGGGTAAATGATAATAATTCTAACTGTTATTTCCTTGTGTGATTTGTGAAAATGTAACACCACTGGTTTGTAGGAAAGGTCATGTAGCCCTTTGTACCAGCGTCCTCAACCGGGCCTTTTTTTTAATCCCAGGTAAAAAGGAACGCCTGGGGTACCACCAAGTACATGGAGCTCTACATTGTGGCAGACAGCACACTGGTAAGTTGAACAATAACAACCCCCACCTCACACAGCAGAGTATTCATAGGTACATCAGCGTGGTGCGCCACATTCATCCATTGACGTCAAACAGCCATCAAATGATGGCAAAGGATGGAAAGGGGAGCCAAAATCTTGGACAATTATCTCATTCAAGCTAATGGAGCTCTTTTATGCTGAGTGGGTCACTGCCATAATAGTGATGCTGAAGCAAAAGCATGTCGAGACTAGGGGGGATTTGTCTGGTTAATGAAGGAAGGTTTTTAGGTGGGGGTCTAATGGTAGAAGGGCTTTTAAATCTACACCGAGCCCCAGCAACGAGACGCTACATCTTCATAAAAGTCCATTTTGGGGTTCCGGCTGGCTGCTGGTCTGGTGCATTAACGCCATGGTAACAGTAGTGGCCGATAAAGAGGTTTTAGCGTCCAGTCCAGTCCCGCCATATAATTGGTCTAATTATGATGATGGAGTAGGACTGAGCTGGTGAACGTTTGAATTATTAATTTATTTCCACGATTCATTTGTCTCCACAGGAAACTTTTGAAAAGGGGGGCGCCCCATCCATACATTTGTACTTATCTCTCCGAGCAACATCTGCATTTGCACCACTAACACTTTCCCCATATCCCCTTGTCACCCAGTATAAACGGCAAAATAAGGACTACCAGAAAACCAAGCTGAGGATAATGGAAATTGCCAATTACGTGGACAAGGTAAGCCAGATGTGTTCGTGTCAAGCTAATAGATAATGCCATGCAGTGAGTTAGCGGGGCTCCCTAAATCACGCAGTCATATTTGGTCTTGTATCCATATCTTGCTATTCTGTTTCGTCCTTTACTAATCTACTTTGCCTCCTCCAAGTTTGTTCGCCCTCGCTGTGATTATAGTGATTGGAAATGTTTGTGTTTTATTGAACACTGCAAAGAAATACCTGGTATTGGACCTCGGCGTGATTGTTTAACCACCCTGTGATTTAATCTAATTGGCCCTTCGCAGCTTGAGAAACATTGCCTTGTGTGACCAGACTGTATTATGGGAACTTATGACTTATGTGTGTGTGTGTCTGTCTGTATACGTTCAGTTCTACAGGGCACTGAACATCCGCGTGCCTCTGATCGGCCTGGAGGTTTGGACCGACAGGGATCAGTGTATTGTCACCGAGGAGCCCAACGCCACCCTCTGGTCTTTCCTTCAGTGGAGGCAGAAGCTGAAATCCCGCAAGAAGCACGACAATGCCCAGCTGCTCACGTGAGTGACGACCATACACACACACACTTTTTAACCTTTATTCATCCACGGAAAGTTGACTAAGCTCTTTTCCAGCAACATCCTCCGACAATTTTGTTGTGGGTTAACTGCAAACTGGCAACCCTCTGGTCACAAATCTGCTTCTTCAACCTCTAGCCCAGTTATTTTCGTCATGAACCAAGAGTCTGTAGGTTTTCAATCCAACCAATATCTACCGTAGCTTATTTCACCGATTAAGGGTCTTTATCAATGTGCGTTGTTGCGTCCTCCATGATGCATTTGACGTAATATCTTACGGCCAAAGTCTGGTTTCAAAACAAAATAATGTACGTAGGACGGGTAAAGATCCTGGACGTTTACTTAACAACGGAGGATGCATCGGATGGTGATTTGGCTGACAAGAATGAATGGGAAGCCCCAAGGTTTGTGAACTTTTGGACGTGATGCGTGAGCGCCGCACCGTGGCTTTCTTCCTCCTCTCGAGGCCTTTTCCTGGTAAAATATTTTTCATCTCATGCTCATCTGTGTGAAGAAACGCTCAACGCACGGGAGAAAATTAATGCATTTTCCATTCCTTCCGGTAACATTCAACATTGAAGAAAAAGTTAATTATCTTCCGTTGTAGAGTCGATATCAGGTTTTTGTCAGATCGTTTCAAGTCAGGCTGTACCCTTTTCTGCCTACCAGGTGATGTCTGTCTCTCACAAGCAGATGAGGGGAAAAAAGGTGTTGCCGTGTGTTAAGCTACAGCTGAGTGAGATTAGTCTCTGGTGTGACCGATAACATGATGCGTTAGAGATCCATTTAGATCGATTTCTATGCATTAACCAGCCTTTTATTTTGTAGTGGCCATGCCAATATTGTGGTTGTGAGCCACAGATGAGCCTACAGTATGTATGGGAAACACTGTAGTCACCTCAACACACCCTCAAACAGAGAGGAGGTACTGATTGCGTGAAATCAGCTGCTTTAGTGTTTGGTTGGAATGAATACCCTCCATGTTACTTGATTGAAAACCACTGCTGTAGGTTCCCACCACCCTCCAGACAACCACACAGTGTATAAAGTTCAGAATCATCAATCAACCTCAGCTCAAAAGAAATCTGATTCCCCTCACATACACGTCCCGTCAACCCGAGCCTCAGCGTGGCTCTTAATAACATAAACACTCAGGCCTTTTGTCTGTACAGCCGCAAATAATTTCAGACTTCATTAGTGAGTAAATTGACAAATGATTAGCTAAACAGGGATGTTATTAACCAAAAGATCTCGCTTCAGTTAGGTATAATTGGGGCTGAACACCTCAGCGCGCCAGCAGCAATGGAAACACGGCCCGACTACACACACACTCATACATAACACAGCCATCCATAAACAGTCAATTGGTGGCCCCTCATGCTTCATAATTAGTTTTGCAGATACCAGAGGGCCTATTTTGTTTTGATTCATCAGACAGCGCTTGATTTTGTTTTTGGATGCTAAGTGACAAACGCCAAGAGACCGCACGGTAGATTGAGGTTTTCTGCACGGCCTCTCCGGCATCTGACGGGCTTATCATGACTGCCGCCGTGCAATACTGTTGCATCTGCAATCAATGTGCATTCACTGTGGAGCCAGCAAGTCAATAGGGAGGAGATTAGGGTTAAGTGATTTTTAGTTGCGCGTGTGTGTGTGTGTGTGTGTGTCTGTTTGTGCATGTGTGTGGCTCTGATAGCGGAGTGATTTTCAAGGGGACAACGATCGGGATGGCGCCGTTGGAGGGGATGTGCAGCCTGGAAAACTCAGGAGGCATCAATGTGGTACGTGGGTCAGGAGGAGGGAATACCACTCTCCTCTCTTCTTTCATTTTCTATCATTTCCTTTTTCTCAGCTCCCCCTCTGTTTTCTTTTCACTCACAAACACTCGATCTTTGTCCCTCGATGTTTTTTCCCAGCTTGAATCCATTTTATATTGATTGTATCGTGCATGTTTGCCTGTGTTTTGTGTGTGTGTCTTTTATTTCTATACTTGTGAGGACCAAATGTCCTCACCAGGACAGAAAGATGAGGAAAATCCTCGAAAATGAGAACTTTTTGCCGCTCATCATTTATTATTTTTGGGTCTATTTTAAATTAGTGATCACTGCATCAGCATTGTCTGGTGAGCGTTGGGTATGCGTGGTGTACTGAGCAAGCTTGCGTCAGTGTGATGGAAAATATACTATTATGCTTTACTACACTGTATTAGTAATGGATCTTGCATGCTCTAAATGAATGCTTATGCTGAAATGTACATCTATGCTTATGCCTATTAATCATGCTGAAATGTAACTGCAGTTAGATCAAGTATAGGTCACAGCGGAAAACTGCTGTTTCAAAGAATTGCTGCCGGACAGTAGGTCATGCCAGTAAACTGCAAGCGTATATATGAGAAGGGTCCAGCTGCAGACCTCCACTCTCATCACCCTAGTTCTGTGAGCCAATGGGGTTTGAGACCTCCACTCACAGTACCCTTCTGTGAGCTAGTGGGGGTTGAGCATGAGTAGTGGGGTTCCGTTGTATGACGTACGTAAACTTTAACTTATGTCACCTTTGCAGTCCACCAAAATCTGTTTCTGAACAATTTTGAGGCGAGAAATAAGCTATCCAGTTGCTGAATCTTCACTCACGGTGATTAGTCCCACCCCACTACTCATGCTCAACCCCCCCCAACCCCAAAGCAGACGGAACAACACTGACATAAGACAGGAACCATAAAGGGCAAAGGCAAGGTGTCTGAGTTAAGTGGGAACTCGGGGTGTATGAATGTGTCTGATGTTGTTGTTAGTTCATTCTGCATACACCCTGGTGTGTGTGGTTTTAACTCTATTTGCAAATATAATAAATCCATAAATCCATACAAGACACATTCTGTCTTGTGGATGTTATTTGTGATTTTCCACTACAGTCAGGTTACCTGTAGTCTATTTAGCTAGGCAGCTAATTGCGATTGGTTATGTGTAATGATGCAGTATCTCTGCTGTAACTTTAGCTGAACATCATGGACTTTTCTGTGTGCTTTGCAGTCCAATGGCTTCATTTTTTATGCTAGATTTCCCAAACATCAGTAACTGCTTGGGGTCCTACACCTGGCCCTGATACAATACCCCTTGGGAATCTGTTGTTGCCTCTCCCAAAGTGTCCTGTGCTGCTCCATTAAAATTTCTCCCTTTTGAAAATCGGAGAGGTCTATAACAAAAACACTCAAAATTTCAGATGTCCGTAATCCTTCGCTTGTCTACTTTCACCGCGGTGGCACGCGCTACATCTCCTATGCCCAAATAAACTTTGTAAAGTATACCCAAAATCTCCAATGTAATGAAATTAAAGATGGCCAACAGACAGCCTTGACTTCCTCACCGGTACAGTGAAGATATTGATGA
Organism: Hoplostethus mediterraneus; assembly: GCA_034670385.1. Classification (NCBI taxonomy): domain Eukaryota; kingdom Metazoa; phylum Chordata; class Actinopteri; order Trachichthyiformes; family Trachichthyidae; genus Hoplostethus; species Hoplostethus mediterraneus. Next base: position 798,015 of record JAXDDW010000113.1, on the reverse strand, counting down.
TTTTCCTACCTTTTCCATCACCTGTCCATGATAGCAGATGGGCAACGAGAGACTGTGCACCATGTTTCACGAGACAGGCACTCAGAGGCGCGTGTCTCCCCATGCCAGCATAAACAGATGGAGTTCATGCGTCATACTAACAAGGACAAACAACCAAATAGTCAACCTTGTCACTACTGTGGAATTGTACATGAAGGCCAGAAGGGCCCTGCATCCGGGGTCACTTTTAAAGCCTGTGGAAAGAGAAATCATTTTGCAAAAGTCGGCAAGCAGACCTGAAGCTAACCCCATATATGACACATGACCCTAGCCACACAATCAAATGTCAGTTAGACACAGGACCAGCTTTGTATGTTATAAGCCTCAGAGGCTTACAGCTCATCACACAAGATGGCAATCCAAACCTACTGGCCAGCAAAGCCACTCTCAAGCTGTATGATGAATCACTAGTAAAGCCAACAGGGATGTCAATTCAAAGCTGAACATGATGGACAAATATATGACTTGAAATTCATCATGCACACATCCCAGAAGCTCCTGCTTTCATCAAAAACATGCAATACACTTAACCTAGTAACAGTAAATTACATATATTTGATACATCACATAGACACACACTGCACAGCAAGCCTATATAACACAGCAGAGGTTAACAAAGACCTGATGACCACAGAAGAGATCATATCGAGATATAACAATGTATTTGAAGGGCTTGACTGCCTGCCAGGATAACTGCACCTTGAGGTAAACCCCGACATTCGGCCCATACAACAGCTGCCACAATGGATACCTATTCCACTCAAGGCCAAGGTCATTGAGGCCATACAGTCAATGGGAAAAGACGAGGATAATTAAAAGAGTTACAGAGCCTACACAATGGATCAGCAACATGTCTTCTCAGTACTCGACGCCAAGGATGGATAATGAGTGTCATAGCAGATGATATTCTGCTTTATGGCTGCGGAGATACAACAAAGGAAGCAGTAGCTGACCATAACATGACCGTGACCATAAAACGTCATCGCACTGCTACAGAGAGCCAGAGAAGTGAACCTGATACTCAACAGGAAGAAGCTCAGGCTGAAGCTGTTAAGCGTTCATTACACGGGGCATCTTCTCACGAAAGAGGGCCTATTCCCTGACCCAAAGAATGTGGCAGCAATTCAGCAAATGCAGACACCCACTGATGTTAAATCTCTAATGACATACATGATGAAGTGACACTGCAGTGTGACGCCAGTGAGACAGACCCTGGAAACTCTCCTCCAGAATGGTCAACCTGTACCATTGGCCTCCAGAACTCTACAAGAACTTATAATGCACAATGACCACAAACCCCTAGAAGTGATCTTCAAAAAAAAACCTACTCACAGCCCAACGATATAATTTGGAGGTAAAATACAAGCAAGGAAATGGCCTCCAGTGGCAGATTTTCTGTCCAGAAGTGCACAACCGAGCACACAGCATGCTCAAATTCAAACACCGCCTACAGTCAATGCCATGGGCCTTGCCACTAATACCCTGGAGCATGTAAACCACATCATAGACACAACATTTCAACAGCTACGCTTGAGTCCATCAGAGCTACCATACGCAAAGACCCATTGCACCATGCACTACAGGCCCACATATCAAAGGGGTGGATCAGGATTGCACCACAGACAGTGGCCTGATACTCAACAGGGTTTTCATTCCTGAAATCTTATGTTCGGAATTTATGCCAAAGATCCACTCTGGAAACTCTGATCCCATGATGCCTTCTGGCCGGGTATAACTCAGGATGTCCAGAACTATGTAAGCAAAGGCGGCTCTTGCAACTCCCTACAACAGAGACAATCAAGAGAGACACTCACAGCTCACCAAATACCCAGCATTCCCTGGTCCAAAGTGGGTATGGACTTGTTCACCGTGCATGGATTTCACTACCTTGTTACGGTAGACTATTACTCAGACGACTGGGAACTAGACACGATAGCATCCACCGTCACGGAGTTGCTGCAAATGTCAGGTCAGCCGTCATGCGCACATTGTCATCACTGATAATGGACCCCCCCCCCCCTTCTCTAGCATTGACTTTCAAACCTTTTCCAACACATCTCGCATCCTCTCCACGTCACAGCCAAAGCAATAGAAAGGTCAGAGTCAGATTGAGAAGATTGCCAAGACTCTCCTGAAGAAAGCAGCACATGCAGGTGAGGATCAATGGGAAGCAATGCTGCCATGGAAGAACACTCCCACAGAGCATATTAGATAACAGGTGCCACCCGAGTTAGAAGAGCATTGTTCTCATCTGGCCAAACAGACCAAACTAAAGGGAGTAAACCCATCCAAACATGCTTGGTGTGAACGCACCCTAAAAATTAAGGTCTGGAAATTTTACAATGGAAAATGTGTAGGAAATCTAAACTCTAGGTCTCAGTCAGGGGCATGGGATGCTTGGGATGCTTTTTACACACTACAGCACTCCTTGCTAAGGTTAAGACTGGTCCTTAATGCAAAAAAGACCAAGTACATGACCTTCTCTCGCTCTCGAGCTACTGCAGCTGTCCCTCCGATCCTGACACTGGAAGGGACATGCCTTGAAAAAGTAACATCTTATAAATATCTCGGCATTTGGCTTGACGAAAAGATGGTCTTTGATGTGCATATTGGCAACCTGCTGAAAAAGCTTAGGCCTAAACTGGGTTTTTTCTTTCGTTTGAAGAAATGTTTCCCATCTGAAGCCAGGAAGAGAATTGTGCAGAGTTCCTTTCTGTCTGTCTTAGACTATGGTGACGTGATTTACATGCATGCTCCATCCTCCCTGCTTAAAAAGCTGGACTCTGCTTACCATGCTGCTATACGTTTTGTAACAGGTGCAGGCTCTCTCAGCCACCACTGCACTCTGTATCAGTCTTTAGGATGGTCCTCTCTGTATCAAAGGAGACAATCGCACATGTTGATTTTTATTTTGAAGTCATTGCTAGGTAAGCTGCCTTTATATATCTCCAGACTTTTATCTTTTTATACTTGCACTTTTAATACCAGGCGGGCAACAAATAAGATGCTTCTGAATGTTCCTCTGATGCAGTCAGAGCTTGGTAAAACTGCATTCTCCTATTATGCCCCCTCTTTATGGAATAACTTGCAACAGAAACTTTGTCTAGAAGTACTCCCTACTGTAAGTGTATCCTACGAATACCCCTACAGGAAACTTGTAATTGCCTTACCCGATGCTGTTGCTGACTCGATTCTGCTTCTTGCTACTGCACAAATAACTTATTGTGTTTGTGTCTTTTGTTTTTTTGTTTTGTTTTATGTATATTGTATATGCACTGTTTTTATGTTGAAACTTTTTGTGTGTCGTCTTGACCAGGACTCCCTGGAAGAAGAGATCCTGTATCTCAATGGGATAATTCCTGTATAAATAAAGAATAAATGGGACACTCTTTTGCAGCCCCGCTTCATAATTTAGGTTGATAAGACACTTGGGTTATTTTTACATATAAATCTTTCCGAATGTTCTGAAACCTAATGTTCTTGAAGGAGGGCCGGGGAGATCAATGCCTTTTCTGAGCTTGATTAGCTTCTAATAGGCCGTTAACTCTCCTCTCCTGGGCAGAAGTCAAAGCCAAATGTAATTGACTGAGCTCTGGAGTCATTGCTCGCCACCACAGAACCAGCAGAACAAAACACGTCTTATTTTTGTGGTTTGGCCCACAGTGCACAGAGTAACCTCGGAGCACTAAATGGCATGGCATGGGAGAATTGTAGTGTACGTATGTTATTGTCAAGGATCAACGACCGCTAATTACGAGTGAATGAATTCACTGGTAATTCAATTCACCCTTGTAAATTTGAGTTTTAGACAGATTGAGATACACATTTTGGCTGGTCCTCACTTCTACAAGGGGCTAGTTTGGGATTAGGGCTTGGGTTAAGGGTCAAAGAAAAAATCCACCCTAAAAATCTTAAACATTGCTTTAAAAAACGGCTATTGGTGATGTGCCTTGCATACCTGGACCCTTTTTGATGTTTGTTGTTTGCTGGAATGCACTGAACATCACAAATTCATGATATATGAAGAAAGATTAAAATTATGATTAGGTTTAGATTAGTTTAGGGTTAAGGGTTGGGTTTAAGATTAATTAAGGATTAGGACTTCAGTTTAGTGTTAGAATTTGGATTAGGTTTATATTAGGGTTAGTTTGGGGTAGGGAATGGATGTAGTCAGTGGAAGTTACAGAAACACACATTTCTTTGCATGTTTGTGTTTATGCATGCCTGGTTATCTGCACATAGTGTTTTTTTTTGCTAATGTTGTAGAGCCATACCAGTAATGATTCACACATATTCACCCACAGGACCACTCCGACCTCCCCATCGGTGCTGCGGCCACCATGGCCCACGAGATCGGCCACAACTTTGGCATGAGCCACGACCACGAGGGCTGCTGCGTGGAGGCCAGCGCTGAGCAGGGAGGCTGCGTGATGGCTGCTGCCACAGGGTGAGCCTCAGGCACTGCAGCAGGCTTCAGTAGAGACCGAGTCACACTGCGTTATTGACGCTGACAGCTTGACATTGCGAATAATGATTTCATCATCAGTCAGAAAAGCATTCACATCTTAATGCGGCTACCTTTTTAAATAATGAAAAGGGGTTGCTGTCGTGCCCCCTCAGATTTTGATCTGACTTCTCTCATATATAGAAACTTTTTTTTGTTTAACTTGGGTCATGGATCATACTTCAGGAAACCACTCTTTCCCTTTACCCATGTTGTTTGTTCCTTCCACGAGGACATGGGCTACACACAGCCGTACATTTGGCTGGAACCTATAGGTGCTTACGGCCTTTTTCTTGTCCCAGGCATCCATTTCCACGGGTCTTCAGTCGCTGCAGCAAGCGAGACCTGGACAGCTACTTCCAGAAGGGAGGGGGCATGTGTCTCTACAACATGCCCAACATGAAGGACCTGGTAGGGGGCAAGAGGTGCGGCAACGGCTTTGTGGAGGACGGCGAAGAGTGTGACTGTGGAGAACCTGAGGTAAGGAGAACATTAGGGGTTTAGGTAAGCTTCCCGTGGTTTGTGTCTCGACCACCTAACCTCATAACTCAAAACGAGTCACTTTCCTTTTACGTTTTACTGGTTATACTACTGGAGCTTTATTGATCTGATATCTGTAGTATTGGAATCAGTGGTGATCCACCTCCCAAATACTCGGATCACCAAATGTGTTTACCTATTGTGAACAAGCTGGCCTAATCTGGCAACCTAAAAAGGACAGAGACAAAGCTATATCCTCTAGCCTTTGTTATGCAGCCTGTGTTCAATTTACTATCATTTTTTGTTATTTTTTTAAATTTGATTGAGGATTTTACCCTCTTTTTATTAAATTAATAAAGAAACACAACTTGTAGTACTCAATATATCGGCCAATCTAATTAGTAAAGTACTCCACACTCAGATCAGCTCAAAAAAAAAAATGACAGTGAACCTCTAGATGTTACTGAGAGAAAACACAGCGGTTGTTCTTCTGTGGTCTCACATAGCCCCGCATCACTTTGGCCTCATTGTGTATGCACGCCATGTCATTTTTCTGCGCTACAGATCGGAAAGGATTCCTCATCTCGGGAAGAGGTGTTTGCGCTCAATAGACCGAAAGGTTAAGTAAACCATCTTCGGTTCAAGCAGCGGCGCAAATTGAAAACAAAGAAAAGCAAATGGGCAGCTGATAGCAGCGACGCCGCTGACGGGCCGTTTGTTATGACTCCCACTCAGAGGCCCGGCTGACAGTCAAGCACATGCTCCTGACAAGCCACCTGCTCTTAGCATTGCAAATGAGACGAGCAACAGAATGCTGCTTAATGGTCTTACCTTGTGGTTTCTCATGCCTGAGACAAATATACGATACACCTCCCCTAACAACATATGGGTGTTTATGTCTGGCTACGCCAATCATAAACCAAGCGTACACTTGTTTTAGTTCAGCCAGGGGAAGGAACTGTTATACAGCCAACAAGCCATCAATTATCGAGGGCAAATAATTATTATAATTAACAGCCAAGACTGGTTTATATAAAAGTGGCTCTGGGAAAAGTCTTGGAAAGTCATGGAAAGACATTTTGAAAGTGGAAATATTTCAATTCAATTGACTGTGACTCAGCCTTTCTGCTGTTGAAGTGATTTTCAGACTACGTACAAGTCGGTGTGTTTTTGTTGTTGTTGTTTTCACCCATAATCCTCGCTCCATTCTCTCCCAGTGGTATAATTGGCTTTTCTTTTTTTCATTTTTTTTTTTTTCATCCCTCGACTCCCACGTTCGTTTAGAGTATAAATGCCGCTCGACGGAGGGCGCCATGGCAACAGCAGATGTCATCTTCATCTTCATCATGTGACACGAGAGCAAGCCGCAAAAGGCTCTGGGGGGGTTTTGTGGTTATTTTCTTCCACCTGACATCTCTTGAAACTTTGACACATCAGTCAGCACTGTCAGCGCTCTACCACCTTTGAACTATGCCGCAATGCCTGATGGGTAGAGTGTGTGTGTGTGTTTGTTTGTGTGTGGGTGATTAGTGCACAGCTTGAGTTTGGCGTTAGGTCCGACCGGGATTGAGTGTGTGGGTGTGTAAGCGTATGCAATGGTCAAGCTGCATTGTGATAACAAGAGGTGGTGTGTGTGTGTGTGTGTGTGTGTGTGTGTGTGTGTTTTACTTTTTACAGGAATGTACCAATGACTGCTGCAATGCTAACAACTGCACCTTGAAGGAGGAGGCACAGTGCGCCCATGGAGTCTGCTGTGAGGGCTGTAAAGTAAGAGACACACACACACACAGAGCGTAGGTGGGAACTCTGACCTTGTTTGCAGTCTCATTTGGAGTCAGTATTCAATGTTTTTCTTGATATTCTCATTTTCCTATTATTTGTTATATATTATTTATATATATATAGTAATATTTGAACTTAACTTTTTACATATAGGCACATTTAATATTTTTGGTATATTCTCATATCTTATATAGTTTTCATTCTTACTTTTTCTCAATTATTCTTTATTTTACACACCGTAATGCTGTACCTTTTCATATTTTCATCCATCAGTTTGTAATTAACATGTTATGATGATAATAATCATAATGTTTTTATATAGCATTTACCAAAACAGAGTTACAAAGTGCTTCACAGAAATAAAAGGAAGCCGAGATAGGGATAAAAACACATTATAGCACAAAAGGATAGATCAAACAATCAAAATGTAAGGTTGAAATAAGGTGAAAGGTGAAAAGTAATGTAAAGTGAAAGGTGGTGAAAATAATCATAAAACAATTCACACAATAATTGGCTATCAAGTCAAGTCAAGACTTGACTTCAATTTGAAGTCAAAGTAAAAGTCTATTTACATACACTCATTTTAGAATACCAATAAACATATTTATGAAACAAGTAAACACGAACCACTTGAGCCAGTCAATAACAAGATCACAATCAGAACCAGTGGTCTAGCAGTTTTGGCCACTGAAAGGTAGAAATTGTGACCTTTAATTACAGTGCCCCCATCTGGCAAATTACTGTCTAGGAGGGGCCTTTTAAAGTTGGACATTTTGACCTTTCATTGTAGTGCGCCCTTCAGGCCTATCAGTGTAATTTTGAAACACTAGATCACAATGCCAAAATGTACCCTCAAATGTTTCAGCAAAATCAGACCTGGTCCTATAGTTGTCCCCCCCCCCCACCCCCTTTTCTCAGTTGAAGCAGGCAGGTACCATGTGCCGTGGTCCAGCGGGGGCGTGTGACCTACCGGAGTATTGCACTGGGGCTTCGCCGTACTGTCCGGCCAACGTCTATCTGCTGGACGGCTCCACCTGTCAGTACGGACTGGCCTACTGCTATAATGGCATGTGCCTCACCCACGAACAGCAGTGCCTGCAGCTCTGGGGTTATGGTATGGAAAGTAGCTACTTTGTTAACACAGCATGTAGAACATAGACTTAGCTCACGCACACTACTCCAGTGATATGTATGTCTTTGGATCATTGTTAGCCTTTCTTCATACACTCATATGAAGTTTTTGCTTAAAATTAGGGCTTGACCGATGTTTTTTTGAAGGCAGATACAGATATTTTTCCATTGAAGAAGCCAATATGATATTCAGGGCTGATATTGAGTATCTTTAACCTTTGACAATTTTCAAACATTCCAAAAATAACAATAGTCAATATCTTCAAATTTGACAATTGTCATGCCAAATTGTTTTAACAGGTATTCAGTGTTTTCCCCAAAGTTTTATTGTCGTCAGTGTGGAAAATTGGGATGCAGCGATGAACCGATGTCACAATTAACATCGCTTTAAAAGGCAGCGGTTTTCTAACCTTAAGCATTTTAGAAGCTGTGGTATCTGTGCACGGTTCTATGCTCTTTTAATTGCACCGGTAAAAACTGTGGGAGCATTTTGGATACTTCGAAACTGACCAGGGGATGACTGGAATCCAATTTACAAAACATAGCAACAAAAATTGGGATCAAATACTAACTTAGTACAGCATCTTTGAGATCACCATCCATCCTTGCATGCTCAAGTCAAGGTAATTAAAGTTAGATTAAAGTTAAAGTTAATGGCAAGTTGCTTTGGGAAACATTAACCTTGCAGGAGATTAAACAAAAACATGTCACTTTCTCAGAACTAGTGGTGAGTTAAGAGTTGGGCTTTCAATGTAACATAAGGCAACGTCAACAAAGCAGAGGTCTTCCGGTCGTTTCTGATGTTTTCCCTGTTAACCCTACTTAAAATCTTCGCCAGACACTTTCATCTCTGTCTTTTCCAAACAGAAACTATTTGCGGATCAGTTGTTGAGCTCAAGCAGCAGAGTTTATCTCAATTATCTATTGACAGCAGCAGTAGAAACTCCTGCTACCCACCTTTAAACCACATTAGCATAGTTAACGATAAGGATCTCCACCCTCGGCCTATATTGGCACCGTTAATGATGCGTATCAACTATCAAATGCATTTGCATGCGATAACATGTACCTGATAGGGATCTACACCTTCAAACCCAATTAGCATATTTCCATTGTCATGTGAAAACCTCGTAACTCCAACTTTGTTGATTTTCAGTTTTAATGTCAATTGAAGGAGTACATGGTCGTTTATGCATTGAGACCCTTGTTGCCTGTGAAACTCTTTCAAAACCCTATTGCATAAACTCAAAAATGCACGGCGGTCAAGTTAAAAACAAGGCTTTTCTTACATTATGGAGAGATAAGGTTTGACCGCGACAATATGTCAGATACTACAAAGTAAGCCTGAAAGACAGGAGTTGAGACTGCTCTGTCAAAAAATGACTCGAGGGAAGCTAGATGAGCTTGTTCATTTTCCTCTCGGTTGTGACAGCTGCATTCACTAACTGACAAGACAGCCTTTGTGCAGAAACACAATAGGTAAAGACAACACTCTGGCCTTCAGTTTATGACATTTTACTGGTTGCTTTCTTCTCTGGGTTTGTCACGGACTACAAATGATCAAACCTCAGCTGCAGTACCAAATGCAATCAAGAAGTTGCCTCAGGTGCTGGTGCTGTTTGGAAGGTTAGAAAATGGTTATCGGTAGTTGAGAGATTCATAAAGGATTTGCTTCACCATTGTTTTCCCATTGTACCTTCTATGGTAACTATGCATATAAAGGGCTCTCAGGTGATATAACACTCCTTCTGGCGGCCATATTGGAGGTCCATAGCTCTGCAAAGCCTCGATACAGTAGATTGACATGAATTGTGGTCCCAGGTGCCCGGCCAGCCCCTGATGCCTGCTTTGAAGACGTCAATGCGGCGGGTAATGCATTCGGGAATTGTGGCAAAGACGGACAAGGCAACTACATGAAGTGTGAGAAGAGGTGAGAGAAACCGTTGATGCTGACACATCTTGTATATGTACACACAACAATATTATTTATGTACATGGAAGGGAGCAATGACCATTCTGGGTTTTTGAAGGCCGATACGGACTGGCTGATATCCAGAGTTTAACAAAAGGCCAATATCAGTCTTGCCATATCGGTCTGACCGTAATTGCATTGTGTATGTACACACATAACAATACAACTACTTACTATGGTTAATTTACTGTGCAGTGCACCATGGCATCTGGGTCTGCAATAATGACTTAGTGTTGAGTTAACAGCTTTTGATTTGGACCTGCCTTTGATGAACTGATGGAGGAAACCTCCTGCCCTCTCGCGAACACGGTTCATTACTTTCACATTTCTAGCCTAGAGGTTCAGTAGTCACGCTGTACTTAGTTCTTTTCAAAGCTTTGGTGCTCTTAGAAAACACACTTCTACGAACTACTCCTATCACACACACACACACACACACACACACACACACACACACTCACGCACACACAGAGCCGGGTCCTCTGCACCCTGTCAACACAGGCCTCTGAGAGACAGTTTCCATGGCACGGTGCCAGAGCTAATTAATGGAGCCAAATTAGTGGCTTAGCTATGCAAATGAGGCTCTGGATTAAGGTGGTCGACGGCTGCCTTGTATGATACGCCACTGCCCAAATCCATTAGAGTCCCATAGGAGTCATTAGAGTGTTTTCTGGCCACAGTGACTGAGGGAGCTGTTTGGAGGATATGTAAATGCACTATCTGCAGGTTTTTAAGACGTGTGAATAGTCTTTGAGGCTCAAGTCATACATCGGCTATCCGTCCATCATTTTGTAATCCTCTTCTGTTCATCTGTTTTTTCCGGTGATTGGCTATGGGTTTGTGTGTGTGGGTGTCGGGAAGTGGTAGAGTGGTAGTGAAGTAAGCGAATGTGTATCACTCTCCCCTCTCGCCACAACTGCTGCTTATGTGCCCTTGAACAAGGCACTGAACCCTCGACTGCTTCAGTGGAGCCGCTCAGTGGCCACCACCAGTAGAAGACTGAGGTCATACTGGGCAATATGTGAATGTGTGGAACTGAAATGAAATGAAATGTGAATGTGCCAAAACGGTGCTGGAAAAGAGCATGGAGCTTGATTTATCCCTGGATAAATCAAGGCGTCGGGTGAAAACTTTTAAACTCCAATTTCGGGTGATTTTCATGATTAACGTCAATTGAAGGATCATATGCTCCTCCTTCGGGTAGAGAAAGTTTAACAATCTTAGAATTCTTGATGATTTTCCATACCAATTAGATAAACTCCAAAAATGCATGGTCTTCAAGCTAAAAACAAGGCTGTTTTTCTTAGTTGTTGGAAAGTGCCATTTGGAGATACAAGTTTCAGCACCCGACAACGACCATGTGCATTCATCTGTCACTTTTCCTCAACTTCCATGTCTTTGTGTGTGCGTTTGCACTTTTCTGCAGTGACGCTAAGTGTGGTAAGATCCAGTGCCACAGCGCCGCCAAGAAGCCCAAGGGCACCAACGCCGTGTCCATCGACACCACTATCAAGACAGATGGCATGGAGGTGAAGTGCAGGGGCACGTACGTCTACAGCACCCAGGACGGCCAGGGTGACCTGCCCGACCCTGGCCTGGTCATGACTGGCACCAAGTGTGGAGAGGGCAAGGTGGGCATCCGGACCAAGCTGACCAAGAGATGAGGGGTTTTTCTAGTGTAACAGATTCAAATTCGAGCTTTGTTAATTTTTTCAATCTGTTGTTGGAACAACTTTCAACCAACAATTGTTCAATCTTTCATAGTTTCCAACAAGAAAGTTGTATTGCTCTGACAACAATTCTGTACTGGTTCTCAGACTTTCCTAGAAACTCACTAATGTCTCTTGCAAACCTGCAGAGAGAATATTATTCATTCCAACCCGAGAAAGTAATCAGTTTAAGTGTTTCCATGGCTATTTGTCACTAATATTCTCTTATTGAACAGATTTTTAAGTTCTGAATTTGCCTGGGAAACGTTTTGCTTAAGGTGGTTACACAAGGCGTTTTTATTCTGATTGGGCTATTATTCTGATTATTAGCGAAATAATAGGCTCCTAGAAACCCAGCTATTGACACACACACCACAGAAATCATACACTATATATGCTGAGTTATGCATGTGAAATACAGTGAAAATACACACACACGCACACTCACAAATATTTGCAATCACTCCCATCCCACCAGTGAATTTTATTTCTCTCGCTGTCTATATTGCTTCAGCTCTGCGCCACACTCACTTGAATGCCATTTCATGTACAGTGAAAGGACTGAATAGTGCTGCATGAGTAATATATTATAAATAGCCAGCAGAGAATATTGTCCGTCATCCAGCGTGATGAATATTGAGTCACCATATTGAGCCTTTTTCTTTACATATAAATGCACACATAACACAAAGCCACTGGTTCTAATCACACACTTGCACATTCACCCACAGAAAAACTGCTATTTCCAACAGTCGACAAGCAACAACAGCAGCTAAACATACAGTACTAATGCTAATGCTAATGCTAATATTAATATTAGTGCTAATACCAATCAGTGATGTAGTAGTGTGTGCTTTTGATTTCATCTATACTTTTATTTTTGTATATTTATATTTTTTGTATTTATAGATATTGGTATATATTTATTATTTGTTTTTGTTTTTTTGTTTTGTTTTTTTATATACCTTTGACACTTTTTAAACGTTACCTCTCCTGTTTTTGTGCCTCTTTATGATTGGGCTTCTGTTGCTGCCTGTCTTTTATCCAAGTTTGTAAAGCCCTTTAGGTTACATTCTCATGTATAATGTGCTATATAAATACAATTTGATTCTGAGCCACCTGCATGAACACAATCCGATTTAACTTTTTCAGAAAAGCATTAATGTATACTTTTTCCTTTTTAAAAGACCCTATCCGTGCATAACTTGCATCAGTTAGATACTTTTTACTATGACGTGTACTCTGAATTTAGGTCATAAAGATTTAAGTTAGCCTAATAAGGTAGGTAAACTGATGCTAATCCTAATAGGAATGTATAATTACTAGTACTATTACCAAGAATAACAATAAAAATGTTGAAAACAAAGCTACAAAGCACTTAAACAGTCATTAAAACAAGTATAATAAGAGCAGCAGTAGAGATGTAAAACTATTGGATAAAAGCTACTCTATAAAAAATTGCATACTGTAAAAGCCAGTCTATAAAAGCAGTGATTTTAGAAGTTATTTTAAAAGAGGATACTGATGCAGCTTGCCCATTCTCAGGCAGGCCGCTCGTTCCAAAGCCCAAGGACACTGGCAAAGGGCCGATCCAATCATTGTGTGTGTATGTATTTGCGTGCTTGCATGTGTGCACGTGGATGTGGACTGTAATCCATTACACAGTATGTGATCATTCTGTTTGTGTTGCCACAGGTGTGCAGAGACCGCCGATGCCAAAATGCCTCTTTTACTGAGCTGGAGACTTGCATTCCACGCTGTCACAGCAACGGGGTAGGCGCACCCACACATACACACACACAATCACCAACACACAAGCATGTAGTCATGCAACAGACTTGCCTCACTTGGCCGCTAGGCACGGCTCCCTAATCTTATTGTCACACTGTGTCCTTGGACAAAGTTAGAGCTTTGCACCGCTGTCACCTAGTCTGTTGTAAAAGCCAGGGAAATAGATGGCTGGAATACAACAGCAGCTGAAGTGATGAACTATTTATTGGAGCGGTACAAGCTAGCCTGAGGCAGATAAGGCAGAATCGTATATAGTTTATGAACCAATATCCAAGCTCAGGTGCAGAGTGTTTGGGGGCTTAAATATCTGTTACTATAAGAGGATTGGGATCTAGATCGGGGTTATCCATCGGTAAATCTTGAATTGACCCCTGCAATCATTGTTGGGCGGTGTAGTGTTTTGACTTCTGTCCAGTCTTTATGACAGTGCTCCTTCAAAGGGAATCCATGAGACAATGCAATAATGTAATTTTGCACGTTTCACCAGGACTCAAAGCTGCTCTAGGCAAGATTTTAATAGAAAAATCATCAGCCTGAAATCACAAAGAGGGGCTGCAACAGAGACAAGCGTCCCATAGCCTCTAACTGAGACGTCCTATGTAGCCAAATGACATTCTTTGTTGTTGTTTTTTTCACTAGTAATCTTATCCATGGAGGATTGTTTATGTTTGACATATGACTCTTTTGCCCAAATAATTCGGAATAAAACTGCAAATCCACACCCTCCCTAGCCCGATTTAACACTAAGCTTAGCATTGGGATCCACTAAATGGCCTATCTGGTCTTTCAGACCTTGGTGAAGAGGTGAAAAGATACTCAACTGTGACATCAGAGGACAATAAATGCTATTCAAATCCACTTTCCCAGGGCTTTAAATGTGACCATTTCCATGCCAAGAAATTCCCCCAAAAAACTATTCAGCGATTTTTGTCAGGGCAGAAAAGCCTCTGAAAAAGCATTTCGACCATGGGGCTGTAAAATTCTCAGAACCAAGGATATTAATAATAATACCACCATATCCATACTTGAATAAATCTGAATCACTTCAAGTTAAGGGTTTCCGATAGACAACCAATGTAATGTTGATCAATTCTACAATAAATATGCAATCAGTCAAACTGCATCATATCCATCATATCAGATGTGAACAACACTGACTAGACCAGATCTGGTTTATTTTTTGAAAAGGCCAGTATCGGCCCCATATATCGGTCTAATCCAAGTGATTAAATGTGATCCATAGTGCTGTTTGTGCCCTGAGCCGCTCTGTCGCTTGTTTTGACCCTGAGCGTTTGAGGCGAAGCCGGCCTAGACCGAAATGATCACACCCCTTATGTCTCCGAAAGCCAACCACGTCTCTGCTCACCCCATCTACGAGGGGTTTCCATTCGCCCCCGGCATTGCCGTTTGATTAGGATTTAAAAATATCATGAGCTGGAACAGAAACACCAGACGTTCCCTCTTCCTCCTCCTCCTCCCTTTGTTGCGCTTTTTGCTTTCTGTCCCTCTGTTGTCTGCTCCCTCGCTGCGTAAAAGCAGACAAATAATGGAAATGGCTTTGAGTTGGCATTATACTAAAAAAGACAATTTGCCCCCTTCCCGTTTTAGCCTCCCCCCCTGGTTTTATTTTGCATTGTCATTTGATTCGCTTTGAACCCCAGACCTTTGGTCAGAAGTGGATGCACATACAAACAAACAGAAATCAGGAGCAGGGGAAGTACTGCTGGGTTCTGAGAGCACTAGTTTGCATCTTTTTACAGCCTTTATACCGGGGATTTTTAGTTTGAGAATGACATCAGACATACCGGTGACTTAGCAGGCTGATGGGCAAACCGTGAGTTCCGGTTGTCTTTTTTCCCCTTCCCATCTTTCTAATGACATAGAAAAGGCTTAAAAAAATATGGCCTTCAAAAAGCAGCACAGGGAATATTCCCAAGGCAACTGCACCCCGGTTGTAAAACGCTTGACTCATAAATGAAATGGATTCGCAATTTACATCCCGGCAGTGTTTTCTCCACGTCTCGGAAGCACTAAAAA
Organism: Hoplostethus mediterraneus; assembly: GCA_034670385.1. Classification (NCBI taxonomy): domain Eukaryota; kingdom Metazoa; phylum Chordata; class Actinopteri; order Trachichthyiformes; family Trachichthyidae; genus Hoplostethus; species Hoplostethus mediterraneus. Next base: position 782,570 of record JAXDDW010000113.1, on the reverse strand, counting down.
AGCTGAAGTAAAAGAGCCATAAGTATCGGCAAACAACTTTGCACCTTTCATGTCGACCGAGTGGCAAATAGAATAAATAGGGGTGTTAATCACTGATAGGATAATTACATCTTGATGTAATTGGAGCGTGGCAACATTTTCTCACTTCATTTAGAAGTGGGGGATTACGCAAGATGTCTGGAGATATTAATCAAGTGTGAAAATATTAATCTCCACGTGAAACTTTTTTTTTCAAGTCTAAGACAAGTCAATTAAAAACTCCCAGAGATCATTGCTTGCCAAATGTGGTGAAGGAAAACAGGGCTTTTTCTATCAATTTAGCTCCCACTTTCTGGACTCAAGGTTGGTCAGTATCCAGTAAAGACCCTTTTGTGGTTGTTTGGTGAAATGTCATATCCCAGTCATATTTTTATTTTTCATTTTCATTCATCCTTCATTTCACCAGGTAGCATGAATCATAAAATGCTCTAAACTTTAGAGTATTTTATGATTAGAGTCTAAAGCATAAAATGTTATTTGAAAAAGTGCTACATTATACAAAGCGGTTGGAATCATTATCAAAAATGTGCGATATCATTGCTTGTAATGCAAATTCCAGTGTGTTCTGCAGTCTGTTCCGGTCTGTAACTGAAGGTTAATATTATTCCCCCCAGAGAAAGAAAGTCCTGTGAAAACACACGATACCAATCTGTAGTAAACAAAAAAATTAGCACTTCTAATTTGTCTGTCCTACCTTCAGACACATACGCAAGATTATTCTGAGACTGAGCAGAAAATCACCTTCAGAAATGCCGTGTGTGTGTGTGTGTGTGTGTGTGTGTGTGTGTGTGTGTGTGTGTGTGTGTGTGTGTGTGTGTGTAGGTTTGTAACAGTAATGGGAACTGCCATTGTAATCGAGGCTGGGCGCCACCTTTCTGTGAAAAGCCAGGACTCGGCGGCAGTGTGGACAGTGGACCTATCCAGTATGACAGTGAGTTCACACATGCAGTACATATACACTAATTGCACTTCTTATTTATACACCACACACTTCTTAACTCTCAAAATTCTTTGCACACAAAAACACATGTAAATATGTTTATTCATCCTTTCTACACACACACACACACACACACACACACACACACACACACACACACACACACACACACAGTCCTGCGGTTGTACCCAGCTAAACCCTGGTGTGTCCCTGCCCTCCCCCTCCGCCCCTCCAGGTCAGGTGGGTTTGGTCGTGGGTCTTCTCTTTGCCTTCCTGGTGGTCCTGCCTGTCGTGCTGGTTGCCTTCTACTGCTACAGGATCAAGAGCTCCTATTACCACAAGTGGCTTTCCCACCGGGAGAACAGCAACAAAAGCAACAAGTACAGTGTTTGTCCCGTCTGTCTGCTATCAACACACTGCACACACACCCACAGCAAAAGGGGAAAAACACTATACACTAACACTATACAGCACATTTAACTGCTTTTTTAAAATGTACTTAATGTTGTGAGATAATTTCTATAATCTTATGATTTCTAGTCTATTAGTAGTAGTAGTATGATCATTATTATTATATTAATCACAGTGTTATATAATATAATTACTTAGTATACATTAGACAAATTTGATTAATTAATTAATTGATATCATATTTATATAATATATAGGAAAGGGAGACAGGAAGGAAGGAAAGAAGGAGGGAAGGGAAGGAGGACAAATGGAGGGAAGGAAGGAAAAAAAGAAAAGGTAGGAAAGGGCAGGGAGGGAGGGAGGAAATGGAGGAGGGAAGGAATGAGAAAAGGAAGCAAGCATGGAAGGATGGAAACAATGCAGGAAAGGGAGGTATGAAGGAATGTTGCAAGAAAAGAAGGAATGAGGAATTGAACAAAGGGAGTAAGGAAGGAAAAGAAGGCTGCGCTGTCGGTGTATGCCAGCATTTCAAGCAGATCGACGCGTTCACTGAAACGTCCCATCTGCACATCAGCAGAAATGGCAGCATTTTTCTGCCGCAGCTCACCTTCACGAGGACCAAACAAAAACGCGTGTCCTCATAAACCCCCGGGGCTTCCTTTACGGGCCCTGCCATATACCTCACCTCGAGAGACAGCCTAGTCATAACACCGGCTGACTTAGTGCCTTCTGAAAATACTCGAGTCTTCTGCCGTGATTTACAGAATAGAAACGTGGTTGGATTCCAGAGAGGAGAGAATCCAGCGTTACAGAAGCGACTTAAAGACCCCGACCTTGCAGATGGAAGACCGAGAGAAAGGCTAAATACTATTGATATCGGGGACATCTGAAGAAACGGGCAACGATATGGAAAATTTAGCCTCTATAATGATTAAAAAGGCTTTTAACTGCACCAGCTGCAGTGCAAACCCTCTTCTTCTGTTTTTTTGGTGTTGTTCCACGGCCAAGAGTTTGGGTTCATTTACAGTTCAACACCAGGATGGTGGGTGTAGCTGATTAGAGCCCCTTCCACGCTTGGATTTATATATATATATTTATTTATTTTTTTTAAAAATTCTGTTTGTGTGCCTGTGAATGTACAAGCAGATGGACAAAATAACAAATAATTTTGAAGTCACTGAAACACAATTACAAAGACAGCAACACGGGCCACTCATTACGCTGAATGCCAATTAGCTTTAAAAGAGTTTCTGACAATCACCACTTTTTCTATGTGTTTTCAAAGGAGCATGAGGCAGTTCAGAGCCTGACTGGTGGGAACATTGGTCACAAAAACTGCAAACCTATTTTATGCAGCAGAACCGGTCTGCCGATCACAGGCAAACATCATCGGCAAAGAGGAGTTGCAATTCAAAGCCCATCGACAGGGATGGATAAATGACCAGCATAACAAAACGACTGAGATAGGATTGAACCAACACCTCTGACACAGTCTCAGAAACCACTTGCATCCCAGACCTGACCCACAAAGATGCATAACCTGGTGTAAGGAGCACAAAACCTGGAGTTCTTAGTGATGGAAAATAAGAAATGTGGTCTGATGAGTCGTCTTTCAGCCTTTGTCCTCCATCCAGACGGATTTGGAGAAAGCCAAAGGAAGCCATCACCCCACAATGTCAACTGGTAAATATGGCGGAGGATCTGCAATGACAAGGCCTTCATGATGTTCCCATATGCCAAGATGATGATGATGATGATGATGAACTTCAAGAGTGGTTTCATGAACAGTAGGATGAGGTCAAACTGACATTGACATCAAACACCATAGAACTTTTATGGGAAGTGGATTTCCACTTCCTTTATCCATCAAAGAATTGGAATTCTTCATCTTCTTCCTATTCACGCGGTGGCCATATGTGATTTACATGAAACTGGGTGGGAAACACTAGACAGCGAAGTAGATGGAGAAAAAATAAAATATCAAAATTATCCTTCAGCATCACAGAGAGAGAGAGCAAAATTACCCAAGACGGTTTCCTCCAAATGGGTTGAAATTGGGTTACGCTCTATCCCTGGAACCTTTTTAAAAAGTCTGAAAAAGTCTTAAACTATCTCAATTTAAGGCCTTAAAAGGCCTTTCTTTCACCACACAATGCCAGGTTTGTTTTCTCTTATATTAATCCAGAACAGAGTTATTGGTTGAACATCCATCCTATTTGCTGGACAGCTATGTTCAATCAGAAATAGGCTGGTTTTGTCAGCCTGTGTGTTTCCTTATTTTGATTTTTAAATTGCACTCACATTAAAAAGGCTCCTTCATACTGATATTGTAATAATTCAGAAAAGTTGCAATCCTTTATAATGTACTTTTCTCTTAATGTAATAAGGCATTACAGCTAGTATCAGCTTTTATTACATTTTTGACTCAATTAGAGGGACATTTTATCAAAGTAATTAAGTTAATACATTGAGAGTAATTACATTATCAGTTCCAACAATGTGCATGCCAGTGTATGTGACCTTGGACAAGTGGCATCCAAGAGTGTGTGTGTCACAGAGAGAGTTGTGCACACCACAGATGTCTTTTAAACAAGTCGGCGTGGGAGTAGTCCATTCAGTACAACTTGACAACTTTGTCAGTACGCATCTCCCCAGACGCTCGGCTGGTTTATCCTCCGCCGCCACATCTCCTCACATCATGTTAGATGAGAAACTTCATGTCGACTCTCTTTTCTGTCCCTTTTTTTCCCCCCCGGGGGCCCCGAAAAATCAATGCAAAGATTGACGAGATTGACAAAGCAGGACAGCGTTCGGCTGTCGGACTCTGGTTTATTTTGTGTCTGTGCCTGTTTCTTTGCTCAGGATGGAGGGATCTGCAGAGAAAGAGAAGAATGGTCATCTGAATCCTGCCTTTCACCTGAAGGTGGTCGGACCAATCAATAAGGCTACCAGCCACAAGGGGGTGAGTGGAGTGTATGGGTGTGTGTGTGTGTGGGTGTGTGAGGGAAAGGGAGGGAGGAAGGCCTGAGTGAGGGAGGAGGGAAGGTGGGAGGAAAGAACGAGGAAAGTGAGGGAGGAAGTAGGGAAGGAAGGAAAGGAGGGAGGAACAGTTGAAGGATGGAAAGAAGGAAGGTGTGAAGGCAGAAAGGAAGGAGAGAAAGAGAGGGCATAGGGAACGAAGCAAGCAGCCAAGGAAGGAAAGAAGTCAGGCAGGACGGCGGGAACAAAGGGTGGAAGGAGGATAGGAGGAAGAACAAGGGATGGGAGCAAGGAGAGAGGGAGGGAGGAAGGAGGAAAGGAAAGAAGAGAGGAGACAAGGAAGGAAGGAGGCGGTGACTCTTCCCCCTGCTGTGTTTTAGTGAATAATGCACCGTCCACATGGTTGAACTTCACATTAAACGGCCTCATTCCACAGCAGAATGTCAAACAATGTGACACCAATGCAGAGTCGGCCTCCTCCCACGCTCACTTACACCTACACTCCCCTTCAGCGTCAGCTCAGCATTTCTTCTTCTTTTTTTTTTTTTTTACAACACGTATTTAATTGGATGGTTTAACAGTTTGGGCGTAAAGGACGACACCGGCTTTTTGGGGGGGGGAACTGACCCGTTGGTCATCTTACCCTTGTGACAAAAAGGATTGGCACCACCAACTCTGAATTATCAAAAGGTCATTATGTCTTATGTCAGATATGTCAGATAATGCTAGTTGATTACGAGCATTTAACACACGGTATATACCACAGACACTAAAAGAGATTTTAGCAGTTCTTCTCTCATGTCAATGGCATATTTAAAACCTCATCATTTCAGATTGATAAATAACTTTTGATGTCATTTAATGTCAAGAAAACATGACTATTGTCATTGTACACATGCTGGAGTGATAGGTACAGTGCTTAATTTGTGCTGGGGCTACAACACCTATATTAAACTGGTATTAAGCAACGTTACGTCCAGTGAACATTACAAGAGTAGGTGCGCGACTCCGCGAGCCAATCAGAGCCTAATATGTAAATAGATACACAGACACAGGCACAGACAGACAGACTGGAAGCTTAAAAAAATATAACAACATCAACGTTTAGTTAGCTGCTGATAGCAAGCCGAGAAAACAGATTCACGGTTAACGTTAATGCAGGGCTGGGTGAATCTAATTTACGCCCCGCTGGTCACACACAGCTGGTCTGGTACTTGAGCTGAGAGAAGCTTTGAGCCAGGTTCAAACTTAGTTACAGGACGGGCTGCGGGACGGTTGAGTTGAGTTTCTTGATGTTCCTTGATGTTTCTTAATGTCTTTCCGCCTGAGTTTTTGCCCGTCCGCCCGTTGCAAGAGTTGCCCTCCTTTGTTCGTTCGAGTTCGTGAGATTTCGTGTGTGTGCTGAGCCGAGCCCAAGGGTCAAGGGCTGAGAGGCTTTTATGGTATGTCAGAGGTGGTAGGTGTTTCCCTCATTTGCATGCATCAGATTTACAACTTAATAAAACTGCATTTCCAGCTCAGGTTTGGAAAACATCATTTTTCTTGATCCTTTGGGGATGCAACTGACATATTTAATCACCTAACAACAAATGGGTTTGTATGACACCAAACATCACTGTCTTACCACAAAATAATGGCGAGTAAACCAAAAGTCCTGATAACACATTCTGTGTGCCTTGAATAACCAAGATAATACAGTTCAAATCTAATAAAACACATACAGACAGCACATTTTTGCAATACATTCCAGAGTTTCTTTGTTCTCTTATTCTGTGTCTCCCTTGGAAGGCAGATTAGGTACATTTCCCCCGGCCCTTATCATCGGTCCCGTCTCCTAATGGCACCAGAGCGGCTAGTCGAACCTGCAAAGTGTTACTTTTTGGCAGCCTTATGGGGGAAATCCACCTTTTGCTGCAAAGGGGGTTCCTTGGGTTCCTGGGAGAACAGCAGGGGTCTTGACCTCATAGGAAGACCATGGGAGAGGAATGTGTTAGTCTTTGGGTGTTGCTGTGGTCCGAAGAGGCGGGGAGGCCGATGTCTCCGCTACAAAATATGTTAAGATTAGATGAAACTTTAAGGATAGCTGTGAGGAAATTGGGATATGATGTTTAGGACGTTGCAGCAACAACAGTAACAGGATATAGAAAATAGAATACAACTAGGAATATAGCAAACAGAGGATATTGCAATATTTTCAATTGTAATATGTAATTATGTAATTTTTATGTCATTATCTTTGGTCCTGCCCAGTTTTGACCTGGAGTTGATTTGATTGTATGTATTTTTTGCATTGTTTCTCTTGAATGTTTCCTATTTGGGTCTCCTCCTTATATATTTTAGCATTCTTGTTTATATACATTCTTGTAAAGAGGATTGGGAACTAGGAAAGGGAGGGAGGAATGAAGGAAGGACTAAAGACAGAGGGTGAGAGGAAGAAGGAAGTAAGGAGGGAGGGAGGGATCGAGTAAAGAAGGCAAGCAAGGAACAAACGCATAACGGAAGGTGGAAGGAAGGAAGGAAGACAGAAGAGTCCAACATTATTATTATTATTATTATTGTTATCATACTTATACTAAACTAGTTTTTCACTTCTTTTTTTTTTCAACCCAGCTTCCTCACACCAGCAAAGAGGTCCTACCGCTCAGACCGGGTCCAGCACCCAACGGCACCCAGCCTGTCAACATCGTGCGCCCACTCAGGCCGGCTCCATTGGCGCAGGGCGCCACGCGGGACATCAAGGTGGTTCGCCCACCACTGCCGGCCAGCAAGACCCCGGCTGCCCCATCCAAATCCCCACCAACCCCACAGAGACTCACCCCACCCAAAAAGCCCCTGCCCCTCAACCCAACACGCTCTCCACTGGTAAGGACCTCGGCTTTGCCCCCTTTTTTTTAAAATCAAATTCCCATCAGTTGCAATTCAGGAATCCTCCTGAAGCTTTGGGGGTTTGCCGCAATTGTTCATGGCTCAAAATGTGAAAGCAGTGTTTCCAACGTCAAAAAAGCGAGGAACCTGGCCATGCCAACCATATGCATCTCCAGTTCTAAATCTAAGAGTTGAATAGTAGATGGCATGTAAGGGCTTAAGAGTGGAGGTCACTGCATATGGGAAACATGCCATATTTGTATACAAAAAGCTAAGCTTCATATCAATGTGGGTCTTAAAAGTAAATCTGTCCTCAATCCATATATATATATTTATATTGAGAGACTCTCATTATGAACACTATTTAGTCCTGATCTTCTGTGCTCTTATAATATTGTCACTCTGGAGAAGACCATCAGCTAAATGGCTAAAATGTAAATGGCATCGAAAGCTGTTGCTAAATACACAGAAATCATGACTGAAAACTGCTGGACTCTGTCTGTAAGACTACTTTTCAGATTTATTGCAGATGTTTTTGCTGGAGTCCAAAGAAAAAATAATGAATGAAAGACCTGATTGCTTTCCCATTGATTTTCCCCTCCAAAAATACTCTCATCTCTGTTTCTCTGTGAAGTGTAAAATGCCTTTAAATTGGATCAGGTTTTGAATGTTATATTGCTTTTTCATGTTTGTGTCAAATATATTTCTTCATGCTAGTTTAGTTTGTATTTCTGGTCTCAGAGCTGCACTGGAGTGGTCATTTCGTCGCTCCCCTTTCATCAAGTTCCCATTAACAGCTAGCTGAACGGATTCAGGAGAGAACCTGGATCCATTCCAGACCGACAGTACAAAAACTGGAATGGAGTTTTCCTCCTCGTTGTGCCAAGGATTTAGTGTTGTACCGCATCTTGACTTTGATCCCACTTTGTTGTGAAGATGCCCTCTTCGTCCTTTTTTTTTTTTTTTAAGATTATTTTTTTGGCATTTTGCCTTTATTTGACAGTGACAGAGACAGGATAGATCAGGTAAGAGAGGAGGGATGACGAGCGACATAGGTCCCGGGCCGGATTGGAACCCAGGACGTCATCGTTATGTGGTATGCGCTTTAGACCACTGAGCCACCAGGACGCCCTCTCTTTGTCCTTTTTGATAACCCTTTATTTTCTTTTAGTTCCTTTTCTTGCTTTTTGTGATCCTGCTTTTTTGTCCATTTTACCTTTTAGGCCTTTTAGAAGATCAAGTTACAATGAGTGCACCAGGAAAATAACCTTAGTTTGTTGAAACTAAACATGTGGCAAGTCACTTCCTGATGAATTACAAACAAATTGCAAATTTTAAGTTTACACTCGGCACCTGAGTCTAAACAGGAAATAGTATTCTTGGCAGGCACATTTTGTAATTGACCACAGTTAATTTCAGACACTGATTACATCCAAACTAGTTGGTACAAATGAACAATTCTATAGTCTAGTCTAGTTCAGACCTGGCAATCTACTGACTGTTGAAACTGAATAGTTGTGTACATTAATTGATGGTGCGACGCCAAGCACACATCTCAATCTCAAGTTCTAAAGACGTTCTGCGTTCTTCTGTCCATCTCAGACTCTAAAGATGTTCTCTGTTCTTGCATTCTTGAAAAGTTCCTTCTCTCTAAGACGACTTGGGAAGAATGTTCGAGGACAAGCATCGAGTTGATAATCACCTATAGAATAAGAGCTAAGGAGAGAGATGGGGATTTTATTAGTTAGAGAGCAAGTGAGAGTAAGGGGGGGGGGAAATCATTCAGGAGTGGAAAGGCTTTGCCAAACATCCAGTTGTGTCCAAACGTCCATTAACCCAAACATCTAATAACTTCTGCCCGTTTGTCCTGTATAGTTGGTGTCAGAGCGGCAGCCCAGACCCTCCCCCTTCCCCCCCCAGAGGCCCCTGCCCCTCAGCCCGGCCAGAGGACCCCTGCCCACGGTGAGCCCGGCCCGGACCCCAGCCTCCAAACCTTCCACCGGCCTGCTGGTTATGATGCCTCCAGCCATCGGGCCCAAACCCGTGGGCAAAGTCTCAGCCATCCCCCCTCTCAAAGCACTCAGGTGGGCACACACATGAACATAGTGTAGTAACAACGGATTTCACAGATTTATTTTTGTCTCTCAGTCATAAATCTGCTCCCACTCCCGCTCCCACTAGACAATTAGGGAAAGATTGGGTATCACCTATCATTGCTTTTGACTGTGGATGCTTTTTTAATATTGTCTTTTTTCATGTTATTTTTACCATTTTTTTTTGTTTTGAATGGGTTGCCTGATTTTATATGTATTGCACTATATTTACAAGCCTGTAAAGCACTCTGCCTTTTAGATAAGTGCTATAGAAGCAGGGTTTGTACATGTACACACACACACACACACACTGAAAAAACCCACTCAACCCACTCAAGGCCTTTACTGTACACAGTATTGAATGGCATGCTTTCTTGAGGAATATTGCTTTTGTTGATGCTATCTGAAATAACCATAATAAGTTCTTTCAGATAGCATGTGTGTGAGTCTGACTGCTAGAAATACCTCCCACTATGCAATGCAAAGCTTTGTTCCAGTTATTACATACCTATAAAAGTATTTGGGGGGGCTGTATCTCTGAGAAATATTGCCTCCCGATTCCACTATCCCTCTATCTCACGTTTTTTTCTTCTCGGCCTGCAGCCTACCGAAGCTTAGACCCAGGCCAGATACACACTCCCAAATTTATAAGCCGTGAATTGCAATTGCCAAGCACATAATTGTTGGCTTAGTTCTTCATCAGCAATTAGTTTTCATTTTTATATGTGACAAGTTGACAATGACGAGGCATGTACTTCCTTTCTTCGGATGCAGAGTCGCGCCTTTTTGTTCCACGCTGTTCATCTGTAATCATAGTAAAAGGCAGTCAGGGAAACCTCAAGGTGATTGTTGTCCAGGGTTTACAGCTCCTCTGCTCCCACAAAGGGCCAGATGGGGAAAAGTCTTTCTCACTGGCAGAACCAAACTCAGACCCCACGTCGATCGCCTGCTGCTGGTGTAACTTTTGAAGCTCAGAGGCACGATGACAGGAAGAAGAGAGAGAGCGCTTTATATCAGACCTTGCACAATACCTGACACCTGTCGTTTTCCGACTGCAGGAACTATCCAGGGACTAAGAACTATCGGTTCCAGGAACTTCAACCTTTCCCACTGGGGGAACTAGCCCCGAAAAGGTTCCTCTTGGATAGTTCCTGGCCCCAAAACGTTTTTGGGGGACCAGGAACCATTGGGGCGGAATTGCACTACTGAACAATGCTAATTAGTCAATACAAGCTACGCAAAAGTCCGCCAACCACGATTTTTAAATACCAGGCTTAAATACCGGCTTGTCCAATCTCGGCACGTCTCTTGCTCATACCAAAGCAGTGTTGGTGTAAACTGTAGAAGTTTCACTTTCATTTTCACAACGGGAGGCAAGACATGGGCATCAGGAGCCAAATTCAGGTCAGTCCAGTCAGTCCAGTGAGTCCAGTCAGTCAGTCACGGTGCTATTGAGTTACCGCTAGATTGAGCTAGCAAGCAGTTTTGAGTAACAGGTGTGGAAGTTTGGCTAATGCTAAGGAAATTTTGGCACACAGGCTACTATGTAATAATACGGAAGACAGCTAACCGACAGCGTAGTATGGTAGAGTAGGTCTGTTCTTCTTAACAATATCGGCAAGCTGATATATTGGTCTAACCTTACTTCAGAGTTTATTACATCTTTTTTTCAATTCTCCTTCTTCTCCCAGACCAGTCCCAGGAGCCAAACCAAACACAGCCTCGCCTGCTTTGCGAAAATGACCTTGCCCCCCCCCCCCCCCCCCCCCCCCCCGCCCTATCTCCTTCGAGGAGGCACTGGCTGACAGCCTATTTGCACTAAAGAGACCTTGTTGGGGAAGGCTGGTAAACGATAGAGCTGTCCCATACACCGAAGGGGGGTGAGGGTGAAGTGGAAACCAGAGACACGACCGAAGCAACAGGACTCCAGAACAGTTCAAACTTAAAATTAACTCCCCCCCCACCCCCTGCCAACCACGGCCACCGTCCCCCACCCCACCCACCCCAGCACGCTAACATTAACCACAATGACGCGGTTTTGCACGGAGGCCTTGCAGACTGAGACAATTGTTATCGCTGGGGGACGGTCACATTTGCCAAATCTTGTTTTTTAGATTATTGTTTTTGTCAATCTGTTTACGCGCTCTGTGTTAAAAAAAAACTAATTACAAACAAAAAAAAATAGCATTTTGTAATTATTGTTGTTTTGTTTACAGGTTTGTTTTACGTCAAGTTTTATGATTTGTGTTATGTGCCAAAGAGGTGTCTTCATACCTGGGTGTGTCCTGAACGCTTCTAACGTAGTTTTAAAGTCGTTTTAATACACGAGTTAACTCTTCCATATATTTTTTTTAAAGTTTTATAATTTATTGCATTACAAAAGGAATGTCTAAAATACAAATGTGGAGGTACAATAGCCTATCAGGAAAAACAATCACACAGCAGTTTCTTTTCAACACTGTTTACATGGTGGAGGACTCGGCCGATGCTTGAGGCCTGCAGGACACACCCCCCGGTCACTCACATTGATTTGAATGTCTTGCTGTGTGTTATGACTTTTGAATTGTTACATAAAACATTTTTACAAAACTGACATTGGGTTTCTTTCTTAGTGCATCCATATTTAAAGGGTGTTTCATGAGACTTACAAGGGCAGCGGCAACCTTTCCTTTTCCATGCAGCTCAAAAGGGAAGAGCAGCGTGCATCTGAATTAGTTACTTTATGTAAGATCATCTTTCTACTTTGCCATCTGAAGGGCAAAGTCTTTAGAAAACTGTCAGGTTTTTTGCCCGTTGTCATGGGGCTGAGTTGTGTCGTGGAAATTGCCTGTAAGCACTCAGAACTCTAACTTTAAATAACACACAAAACATTGACAGGTTGAAGTATAAAAATATATTGTATACAGATATATTGATAGATATATATACAGATACACAGGTCACACAGAAAGTCAAAGTCTCTCTATGCTGTCTCTCTGAAAATCAGCTAACTACAATCTTTATAGTTTCTTTGGGAACAATGAAGTCTCTCATAATTGGTTCACTTATGCTTAGATAACATGTTTAACATGGTTCATCCTATAGGCTCTCTCTCTGGTCAAGTTCAGATTTATGACTTCCTTGCAGGGCCTCACTAGCTTACTCTGCAACACTCAGGCACATGTTCATGACACACATACCACATGTCTGTGGCAACACAGCATCAGTACAACAGACACTAAATGATCAATTCTAGCATTCTGTGCTAATTTACTTTCAACAGTTGCTATAGTCTTTGATCAAGGTTTTACATTTTTCCTTTGACCTAAAAACAACAATGACCTCAAACACTGGACGGCAGGTTCAGTATGAGTGAGAGTGCATGTGTGGGTTGGGCAGTGTTGGCGCCTGCGTGGTCTCCTAGTCTTACGATGATGCTGACTGAACTGCTGTTTGCTGTGATGCCCCACATCAGATCTGGATATCCCATCCAGATCAAATCACATTTGTTTGTATAGCCCTTAATCATTGTTACAGTCTCTCCTAAAAGGTTTTGTGGCAGCTTTTCCTTGTCCTCTGTGAGGATCCAAGGCTGGGGGATGTTGTGTATTGTTTTCACACTTTGAGCACTGTGAAGCCCTTTGAGACTGTAACAGTGATTGAGGGCGATACAAATAAATGTGCTTTAATTTGATTACACCATTTCCTGTGAGAGTTTTGATGCCACAATGCATTCTTTGTCAACCTCCCAACTCTTAATTCATCGATGCAGTACTCCAGCAGCAAAGACCCTGTTTACATTCTTGTGCATTCATTGTCACTAAAGGGCAACACTGCTTATGGGTGCATACTAATGTGATACTTCATTAACATCTGATGGGAAGTTGTCATTTCTCTAGCCCTCCCTCCACAGGGAGGTCAGAGGCCAGCTACAGATCCGTGAACCTGGAGCTGGGAGGTATGCAGTGTCTGGAAGGAATTGCCTCTCCATACGCTACATGTGGACTGCCATTAGGCTGAAGAATAAATGACATGAGATTTGGCCTAGTTACCTTGACAAGACCTCAATAATTAGTCGCTTGAAGGCTCACCGACTGAAAAATGTCAACCGTGATGCCATTTTTTTTCTTTGTAAACCAACAAACCAGAAAGCAGAAGATTGATCTTGTTCCACGGTGGTCTTCTGATAACATTTATAGTACCAAGGTGATGAGCCACTTATGCAATGTGTGAGGGTTTTTTTTACGCACTGGGTAGCTTCCTCCCAGCATAGCCCAGGTCGCCTCTCACCTGCTCTTAATGGATTCCAGTCTGTTGGAAATGAGATATCTGCGAGAGGCGGCTCAATTCTCCCTGGAGACTAATGCATTTGGAGAGTCCACGGTTCGAGTGGAACGCTATCGGACAGCGAGGAGGAATGGCCTCGTGGGGAGATATATCGATGTAGACGTTTTCCTAGCCCATTACCAGGGCGCCCCGGTGCCCAAACAAACCCGCGGGGTGGATTCTGCGCCAGACAGTAGACGTGATCTAAATGAAAAGAGCTGAGTTTTTCCAGGCCCACTGTCTATAAATCAAGCTCTCTGCCGCCACTGAGGCCTGACGGAGGTGTATAAATACGTTAATGTCTTCCCTCAGAGTCTCCCTCAGTCGGGCGATCCACACAAAGGAACTGAGGGTTTGAAGAAAAACCAGCAAGTCAGTCTTTGTTGCCTCCTAAGCTGGGCGTCTACTTATTTGTCCCTCGGCCTACTGGTCTATTTGGCCAGCGTGGTCTTCTATACATAGGTCCTCCGTTCAGGTCATACCTCTGGCACCACAAGATATTGCTTCCATATGCTCTTGATATCACCACTGGTACTTTGCAGTCAGCCTTGCACACACATTTGCATACTATTTAGGTCATTTTCAAGAATTTGTTCGCCTAGCCTTGCTACAGGTCAATGGGACAGGATCAATTTCACACTCAGTCACCCTCAATAAACTCAGCTGCGTGCTAGAGGCCTTGTGAATCGACACTTGTACACCAATACCTACCCTGAAAGCTGACAACATCCTAAAGGATGGCCCTACAAAGAGCAGTTACGGTTTCGCCACAGTGCAAAGGCTAAAACAAACTGCTGCGGACTCTTTCATTCCCTTGGCTATGAGGATGTAGCCTACAATGACAAGGCCAAATAAGGCCAAGTCTAACCAACGCTGAGCTGGACTGACACACTGGACTCCGACTGGAAATTCCTTTGATACTTCTTAGTCAAAAGAAGAAAACCATTTTTTTCTGCTACTATTACTTACTGTGATGTATACTGTGGATTTCATCATTTCTTGATTTCATCAGGTACAGAATAAAGTCTAGAGCTGCTGCACAGATGGTAGCTGACTGGGACAGCACCAGGGAGATGTTCTGGGTGTAAAAACTCAAACAAGCACTTTGTCGGTCCACATAATCCCATTCATTGTCTATGGAGCAGCTCTGGACAGCTTGATCATAGATTCTCATCATTTGTCTGGTTTCTGCCTTTATCCTCACAAATATCGATTCGACTGGCTGAGACCACAGCAATAATACATAATTTCTTAAATGGTACTCCATATTGTTGTTGAACATCTATCAAAAAAAAGAATTTAAAAAAAAGGAAGTATAGTGTTTTCCTTTCTTTATCAGGGATCTGTCATGTCAAGCACCCCCAAGTAGGTGTGACCGCTCACAAATATTTGGAGTGACACATCTGAACAAATTAGTCATCATTATACATTCTATTCCTGTGCTAACGTCTACTAAATGAAATTGAACAATTCGTCATGTGGGTGGGGATATCCTGGGACCCTCCCAATGACCCCTGGGGGACTTAATGGGGTCTTAGGGTGTAGAGTGGACTCTCCATCAGAATACTTGGACTCAGTTTTGTTAGCAAGAAAGACACATTTCAATAAAGTTTGAAAGGAAACCAATGTTCAGAATTCAAAAATACAATCTAAATATGACATCTGAGAAACGGTAATCTAAAGAAATCCCAAAACTTGATTTATCTGTTGTTTTAATTGTATCCTTCCACATAAGTTTCACCAATTTTGGCACAGTGTGTAATATACACTGACCCTGGTTTTTTTTTTGGTTTTTTTTGTTGAATGTTTCATGAGTTTTCTATCCTTAACTCAGATGTTTTATATTTAATCTTTCAATAATGATCTGAAATTTAAAAAAAAAAAAGATCTGCAATATGATAAAGCTCTAACTCACTGGCGTCATCTACTGCATTATGGTATAATACTCCAATTTGAATAATATCACTATTAGTATCCACAACATAGAAATAATAATGGACCGATAAATCTGAAAAAACTGGTAAAAAAAAAAGTAAAGTGAAACACTGGATAGAATTATTTGATATGAAAATTGTCACATTTTGAATATCAGCACAAACAAAGGAGCTTCAATCCAAAAATATCAGTATCGGTTTGGCTTTCAGAGACCTGTGTCAGTCGCTCCCTGCCCTCCCATTAAAAAGTGTTGAAGTGCTGCAAAATTTCACCAAAATAAATGTAACACTGAAAAGAAGAAAGATTTCCAGGTTTTAAAATGCCAAGAATTGTACATGCATGCTACACCTTTACCGCCATTCTAAAGCCACTGTGGAAAGCTGCTAACCGGGATCCATTTCAGTAAAATACAAGGCATCAACAGCAGGAGTCACAACATGTCCTGGTGTATTTCATGATCCAGACCTTTTTTTGTCATCATTTCTAGCTCCATGCAGACTTGGTTGAACGCCTACCATTGTACAGATGGAGGCTTTTTCATGGAGTGTCTGCTCTGTGCTGGTGAGAGTTCCTCTCATGGAAGCAGTGTGTGTGTTTGAGATCACATTGAAGGTAATAGACACATATAATGATCTGTCTCTGTCTTTGAGTTGTGGATCCAATAGCCGGTGATAAGACAGGTGCAGTTGGATCCTGGAAGAAGAAGAATGTATTAAGAGACTCATCATTTTGAATGATCACCTTGCCTTTGTCTCTTGCCTCTTATCTTAGTGACCTAGTCATTAGCCAATGGATATTATTCAAGAAACAGGATTGCTGCACCATGAAATTCTTGTGAAATCTTTGTGATTCTAACTTTGATTGTTTTCATTTTTAGTTTTGTCTTGAGTTAAGTCTTCACATGGCTGTCTAACTTTCATTACCCAAAGGCCCATGAAACCTGAAAAACCAGGCTGTTTCAAGCATTTTGCTGAAACAAGGTTTTCATCTCTCAGTAGAGATCATTCAATATAGTGAGAACACAAGTTTACAAGTTCTCTACGTGCAACAAATGTCACATTTCTTTGTGGTTGTCAACATTTGCTGACACATGAATCTTTATTGGTACACTCACAAACAGAACAGAAGCAAACCACCAACATCCAAATTCATCAGGAGGATTTAGAAGTTAAAAATGCCAAAATGACTCCACTGAGATGATGTCAATATATTGTCAGTGATCCAGTAGTGAGTGTGAGTGAGTGGCATTACAGTGTCCTTATTGCTCCTGTGTATATCCAGCTAGAGCAACATGAGCACCTCCTTCTCCAGTTCCAACGTGGCCCACGGCTGACAGAAGCCTTTAATGCCAGCTGCTCATTTAGTGTTGTTCCAGCTTGCACCGTGCAAAGCCATCAGCTTTTGGTCACACAAACACTCCAGTAAATTGTCAGCACCAACTGGGATTTCAAATCTACCTTTGAAAGTAAACTTGGTAAAATAGACTTTCCGACTCTTATCACTCAGATAAATTCCACCCTCAGATACTTATATATCATCAATGTGTGATATTCAATGCATTTCAAGAGTTATTTTATGATGACCTTTTTATTGTACCCACTTTGCCTCAATCTGCTTTGTCTACCTGTTCAGTTAGTGATTTCCTACATTTCCCAGAACACCTTTTGACAACCCCAGGGAACGGGTGCGAATTTGTTGCTGCTGCATTCATGTCATGTTGCTAAGTGCTAAGATTTCGCATTGCTCCGACCTGTTTACTTGTTAGCTAGCTCAATAGTAACAGCTCATTAACAAGTTGCTTTGTCAAGCAAACAAACTGCAGCAGATATTCTATAGGCCACAGATGAGAAAAGAGGTTAGAAAAAATAAATAAATAAGTCAAGCCGAGTTTGAGATGGTCCCTGGTGGCTCAGGTGAGAACAGCTATTTAATAGGAAATGCGGCTTTGTGATAATTATAGTAATCGGAGATTTGTATAGCACTACAGTATCCTAGTAAATAAAGTACATCAAGTGTTTGGATGCCCATGTTAGGAGCTACCTAGACATTTCAAATACTCTTCAAATTCTTCAACATTCTTATTCTGTATTAGAATCGATTGAGAAATGAAGTTGACGTTTTCTGCTCGGTGAAGACTTTTTCGTAGTTCTTTGACTTCAGTGCCGTGCTCCTTCTGCTACTTCAGAAGGATCAGCACTCGACTGAGGCTTTCCAGGAGCTTTTTATGCTAATGAAATAGGAGTAGCACACACACACACACATACACTCCCAGCGCACATTCTGACATTTTAAGACACTTCTCTTTTGTCATGCCAAGGCCACATCTCAGTCTGACTCCCATTTCTCTTCCCCTCATCATCAGTTTGAAATAAATTGCCTTTCAAAGAAACTGGTGCTGTCAGAACTCACTCTTAATGTTCTGCTGTGCACACTGATGTAGGTGGTGAATCATGGTGATCATCATCAACAACCGACATTATAAACAGTTTAGGTCACAAAGCAATGTATCGGTGTATCCTTTTTTTCTCGCCATCCAATGAAATGTTTCTTTGCACATTTGATTCATCGATAAAACATGTTCACCTTCTGTTGCTATTCACACAATCTTCCACCAAAATACAGCACGAGTGCTTAAGTCGTGTTCTACCAGGTATATCTGTGCCAATAAGCAAAGCAGTATTAAACTACCTCTCCATACAAGAGAACGATACATATCTGCCGTGACAAAGTGGGTTGAAGGACGCCATTTGTCACTAATATAGTCTACACAAACCACATTTCACCCCCCTAAATTCGCATGGACATTGTTGGCCCACTAGAGAGGAACGGGGCAGGGCACAAACACATTGTGTGATTACACCACAAGATACCTTGAGGCATTCCCACTGAGGAAAGGGCCATCACATAGGTCACCTGCCTCATGCAGATGTAGAGATAGATGTAGAGATGTAGAGATCATCACAGACCAAGGCTCCAATTTCACGTCAAAGCTCCTCGAGGAGGTATGGGAATATGGAAGTGTTTCCTTGTCCTCTGCAAGGGTCCAAGGTTGGGGTGCCATCATTTATTGGTTTCATAATGTGGGCGTCGTGAAGCCCTTTGAGACTGTAAGCGTGATTAAGGTCAACGCAAAGATGCCCTGGTCCAGAAGCGACAGAAGCTGCGCTATGACAAGGTTTACCAGAGGAGGAACCTTCCCTTATGAGTCTAGTCGCAGCCTTAGATTCTTACAGCAGATCTTTAATAGTTGCTCGTCAAGCAAAATTGAAGACTAAGGGCGACCAAGCTTTTGCCCATCAGGGCCCCTAAACTCTGGAAGAAGGAGAGCAGGCTAGCCAGCTCAGTGTCTTTTAAATCTCTTTTAAATTTATTTTCTCTTTTTTTCTTGCTTTTACTTGATTTCAACCCATTATGGAAACCATTTTTGATTTACTTTTGCCTTGTGTCTCCACTGTCCAGCTTTAAATAACCTTTTCTTATATTAGTTAGTTAGTTTGATACATATATTTATTTGGTTTTATCCCGTTCTCGATTGTTGTTTTTTTTACTCCTGTGGAGCACTTTCTAACTCTGTTTTGATAAGTGCTATATAAATAAAGTTATTATTATTATTAGTAGTAGTAATAGTAGTAGTAGTAGTAGTAGTAGTATTACCTAATTAATTAATATTACCAGACTGGGGTGGGTCTTGGGACTGCGCTTCTGCAGGGAGAAGGTGAAGATCATCTGCTGCAAGCTTCCCAAGAGAAAGAAAGGTACTCTACTGTTGAGACAGAGGCTTTGGAAGTGATAGGCAAAGAGTTTCTGGTAGAGATCATTGGGCTTTGAATCGGATTCACAAAATGAAAGTACAGTAATGCAAGAATTACCTTACCTTACCGTGTTTAGGTTTTTTAGGTCTGGTACAAAGCAGGACACCCAAATGCGATCGCGGATTTCCTGTCCCGCTCCTCTCAGGAGTGACGGTTTTAAGGGGGTATGTGACAAAGTCGGTTGAAGGATGCCATTCGTCTCACAGGCCACATTTCTACAATTCATTTTGAATGTTTTTGCCAGTTATTTGTTCTTTTACCTTTTAATTTAATCTGTAACCACTACACTAACTGGGTCTATTTCTGGACCCGTTAACATAGTTACCTGTTGCTAGGTTGCGATAAAGACACACCCGGTTAGTGTAGCCTCCGGGAAATGAGGCCATACTTTAAAAAAGAAAAAAATATTAATATCCCCCAAAAATAATCCTGCACATTACCAAGCAGTCACCCTTGCAAAGTGCTTTTTGCAGTTGTGCTGAGTCCATATATACTCACATTCAGAATAATTTGATTCCTGAAGTAGAGTAAATGCACAAAAAATGATCTAGGTGGTACCAGGGCAAAGACACTCAAAAGGGCAAGACTTCACATGTGGTGCAAAGAAACAGTAAACTATACATATCCCTCTAGGCATATACTGTACATATCCTAGTTCCAACCTGTTAAAAAGTCTACAGTCTACCCAAGAAATGTGGTACATGTAGGTTACTTGTTTGACTCCACGGAAATAACTCAATTTTGCAGGGTAAAAAATCCCTTACAGTCTCTGCATTGGAAATGACAGTGATCTCTTAAGAGGTGTTTCATAAGTTAACCAAGTTAACTTTCGTTTGGTTTGCGTCGAATTTCATTAAAGCTCAACCTTGTACAGGCTCAGTCAGAGTGAGAGGGAGATGAGCGCGTGATTAATTATGTACAGAGACTGAATGGGATTGCTCAAGCAGCTGCCGGAGGGAGAGAAGTCAGCATTCCTATGAGATGGGAGAAAATCGAGTAGCGGCCGCATCCAGTTGTTTGCCCCTGTCCTGACTCATTTCTGCTCCACAAAATTCCCTCCTCTAAAACTGGAAAATGTTAAACTATATCTCAAGCACCGGAGCAGAAGATAGAAATGTGCACAGGATATTTAATGGCGTACTAATGCTGATTTTTTTTTTCTGACCAGTCATTTCCCACAGCACCTCCCGTCACATATTTGAGGTATACAGATTTTTTAAAACGCTTTCATTCTGCTGACAACCATAAGGACAGTTTCTTAAAGGGCATTAGTCAAATTTCCACAACACTGACAATAATATGTTGGGTAACTTTACATTACATTAACATGCCTTTTGTTAAAGTGGTAATCCTTCGAGATCCTCAGTTATTTTGTTGCCATCTTTGGTGCTCAGCCTCATCACTGTGGTGTCTCTGCACTTCCCAGAGATCACCTGTGAATCAAACAGTGTGTCCACAGCACTGTGATGTCTTGGATTTTATGTTGATAAAGTTTGTGGCATGCTATAGTTGTAACCAATACTGTTTTATATGAATCAGTGATGGAAAGAAAAACAGATTTATTTTTAATGATAATGATAATGCCAGATTAATACTTCAAACAACACCATTAGATTGGGAAATTCTCATTGTACTGGACCTTTAAAATTGTGGCTTCAGCGCTCTGACCGTCTGCCGCCACAGATAAACCACTCGGGCCCTTTCTTGGTTCTGAGCTGTGACACTATCGAAGCCAACTTCTACAGCGGCCGGCCGCCCCGATGCCTGCGGCATGCATCGCCGCATGCCAGGCGGCATCCACCGGGACGCCCTGGCCCTCCAGCCTGATGCTACGAGCGCCTCGCCGAGGCCTGGGGAGTACAGCTGCGTGAGGGTTCGACCGATTGGAGCCCATATTGGCTTTTTATCAAAGATGGGTTATGCGTAAGTGTCGTCCACTTCTGATATGATGGATACGATGCAGTTTGGTTTATTACATATTGTAGAATTGATCAATGCTACGTTGGTTGTCTATGGAAAGCCCTTAATCTGAATTCAGGTTGATTCATGCATGCAAGAAATTAATATTAGTATTATTATTATCCTGGGCTTCAATGGAGAATTTTAGCGTTTTAAGGTTTTCTCTACCTTGCAAAGAATAAAATAAATGGGGGAAACCGCAAATAATTGGACATTTAAAAAAAATGTCATATCGATACCGGTATTGAAGTTTCCGAGGTTTCACTCTCACCATTATCATATTGACGGTTCTACAATTCAAATCAACAACTAAAATCTTCCCATACTATGCCTAGGACTAAATCTGATCCGTGGCCCTAATGTGTGCCTATTTGGGAATCTGGGAATATAATGATTCAGAACCACTATCCTAAGTAGATAAAAAAGGAGGTAGAAGCCTGAAACTAAACTATGTTAAAGCCTGGACAAGCACCGTCTCACCTGTTTACAGCTGCATTCAGCTCAATGTATTTTTAAAAGGGGGGGGGGGGGGGGGGGGTCTTGCCCAGCGCACCTTTAATACCTCCTGATTGCGTGCAGCACAGCCATTTGATTTCATTTGAACATCAGCATTACAGTACGGATTGAAAAAGTTGAAATACATCTCTACAAACTCTCACGACTTGTAAAAGTTCCTGTATTAAATGATTCAATATTTTCTTTCAAGAAGCGTGCCGACAGAAAACAAACCTCTTTACCTGCAGAATTCCCACAAACCCTCTTATCTGATGTTTTTTTTCCTCTCAGGCATTTTATATTCTATTCATAGTCTCACTTGGCAATCAGACATGTCTGCCCGGTCGGCAGGGCCCATTGATTGCATCGGTACAGTAATCACCCATCATTCAGAGGAGAGGCTTCACCTGTTGGCCGATTCACAATGGCTAATAAGAGCCGTTTTAAAGTTTTAAAGGCCCACCACACACTTTGCGAGCCAGAGAACTGTCAAAGAGAATAATTGCTTAAAGTCATGCACCCAGAGAGCTATTGATGATTAAATTGACTCTAAATTGGTTACATTCCTTCATGTCTGGGTGTAGAGAGCCTGCTGAGACTCTCACAACCAAATAATTTGCATATTTCTTTTTTTTTTTTTGTTATGGTGTCTCGTATGTCCATTTTTTTCCCTTGGTCTCAAATCTTTCTACTGCTTCTACTATTTTGCAAACCCTAATAATGCTATAGCCGATACTTTTTCATGCTTTTGTTCATAGTTTTCTAACGTGTTTTCTAGTGTTGAAATTGAATATATTGGTGTAACCCCAGTATATTATTTCAATCTTGAGTCATGGACAACCCTCCCAAAAACATGAGTGCGGGGATTCACAGGGGCCCCGTGCATACCTTTGCCTAGGGCCCCCGAAATCACTAAGCTCGACCCTGCTCCTGATAACAGGGCACTCGGCAACATGGTATTTTCATCACATTTGTAGTAGTGAGGGGCTGATATGTGTTTCCTTGTACATCCTGTCCTGCTTCCTGCTAGATTACAACCCCTAACCCCCCCACCAACCTTCTAGTCCAAGCCAAGAAGTGCCGGCAAGTTGCCATCAGAGCTGTCGCCTCACTATTGGACTCCAACATCATCTCAGGTATGATGCTTTTCCTCTGCAGCAGCAACATCAGTTGTTCTCGGGTGAATATCAGGTGTATTTTGCTGAAGCGATGTAACTCCTGTGGGGTTACGTTACACCAAGAAGAGCATGGACACCAGGAAGGCAGCGTGGAGTCGGGAGTGGCTGGACCCACCAGAGACCACCACATTATTCAGGTAGTCTTGAATCATTGAATTGATGGTCGAAGTGTGTCATTCTCTTGAAATGAATGAATCAAACTCACTTTAAACTAACCAAACCACTTTACACCAAACTTACTCAATTCTGTTTTAGACCGGGGACAGCAGGTAAATGCAGTTAACTACATAGCAGGATAGAAAACCAGTAGCCTGGGCCCCAGGCACCAGGAATGATAACCACTGAACTGGGGTTCATCTGATATGGGTTTTTGAAACCCAAAAAATTCAAGTATTCAATGTTTTCCCATATAATTGTATTCCTGGCAGAATGGAAAAGCCTCTCAAACGGCATGACCAACATTCCTACCACGGCTTTCTCTCAACAGATACATGCAGATAGTCAATGAGAAGGTTTTGGAGGTTTTATGGTTTGTCGCCTTCCTGACTACTGACCAGAGGAGGCGTAACGTCAGGGTTTGACCCTTTACCACCGACACCTTTCTCAGGTGACACCCGGGCACCCCGCCATGTGGACGACGGTCCGCAGACACTCGCGGGACTCTTGATTGAACATTGGCTGGACGATTTCCAAGGAGTAATGATTCACAGCCGGTGAGTCATTTTCTTAGAACTTGTTAGGAATTAAAGTAGATAAGGAGAAACAAGGTTCAGTGAATGTGAAAGTGAATTTGAAGTCGGGAGGCTGTCGCTGGGTGATAATGAGATATGTAATTAAGGTTTGTTGGAAGCACAGTGACACCTACAGGACCTGTGTTCGAAATGCAGCGTGAAGTGTTTGGGCAAGATGCGACGGCGGCTCTTCAAAGTTGCCACATGCTGTGAATTCATTATGAGTTCTCCGATTGAATCTGCTCCAGTTAAGGAGAAGTTGTTAGATTACTGAACTGTTACATGATGGTTTCTGAAACAAGAGCGGTGATGCTATGAAGGCATTCTACGCTCCTCTGTCTATATTCTTTGATGGTGCAATAGTTTCTATTCCTTTCTTCTCACTTGATCCCGTGCAACTTTGGGTTGAGGTCTGCCAAATCCCATCCCCTATTCTCCCTCATGTAATTATCTCTCGCCTCAAACGTTTATTTCTGATTGAGCCGAGCGACCAGGGACACTCGGCCACGTAGAGGCGGGTCAACGATCATGCCGGGCTGAGAGAAGTCAGCCGTGAGCTTAAACTTTCCACGGTCGTCGGCCATCAGCAGCCAATTCGGATTTCCACGCTTCCTGATGTTCCCTATTGCTTACAGTTATTCCAAGCTTCTATTTGAAAGACTACAGGAGTAAATGTCTCCAAAACTGATGCTTGGAGAATGGTGTTGTTTCCAATCAATGCTACCTAATTGGTGCTTGCTAGCCATAGCTATGATAACTTATCAAGACGATATAGCTAATGTTATGAGAGGCAATGCCAAACCACAACATATATGCAGTTGGAGCCTCTTGCACCGTACACGATAGGTCAGATTAGAGACGCCCATCAACCAAAGTTGCTCGCAGCACCAAAAAAAAGAGCTGCTGTTTTATCAATCGCATCTCCATTAAACAATATCCTCCCAAAAGCTGCTTCTTCTTCTTCTCAAGCTATGTGTCGCTGCGAGCCGATGAGGCGGGCCGGGCACACGCGGCGGTGATATCTGACCACATCGGAGCGTGGGGGTTCATACCCATCTTCAATTACGGCCCATAAATGTCAGGCTGGCTTTCCAATCCCCGTCTTGGTCAGCGGCGGGGGGGCCTCGCGGGAGCCTCCGCCGCTGACGTGAGAGGAATCAGACCGGGGCTATTTCCATACCCAAGTGTGCGCATTCGTTGAGCAAGCGCGTCTTATCAAAAGGGAGAGGGGATAAGCTGGTTCGCGAGGCGAGAGTGTGATAGCGCAATTACGGCGATAATCAATTAGGCCGCGCCACTAATTGACTCATGATTAAAAGCCAGAGCT
Organism: Hoplostethus mediterraneus; assembly: GCA_034670385.1. NCBI lineage: Eukaryota > Metazoa > Chordata > Actinopteri > Trachichthyiformes > Trachichthyidae > Hoplostethus > Hoplostethus mediterraneus. The sequence goes on along the minus strand of JAXDDW010000113.1, from coordinate 757,501 downwards.
GATTAATAAAGTGGAGCTCCCTTCTTATTCTTGGGCTTGATAGAGAGGAGAGTGGAATGGGGGAGTATGTGATGGCTGCACTGAAAATAAACAGACATTGCCAGGCTTCATGCTGGATATATCGGCACTCGAGCGGCATTCAAGTATGGCCGTGCAACCGCCTGATGTGACCGACATCGCAACACATTTCAGACGCGAAGGCAATAAAGCCTCGTTTTCACGCCGTGACTTTCACTTTTTTGTAAAAATGCTCTTGTTGGTGAGAGAGGTCAGAGGAAGAATGGTAAGCAGGGTTTAAACTGACCCAACGTTGAAGTGGTCGGACCAGGGAAGCAGAAGCACTTTCCCCTCAACCTGCCTCGTCTATTTCTACTTCAGTTCCCAGCATGCCTTTCAACATCAGAACTTGCCTGGACTTTTTATGTTCATGCTGGGTTTTTACGCGTAGGTTTCTCCCTGCATGATTGTTGAATGTCGGTATTTAATGATACACTAAAACTTCTCTTACTTCCCACCATGCTTCTTCAGTGTCAAAACCAACTGCCTGTCTCTAGTCGCGTCTCCTCCAGGTAAGCCTTTCGGCGTGGGGGAAATGCATTTTGCACGCTTTTTTTTTCGTGCACGGAGCACATATTCGCATATATCTGAAGACATCGTGCCCATTTCATTACATCCCAGGAGACTAACCCGGATTTGCTCATTCATATCCTATTCTTCTTTGCTGTATCCTAATACTCTGCTGCTGCAACGAGCCAATTTTCCCCAGTCATCTCATCTAAGCTCGAAAGGAGACGCGGTTTCCGAGGCTTATCGGTCGGTCGTTACACCTGAACGCAGCGTAATGCAGGTTTACCATTTATATGTTTGGAAGATGGAGGCTTTATTTGAAACAATGATGACAATATAACAAACAAGCTTTACAAGTGAAATATGAAGCATGGTAAAAAAAAAAAAGAAACACCGAGATCAATCTCTATGACAATATTATACTGTTAGATGTGACTAGCAGGGGTGGAGCCGTCAGCCCCGGGGAGTCCTGTCTGGAGGTCCGCAGGTTTCCGACCGGGTGGGGACAGGCCGACCAGCACCTGGACGGTCTGGGCCAGCCGACTCAACCCCTCGTCCTCCACGATGTGTGAGGGGGAGCACAGGGAATCCTGGAAATGGAGCAAGGAGGTGGGGGGCGTCAGAGAGATAGATGGGAGTGGATACAGGTAGAAATGCATACACTCCATGCAGAGACAATCATCACAGACAGATACTGTATATGGGGCGGATATTAGCCTTTTATCAAAAATGTGGATGTGAACTTTTATTACTAGCTGACGCGAGCTAGCTAACTACTGATTTGGGGCGATCCGAGCTTCACACAACACACACACATTTTGGTCAATTCTTCCTGGCAGAACTCACCTGATGCAAGTGATTCAGGTTTGTGGACCTCCTTTGCACGAACCCGCTTTGTCAGTTCAACCCACAACATTTTTTTTGGGTTAAAGGTCAGGACTTTGTGATGGCCACTCCAAAACTTTTACTTTGTTGTCCTTAAGCCATTTTGTTACCATTTTGGAGGTATGCTTAGGATCATTGTCCTGCTGAAAGATCCATTTCCGTCCAAGCTTCAGCTTTCTGGCTGGTGTCTTCAGATAATATCCACATAATTCTTCTTCATGATGCCAATTTTATCAATTTTATGAAGTGGGATGGTGTTCTTTGGGTTACAAGCCTCACCCTTCTTCCTCCATACATAACATTGATTATTATGGCCAGTAACAGTTCCATTTTTGTCTCATCTGACCAGAGAACATTCCTCCAAAAGGTAAGATCTTTGTCACAGTGCTTTGTTTGTACAGATGAACGTGGTACCTTCAAACATTTGGAAATTGCTCCCAAGGAGAAACCAGACTTGTGAAAGTCTATAATTTTCTAATGTTTTGCCTGATGTCTTTAGATTTTCCTATTAGATTTTCCTACAAGCAAAAGGACACTGGGTCTGAAGGGAGGCCCTAAAATACAGCCACATTACACCCCCAATTGACTCCCAATAATGACAATTAGCCAATCCGAAGCTTCTTAAGTCATGACATCAATTTACGGAAGCTTCCAGACAGTGACTTTTGACCCACTGGAATTCTGATATTGTGAATTTAAAGTGAAATAAATCTGTCTCTGATCAACTGTGAGAAAATGACTTTTGTTCTGGACAAAGTAGATATCCTAACTGACTCGTCTTTCCCAAGAAAAACACTGTCATCTATCAGTAACTATCTTTCCCGACGGCTCAAACTCAGCCGCTGTGTTTCAGCTCGTCCACATGAATTGAAAATGATGGGAAATCTAATAGCCGGGGTGAAAACGGCCGATTCAATTAACTTTTAACAGCAGGAAACGAGGATGGCATTCCGAGCGATGACATGGAAGGTGAATGCCAGATATCGTGACGTGTGCTTTCACCGTGCCTGTTTGCAGAATGATCACCAGGGCGATTTGATGTTAAAATGTGCATTTTGATGCATAGTGTTTCTTTCTCATCCAGGTCAACTTGGTTTGTATTAGTTTAACCTGTGATGTATGGATTATTATAACAGAGAGGCTTAATGCCACGCTCTAGCGCAACGAGTACTTTCAGTTTCATGTACAGTGGATATCAAAAGTCCACACACCCTCTCAAATGTTCTAGGTTTTTTTTTGCCTCAAGGCCTGAAATGAAAACCCATTAAATCAGACTTATTTCCACTTTCATTTTCCTATAGCAACCAGTCAAATCACGGGGAGAAAAAAAAAATCATGTTTGACAGTATTAAAATTGGAAACACCTTGGGAGACTTGATGTCGGCAGATTGGAGTTTTAGTTCTACAAACATTTCTCGGAGGCAGAGCTGCTCTGGAGGCAGAAATGATCTCATTGGTTGAGTAAAACCTCAAGGGGCGGGGCCAGTTTTAACATTTGTTTAACCAATATTGTTTAACCAATAAAACGGTGTGCTTGTGTCTCTCTGTCACAAGCCTGTGAGTAGCAAGCTTGCTACAAAGTCTTTCATTCATTCATGACCACAGTATTGATGATGTTGGAAGGCTAGCAAGCTAGCTTTTTTTTCAGTTCGGTTCGTAACAAAATCGCTAGATTTCATAATATTAACTTCCTCTTGTCTTTCTCATTGGGCTTCACTTAGCCAGAAATACTGTGGTACTTTGGCTCCGCCCATTGAGGTTTGATTCAACCAGAGAGAGAGATGACCTTATAGCCTTGTTAGACATAGCTAATGTTTGGTGATAATAGTTAGTTAATAATAGACTTTTATCACTTTAAAATGGAAAATTGGTTCATTTCTACCATGTGGTCACCTGCAACCTGTCACAGGTGAGTTGAATTACACTGCAAATGATGAGAATCTACTTCCTCCAACAAAATTGATTTGAATTGTTCTAAAAGGCTGCCAATAATCATGGCCACTTTTCAATTGTGAAACAAAAGATGTTTTTCCTTAATGTTTGATCATGTGTTGTTGCAAATCACTAGATGAACGTGTGAGGCCCAAAACATGTTTGAATTTCAATTATTTCAGAACATATTCTATTATCTGCAGAAAATGCAAGGGTGCCAGAACTGTACTGGAGTAACCCAATAGTCCTGTCAGATTCAACCTAATCCCTGGAAACTGGGCACCAATTAGATCTGCAAATGCTTTGACAGAATCAATGGCCTGATTATTAGATCTCACTTAACTTGATTTCCTTAAATGGCATTCACGAATGGATGCACAGTGAAAGACTATCAGCGATAATGAAAAAAAAGAGGAAAAAAAAGGTCAAGCCACATTGATCCAATCAGGCCTAATTTATCTGTTACTTACTCAAGACCAGGGCTTGTCAAACGTTTGCATGTCATGGAACCCCATTTGATCCGATTTTATCCCAAATGTGGATTTATCATTGAAGTGTATGTGGCTGGATAATAGTGGTGAGAGTGAAACAATAGTCTTTCTTATACTTTCTCTAACTGGAATAATTTCCAATGAATTAAATTAAAATCAAACTATTCCTTCTTTTGCTTGGGACCCACTTTGAGACCCACTTTCCGAGGCATTTGTAGCTCTAAGACGTGATTAGATCTGCATAGCATGTGCAAATGGGACTCTAGTGACTATCTGATGGTTGACATTACCTACCGAGTGTGAAATACTGCCAATATGCAATTATGGGAATAATTTCCACGGGAGCTGGAAGTTCTACTGATGCAGGGTGGAGGGGAAACAGCAGAAAGGTGACAGCACAATTTATTGGAGTTGCCTCCTTCTGAACGCTGCAATCCAAACCTTGTTACCTCGGCCAGACAAACTCACCTCCTCCAGTACAGGGCGGCTAGAATTTACCTTGGTAAGCCTGCTGTTTGTAGAGCAGAGGAGCTTCTGGAGAGGTTAAAGCGCAGGGCACAGTGGATTATCAGAGTACCTGCAGGTTTCACCAAGCCAAATTCAATACGTTGTATTTAAGACCTTAAACTTAAAATATGACATTTTAAGGCCTTCAATTTAGATAATTTCAGACCTGCAGATATCCTGATTACAGTATGAGTCCTTGGCTGGTTGACAATAAGCACAACAGCAGACATGCAAGCAGACAAACAGCATTTGGTCAAAGTTAGTTTTTTTTGTTGTTGTTTTTTTTTAATAATTTCCTTACAGTGAGAAAAAAACGTAACATATAGATTTATATAATCCAAAAATGATTTTCATTAAATATAAGGGTATTATATAAATATAAGATACAACAGTATTTCTGTTCTGCTAACATCTGTAAGAATATAGTTTGGTCTAAGCCAGTGGATCAGTTATGGTGTTTATCCAGTTTCACTTTTATAAAACATACATTTTGATTGAAACAGTTCCATTGTAACAGCAGGCTATTTTAAAGGTTGTGAGAATAAAAATGGTTATAAGAGACAAGGAAACAGAGCGGACATTTTTACACATCCCTCTAGAGTCTAGACAATAGTAGATGATAGACGTGCTAAAATGTCCAATGTGCTGGAAGTCTTAAGTATATGAAGAGTGGGAAAACCTCTTAAGACCCACACCTCAAAAGAGGTGTGCTTTAAAAAAAAAAAAAAAATCAAGTCTGGGCTTATAAAAATATATTTAAACAGAATTGCTTTTTAAAAGTCCTGCTCGGGTAACTTGTGGGTTAACCTGATGCATCGCTTTGCTGATATCTGAGGCCGATATTGTTGACCTTGTTGTCCTCCACTGATATGATGGAGGTTCCTCTCTGACCTCAGCTACACAAAAAGTCTATAAAACCTGCATTGGTATTTTCTTTTCTTAAAAATCAATTCTTCATTTAAATGATGTATCCCAGAGTTTCCCCTACCATTGAATAGTTGGGATGGGTCACCCTATCTCGGAAGAGTACAGTTCTGGTCAAAATGGTCAAATTTATACTACTGAATATCGGGTCAAACCATTGGCTATTAGCAGCTTCAATCCACCAGCCTTCATCACACCCACATTGGCCAAACCCTACTTGGGAGTATTATAATCAAATTTGAGTTGCTCCAATAGGAGTGTTGTTGCACAGACATTGACCTTCTAAGAGCAATAAGCAAGACATAGCATGTGGTAGAAAAAGCAGAGGCTATTTGATGCACTATTAAACTCAGCTTCTATAGAATCAATTATTTAACAACACACTGGAAGATAAAAATTGTACTCCATCAATATTATTTTAACTCTAAATAATTGAATATTGACTAAATTGAATTTACCTGTGTGTAATTCAAAGTGGTCCCATTGATTCAAGAAGGCAATAACCCTATTGGCTTTTGTGCTTAACTAAATTAGAGGCCTCTGCTCTTTCACCAAGCACTGCAACAACAAAAAATAGAACATAACCCAAAAATAAATAACAAAAGCAATAATTTAATTAGTTGTTTACATTTATACAGACATGAAGCAAAGTCAGCTGGTCTTAGTGACCAACAACAGCAAAAAGGACTTTCCACACACCAGCTCTGGGAGGGTTTTGTACCGTCAGTTTGGACGCGTGAAGCACCTGGATGCTCCGTGCAACAACACTGCCCCCTGCTTGTCACATTTAACATTGCATACAGAAAGAAGGAGGGCAGTCTGTGAGTGGTCTTGGCCAGTCTTCAATACCAGGCACTGTATGTCTTCGTCTCAACTATCCCCTTCAGCGCCACTGCGTGACATTATTGTGTGTGAAATAACATCACCTAACATCCCGATTCCACATTTAGGTAACTTGCATCTCTCTCTCAAGGGTAAAAATCACATTCACAGTTCAGTCTCGGATAACTTCCAGAGCTTTCCCCTCTCTGGGCAAGTCGTTGGGCTGCAGACCGGAGTTTAATATTCTACAAACATTTCTCAGAAATAATCTCACTGGTTGAGTTAAAAGTTTAACTGGGCGGAGCCAAACAACCACAGTGTTTCTGGCTAAGTAAGACAAGGGGTAAGAGCTCTTGAAGTTAGCTGGTTAGCCTAGCTGACCTTGCAAGTTCAAACTAGCCATACTAGCTTATAGCTAGCTAGGTAAGCTAGTCAGCTACCCTGGTGACCTTTAAAGTTCATGAGGGCCATTTTATTTATATTTTTTATTTATAGTTTGCAATATTCTCAATATGCGATGTTAAGCTTGAATACATATCCTTACCTTCTGCATTACAAGTGGTCCCTCTCCCCTCATTATTTGGCTTAGCATTTTGGCTAATTTGGGGGCTATTTGTTTTCCACCTTTTGTTAAGTTCCTTCTTTGTCATTTATGTTTGTCGGTCAGCTAACTCGCCTGCTGAAAAACTATGGTTCTTTGGCTTCGCCCACTAGAGAAAAGATTGCAGAACTAAGACTCCAGTCTGCTACAGACGTGCTGTGCGTTAAGCGTGAAGGCTAAACTAGGCTAAGGCATTCAAATGTTCTGCTCTCTTATTTTGTGCCATGTTTTATCGATCAGGTAGTGCTTCCTCTACATAAAGGGCATACGTTGTAGCTTATATGTGCCAGTAGTGGGTTCTGTCAAGGTGCTGCAGAGTTTAACATCCACCACTGCAGCGGTCTATAGTCTGTATTAACACACTTGTGGCGTCTGCTCTGTGGGTCCGTGGGTATTATGCACACACAGGTTTGTCTTACTATACTCGTGAGGACCTTCGTTGACTACAGTCATTCCCAAACCTCTAATCCTAATTTGGACCCTTACTCCCTGTCTTAAAATGAATTCTAATCTTAATTCTAGTGTCTTTAAGTGACATTTGGTCCTCATAAGTGTAGTGCAGTGCAGTGTATTGTCTTAAATGTCAACTGTGGGAGCAGCAGACTGTCCTGTGTGTGTGTCTGGCAGTTTTAGGCACATTTATGCATGTGTGTGTGTGTGTGTGGTTACAGTAGGTGTGTGTAGAGCTAAACATAAAATGTCCTTTGCGCACACATGTATATGCATGTTCTCTGTTGCTCCTCTAGGTGAGGAGGTGGCAGTAGAGGGCGTAGAGCAGGGCCATGGCCACACAGTAGAAGAGCAGGAAGCCTGTGGACAGCAGCGAGGAGGAGGAGGAGGAGGAAGAGGAGGATGAAGAAGACGAGGAGCGGTGGGGGGGCTGGACCTGCACCCTCTCCCCCCCCTCCACGGCCAGCAGGGCCGTCACACAGCGCAGCACAGCGGGCAGCTTACATAGAAACACATCAGAGCAAACACAAACCTCCGTCTGGACAGGAGAGAGGAGACAGAGGGAGGAAGACAGACAGACAGACAGACAGTGGTGGAGGAGGAGGAGGTGGAAAATACAAGGTAGTTATACGCTTAACACAAGAAAGCGTCCAGGAAGGAGGGGATAATGTAATGGGGTGTAGAGTAACGCACAGTGAATTAGGGTTAGACCGATATATGGGGCCGATATTGATTACATCTGGTCCAGTCAGTGAAGCCCATCTCTGATATGATGGATATGATGCAGTTTGATTGATTACATATTTATTTATTGTTTTATTGGCATGAAATGCTCAAATTTAAATTGCCAAAAAATACCAGCAGCTACGAAAATATCAGTAAATGGCTTTTAAAAATTATATCAGTCGAACCCTAAAGTGAATAATAGCAATTCAGACAAACACAAATGAGCTTAAAGCACATGACAAATGCTTCTGGCCTGACAAATGCTTCCCCCTATTTTTTGGGGGGCTGCTTTAAAGATAATATAAAATATAGGTGTAGAAATGTTGTATGCAATATCTTCATGGAAAAAGCAGAATGAGCACACAAAGAAAAAAATGATGAATTAGCTTTACCTCGGGGACTCCCAGCTTGCGACAGGCAGTGATGAAGTTTTCCACGTTGAGCCGGCACTTTGCTGAACTCAGCTTTGGCTGAGGGAGTTTCACAGCAAACACGATATCAGACAACCAGAGATGGTAATGACACGTTAGAATAGAAATGATCACGTACCAGTTCAATTTCCAATCAAAAAATAAGTCTCTAAATATCAGATTAAAGAATTATCCAATTATCCAGCAATCTCAAATTTTAGAGGTGTAATGGAAAACGTAATATGTATAGTAATAACAAATTAGTATATAAATTAGAAATTAGTATATAACTCGAGACAAATATCATTTAGCCCTCCATCACGGTGGTGTTGGGACTCACCACAGCGGGGGACGGAATGTGGATGATTGAAACGGAGCGCGGTCGAATCTGATTGGCGAGCTGGCAGAGGACGGTGCCGTTGGATAAGGCCTCGCCCAGATCCTCCGGTAAAGTGATCTTCAACCGAGACTCCAGAGTCTGATATATATATGAGAGAGATGTATAAATCAAATGCAAATGACTTGATCCCCGTATATCAGTCTCGCGTGCGTGGTAGGATACCTTGCGTAGCTGGAGGATGTCTGGTCTCTCTTCCTTTAGGGAGCGCAGCGTTGTGCGAGACTCGCTCCTCCCAGACTCACCCAGACTAGAGGCCGACCCTGAGGGAGGAAGACAGGATGATGACAGAACATCGCCATAGCACTGGCAGATGTTGTAAATGTGTGTGTTGTGTGTGTACCTGTGGTCTTGACATTGCAGCGAGAGGTGGTGCGGAACAGGAAACTGTTGGGTTTCGGGGCGTGGCCAGGCGGAGGCGATGTCTTCGGGGAGGACGGGCCATCTGACAGAAAATATTAAAAAGGTGCAATAAGTCAAATTTCTGATCCCAAGTCATCACAGTGTGGTGAAAAATAACTGACAGCATATTGTGTCTGTCGAGCAGCATCTAATAAAAGGACGTTGCAAGTTCTATTACTTTTAAAATGTAACTATAAATCTTTGACTTTGTGACGTCACACGACGGGTGAATGTACTTCTGGGTTCTTCACCTATTAGTTTGTATGGACTGCTGTCACGCTTGGCTGGGTGTCAGGATGGGTTAAGGTTTAAAGTGATGTCATTTTATAATACATCACAACTGATCAACATTCTAATAAACTGATCATTAATTAATTAATGAGGTCAATGTGTCATGGTGGACTTGGAATATGTGTGTGTTGTACCTGATCTGCTTAAAGAGCGCTGAAGTGGTGCTGGAGACACGGTCATCTGATCAGCACTCTGGTACGGAGGGAAACATTTCTCATCAATTAAGGGAAAAAAAAAAAAATGATGCTGTGATTTGCTCAGTTTACTGCCATAGAGAGGGGGTACTACTCACTGCACATCTCTGTCGGAGGCCGGAGTGGGAGTGGCCGTTATCTGGTGAACCACCACTAGGGGGAGACAGACATTGCACATTCATTAAAAGGAAAACCAAAACCCTTCCACGCCCCACGGCTCCCCTCTTGTCTTTAATTTGGCACATGCTGAGGAAATGCAAGAATAAATGGAAGTGAGTGTAACTCAGACATTCACTCAAGGTCAAATCTGTCTCCCTCTCTCGCTACGTTGGGTGGGTTTTCTGCTCAAGAGGCCTTACCCCGTGCAACTTCCTGTCTGCGGTGCCGTGGCCATGTGATTTCCTGTTTTGGTCGATGACTTCAGCAAACTGCAAAATGAGGGTTTTGACATGGAGAGTGTATAATTAGATATGAGAGCGATCTCATGAGGAGTCCTCCACAGAAATATCACTGTGCTGCCTCTCACGGTCCATGAATGCCATTTCTTTTTAACAGATGACAGCTTCAAATTAAGACTAACGGCCGTTTCATCCGCCATGTTTTAGTCCCTTAAGCTCTATGACCAGTGATACAGAGTGGAATTTATGTCTGGCAAGTCATGTGGTGTCTGTGTTCAATTGGTTCACATGTTTCCACCCTCCCCTAAAGCACAGCAAAACACTTCTTTCTAGAGCCTCCTCAATCCATTAGCTGTGGAGTGTGTAGCCTTGAAACTGTATCTGACTTATTTCAGATGTTTCTTGACACACTTGTAGCTTTAAGATGTTCCTCCTTCGTTACTGCAGACAAACACTTCTACCAGAGGTTAGAAACATGGAAGATTTTTCCAATATTACTTTTAGTTTATTTAGATAATATTTACTATTATTTAAACCACTCCTTTCTTGTTCTTTTCAATGCACATATGCTGCAATGAATTTGGTATTGCATCCTTCATTAAAAAGGTGTTTTATAGTCATTGTGGGCAGATGCATACACACTATTGGTAGTGAATGTGGAGTTGGAACCCCCTTAGCTTACCTGGTCTTCTCCCTCTGCTGCTGCTGCCTCTCCCTCTCCTGCCAGATGAGCAGGGTGCCCGGCTTCCTCCTCTCCTCCAGGGTGGGGCTGGAGGGTGACAGGAGAGATGAGGAGGCCGACGACGGGAGGCCCAGCTCCACCTTGAGACTGGACCTGGGGGGGGGGAGCGCGCACAGGTGAGCTGCTCAGGCTGGTACTTGGACGTCATTCCTTTTTAAAATGTTCATTAAGGTTTGGAAAAGGTTTGCTGTTGCTGTTTTCTGGATGATGTGTGTTTCCATTTTGAGTCATTGTAGTCTATTTTTAGAGCTCCAAAAAGGAAGAAGCAGCCAAAACATGATTGTAAAGCACTGTGTACATAGGAAACTAAACTAAATCTTCAGTGGTCAGAAGGAAAAGACTGGCAGTCCACAGTGTCAGTTCAAAACGTAGCTTTAACTGCCACCCCCATGCATATAAGGACAGGCTTTATGAGGGTTTGAGCACTGGGTGAAGAAGTACAACTTTAGTGCAATGGACCATGGTGCTTATTGCTCCAGAGGTCGGGAACAATAGTCCTGCATCACATGATCTTATCTAGCCAATAGGATTGCTGGGACATAAAGCCTCTGAAGAATAAGTTTTCAACAATGTGGTCATCTTGTTTGTGGATAAACAAAATGCAGCATGAGAAATGCTGCCTGCTGGGCTTTAGCACCAACCGGGTCATGGGTTTGGCTACTGCTGCTGAAGACACACTACGCTAATGGAAGATGGTTTTTGTGTGTGCATATTCACATATCGGGGTCCATACGTTTTAAGGCAATGCTATTAAAATGGACACAATGGTATCAATATATTGTTAGGTTGGTGTAATTATTTGTATAATCTGAAGTACTCTGTTTGTTTTAGTCTTATCTCTCTAGCTGTGATGACTCAGTGCCCCCATGGGATTAATTAAAAGTTTCATCTAATCTACCTGAAATGTGAAGAATGGGCAAGCCACTGTGTCAAGAACGATCACTGTCAACACCGGTGCGGACAATAAAGACTGGTTTCTGTGCCAGTCAGTGAGTAATACTGTAAGTAATGGGAACTGCGGTCTATTGACTTTTCCCAGCTCTTCAAATACTCTGGAAGAGTGACCTTGTAAAACAAGGGGGACAAAGAGAGAGACAGGAAAAAAAAAACAAGTGATAAAAAAAAGTTATCCCCTTGTTCACTCAGAGTGGCTGGCTGACTGTGTACACAGTTTTCAACAAGGGGACCAACACACTGCTACTGAAACGTGTTCATGCTAGGTCCTGGGTGTTTCTCAGAGTAGAGGCTGGAGGCTGCTAGTCTTCTCAATGATGGTCTTGTTTGTTTACGGTAATTAGACTAATATCTCAAAATGAATGTGTGGCTGCTATACACTGTATGCATATGTGAACTCGACACACTTACCTGCGTATTGAGGAGTCTTGGGTTTGGGATGCTGAGCATTGCTCCTTCTGCTCCTAGGAATCAATCAATGACACAATCGATCACTTCTCTATTCTAAACTAATACGCTAAGCAACGTGTCGAGGAATAAGATGCTATGAAACAACTGATAATCAGCTGTTGGTGGACGACCGGTACCACGGGAGGTGCTGTTAGAGGAGGCGTGGGAGGGTCTGTCCTGATCTCCTCCACCTCCTCCTCTGTCACGCTGCTGTCGATGAAGTCCACCTGCTCTGCTTCGCCGTTCACTAGAAAGGAGGGATGGGAGGAAAAAAGAGACGGAGAGTGACAATATGAGAGACGGCCTATCTACGGAAAGGAGAATACAACTTGGATACTTGTACTGGTTTCCCTTTTTCAGGAACACCATAGGGGGTATGCTTCCTCACCTCTGTTAGCCTCCAGAGAGTCTTCCTCCTCCCCCTCCTCCTCTTCCTCCAGGTTCCTCTGGTCTCTGCTGACCTCAGCCAGGCGAAGGGAGCGCTCAGAGAAGTCATCTGCTGACTGGACACAGACAAATACTCATTCATTAATTCGTTCATTCAATGGAAATATAGGCCATTTAGACATTATTTTCACTAGGCCAGTTTTCCATGATGGCGCCAGCTGTGATTGGTAAGAGATTTGGGACACAGCTTCAAAACCTCTATACACACATAGAAAAAAAAAAAACACGACTCACTTCCTCTCCTACTATTTGCATGCAGTCCAAGCTGCCTGCCTCCTGTTTTATGTCTGTTTGCAGAGTTGCTGTATGTGAACTGGAGACGCGTCGTATTTACACTTTGTTGTTAATCTGGACTGGAGTCTTGAATGCATTTACACTTGGATTTGATACATTTTTTGCTCTATCCAATTCCAATCCAATCACCCAGGACATGTTAATGCAGGTATATACAGACTAGACCTGATAAAAGTGCTCGTGTAGTTTTACCTCGTTCCCAGACCATCTTTTGCTGCCGCTGTCTACACTGTTGAAGCCGGAGTCCAGCCCACCGAACTGACCGGAGAACAGCTCCTGGTCTGACAGACTGCAGGGAAACATGGAGAACACGTTAGACAAGGCTCTCTCTCTCTCTCTCACACACACACACACACACACACACCCCTAACTAAACACCACTTATCAGGAAACTATTGCTGGTGGTTCACTGGCCTAAAGAGCATTGACTCGTGTTCTTCTACTGTATCACACTTCCCAAGAATAGATTCAAAGCGCTTCTCTTCATCTCTGTCAAATATCTTGCCATTTCTCATCCATTATCTCTGTCCTTGGTCCTATCCATTTAATGGGGATTGGCTCTCCAGGTGACTGAAGGTGATCATTACGGTTTATAAATATTTGATGGACCTTGCCATGCTTTATACTTCCCTTCCTGTCCAATCTCTTATCTTGCGCCATCCATCCTCCCACCGTTCTCAGGTCGTGTTCACGCTACTCCTCGTTTTGTCATTAAAAACTGCATTTTGTGACGATACCAAAGCTGCTTTGTCCGTTTTGTCCTAGTTTGCGTTGTCATAGTAAACTGGCAGCTGTAGCGTGAAACCCCACCTCTTCCTTGTGATTGGTTAACTCACAGAAAACGTGGTTGTCGCTTCTGAAAAACTTTTTCGGCTTTAGAAAGTGCTCTGCCTAAAATTAGCCTTGCAGCCAAAAAAGGCAAAAAAACAAACAAACAAACACAGTACAAACACAACCTTTGCCTCTCAATTTATCCAGGGTTCCCATGTAAAATTTCCATAACCAAGTCGGAGCGCTTCCACCCCAGTTGGGCTGGAAACCATCAGATAATACAAGAAATGTGTGAAAGAAATTGTAAGATATATTCTGCTATATTCCTGGAGGGATTTATAAAATTCCCAGATATCCCCTTCTCCAAAGGATTAATGAAATTCCCTAACTTTCCCTGTCTGCAATACACCTCTCTTAAGAAACCCCATGACCAGTGGGAACCCTGCTCATCTCTCCATCCATTTCGCTATTCCCTAGCCATCTCTTCGTCACTCATCTCCCTTCTGCTTCTTCCACTCCCTCCTTCTCTCCCTCCCTCCTGTGTTTCCGCCTTCCTCACCAGCTGTTGAAGCCGGTGGGTCTCAGGTGTCTCTCCAGCTCCTCCTGGTTCCTCTTGCAGGCCTCCATGTTGAGGTACTTGAAGATGTGGTATTTGCCCTTGGAGCAGATCTGCGCCGGCGGCATCTGGAGGGGGTTATTGTCCAGCAAGATGCTCTGGAGGTGGCGGAGGTGGCGGTAGCAGAGGGGCACTTGGGAAACGCGGTTGCACGACACGTCGAGCCGGACGAGGGGGAGCTCGGAGATTTCTGGACGGCGGCATAGAAAAAGGAAAATTGTCGGTCACGGGTTTGCACTGAGAATTCATTCACAACCTTCCGGCATCGATTCCACCACAGCCTCCACTTCTTATGACGGGACGAAGATAGAAGTAACTCACGAGTAACCTTTTGCTTTTTTTGAAGTAGATTTTCACACCAGTAATTCTACGTCTACTTGAGCAGGATATTATGATGCTTTCTTGTGAAGCCCCTCTTGTTAAGAGAGGTCCGTATTCATTTCCATTTACTTGCAGTGAGCTACAGAAAGTGTTAGCGGTGTACGGTCCATTAGGGAGAGAGGAAGTCGGAGGCAATTCGATCTTCATTCAAATGACTTGACATTATTTCTTTTAGATGATCGACATGAGGTCACAAGTACTACTCATAAATAAATAATCGCTCACAGCAGTGGTGCTATTACCATCTCATTTGTAGAGATGCTGCTGCTTTTAGTCAACAGAGGCAGCCTGGTTATGGTGTTCTACTTTGCAGGCTAAATGGAGCTTAGTATTGGTGGATGCTAAGCTGTGGTGGAATCATATCTGGTGTAGGTTCACCGATACCAATGCCTAATGAACAGGTCCATCAGTTAAGACTACTCATTTGATCAAATTAGGCACCATTGTAGAACAAACCAGGTGCAGAAATGAGGTATGGGGTTGCAGAAATTCTCTTGTACAAGCAGGCTAAAGAATAGTAGGGAGCTGTTATCGAACGTAAGGAGATGAAAAGGTGAAGTGGTTACAGCTCAGTGAAGATATAAACCAACCAGTTTGTGGTCAGTATTTGCAAGACAGATGAAACTGCTATGTCACTTCTCTAAATTGAGCATCAGGAAGTTCTTAGAGCAGTTTAAAAAATATATATATGTCAAGTTTTACGCAATAATCCACAATATTTTCAGATAGATATAAATGTCGTCTAGCCAATACATGACATTTTTTACGTTTGCCATTTGAAACATGTCCACCAAAAAAAGAGGAAGTGTGTTAAATCGAAGAAGAACTGGGAGGTTAGCGTGAGCACTGGTAGCCACCGTGGCTGAACAACGTGGTCAGGGTGAAGTTTCTGGGCTACGGTGGGTTGAACAAAATCGCTGTGAGAGCTGCTGGGATGGGATGTAATATGAGCTGAGGGAATCAAAAACGGTCGCTGTACCCTCAGGCAGCGTGGTGAGCTTGTTCCTTCTCAGGTTCAAGTCCCTCAGACACTCCAACTGGCCCAGCTCTGCCGGCAAACACTGTAGGTCATTGCAGCTCACATCCTGAGAGAGGGAGAGAGAGAGAGAGAGAGAGAGAGAGAGAGAGAGAGATGACATAAAGGATGCTGAAGCTGGGGTGATGGGAT
Source organism: Hoplostethus mediterraneus (assembly GCA_034670385.1). Classification (NCBI taxonomy): domain Eukaryota; kingdom Metazoa; phylum Chordata; class Actinopteri; order Trachichthyiformes; family Trachichthyidae; genus Hoplostethus; species Hoplostethus mediterraneus. The sequence goes on along the minus strand of JAXDDW010000113.1, from coordinate 741,681 downwards.
CTTCTCTTTTTGTCTGGAGATAAATGAGTTACACTAAAGAAGAAACATTAAAAGGTGCTACGTGTAGCAGTTTAACTCAGCGAATACAGAAAGAGTGTGAGAAAGAAAGAGTGCAGAAAAACACCACTGAGAGATGGCTCTGTATCTGTGTGTATGTACGCGTGTCCTACCAGCTGTCGAAGGTGTGTGAGGGAGTGTATGGAGGCGGGCAGGGAGGACAGCTTGTTGTTGCTGAGGATGAGGACTCGCAGGAGCGGTAGCTGAAACACCGACGGGGGTAAACTGGACAGTAGATTACGACTGTGGACACACACACACACACACACACTTTTCAAAAGGTATACTCAGACACAGACTTGTTAGGTGAATTCAGTGGCTGGTAAATCCCAAAATTCACCAGCCACTTTCAGCATTACACCAGCCAGTTAGAGGTTTAGAACAGGACCGCAAATGATGGTTATATTTTGGACCTTTTTAATGCTAGTGAGAATGAAACAAGACTGATGTTGAAAGTGAAATAAACATGAAAACTAGACTTGGGCTGATAAACAGCATAATAAGAAACCGTAGCAGCCACAGGCAGAAGTGAGTGGCATTTGGCTCGCCAGTTTGGCTAGTAACCAGTGGTTGGTGCTGAGTGTTACCTGAGGTTGAGGTAGGTGAGGGCCTGCATGTTGGCCATGTTGGAGGACAGTGAACGCATCCCATTGTGGTAAAGGCTGAGCGTCTCCAGAGAGATGAACTGGCAGAGCTCCTCCGGCAGCTCACACAGACGGTTCTTGGACAGATCTGAAAACGCACAAGTACAATTACCATCAGGGTGCTGCATGAGGAAATGAATGATTAAAAATATATCATATTCAGTAAGAAAAGTTAAAATAAAGATTAAAATAGATAATAATGCTCTCCTAAACATAGTTCAATAAAACTGACAATGGAAAGGACCAAAAAAAGCCATCTGAAAAATAGTGTTCATTTAGTACCCATGCACACAGACTGCACCCTCATGCTGATTAATATCAGTGATATCACGATAATCATGAGAATTTATTTCAATATGGAATATTTGCAAACATGCAAAATCACATGCATGCAAAATAATCAAAGTGATGTTTCTGGAATTTCTTCATTGATTCAGACAATCACATTGACTCGATATCACTGGTTCGTCACAATATGGAAAGACGACAAACGCTAATATTGAATTATTGCCCAGCCCTACATCCAAGCGTGTGTACGACTTATTTCCACTCCAACCTCATGCTCACACTCACACACACACACACACGCACACACAAAGTCAAAGTTTTCTCACGTTATAGGACTGCATCCACATAGACATGAAAACATGGATTTTCAAAACAACCAGCCTACAATGAACAAAGAGCTCAGAGCTCAAACACAGTGCAGTGACAGTTCTTGGCAAGGCCAAAACTGGACCATTTTTGACCACAGACTGAGTGAGCCTTCCTAAAATAGCCAACTTTGGCTGCTTCCCACTTTCCACAGTTATCTAGGCCATTCTCATCCACCTTGCAGGGAAGATGAAAACCAGTCCACTCTACTTCCCTAATTAAGAATCAGGCTTCTCACTACTCACTGTAAAATTCTTGACTTCTCCATGACTTTCCATAACTAAGGCGAAGCACTTTCATGGCCTAAAAAAAAGTGATTAATTCCTGGAGAGACGGGAGGTGGCAGGTGGAGCAAAACAAAGTGACCCACATATAGGAGAAGTTATGGATAACAAGAAGCACTTTACAACCTCTTCCAACCTTTGAAGAAATGAGTGGTGAATGATGGCAAAAACCTGATACTGCTCCATGTGCATTTTAAACTGAAAAGGCAGATCGAAAACAATCAAGTGTACGTGTTATTAATTCAGATGTTATTCAGGTTAGTCAGCCACTAACACCTCCACACATTTCCTGTGGGAAACGATGACGCCAAAATAGGAAACACACATAGCAGGGACAAAAACAATGCTCAAGTTGATACTTGTTACTAAAAGAAATTCTCAACAAATAATTTAAAATGTATAACCGCGATTCCTTGTGCATTCCTTGTGCCAGTCTACACCGTGTGTGTGTGTGTGTCAGTCAGTCAGTCAGTCAGTCAGTCAGTCCCCCCCCCCCATTACAGAATGACAAATACATTTTCTGCCTTCCAAGCTTTTCCTCTCCTCTTGTAATGACAGCGTTACTGAGCATGCTCCGTGCAGACCCTGTAATTAACATCCTCTGCTCTCCAGAAATATCTGCCTGACCCCGACTATACAGCAGGGTGGTGTGTGTGTGTGTGTGTGTGTGTGTGTGTGTGTGTGGGGGGGGGGGGGGGGGGGGGGGGCATGCACCAGACACAATAAACAGTAAAAGAGATTCCCTATAGACCTACACTGACCACACAAAGCACCATTAGCACTAACCTTTCACAGTCAGCAGCATGAGACAGAGCCTGTCAATGTTAGACAGCCCATTGGCTGTTTATTGATTGATGTTGTGCCGACAGGGCTGGGGGAGGATGCAAGTGCCTCTTCTGCTCGTTCTCTTATACAGGCCGATACATACGCTCAACAATGTATAAGAAGAAGGAGATTTACTAGAAATATGTGTGGGCAATATATTTGTTTTAGAGCTGAGTACGGATTCATATGTTTTATTAGAATTATCAGCATTTTTATTATGCTGGGTTTTAATGGAGAGTTTTAGTATCCCATGGATCAAAACGCTGTTTCTGAGGGTAAAATTCTGTGGGAAACGTTGACTACAAGCACAAAATATTGGCTATCGGCAGCTTCAATTGAAAAAAAAATATTGGTACCGCCTTCAAGTTAAGCTGGAATCCCTACTTGGCATCCCCCAATCACACATGTTCCTTTTTGAATTCTCAACTCTAGGCCGCATGATTATTTTTAGGAGAGTATGCCACAATATGGTCAGCGCTGTAGAACCCTGTTATATTTGTTTCTTTCTGTACAATCTATAGCTCTCTGTAACTGCAAGTAGGAGTTATGACCTTTCAAAGTAAGACATTTTGCCCTTTAACGAAATGGTTAATGAAAGGTGTTTCTTTATTAGGGGAATTTCATATGACCTCAATAAAGAGAGCAGCATGGTTCAACGTCTGCCAACACTCCCTCCCAAACCCACAGTTTCTGAGTGTGTGTGTGTTCTCAGTGGCTATGCAAAATCGTGCAGGTTTTGGTTAGATGTGTTTTCACCAAACACACAGTACATGAGAGTAGGTAAGTGTACAGTAACACAAAGGTCTCCCTGCCTCCACTGTCCCATAGTTGGAGGGAGGCTGTCTGAACACTGGGTGGGGGGTGGGAAGGGTAAGGGGCTGTGGAAGTAGGTGTGAGTGTGTGTTGGGGGACAGAGAGTTAGTCCTATCTTCATATCCATTGCAACATGCACGTGCAACACACTCTGCAACAGCTGAAAAGTCTCAGCCAGTTTTAGCCTTTCCCTGCCCTCTTTTTTTTCCCAGGCTGCATTTCTGCCCAAATATCCTGGTAGCTGCTGTTGTAACAAAGCCAGACTCACTCAACGTTGGCATCATGCGAAAAGTATTTATTGCGGAATGGGAGCTGAGCGGCACTGAAATGTCCAGCATTCAACTGGCTTTGCACAGAACAGTGGACAACAGGAGGCTGGCTTTAAAAAACAGGCCTGGTCCGTGGTCCAGGGCCAAGTCTGTTGGCCCATCATGGCTCGGCATGGCTCCCTGAAGACGAGGAGTGCTAGCATGAACAAAGGCTTTCTATGGAAGAACTAAATCCCAACATGACCGAGGTACTTCAGAGAAGGAAAACATGCTAAAACACAAAGGGCTGCAACCAGTAAATAAATTCCATTTATGAGAAATGTATGAGGTGGTTAGCCTATAATCTACATTGCCTCCAAGAAAACAAGTAGAATGTTCCTATGTCACAAGAACCAGACATATACAAACACATGATAGAAATGAAAATCAAAAATTGCAACCCTATAAAACACAGACAAATGTGCAAACACCAAACAAACCAAATGTGGGAAACAACAGAGCAACTCAATAACTTAGTCACTCTCTTCCTCTCTTCCACACACACACACACACACACACCTGAACAGACTAATCCATAATAGACACTTTAGTCTCTGCTGACCTGGATTGACCCCTGTTGGGTTACCATGGTGACCATGCAGATTTTGTGACGGGCTTAAGAACAAGGTCACCTGTCATTAGCCTGGACAAATGAGCTCGGCTGATAAAAAGCCAAGCATGGGACCAAACTGGACGCACACAAGAACATGTGGTGGTTAGAGAGAGTGTTCCTCAAAATTAAGACACATTTCCCATAAACCCGGTTGCTTCCTGTCCCCATTCTTGCTCCCTGGTGTCTTTGTCTTTACTGAAGAGGATCAACACAACGCCCTCTTCCTGTTTTGTGTAATCACCAGAATTTCCCCCCTGGGGATCAATAAAGTATCTATCTATGTAAAGAATTATTACATGGCTACAAAATTAAATTAAGTTCCTGTGGACACCCTGTCTAACCATCAGGCCAGATCATAGGGCCTAAAACAATGGTGGAGGATTTCTCGAGGATGAATGAGGATTGGTCTCTCAGAACAGGACACCGTGTCTAATTACAGGTCAGGCTGTGATGGAGGATCAACTCCAGCGACTTACATCACTGGTGGCCTGCCAACCTCTCGGAGTAACAATACTCTGGCTAAATGGGCTTTTATAAGCCCCAGAGTCCCTTAATACATGAGGAAAGCCTCATCACGCACACACACGCACACACACATAACATAGGTATACTCATGTGTAGGCAACACAAAAGGCAACAGCTGGTTGGGAAACATAAAAGGAAGTACAGGCAACAACTAACCGATATTTCAGTTTGCAGTGTAAAACCTGAGGTCTTATTAAGGTTGTGTGAAAACTGGCTGACATACAAAGTCTCATTTCATTTTGCGGCAGGAAGTAGAATCGTGCAAGTACCAACCACCAGCTCAAACAACCAAACTGTTATAATCAAAAAGCATGTATGCTGTCAAAGTCAATTAACACGCTAATCTCTTTGCGAACCACATTAGCTGAACTATCATCTGGGCTGGACCTGAACAGATTGCGCTATAAGAAGCTAGCCCTCTCCACCGTATGGCATGCCGTATGATCAGTTACCATTAGGCATAGCTTATTGGCCTGGTCCAGTCAGTGTCGTCCACCTCTGATATGATGCAATATGATTGATTACGTATTTATTGTAGAATTGATCAGTACTCCACTGGCTGTCTATGGAAAGCCCTTAACCTGCCTTGATTCTAATGATACATTTTGATCAGAATGAGTATATTTTATTGTAATTATTTAGTTTAGAAAGTGGTATTACTTAGAGTTTAAGTATTTCCCTCTGAATACTACAGTCAAACCCTTTTTACTATGGTGAAAATAAGGTGTGTAGCTCTCGTGGCTGGTGGTTGGGTGTTTACCAAACGCTCACCAGGAAGGTGTGGAAAACAAAGTTGCCTGGGAGCCTCAAATGGCATCGCTAAGACATTTTGGGGTCAGTCAAGGCCACAAACAATAACAATAATCAAGCTCCACGCCCAATAATTGTGCTGATAAAGAAACAAAACAAAACCCAAAATACTGATTAACACCCTGCTAAATTCCCCCTTGGGTGCCCTCCCCTGTGTCTCCCCACCTCAGGAGATCTCTCATATATCCCAGATTATTTGTGTATGCTTATGGTTGTAATTGGGTTCTGGGCAGTGGGGTGAAGACTGATTATGTATTTCTGAGGATGGAGGGTGGGAAAGAAAAGCAGATCACCTGCCTCTCTCAGGCAGCCCCCAATACACCCCTGCCCCCCCCCCCAGTCTACGGACCGGATTAAGCTGCTTAAAGCTGATTAGCTAGTAGAGGCGTTCAGACTAAAACTCACTCTCTAAAAGGGTTTGAACGATGTATCATATGTATTGAAAATCATTCTTACATTAACCAGTGATTATTACATCGCTTTTCATCGCTTTAGTTTACAGTTATTACATTATCTGGCAGTTATGTTATGAAACATCCTGTGTCAACATGCAAGATGCTCTAAAAATGCCATTTTATTGTCACTTCAAAGATACTGAATATTGGCAAACAATATTGACAATCCAAGTCCAAAAATATAATTATCAGCCGAGAAACTTCACTGCACTGCAGCCCTCAGCATGACACTGAAGTGCAAGAGAAGAGGGAACCTGGGCCTCAGTGCGTGTGTGCGTAGGCGTGTTTGTGTGTTCACAAAATGAGACTCTGCTCATATCAGGTTCTGAAGAAGGGAGGTGCAGTAAAAAAAAAGAAAAAAAGAAATAGGAGGTATAAGTGGGAGGGACGGAGTGAATGAATAACAGAGAGATAATACCAGTGGGAGGGCATGGACAAAGGAATGGAAGAGCAGCCAAAAAGAGAGAAGGATTAACACAAAAAAATAGGAGAGGCCGACCGGGAGGATGCCTAGATAACAAAAAAAACCTAGAAGGGTGACTCAACATAAAGGGCAGCTCAACACAGCCTTGAATCGACAGGGCCAGAGGGGTTGTTGGGAAAGACCTGTCTATGCAATGCCGGGAACTACTGACTGAAAAGGAGAAGAGTTTCTTCATTGTACCTCAAAAACAGCTACTCACACAACCACTCAAACCTTGAAAGTAATAATCAGCATAATCCATTTTGAATCAGAATCAGGTTTACTGTTTTATTTGTTTGGTCAAGTAAGTTTACACATACAAAGAATTCAACTTCCATTGATATAAGACAGTAGCCAACCTCTAGCCAGTTGATGAAAGCTTTTACATTAGCTGTTCTAAACACTCGGTGTGAGGTAGGTCTTTCCTGGGAAAAATCCTCTGGCGCACAGGAAGTGATGTGTTTTATGTTTCCAGTTTGTTTGGAAATAAATAGAAGAAGAACTGGTTAGTTAGCATGAGCACCGATAGCCACCGTGTCTGAACAGACAAAGAAAAGATCGCCACCTACAGAAACTCCAACTTCATCAACAGAAAATACAAGGAGAAAGACGTCACAGTACTGGACACGCTGTTTGATTGACAGGTGATCTCTGGGAAGTGCAGTGAAGAAACACCACAGCAACGAGCGCTTTTGTGAGTCGTTTGCAAGAAAACAAGTCAAATGCAGATAATCAAAATGGGTCTCGTGTATTGCAAGTCCACGTGTCGTTGTCGTTAACTTAGTAAGAAGTAGTAAGAAGGAGAATGGCCTCCAAGGATGTGTTAAGAAATCAATGATAAGAAAGGTAGCCTAGACTGCACAGCACAATGAGCATGCTTTCTGTCGTTCTACCACAGTTAAATGGTTGCCAATGACAACGCAGTGAGACAGGATGTAGCATTGTCGATTCCTGTTACAATGGAGATGACAAGGAGTTAAGATGCAGCACTGACTGACTGACTGACTGACTGACTGACTGTGTGTGTGTCATCGGTACATGTCTAGGCCTGCATGTGAGAATGGTGATTGCTACATGATGTTGTTGTAGAAGTGTGTGTGTGTGTGTGTGTGTGTGTGTGTGTGTGTTTAAAATGCAAACTATCTTTCTCACAAAGATAGAAGTACACACACACACACAATTCACCATTAAACTACATTTGGTTCAAACAAAATAAAGATAAAAGGCAGTGTGTGTGTGTGTGTGTGTGTGTGTGTGTGTGTGTGTGTGTGTGTGTGTGTGTGTGTGTGTGTGTATCTATGTTGGCAGAGCATCTGTTTTCCATTGGAACGAGTGTTAGAAGGCTAATTCATACCAGGGACTCACAACACTTGTTGCTAATAACGTCACTTGCACCCCCCACCCCTCCCACATGCACACACTGTATTTTTCCTTCCCTGCTGCGATCACTTTTGACACCCGTTCCATGCACGGGCGGTTACCATGGTGATCGGAGCACTTTCACACTTGTTCTACTGCCATGTTGATCTGTTCCCCTGCTTGTCACTTTGTTTTAATCTATATCTCAGAGTTTAAGTTTTCGATGTCACATATTTTAGTGTTGCTGATGAACTGGTAATTTATTACTCATTTCTGAATTTCGTTAAAATCAGGACAGATGGACTGCTTCACATGTGGCATGGGAAACAGCGGTGAAATCCAATGATCTTTCCTGACAAAAATCAAAGTAGTGGGAATACCTCCACCCCAGAGAAAGTCACCTCTGCTAGTAATAATGTTACTCTACCATTGAACACTGCTGATGAGCAAATTACCATTGCACATGAGCTCCTAGCTTGTCTGTAGACTGTCTTGAGGTAAGCAGGCTCGGAGCAGCGTTTGTCTTTTCTTTTTTTGGAAGTTTCATTCCATTCTATTTTTGTCTAAATGACGCGTCATGCTTATGATCCTGCATTTGACAGTTTATTCAAACTAAAAGTGTAGGCTTCTGTGTTCTTGTAAGGTATCAGAGTTCTCACTGTGCTGGTGGTGTAGTTCCCCTTTTGCATGAACACACCGAGCAGCTTTGCATGGTGAGAACTAAAACAAGCCATCAGAAATCTGTGGGAGGGAAAGAAGACGAAGGGAGGTGGAAAGATGCAAAGGTGAAAGATGCAGGGAGGAATTGATGGAGGAGGAAGGACAGAGAGAGACTGAAGGGGGGCAAGAGAATCAGGCTTGGCTTTATTTGCTAAGTACAATAAATCACAACAGGGGAGTCACTCCCCATCTTCCGGTATAGACAGAATCTTTTTGTGCCTAATACCACTATCTTCCCACTGAATTCAGATAGAACACAAACATTTTTTCGAGGTAGCGTGAATGCAGGCAAAGTCATTGGAAGGAGGCAAATGTTCAGTTTGAGCCAGAAATTGGCCTGACACAGTAAAGTGAAAGTAAATCAGCTTCACGGCTCAGGTTAAGGTCTGTTTTAAGGTCTATTTTGGTGTCCCTCAGGGTTCATTTCTTGCGCCTCTCTTATTCTCACTCTATATGTTCCCCATCTGTAACATTATCAGTACATTATCCTGCCCTGGTGTTGTCCATGTCTTAAATATAGTTTCATGTTTTTTCACCATGCAATATTTTGCACTTCATGTCCACTGTTACATTAATACAGAACAGGGTTAGTAGTACACCATGCATCATACTGTATACCTTTAACAATTAATTTCCTATATATAGATCCACAACTCCCACTAGCTATGTTCAATCGGAAATGCACTGGTTATACCAGCTTTGTTTCTTTGTTTTGGTTATTAAATTGAATTACAGATAGCATTAAAAAGTCTTAAATATGGATCTCTGAAATCTGCAGATTTCTTGGCTTGGCACTCCCATATCCACACACATAAGCTCTGGCCCCGTTTCTGGGTTTGTGATGTACTTGTCATCCTTGTTTTTATATTTTTCGTGTCCCCTGTTTCCTGTAAAGTATTTTATTAAAAAAACTCTATAAATAAACTACATACACACACATACACCTCTCCATTCCTACTCCTCCCAGGCCCCTGCCACCTCCATCATGTAGGGACAGCCTCAGTGAATCAGCCATCTGGACACCAAACACTGCGGGAGTTAATGGATCTGCTGGGTTACATAAGAGAGACAGAGCAGGGCCTCAGCTTTCATTATTCACCGAGCCAGTCCACTCCACACCATTAGATTATTTACACACACTCTTATAGCGTTACACAGTGGTGAGGGACAAACACAGCTCCAGCAGGACTGGAGGACTGGAATGCACATTAACTAATGGCTGTCTGATGAGCCGGGAGTAGACGGACACTAAAACACAAGTAAACATTAAAAAATAATTAAAATAAGAGGGACTCGCATGTCTGGTGGCTCAGTTAACTACAGCCCAATTCAGATGAGATTAGTTGTCAGGACAATGTGCGTAAAATAATCGTTAAGAAAGGACATCTGTAATGTTAAACGACTATGCCAACGTTTTGGGAGTTTGGCCCATTGGTCACCCAATATGTGATGAGAGGATTGGCACCAACATCATCTCTGTGTGTCCGGTAGATAGCACTGCCCAGTACGCATGCTAACACTTTAGCATACAGTATTTTAAGTAACCATAGGTGATTAGCATTATCCTAAACCTGAGACAATGAAAACTCAGTTCAAATGTATGGTTAGTTAATTTTACTAGCATGTCTAAACGTGCAGGCCTTGTTTAGGGGATTGGTAAAAGAGATGATTTTGGTGTCAATCCTCTCATCACATATTGTGACCAATGGGCCAAGGCTGTGTAGTCCTTTAATGGTCAGTTTGCACGGGATAAGACATCTCTGTAATCAGTCTCCACAATTATAGAGATGTAACTGCATACACACCAACAAGACACCATGCAACATACGTAACTTCCCACAATTGACATAGACGTCCCTGAACAATAATAAAAGTTGCAACTGGACCAGATTTGAGACTGACATCTTGATTGTTGTTTGTTGTATAAAAATTACAAAATGCAAAAAAAAAAAAAAAAAGTAGTAGTAGTAAAAGTAACTCTGTAAATCTGTATACACATGGTTCTCAACAGCACATGGTTTGAGACCACTGCTGTAAGATATAGTCTATAGTCTACAGATACAGTCTGTCACCTGTAAACCAGCCACACTGACAGTTCTTAAAAGGACAAAGTCTCTATTACAGTGTTAGATGTCCTCAATCTGTGATGTCCACGGCACTGCAATGGAAGTCATAGCAACAATGAAACAACAAAACAAAAAAAAAGAACCGCAAAGCTGTATTTGCCGTCTGCTTCTTCAACTCCTGTGGTAGCATTACGGATGCCGGTTACCTCAGCCTCAGCATAGATGCTGTTTCATGGTAGACAGCTCATCAAGTGCCAAGCGTTGGGGCGGGACCTGAGGAGGGCGGGACTACCAATACACCTCTTGTCACAAGGTGAGAAGTTGCACACTGTAACTTTAAGACTTACATTCTGAATGGAATAAAATGTGTCAGAATGTATGAAAAGACACCAAAATAAAGCTTGTTGGTCTAAAAATTTCCCCAAGGGAGCATAACTCGTGGACCCCCATAGTGGGTCAATTTTTCCCCTTTGTCTGGTTACTCAAAGTGCCCGTCCAGTTTGGAAAGGAAGACCTCAGAGTTCAACTTTGCCCTCATCTCAGCAGGAAGTGAAAAGTATCAGCGATGGGATCATAGCTTAAACGGGAAAAGATGATTCATGACAGTGTATTAGAGTACTGAGGGTGAGGGAGAGGCTAGTTTGATAATTGGTTGTGCGTGGAGATCTTCAAGCCTTCACCCAGATAAACACTGTTTGCATCCAGTTGCCAGACAACGTGGTATTCTTCTCCTGCCTCAGCCCTGCAGCAGCAGTGTCTATTGCAGCCAGGGAGGAGCACTGAACACCCCCCCCCCCCTCAAACTGGCAACCCCGCAGAGCTCGAAACAAACAGACTGGGAGATTGATGGATGGATCCGGGCTATGTATGGCACCGTATATGTTTGTTGGCAGACTAACCAGTAGTGAACTCGACTAGCGGAGTTGCCCTACAGCCACTTCTAACCCTCCCCATCTATCTCTCCGTCCTCTCTCTTATTACTTCCCCTGGGAGTGAAAAGGGATTCCCCCTCCCCACCATCTGCTACACACACACACACACACACACTCTTGAGAGAAAGAGGAGAAAGGGAAAAACATTGAGAGATACACTCATACAATACTGCACATTACAGTATGACAGAATAACTGGATTTCTATCAGGCAGAGGTTTTTTGTTGTTTAAGAAATTACGCTGTAAATAGCAACTGAGCAATTTCTGACATGTATAAGTCATTGTGGCATTGTGGTTGTATGGCCATAAGATGGTACATTAGAATAACACCAAGTGCATTTCTCTGTTTTCATCTTTGTGTAAAGCCTGAAATAGGGCCAACGTTAGCTGACACTAAAGAACAACTTGCCCAAAACTTCTTGAAAGACATTTTTCTTGTGTTTTTTTTATGACATTCAGGAAACTGGTTTATTTGCTTCAACCCAGATGATGGAAAGACCCGAAATTGGCATTTTATTTTTTGTGACATTTGCAGCAAACGTTTGCTTAAAACTGGCTTGACAGTTGGATCGAAACGTAACATAAACTGTGAGGCAACCAGAGAGGCAGACAGTGGGCGACTCAGAAGAAGAGAAGGAAAGCAGAAGTAAAGTGAACAGGCAGCCCACATCCGCAGCAGAAAGGAAATACAACACGGGGGAGAGGGGGGTGAAACACTGCACAAGACACACGTATACACAGACACACGCTTAGATATTGCGCAAATGTGCAAGCACACAGTCTCATTTAATGACACGGAACAGATGTAAACAACTGACAGAGTAAATCCATATGTTGGCCTCAAAACAAGCACGCACGCACGCACACACGCACACACGACTGAGCTAAAATCAGGGCTTGCTCAATACCACCATTAACTGGACAGCTTAGGGAGGGAGCTTTCCAGCAAAAGACAGATTAATATAGCAGCTACACAGTTTTAAGGGGGGGGGGGGGTGGTTCAGAGGTGACATTTTTGATTTGATAACTTTTGATAACCACACACACACACACACACACACACACACACACACACACACACACACACACACACACACACACACACACACACACACACACACACACACACACACACACACACACACACACACACACACCGCCTTGCCTAATGATTTAGGAAACTGGATATATTGGGGTGATATTGACATTAGGATATCTGCCAGTCATGTTGCCAAGATGATGGGGGATCCTCCCTGCCAAAACCCATATTGGTCAAATCCTAGTAGAGACTGGGCTGGAGCATCGGTCCTAACCAGCAGCTCCACTTTAGCTAGGTGTTTGTGCAGGAGCAGGCGGGGGGGGCGGTACATAATACATGCAGTGTCTTTAGATATTGTAGTTTGATGAGCTCGACAAAACATCATCAAACACAATTATAAGTCAATTTACGTTCTTATACCAACTACATCAGGTACACAAAGTGCAACATTAGCTTTAAAAAAAACAAAAAACAAACAAACAAAAACCTGCCATATTGCTTATAACCACAGACAAAAGTATTGATGAATCTCGCTATTTAACTTCAGGGTGGGTGACCTATCCAAAAGTATCTTCAAGAGAAAAAAGTTGATAATTACCAGGCAGCTAAGATAACGGAATGTATATAAACGAGGCCTGTCCCACACCATACTGGAATGATTTCTCTGATCCGACATCTGAATTAAATAATAATAATAATAATAATAATAATAATAATAATAACATATTCACTAGCTGTGGTCAGGGAGGAACCTCATCATATCAGAGGTGGATGACACCGGTATTTAATAAAAGGCCAATATCGGGCCTGTAGCCCTCGTGAGCCCCTTTCTGGGAACATGGCAGCAATACGATCAGCAGCGATCCCCTCCTTTGCAGACCCTCCCCCCATATCCGCCCCTCCTCCTATTCATTATTTCTTTAAGTCAGCTGCTGGGCTGCTTAGTTTTGGTATGGAGTGTCTGTTGGCTCTCCAGCTTCCTCTCTTTCTCTCCCCCCCGCCGCTGTCCCTCTCTCTCAACAAGAAGCTCTTGTCTCCCAGATCCCCAGGAGGTCATACGAGAGTGGAGGTCCATTTATTAACTTTGTGCCCTCTCCCTCTGTCTCCATGCACTAACATTTTCATTGCTTCTGCCGGGGAAAATAATAATTAAAAAAAAAAATCAGTCTAGATGAGCCTTCACTGGCCAACAATACTTAATAAAGTATGTTTTCTAAACTCACTTTGGGTTATTACTGGAGTTAGAGTGATTAGTTTGCCAATATTGTCCTTATTGGATATTGGATATCGGCCAGTCAATGTCGGCCACCTGTGACATGATGGAGGTTCCTCGCTGACTTTTTTCAGTAATGCTTTTTTGTAAATTAAATCTTCATTTAAAGGCTCGTGAAAGTCCCAGAGTTTCCCTACCATTGAATAGGTGGGGGGGGCACCCTGCTTTAAAGAGCTGCAACCTAAACAAATTTCTTCAGTCTGGGTCTCAATGGAGAGTTTTAGAGCGCTATGATGATCTAAATGCTGTTTCGGATGCTTTTCCACCCTTTCTTCAATACAAAAATATATGTGTCAAACTTCGAAAGCCCAGTTGAACACGAGTCCTTACAACACTGGCCACTCCCTTCAATAGATCTGAGCTACTGGGATAACACTGAAGGCAAGCCAAGTCTCTCGTTTGTGTGTCGTGTGTGTGAACCTTTGACCTTCCTGAGGGGAAGCTGCTCCAGTAGGGAACGCAGTTTGCTCGGAAGCACCGTGTTCCCCACTGGAGGAAATCGTCGGCCATCTTTGATTTCATTACAATGCAGATTGTTTCATATACTTGTCTTTAACAAAGTCTAAAAGTTTATTTGTGCATGGGAGTAGAGAAGTGAAGGATTACACACAGCTGCTTGGATGAGTGAAACTTAGGGGAGAGGCAATAACCGATACAATGAAAGTTCCCCCACAGGGTGCTGTATCAGGTCACACCCCATGAACACCAGCACCGACATCACCCTGTGGCCCAGCCATGCTCTGTTTCGACACAAGAAAACAAAACACAGACAGACCATACCTGACGACCATGACTGACAATTTGGTGAATCAGCAAGAACTGTCACCTCCTACACTCTGATGGCACTGACACATACTGACACACATTGATGCGTGCACACATACACATACACACACTGACACAGAAGGTACAGGGGCAGGCTTTTTGGCCAGGTTTGCAGGTTTGCATATCAGGGCTGTAATAATGTCTACGTGAGTGGGCATAACTTCTAGGTATCCAACTGAAACTGAAAACAGCTCGTTATCTCAAATTACCACAAAGAGTAGGTGCTGGAAAAACATGTTTTCAAGGCTAAACATCTGCCATGATATGAGTGCATCACTCTAGAATTACAGCAGAGTGAGTAAGACGTGAGTCACCATAAGCCAGTGAGACAGAGTGATACAGCGGGATCGTACGACGTGGAGATGAAGTCAAGACCAAGTGCAGTGAAGAACACATGCCATTTTTAAAATGTACACTGCTTTGACTAGCGGGAGGTCTGTACCATTGATTACTGATTCTTGTCAATATGGCTTACCACTAAAGGGCTCTTTAAAAATCATTAACATAAGCACACCAATGTTTAGCTGTAGCCTAGACTGGAGTTCTAAAACACGAAAATTCAGACCCCCATTAGATCAGATTTAGTCCCAGGGACCCATATGGGAAGATTTGAGTTGTTGCTTTAGTATTGAATTGTAGAACTGTCCACATAATAGTGATGAGAGATCATCTCTACTGGATAATCTCTACTGAATTAAATTACATGGGAGGAGGCAGGAACCACCTCAAGGATCCCTGAAACCCCCTCCAGGATGCCTGCAACCTTGTGAAACCCCCTCAAGGACCACTGGTGCTCCTGAACCCCACTTTGAGAACTAATGGCGCAGCCCGTCCTAGCTGGATTATTGGTTTATCTGAGAACCTTGGATAAACACATCCAGATCAAATCAAGGCAGCGGTATCCCGAGGCATGGGATACATTCATCACTCCTCATTGCTGTTGGGTTGCTCGGATGGCAGGTGTTTGTATGCATGTGTGTGTGTGTGTGTTCAAGGCCTTCTCATCCCACTAGGTCCTTCTGAGCAGATGGTCATAATTACCACAGCACAGAAAGCAGTGGCAGAGGATGGGGGGGGTGTTATTTTAAATCGGTGTAGCCAGATTGATTTCAGCAACCGGGATGGGGTAATCCTCTTTTCAACAGGACGAGGCCAAGGTAGCTCCCTTTAATCCCCCAATGTCATCCACACCTACATATTCAGTGCCTCTGCTGATTGGAAACGCGGTTGTATCAACAGATTTCTACAATGTCGTCTGTAACTCAAACATGCTAATATACGTGTTTGAAGTGGGTGAAAGTCTCTCTCTCTCTCTCTCTCTCTCTCACTCACACACACACACACACACACACACACACACACACACACACACACACACACACACACACACACACACACACACACACACACACACACACACTTCAGGAGGCCCATTCAAAAAGGTGTTGCCATGTTGTCAAACCATGCGTCCGTGACTGGCTGCTCCCTCGTGACACGAAGCAGAAGTTGTGAAAACGTACAAAATCAACAAACGAAACACCTATGGCCCACGCGCAAGCAAAAAAGGCTCTGAATATAAAGACCAGCGCATGTAAGGAGACTTGGTGGGGGGGGGGGGGGTAGAAACTGAAACAAAAAAAAAAATCTTAAAAAGGAAGAGGAACAAGGTTATCTGACGTTACTTTTTCTCCCCAAGCCAACCGCCCTTCTTTGATGTCAACTTAAGGGAGGGACAAGAGAGAACGTTACGCTAAACTACATTCAGAAATTTGGAATTTTATATAGCATTGCTTATCGGTTAAAGCACATAACTCCTGAAATATGACTCAATACCTTTTCTGAATAGTTAAAAATCACTCTACCATTTCGGCATAGACGTAACCCACCAGGCAGCACTTAATTTCACTAAAATCACAACTTTTATAATTGGTTGCTAACGCCCACCACGGTGTATTTTTGGTGGAAGACTGTGTGAAAAAAACTCTAAAAGTTGAAATGTTATTGTAATAAGTGCAGTTTACTGGAATAAACGTGTGCCGAAGTAAAGGTTTGCTAAGAGTGGTTACAAGCGGTTTAAACTGATATTTTACGAGGTGTGGACATTTGCCAATAATCAAAGAAAACATTACATGACCAGATTTTGAATTAAGTCCTCTCCATTCAAGACAACGACTGAAGAAGGATGTGCCGTTGCCGTTAGAAGAAAGACAGGGCAAAGCAGGTGGCGATAAAAACAAAAAACGGTCCACTAGCTCGCCGAAATTGTCAGCAATATTGTTTAACAGTGAAGGAAACGGTGGAAAGCGCACCAACCTGCATGTGTAATGTCGGACAGGTCGTAGTTCCTGGCGCTCCTGGGAAACTCTTTCAGTTTTCGGTTGGCCAAGTTCAGAGCCCCGCTCGCGGCAGCCTCCTCGAGCGCTTTCTCCACGCTCCGGCTGGCCGCTACTGTGGCCGGCAGCTGGGCTCCATCCCCAGCGGCCATCAAACACACAGATCTACCTCCTTTATTACTTTGTTTGAAGCGTCCTCTCCACTTTCATGCCCCGTCGGTCGGTACCACCTCCCAATCGGTGTTCTTCCGGTAAACAACTTCAAAAGTACAATATTAAATCCGAGAAAAATGTGTTTTGCGAGTTTTGACTGCTTCACTCACACAACGGGAGCCAACGTTGTTTCTACTACGGGACAAGAGCGGTAAGACCTGTCAATCTTTCGGGAAGTTGGGTCAACTTCGCAGGTTTAGCCAGAGTAATACCGGAAAATTAAGAGTTTGCCTTCAAAATAAAAGCGCTTTGTTACCTTTAGGGAAATAATTTCAGAGTGCAGTTTTTCGTGAGGTGACCAATCATACTGAACAGGAGGCAGGGTTTAATGCTATGTACGCAACTGATACTTAACAAACGGTGGTAATTTGAGAAAGTAGCAGTAGTTAAGTTGGTGTTACTCGGCATTTAACATGGAGAAAGTAGCGGTAGTAAAGTTGTGGATGGAAACAAAGTGCACATCCACACTGAACACTCCCTTTTTTCCTTTTTCATTATCAGCGCAAAATGTGGTTGGGGCAGAATTTAAAGCAGGATCATGTGAACATTCCTTAAGTATTGAGGTGTACAGAACAAGACAAATGGTTTCAATTATTCTGTGGAATAATTAGCTTAAATGCGGAGTGAAACTAACTGCAAAATCCATACTAATTATTGGGAATGCTATTTCATTATGGAAGAGTGCCTTATGGACAGGGAATTTTGAGACTAATAATATTTAGTTTTTGTGAATTTTGGCAGCCCCATATGGGTATGAACATATGCTGTGAAAAGGACTGTTGCAACGCATGGTCGCCAGTAAGGGTTTTATGTTGAAAGTTTTGACCGGAAGTCGTAATTTTCTTCTGCGCGGCTTGACGCTGGTCTTTCGGGAGGGTACAGCCACAACGCGGAGGGAGCGGGGGAGTGGGCGTGGCCACACCGTGAGCGCTGAAGGCGGGGCCTCGGCCTGCATATTGATTACTGTTTGGATTAGTAGACAGGATACTTACGTTGACGCTAATATGCACCAATCAGCATAAGAGCACTGTAGATACCTTTTGTGACATAAACAAAAAGTGAACCAATCACAAAGCGCTATGGCGGGGCGTTATGAGGTAGCCAGCCAGGTAATCCACTTAATGTCCAAATTATCCTGAATGGACCCTGTCACAGAAATTGAATTACTGAAAATTGTTCCAACGTAAATAAAGTAATTAGAGCAGTTTCTAAATTGGATGTTTACACAAGCATTGTTCTTTTGTTTCTCCGATGTGAAATTGTATTCTCCAGACTCCTTTGTTTACAACATACTGTCTGGCTGCTCTCATGTCTCATCTTTGCACAATGAGCAATTGGACCTTGTTGACATAATGTGTATGACTGAGATGTATTCTGTACGTTGTGCTGGCTCCAGACCTCTTTGTCTTCCAGAATCATAAGTAGACAATTGTCATGTTATAGCTGTAATATAATGTTGATTCATTCTGGTATAGGGTAGGGAGAGTGCTGGTTACTATATGTATGTATGAGTATGAGATAAATTATTAGATGTAGGGACTGAGATAATATTATTGTTTGGTACAATTTTAGTCACCAAACTATCATCTTAGAGGGAACATTGGTCCTGAATGCTCTTCTTTTTTTACATTTGGCTTCAAAATAAATTCCTGATGATTTTTGCTTGATCTTTGCTCTACATTATAATGACAGAAACCACAAGATCAAATTTGGACTCAAGTATGGAGAGTGACACACCTTACCATACGTACATATACCTACCCAGTGTGTGTTTATCTGTGTGTGTGTGTGTCTGCATGCACACACGTGTCTAAACGACTACTTAAGTGCAAATGTGGCGTCAGCGGGCTCACATTGTCCCCTCTTGCCTCCCGTGAGGTTTATAACCCTTTCTTCCATTCTTTCCCCATTGAACCAATGACTCCCCCCACCAACACCAACACCCACACATCCACTTCTTCCCCTGCACCATTAACATTGTCCCTTCTCTCCATCCTTCTCTCTATCCCTTATTCCCTCCCTCCCCAGCGTCCCATTGGACCATCTGTCAATGTCCTACTGGACTGGTCGCCCAGCTGGGACCCGGGGGGTATGAGGGGGGTGTTCACTTTCACTCCACACTTAACAACACACTTATAACATCCATTACCAGCCACTGGTGAACCCATCCTGTCCACTGGATCTTTAAGAGATTATAATGAAAAACATAATGCCTCCCTCCACCCGTGGGGATGTTGTTATATTCCTGGCTCTGTTTAAATGCCCTAGTTCGTGATGGAATAGCACAAACTGAATCTGCAGATTGGGAGTTCTACAAACATTTCTCGGAGGCAGAGCTACCATGGAGGCATGAAATAATCTCATTGGTTAAATTAAACTTCAATGGGCGGAGCCAAAGAAGAACACTTTGGAGCTTAAATAGAGTGGTGCAGGGATAACGTATTTTTGTAGGCCAAGTTAGCATCGCCGTGGTTCCCTCTACAAAAAGCCAATGGGATTTTTGCATTGTATTTTGAATTATTGCAGAAAATAAGCTATGTGGCAAACAAAAGTTTATGATACTTACGTTTTGTTCAGCAAGATAATCTTCATAAATGATTTTTGAAGCGTAAATGCAATCGCCAGAAGTAAAAAGCTAACGTTAGGTTGTAAATGAACTACACCACGGCTGCGTGACTTCAACGTCACCACCACTAAAAATACTATAAAAATTGATATATCTACAAGTTGGAAAGTTTGAGTTAGAATAGTTTGGAAGAGGGCGAGTATAAACACAACTAGAGGCTGTAAAGGCGGACTAGTGAGTAGATGAGTTTCCCTGTTCGGCGTGATGCCGTTTAATGTCCCCGACCACCTCTGTAGTCTCATTTAGCCACTTGTTAGCAACCACAAGATATGTAAAAGCTTCAAAATTCACGAATGGGGTATTTACTGACGTATTTTATGTATTTTATGTTTCAAACAATACGTGAATATCTCTTAAGCTCGTGTTAACCACAGACCTTATTTCAGGCATCTAACCATAAACCCATTCAAAAAACCCATTGACTTTGAGACAAGGGAATTGGAAGTGCTAAAATGCTAACTCATGTCCTGGTTTTAGGACTCATTCCTGCAGCACTCTATTCATGATGTTGGAAGGTCAGCAGGCTAGCTAACTAGCTAACGTAGATAGCTATAGGCTAGTATGGCTGGATACTATTGGGTCAGCTAGGCTAACTAGCTAACCTAAATAACTAAAGGCTAGTATGGCTAGCTTGAACTTGGAAAGTCAGCTAGGCTAACTAGGTAACCCACTTAATGTAACATACAGTAAAACTGATATCCCATCATCAGTTGGAAACTGAATCACCCATAACGCTGATGCTGGGGTAACTTGTTTTCCACTTGAGCACTTTATTTCTCTGACTTTATTGTCTGATAGAACAAAATGGAAACTTTGCATTTAGAAAGACAGTTGGTTTGTGTAGTTTTTTTCTTGCATTCATGAGCATGAACTCCCATAGCGTCTAGTTTTCACTGGATTTTTGGGCCCGTGCTCTTTGGTATTTGAAGGCTGTAGCCAATATTTTGCACCAATATTCATTGTCTCAAAATTTGACAATTTTCATGTCCAAGAAAATCCAAAAAATGACGAGTGACTGTTTCCCCCAGATTTTTATTCTTGGCAGGGTGGAAAAGCCTCTGAAACAACATTTAGACCAGTTGTTGATCATATGCCTTTGAGGCCCAAGAGTATGTAGTTTTCATTCTAAATCAGCTGCTGTGTGTTTGTCTGAAATGGCAGTCTGGATACTCTTTGGCCTCCATGGTACTGGATTGAAAACCACTGATTTAGACCATCATGTGAGACTAAAACTCTTTTGAAGCTGAAAAGAGGGACGGGCGCATGGGGCGAACAAAAAGATGAATGTCTACGCAGAGGTTTCAACGTCTTGCAACACAGAGACAACAACATGAGCGGAGGCAAGTGGGTCAGGAAACGAACAGCATCTCTCTACAAGCCGCTTGGGGGAAAAACAGAGAGGATGGGGGGAGGAAGAGAGGCAAAGCTCAGAGGAAGAAGGGGAGGACAGAGAGCGTGAGAAACAGTGATGTCAGTCTTCCTATAGGGACTCAAGATAAAGTGGAAGAGAGAAGATTGGGTGGGAAAAGATTAGAAGAGCAGTTGAACAGAAGATTACTGGGTCACTGGTTTGGAAAGACCTAAAAAACAAGCAAACAAACTAGGGCTGTGGGTTTTTGATGGCTGATACTGATATTTATGGAGCGAAGATGCTAATAGATCATATTTTATGTTGATATTTAAATTGAGAGTATTGAGAATTTCCCCGATGGATGTTATTCTTGTCTGGGTGGAAAAGCCTCTTAAACAACATTTACAACACATCCAGTATAATATTGATCAAATCTACAATAAATATATAATTAATCCAACTACATCATATTAGAGGTGAACGAGACTGACGGGACCATGTATCAGTAATAAAAAAGCAAACCAAGCAACATCGTCTTTTGGTACCATGATTTGGGACATTGGGTTCTTTAGATTGTTCATGGCACATGATGACACCATCCCAAAGGCATGTAGGTTAATTAGGATCATGACAATCCATGCTCATTAACAGGCTGAGGTTAGGTCTCTGCCTCTTTTGTTGTCAACTAATGTCGTCAGTCACATCGGCCACCACGTGCAAGCATGTGTTCATGCGTGTTTCAGCTCATCTCCATCGGTCTGCTGACATTTTGTCTCCTCTGTGTGTTTCGGTAGTCAAAGAACTTTATTGACCCCCGTGGGAAAAATGGGGTCGTCGCAGCAGCAAAAAGTAACAGGATGCATCAAAGAAAAATCTAAGATATAAGCATTGAGTATAAACATTGAGTATAAACAGTTGCGAACTGGGTAGTTAGCATGAGCAGTGATAGCCACCGTGGCTGAACAGACAAAGAAAAGAGCGCCACCTACAGAAACTCAAACTTCATCAACAGAAAATCCAAGGAGAAAGATGTCACAGTACTGGACACACTGTTTGATTGACAGGTGATCTCTTAGAAGTGCGGTGAAAAACACCACAGCAACTAAATTCTAAAAAACAAGGATCCCACAGACTAGCACTTTAAAGATGCTCATAAAACATGCATTTTCCATGCATCACTTCCTGTGTGCTGAGAAGATTTCCCGCCATTGGTTGTTAGATTTTCTCTTGTTTCGCCAAAACACATTACTTAGATAGAAAAGAAAAATGTCTCAGAAAAATGTTACATAGTGGATCTTTAAACTCTTCTTAATTTTGCTGGGATCCCCTGGAACTCTACCAGGATCCCTGGAAACCCTTTCAGCAATCCCTTGAACGCCTCTAAGAATGCCTGGAACCCCCCCCCCCCCCCCAAGGACCCCTGGAACCCCTTCAAGGCCCCCTGGAGCCACGTCAACACCGTGTCCCCACACTCCGACGGTGAATGAGTGATTGATGGAGGGAAAGCCTCAGGGAAGGATAGAGGGAGTTGGGGATGAAAACAGTGACAGACGGATGGAAGGTGAAGTGTGAAAGGCAAATGGAGAGAGATACTTAGAAACCAAGGGGCTCTCGGACCATAAAAACACTGGAGCCAAAAGTAGGAGAGAGTGAGAGCTAATTGACAGCAACAGAGAGAGAGAGAGAGAGAGAGAGTGACCACTGAAAGAGGAGTACGCCTGAGAATGAATGGTATGTGATTTAGACGTGACCAGCCCACCACCAGCTGTGCATGTTGTCTGACAGTGAACCTATGGTTCACACACACACACACACACACACACACACACACACACACACACACACACACACACACACACACACACACACACACACACACACACACACACACACACACACACACCCTGGCTGGAGCCTGTTACATATTAACACTGCAGTAAAACAGGAAGGTAAGGAGGCCTGATTCTCTCTGGCTTCATGACTTTTCACCAGTCACACTTCAACTGTCTGCTAGCAATCATATCCAGTGATGCAGTGGTAAATAAAGAGCTGGGTAAACTCTGACCTCCAGTTAGTGATCATCATAAGGCAAAACAACCACCAATATATCAGTTATATGCTCAGAAAGCATTCATTTATGCTTTTTTTCTACATCAACAGGTGACAAAAAATATTTATTATTTATTAAAACAAAGATTTAAATCAACAAAATTTAGAAAAGTATCATCGTATTGCTTATCTGATCTATATTTTTGTTTCATTTTTTTTATTTTACATTTATTTATTACTATTTTTTTATTTTTTTTCTTTGGTTGCATCGTGTACGGAGGGAGGGGCTAATTAATTATGTATTTCTAATTTCTCTATGATGTCCAAATAAATAAATAAAAAATGATGATGGCGTATGATGTAGTCTAGGGTGTACACAGGTATGCAAGTGCAATGTTTAAAACTACAAAATGAAATTTGGACTCATTTGGACTAAGGTATGGTTTGGGCTCCAGTAATCCTAGTGTTTCTTTGTCCAAATGTGGACAAAGTCACTTTTTTATGAAGGGTACACTGAATGATGGTACCACGTCTTGGGCTACTTCTCATGGTCACTCACACTTAGAGCAGAAGAACCGCAGCGCCACCTAGTGAGATCCGACTGGAAATGCACTAACAAGACGACAGTAAACACCGTTAACGATGCAGTTTGAATGAATAGATGCCAAATTCTGTACTGATCATCAGAATTCATATAGACATTTGAGTTTAAATATACCTGCAGTAACAATTATTATTAATTATTATATGACAGTAATTGGCCACTGCTTGGTTCTAGATGTTGAAATGGCAGGATACAATCATAATAAACGTAGGTAATAAAAGTAAGTAGTATCAAACTGTTATGTAAAGTTATATGGATATAGGATCTTTTTTCTTCAGAAAATCTGTATTTTCTTTTGTTCTTGGTGGTGGTTGTTTGCATAATTATAGGTTATCCACCTATTTTATTTAATGCTAAAAAATAATCATTTTAGGAATACAACAGGGTGGTGGTTAAGGAGCAGAAACTTTTTTTTTTTTAAGTACACTTTCTCGGCCGTTTCAACCAATATTTTAACCTAGCCTTGTAACATAAATAAAGGATGTTGGCATCGAAATTATTTTAAACGACTTAAAATACCCTTCGTATTTAATATCTTTACTAAATCAACAATTACTTTAATGTAAAATATGCATTTTTAATGACTTCAGACTAACTTCTTTGTTTTTGCAAGGGATGCGAGGAAGATGGGAATAGACAATTAAAATGTAGAAACTACATTACCCAGGTCACTTTGAGAGGGTGTGAGTTACTTTCCCGCACAGTGCGCTCTTCTCTCCCTGATTGGCTAAACGCCATGCCAAAAAACAAAAGACTAGCGACAACTGGCTAATGCCCTGCCTCTAGTTACCCGGATGAAGGGGTTTCCTATATATCCTGGACAATTCTAGGCGGGCGTTGTAGTTCAAACCAAAATAATCGGAAGACAGCTACCCGTTTTTGTGCTGCAGTATCAAAAATTACTTGAAGGTTTTAAATATGGTGAGGATTTCACGTCTATTTACAGACTTACCAGGGCACTGGACTACGAATCATCAGACTTTGGTGCCGTTAAAGTCTCTTTCATAGCCGTTAATGCACCAGAGTGAAGAGACGCTAACGTTAGCTGCTTTGCTAACATAGCACGCTAACTTAACGTTACTTGACTGCATTGAGCAATCGATAGGAGGGCTGCAGATTCTAGCTAGACAGGGCGGTAAAACTGGCTGCCAATTGCTAACGTTACCCAGCATTTATTCACCATCACATTGTTTAATATATAAATGACCTGGCCGGTGTGTCTCCGAGAGGCTAGCTAATATGTGTGTGTGTGTGTGTTTTACAGGCTGGTGGTAAGGCAGGCAAAGACTCCGGGAAGACCAAGACGAAGGCTATTTCGCGCTCGCAGAGAGCGGGGTTGCAGGTTTGTCAAGTTCATCCATCTCCTCAATTGTGCTTAACTACACAAAGTTTGTAACCGTACCAAACATTGGCGGGATTAACTAACCGGCGGCTACCCGCGCGCACCCACTCAGTGAACCCTTTGTTTCGGCGCGTGTTTCAAGCTTACATGTGTTTCTTTCCTCGCAGTTCCCGGTGGGTCGTATCCACAGACACCTGAAGTCCAGAACCACCAGCCACGGCAGAGTTGGAGCCACCGCAGCGGTTTACAGCGCGGCTATTCTCGAATACCTCACTGCTGAGGTAAAGGCTGGTTGACCTCGAGCTGTCTTACGCGCTCGCCCCCCTCCCCAAAAAAAAGCGGCTAGCTTGCCCTACGTGCGGATGTAACCGTTTGCTTTCTGACCTCAGGTTCTGGAGCTGGCAGGAAATGCATCCAAGGATCTAAAGGTGAAGCGCATCACCCCACGCCATTTGCAGCTGGCCATTAGAGGAGATGAGGAGTTGGATTCACTAATCAAGGCTACTATCGCTGGCGGTGGTAAGTGGAGGGCTTGGTTCTGCACCTTGGGAGTCTTGTTTGGTTGAACATTTCCATTAAACTAAAATGTGTTTTTGTTTTTTCCAGGTGTCATCCCCCACATCCATAAATCTCTGATTGGAAAGAAGGGCCAACAGAAGACAGTATAACCTGAAGTGCTGTGGAAGTTGTGCCATCTCAGGACAAAGTCTGCATCAAATGTTCAATGTCTTTAGATTAGTACACATGTAGAGGTATTTGTATGGTTGAGCTTGCATTTACTCACCTGGGGTATTTTTTAAAAAGTGGCTTCAGAGAAGCTCGTTTTTTTTTTGGCTTTTGTTTTTTTTTTTCCTCTCGGTGCTGCAGTTCTGTGTGTTCTGTTCAAACTTGCATACTTTGTGGCATTCCCATGTTTAAAATGGCGTTTTAATAAAGTTCCAAGGTATTGTGCATCTACAGCTGGTCCCTTCAATCCTCATTTTCAGATGGATATAATTTGTGTGGCATTCGCAGTCTTAAATTAATCATTGTCACGGACCTTAACTGTTTTTGTCTAGTGCTGCCAGTTGAAAGAATCTAACATGGTCAACAGGCAAAGGATACCCTCAGCTTGCATGTGCAGATGTTTTAAGTTAAAACATTTGATCAGTATCAACTGAAGATAAATGGCAGCCCACTCTGGACTGGGCCACTTTAAAATACTCATCCTGTATTTGCATGACTTGCAAAGCATGTTCAGCAAGTAGGCCATTGGCTAAATGGCTCGAACACAACTGTAGTCACTTTTGGATTCTTCAATAAAAACTGGGCTGGCACAATTGGTGACCATTTTTTATACTACAGTGTTTGGCTGATTTATTTAAAATTCTGACTTGCTCTTGCTTTTACATTTCCAGTTTTGAATTGATGTCTTGAGTAACTTAATCAAATTTTTAAGATGGTGATTTGCTCCAGCTATGTTTAACTGGCCTTTCATCCTGAGATGATTTGAATTGTCTAAAATGCTGGCTGGTTGTTTTTAACTATTATATATTAACTACTAAATATTTACTGAAAGATGAAATGTACAATAGAAACATTGAAGCATTTACATATATAGCAAATTACATATTTATGCAAAAAGATACAATTTCTCAGGAGTATAAGGGGTAAAAGTTATTTCAAATTAAGTGCACTTTTGTTAATTCTGAGGGAGTTTAAGTATTTTATATTGGAAATATGAGGAAGTATAGTTATATAAAAAGGTATATCCCAGATTCAACAGTCTTGTGATAAAATAACATCTTTTATTAAAATCATAGCCTGAACAGCAGAAGACTTCAGAAAGTGGTAATGGTGGCTCATTCATTAAAAAAAATTAAATCCCTTTCATTTCCACATAAAGTTGATAAATCACAGGCATCCATGAGTTTAGACTGGTGTTGGCTAAGCTTTTCATTAGTGAGAGAGGACTTGTGGCTCCTCAGCGTTCTTTAACATTTAGAAAGTCCACTGGGTGGCGGTATTACATCACAATCTCCAACTGCATGAGGCCAAACATAGCTCATATTCACAATAGGGTTATACCAATATATGGGCCGATATTGTCCTTTTATAGCAAATATGATGATTGATTACATCTGTATTGTAGAATTGATCAATACGACACTGGTTGTCTATGGGAAGCCCTTAACTTGAACTGATTCTAATGAGACATTTGATTCCTCACAATTATACATGAATATGTAATGATGTTTATTTGTATTATTATTAATAGTAGTAGTACTAACAGTAGTAGTTATTAAAAAATATATTTGTGGATGATACACAGATATACCACCCCATAAAGCCGCAAAACCAAACCAGCCTCACCGCCCACAGTGACTGTCTCAGGACAGAACTTTCTCCAGCTAAATGAGGATAAATCAAATATTATTTTATCCGGTCCTCCCGTCTAGAAAAATAAACTATTTATTGTAACCTGGGAAATTTGGCATCCCTCGTAAAACTAGCTGTGAGAAATCTTGGCACAATCTTTGACGGCACTCTGCAGTTTGATAAGCAAGTGCATTCAGCTGAGAGTTATTGCAAAGAGTAAGACCTTTTTGTCCTTTTCAGACATAGATAAAGTTGTTCATGCATTCATTCCCTCCTGTCTGCAACTCACTATACTACAGTATAAGCAAAACTTCCATTTCCCATCTGCAACTGGTCCAAAAAGCTGCAGACTGCTAGGCTGCTGTCCAAATTCAAAAAGAGGGTCCATATTAGCCCATTTCTGGCAACCCTTCACTGGCTCCCCGTCCGCTACAGAATTATTATTAGAATTATTGTTTGTCTATAAAGCTTTGCATGGCCTTGCACCTGGCTACATTTCTGATCCGCTTTACAATGCTGCTAGATGCCTCAGGTCTGATGATCAGGGGCTCCTGGCTGTTACACGGTCAAACAAATTGGTGATAGAGCTTCTAATAGTAGTAATAGCACTATTATTAGTAGTAGCAGTAGCAGTAGTAGTAGTAGTAGTAGTAGTAGTAGTAGTAGTACTACAGGTGGCTGTGGCTCAATGGTAGAGCAGGTTGTCCACTGTCCACATGTCAAAGTGTCCTTGGGCAAGACACTGAACCCCAAATTGCTCCCGATGGTCAGGCCAGCACCTTGCATGGTAGCTCGCTGTGTGAGTGTGTGTGTGAATGGGTGAATGAGAGGCATACATTGCAAAGTGCTTTTGATAAAAGCGCTATATAAATGCAGACATTTACCATTTAATAGTATTATTATTAGTAGTAGTGGCACTAGTAGTAGTAGTGGTAGTAGTAGTAGTAGCACTAATAATACAGGAAACAGGAAAGAGATGTGCGACACCTCAGCATCAGCTGGATTAGATTTTTTTTTTAATTCTCTTTTCTTTTACCAGGACATCCAGTGCCCAATTTTTTGAAAGCTTGAAAAACTTCATTACCCATACCCATAATCCTGCAAGGAGACATTAGTAAACTAAAAGTCTTCTTCTTAATTTGTGTTGGGGGTGCAGGTGAAGATTAATTAATTAGCATTTATATTTTCATATAAAAATCTTTCCTAGCTTACCTAACAGACTGGCTTGTGAGAGTTTCTTGCATTTCATGACTCAATGTATTATGCAACGGTAAAAAAATCACAAACCTTTAAAAGGTAATATCACAAACTAGTATTTAAAATAATGCTTTTTTCAGTTTTTGCCTCTGAGTCTCTCATTACGGTTAAATGAAGTTTGCCAACTTTTCTCCCGCAAACCTTCAGTCAAGGGGGAAGAACTCAACAGTAGTTTTGCCAATCAATTAGGAAAACAAAATTGCTTCCATTTCATCCTTTGTGCAATGGAAATCTGATTTGACAGAGAAAAAAAAAACTTTCAGTGTGACATTGAAAGCACCGGAGCTGGTCTTGTTGGCTTGTCTGAACTAATCAAAGATGCAAGGCAGGCTGAAGCTCTTAACTGGGCAAATGAGTCAGAACACTGCCTGCATGTGGGTTAGATCAGATAATGTGAAGTGACTAAGCAGGTTTTATGAAGAAATAATGGGTGTATTAGCTGGCAAACTGATGCTATCCCATGTGCTGCAACCAATACTCACATTGACAATCCGTAAATAGGTGAGTTTTTGTTTATACCCGGATGGTGAGATCCTGCAAGTTCTCTTCATTTCAAGATCTTATGTAACATCTTGAAATTAGAGTCAGTGTTCTATGGATCATTCTTTTTCTGTGCACAAAAACACCAAACAGACAATAAAGGAACGTCTTTTCCCCTCATTTTTAACAACGGAAACTGAAGCAATTACCTGTTGAAGTAATAATCGGCAACGTTTTCAAATAAATAATAAAATCAAATAAAAGGCGGTTCATGAAAGCTTTTCCATTTGCCATGTCAGGTAGGTCTTTCCTGGGAAAAATCCTATGGAGACAGGAAGTGATGTGTTTTACGTTTCCGGTTTATTTGAAATAAATAGAAGTAGAACTGGTTAGTTAGCATGCAATTCTGTAACCGTGCCAAAGGCTATAGCAGCCAAAATGAGTTGTTTTTTTAACATCAAAGGAAAATTCCACCCTCAGATACACTCTTAAATATCAATCTGTGATGTTCAATGCATTCCAGAAATTATTTTGTGTTATTTACTTTTTTGGTATACCCACTTTCCCTCAGCCTGCCTTGTCTACTTCTACTTCAGTTAGTGATTTCCCACATTTCCCTTTCGACAACCCACCGAAACTTACCTCGACTTAATAACGCAAAAAAATAGCGCAATAACAATAGCAACACTAACGGTAAGAGAGCTCCTTTAATAAAGCTTTGTCAATTGTCCTCCAAGAGTAGCTGAATATTTTTTGTTTTGCACCTTGGAGGAGCTGCAAAGTTGCAAAAAAAAAAAATCCTACAATATATCCAAAACTGACACAATCAAATAATTTCTGAAGTGGCTCTCCAAAAGTTAAGAAAAAAAAAAAAAGGGGCATGACGAACTTCAAAACGTGGCCCATCTGATCCGCAAATTAACCTTTGGAGTCTTTAACAAGCACATTTGTCTGCTCAGCTATTGACGATTTGTTTTGCGGGTCCCGATGAAAAGCAAGAGTGCTAATGAGGCTCTCCTCTGGGCTGCAGCACTCAACCATTAAGTCAATTAAGAGTAGAAAGGGGGCGGTGGGTGGGGGGGGGCGTCTCGTTTTCATTTGGTTCTAATTAAAGCCCAGGAAGTGAAGCGGAGCACACCTACCTTCGGGGCTGGAGGTTTCTTTCTTTCTCTCTCTTTCTGGAAGCCATCAGCACATCTGCACTCGCTGGGAGGATTTCCCCATTTATTCGGTTAAATTTTTTTTTTTTTTAACAAAGCTCACAACAGCATGTCATCACAAGTTAGATGGAATATTTAGTCATTATCTTTATAAATATATCAGTAACGCTATCTATGAATACTAAGGTGCATTATAATGAATATAAGGAATTAAACAATGTACTTCAAATGCCACACAATGCGTTATATCAACATTCATAATAGAAGATAGAACTTTTTACAACTGTCTTATGTTTAAAAGGTTTATTTGTCACATACACAGTTATAGTGGTACAAAAGTGCAGTGAAATGCTATCTAGCCATCAACTGAAAACTGTCAAAAAATGACAAACATTCATAAGAGGCTTGGCTTATGTTATGTATAGTTTTATGAGTGTTAATTAGCAATAGCATTAGCATTATGTGTTCTTCTAAGCATGGCCACAAGGCATTATGAGTGCATTATATAAATTATAGAAAGTGTTACTCAAATATCAAGCTAGTTGCTGGCTAGATTTGTCTTTGGTCTCTCGTTGAACAAAATGTCCCAAGCATGAAATATGGCGTGTCGACTTTAGCGCTGGCTACGCCACAAAGCAGACACAACGTCCGGGCTGATAACACAGTTAGAGAGAAAATGAGCTGGACGCCAGGAGGGCTGCGAATTGAAGTGTTTTTGATTTTTTTCCCCCCCCACCCCTCTTCCTTGTTCAAGTTCACACTCGGGTCCGTCTGGTGGCAGGTGGTTCAGAGCAGCTGAATAGGCAGCGGTCCAGACTTCAGCCTCCCTCCTTGCCCATCACACATGGCTAACTCATCAGAACAGAGCCGACGAAAGAAGCGGCACCGGCTCCTGTAATCTCCGTCAGGGATGAGACTTTGATTCAGAGTCAGTTTCAACACATTTGTCGGCGTTTTTTTTTTTTTTCTTTCTTCCCCCTGTCTGCCATTCCCTCCCGTCCCACACTTTCCTCACACAGACGGGGTGGGCTGGCAGGGGTCACGGTTCGCCGGCCCGCCTAGATCCATCAAGAGGAACAAAGCAGGGAGGGGAGGGGGGGGGGCTAGAAGCAGTGCCAAGCCCCCCCACGAAATCAAAGACCAGGTTTGGGATTGGGATTCGCTCCAAAAAGCTGGACCCATTTTTTGATGGCGCAAGGGGGGTCTCAGGGGTGCAGGGGGTGGGGTGAGGTGTGTGTGTGGGGGGGCACTAAAAACAATAATCAAACCCAAAGCAGTCTGGGTCGAGAAGCCTCTTTCTCGTCCCTCCCCTTTGAAGTCCTCTTGCTTTTGTTCTTTACATAACTTGATCTGATTTTGGAAAGGCTAATTTGTATGCATTTTGGGAAGGGAAGAGCACCCGCCACCCAGAATTCCACGGGGGAGCTGACAGGAAGGTCAACACGATTGGCCACAGCGAGGGAAAAAAAATGGGGGGGGGGGGGGGGTGGCGAGACAAGCAAGCCAAGGCATATGATAAGTGCCTTTGAGATATTGTCGCTCTGCAAATTTGATGACAATGGTGGAGTAGTCAGGGGGCCGAAATCCCTGCACAAACAGAGGCCCTGCATGCTTTGGTGGTCTTCATTTTGCTGTCAATTTCCCCCCGTGGAAAAGACAGGCGAAAGTAAATATGTAAAAACACTTCAAAGGTTGTTTGACTTGGCTGAGTCACATGAGCCAGACCGTCACGCATGATATCTTATTAGCACGAAAACTGTTGACGAAGTCATTTTTCGGTGTATTAAACAAAAAAACGGTAAATACACCAATGTATCCATTTTTAGCACATTTACGAACAAGACAATTTTTGGGATGAGCTGGAAGGAATAGAAAAAGAAAGCAGATATTCGTCATCTATACACATAACTGTGAATGGATCATGAACACACCATTACAAATAGTTATGAAATGTATATAGGCAAACTCTTTCTATAATGTGTTTCAGCAGCTGACTAATACAAATATTATCCTAACAAAGAATTAAGAAATTATAGAAAGCAATTTTACTTAAAAAAAAAAAAAAAAAAAAGAAAAATCAAGAAGAGACATACCATAAGGTGACACGGAAACTGAAACCTGCTCATGCGCATATGTAAATTAAAAATGTCCAAAAAAGACAAACAAATGGATGCGAGTGGCGTTTTGCTGAAAACGGCATGCCTTCAGACGGGGGAGAGGGAGGCGAGATGAGACGACGTTGGGAAGGAGGGACTTTTCATCAACCTTGAGCTTTAATGACTTCCTCGAGGTGCTTTTTGACTGCCGTCCAGAAGCTCGGCGGGAGGGGAGCCTTTCTCCTCGGCACTTGGCCTCGTGCCAGGGTGACAATCAATGTCTCTGTGTCTCTTCTGTGGGAGATTATTTCTAAAGTCCCCCCCCCCCCCCCCCCTTCCCTTTTTTTTTTTTTTTTTTATTGGAGGAAATGGTATTTGGAAGCTCAAACAGGATGTCCTGCTGGCTGGCCTGGACTATTCCAGCCCCCGTCCCCCCCCAAACCCCGGGCTCCATTCTTCCTGGCTGGTACCCCCCCTCCCTCCCTCCCAGCCCCTCCCGCCCCACTCCATTCTCTCAGAGGAAAATGGCTTAAGTTAATCCAGGAGTCTAAGCAGGCACTTTTTTTCCCTTTTCCTCTCCATTTGGAACGGTGGTGAAATAGTGCACAAATTAAATGTTTCTCCTTGTGCCGATGCCTCTGGTAGGTTTGGCTACTGTCTGTTTTGCCGTGCGAACAAACCACTATGGTCCCGTTTAAAGGGGCACTAAGTAAGATTTTTTACTCACTTAACGACCGTAATATATCTGCACGGGGGTTGATAGGGTTGTAGATCGGTATCAATGACTCAGCGATTTCTTGGTCAGGTGCTGAAATTTCTGGCTTTCAAAACTCACTTTTGGGCCCTTAACAAACCCCCCTCTCACCCACTGGCATTTTCACTACGAGAAAGTGGACGGTGTTGCGCTCACATTTACATTCCTTAAAGAAAAAAAAAAGTGTGTTTCCCTTCACCTTGATTTCACACCAGGGAAGAAAATAACATTATCACAATTTTTGTGGCTTATGATTTCCTTAGGGGATAAAAATTTTGGCACAACACCCTGGCGTTGCAAGACACCGGCTTCAAAGACTAAAAAGCCTCAAGTTTCAAGTCAAAAAAGCAGTATTATTATTCCAGTATTTTGCATGGTAATACATTAACTCTTCACTAGACGTTTCTGCAGGATCTGTCATGTTGTTGTGATTCCTACTGGTCAAGGGACCAAGGGAGGTCGATAATAGTCATCGATTATTTAATGCCGTTTTAACCTCACAAACATGATAGTCATGCAAGGCCACAAACTGGCCTAATTGGACGGATTTCATGAACTCTTTAGCGAGGGGAGTCATTCAGGACCAAGTCTAGGTGTGATGCATTGACTAGAGTTGGTCTGAAACTCCCTGGATTTTTGAAAGTGTAGTAACTTTAAATTTAACCATTTAAACAAAACCTCTTTGGTTTGATATATGCATAGAGAATTGACATTCCTAGGGACCTTTAAAGGACACATATCCATTCTACTCTAGACAGTTGCCACAAATATATATATTTTTTAAATTCATAATAATTTACATATACACTGATGAGAGGCAGGTAAAGAGGACTACCTTTTCCACCTGCAGGTGAAAGTATAAATTATTACTGCCCCTTTAAATTGGCTCCTGGCTGAAAATTACTTCCTTATTGATTTGACGATCCAAGATGAAATCAGAGTAGGCTTTATTTAATGGACATCACACTGGCTGACACAACATGCATGCCAAAAGCGAATGCAATGCAGTCTGCATGGCGATCGCACACAGTCACGGGAGACACTGATGGAAATGAAGCGCTGCTGCAGCCAATCCTACCGGCCCTTTAAAAAGGCCCAGAAGATCCTTCGAGCAACAACCCCACAAAGACTTGCAGCCGAGGAAACATTTAACCCAATCCACAAATCCCGTCAGCGTTCATTCCTCCTCCCAATTTGATTTTATTCCCTGTTTTGTGGTGCGGACTATATCCTGGGAGTTGTTCATTTCTTTAGTTGACAAAAGACAAAACACCTTAAAAGGAAGTATGAAATCCTGATGACATTTATTATTATAAGTGTATTTGCCCCACCATAAATTCCTTAGGGGATACAAATTTTGTACACTGATATTTCAGCTACAAAGGCAAAAAAAACCCAACTTTGTTCTCAAGCCAAAAAACAAACAAACAATAAAGCGGTTTTATTCCACTATTTTGCATGGTGATATATTACCTCTTCAGTAGATTGGACATCTGCTCTGATTGGCTTACTCCTCTCTGTTGGGAAAATGTGACTATTACTGGTCACAGATAGAGATCGATAAAGATCACAGATTTATTCAGTCTCATGTTCATCTGAGGTGTAACTCTAGTCACTGGAGCTTTTTAAATCTGGCCTCCCTCCCAGTGATACCCGTTTTGGGCGATTCACGCCTAAACCATCTGTTCGTCCTTGGTGAGCTTTGAAATGTCACCCAAAATTAATTCCAACTGTGGAAAATGTCAGGATCACAATACCAGGAGTGTGCAACGCGAGGAAGCCTTTTGGATGATGTCTCTTAATTTTCACTGTCAGAAGTCACATTACTTGACTGAAAAATAGACCAATGTCCTTGAAGGTCTTTTACATAACAAAGATGAGATTCAATGCAGATTTAGATATTATTAATAAACTTTAAAGTCCTCCTCCAGTATCACCCCTTCAATTCCGAAACCTCTCAGAAAGCGGTTCAAGAAGTGCCATTGGATTATTTCCACCAATCACAGTCCCGGCCCAAACGAGGCTCAGGTGTGCCAGGGCGGAGCCAAGCAACTGTGCCTTGTTTTTTGATTGGTAGAAATCACCCGTCACCGGTCCTACTTTTCCTTATAAACCGATGATCGTTTTTATGCCCCAAAAAAATTCAAGTACATTTCACCCATAGCCTCTGAAACAACATTTAGACCAGCATGAAACACTTAAACTCTCCAGTGAAGACCATAGTAATGAAAATCTTTTAGGATTAGTGGCTCTTTAAAAAGGAAAAACACCTTTAAACAATTTAACACCTATTAGTGAGCTAGCTTGCATTTCTGGGTCCATTCTGCGGTTTTCTTCCTGTGGATAGCTATTGCACCCCCCCCCCCCGCCCCATGCGCAAAACCAAAACGAGTCCAGGTGAGTTCTCTGGGTGGGTTGTCAATAGGCATTCTGGGAAATGTAGGAAATCACTAACTGAAGTAGACGGGGCACATTGAGGGAAAGTGGGTATACCAAAAAATTACAATCCTCCACAGAAAGGCAGAAAGGCTTCCTCAGCAGTTGTTTTGGCCCACGTTTTCCAACTCACAGAACTTTAAAGGTGGAGGTTTGACTGCGGTGCGGCCCTTTAAGTGGGGCCACATGCAGGGGAAGGATTAATGAGGTAATGAAGAGGTGTTTGATGAGAGCACGTTGTGGGTTGCGGGTGAGCCACCTGCTCCGGGGCCGTCGAGTCACTCAAGTGTTTACGACCCTGTTTAAGACTTTCAAAATAAAATAAATAGCTGCTAACCCTAAAAAAAATGTCATCAGTCTGGGTTTCAATGGAGAGTTTTAGTGTTCCATGACGGTCTAAATGCAGTTTCAGAGGCTTTTCCATCCTGATGAGAAGAAGATTCTAGGGGAAAACTCTGAATACTTTTGCCATTTTTTGGCATAAAAATGGTGAAAGATATTGAATCGGCGCTTTGCAGAATAATGACATTTACAACAAACAAATTAGATTTGGGATTGTAAGCCCTTCAGTGGATAACGGAGGAGTGTTAACAAGATTAGATGAAGACCGCATTCTCCAAATACCTAACTCATATCTGATCCAGGACCGGTGTGACATTGACGGTATATAGCGTGCTTGTGGAATATTTAAAAAAAAACAAACAATCAAATACATTGAAACGGAACAGAACAGCTTTGCACCTCAACTAAATATAGCCAAACACTAATGAACGCCCACTAATTCCTCTGCACATTTAAAACATCCATACTGTGGAAAAGGAGACAGAGCCATGTCAGGGACAGGTTGTTCCGATCCACGCCTGGTAAGATGCGTGACACGGAGGTCGATGAAAGCTTATGCACACTTCCTCTGTTCAACCCCCCCCCCCCCCTCCAAAAAAAAACAGCCCACAATAAATGGGGAGATTGGACGACTTCCAGCTTTTTCTTCTATCGGACCACCTACTTAGACCAACATAAAAACTACGCTGCACTGCATGATTCCTGTCTTCTGCTAGAGGAGAGAGAGCGACGTTTTGGTCCCAGGAACAATGATTTACATTTTCGACCCCGTTAATGACAGTTTCACCATTCCGTTTTTTTTTGGTCTCAGAAAGAAAGACCCGTTTGCAAATTATTAAAGAACATCAGAACAATAATCAAAAAGCAGACAAATGTCATTCTTTAAAGTAATAATTTACGACATTTTGACATAAATCAATCTGTTTTGCTGCTCTCTATAGCAGATTGATACAACATAATAGTGATTCAACCTATATCATTAATGTTTTTCCATTTGCTGTTCTAAACACCAGGCGTCAGGTAGGTCTTTCCTGGGACAAAAAACCCTCTGGTGCACAGGAAGTGATGTGTAGTTAGCATGAACAGCGATAGCTACTGACAAAGAAAAGCCACAGTTTGATTGACAAGTGATCTCTGTTGCTAAGCAGTTATTTCTGTGCTGCACTTTCCAAAGATGGAGTAAATGGAGTGGACTAAATAAAAAAATAAAACCAAACAAACAAACATGAGGATCTCATAATTTTTTTCTCATAAAGTTTTATCTCTTTGCTCTTAACACCCTAATGAGTGCAGTGGACGTACATAATAAAAAAACCCAAAAAAAACCAAGGGAAAGAAACAAAGATGGCTAACTAGCACCCTGGTTATCATCACAACCAATTCCTTGTTGTGTTCTGATGTGTATGCTTGTGGGACTTGCATAGCACAGGTGAAATGGCTATTTGGACCAGTCAGATTGTTTGCGACGACCTGTTGTATAACACAAAAGTCAAATTCACGACCCAAATTTAAACTAATTTAGAAACGGAGTTAACTTATTTTGATAGTTAACTCATTCAGAATGGATCTTTTTTCCCCACTTTACAAAAGTTTAACACATTTTAAAGCTGCACAAAGCAACATTTTCATGTAAACATCCAGCTGTCTTCTCTGTTCGATTTTGTGATTTTTAGGAGAAGAGTCCCACCCCCCAAAATTGAGACACTCTAGATTCTCCTCATTTTCCCAAATTATAATTCTGGTATCTTTTCTGTCACTGGCAGCAAATGCTCTCCATACAGGAAGTGAAAAATCAAAACTTAAGGGCAAAATACAAAAGTAGTGAGCGAGCATTCTGTCCCCCCTCGCCCACCCCAGAACACTAAAAAGACAGGATTACAGGATTTCTGGGTAATGAAGTCCTCATAATTCAAACACCCCTTGCTGCCAAGTTGCATACCGCCGCTTTAAGGATGCGCAGGTAAGCTAATAAATCAAACTTGGCTACAAAAAACAACAGCAATTGTGTCAAAATGTCCTTCCTTGCCATCCTTATTACCAGCATTGCATCATGGTGGGTGGGTTACACAAACTTGTAGACTGTAATCTAAGGAAATTTACAATTTATGGAAACTATCAAGAAATTAAAGATAACACTGGCATTATCACATAAAGCTAGTTTAACTAAAACTGACATCTTTGGGCTAAGAAATTGAATTCGCAAACCATGACAAAATATAGCTTTGATATCAAAACAAGATAAAAAAAAATTAGTGCCAATAAATTGATCATCCACAGGTTGCACGTTAACTCATCTGTACACGATACAGAATATTTATTGTATGTCCTCAGAATACACAAGAAGCCATAAGACAGACACAGGGCAATAGAAACCCCTGAAGATCATTTTTGACGACCACCAATGTTCCCCACTCTGAAAGTCAACCTCAGCTTGTCAGACTGGCGACGGGACGACACGTCCTCTGTTACAAAACAAACTATAAAAGGAGTTTCCCCTCTTTGTGGGAAAAATTAAATGCCGAGCTTTGATTTGACTGGAACTCCCACAGAATAAATAAAACATCTAAGGTCTTACACCCGTAACAGTACCTTTTCCGCCAAAAATACCCATCAGCTCCTTTTTTTTTTCTCCCTTCTTCTTTTGCCCAGGGGTGTTCAGTAAGCAAAAGTTTGTTTCAGACAGCAATGCACAAACATTGGCCCTGTATCCCCTCGTCTGATGTGTTACATCTCAACTGACAACCTAAAAAGGGAGTCAGTTCTCCCTTTCCTCCTACAGGGCTCAGCTCTACCAGTCCATTCCCAAAAAGGCAAAAAGACAATAACGTCTGTTAAATTATACTTCTTCCGCAAAGTATTAGTAGTATCCGACTGACATGATTTACTTATACCATAGGCATGTTCAATTGGCCCTGTAGAAGAAAAGAGGCTGATGTAACCGAGACAAAATCCTGCAAGAGCTGGTAAAAGGACCTGACGCAACACATTATTCCTGTAGATGCTGCACCTTCAAGTTTTGGTAAAATGTATTTTCGATTGTATAATGGGAACATTTCATTGAATGATTTGTGCCTCAGCTCACTCCAGCAGGTACTTGTGACTTACTTCATATGGTTACAAAAATATGGGGATCAAAAACCTGCCAAATTGAGTTGCACTTGTAAGACGTGAGGCTTGAAAACCTGGAACACAAATGTGCACTCTAATCAGGAAAAAGTGTGCACGATACAATTTGCAGACTTGTGATTTATCTGGACTACGCATCATGTTACAACCTTGTCTTATAATACATGTGGCGTGAATTTTTTTCACTGCCAAAATAGCGGCAATTGTTCTTAATGAATGCAACCAATCAAATGCATGTGTTTGCAAAATGTATTTCGCACATTTGCCAGTTTACGACTCCAAAATCTCAAATTTGAAAATTGTACCGCACAGCGACACCATTTTGCTTTTAACTTTATGGATTGGATTGCAAATCATGCGACAACCTCACACATACAAATACAACTTATTTCGGCAGTTTCTTATTCCCATACAAAAATGATATTTGATTGCGATTCAAGTCATCTTTTGACTGAAATTCTTTATCTCAGTTACACTCAGTTGTACCAGATTATGCCCGTGGTGAAGTGCTTACACAATGTCTCAGCCTGTTGTTTTTTTTGACACACACACACACACACACACACACACACACACACACACACACACACACACACACACACACACACACACACACACACACACACACACAC
Organism: Hoplostethus mediterraneus; assembly: GCA_034670385.1. NCBI lineage: Eukaryota > Metazoa > Chordata > Actinopteri > Trachichthyiformes > Trachichthyidae > Hoplostethus > Hoplostethus mediterraneus. The sequence goes on along the minus strand of JAXDDW010000113.1, from coordinate 701,856 downwards.
ACACACACACACACACACACACACACACACACACACACACACACACACACACACACACACACACCAAATTCAATAAATAAGACTTACAATGTCAATGTAAGGCAGTGTTGACCATGCATTTGTCACAATAAACAACAAATCCAAGAAACATACATGGTAACAATATGCACATTCATTAAGAGCAACAAGGTCGCCACTTTTCCCCTTTTTTTTTTTTGTCTTTTTAAAATTTGTCTTTTTTTTAATTTTAATTTTTTAATCAATCAACTGAAGTTTTCAAGGCTTTTTGGGTGATCTCCTAGTCGACATCCCCGCGACATTCGACTCTGGGGCAACCTCCTCATTCAGAAAGCCCAGTCCAACCAGTAGGCGGAACAGACAGGAAACTGGACCAAGCCAAGGGTGGTGGGCTTTTGCATTGCAGTGAAAAGTTCAAGTTTATTTAAAATTTAAAAAAAAAAAAAGGAAAAAAAAAAAAGAAAAAAAAGAAAAAAAGTTGTGTAGAAACATCAACGTTCATCTTCCACAGCAGCCAGCTGCTCAGGGCCTCAGGACAGTCCGGAGGTTTCCAGGTAACTCTGGAGTTTCCTCACTGTGCTTCTGTCCAAGGAGCAAAGGTCAAAGTCAAAAGTAGTGTTTGTGATGTGGAAGTGTCCAGTTTCTTCGATTAGGTTCACTATCTGGAAAACAGAAGGTACAACAGGTTAGCTGAGGGGGGGGAGGGGGGGTCACAGTTATGGTCCGGTCAGTGTCATCTACCTCTGATATGATGCAGGTCATGCAGTGATGCATCTTTATTGTAGAATTCATCAATGCTACACTGGTTGTCTATGAGAAGCCCTGGACCTGAATTGATTCTAATGAGACATTTGATGGGATTCCACACAAGGAAAGGGAGGGGTTTTAGTAGTGGTTTCTTTTTTTTGGCATTAAAATTGACAAATCTCCAGAAATATCAGCAGCTTCACCCCTAAAATATCAGCATCAGGCCTTCAAAACCCAGAACTGTAGTGCTCATTTGAAGCAAGCAGTGATTTCTCAGTTTGTGGCCCACAGGCTAAACGCCTTAGTCTACTGATACAGAAGAATATTGGTAGACAGAGTAATTAAAAAGTCATTCGTGGGTAAAAGCTAGGCTTTTACCACACTGGAGGAGGAATTTAGAGGTTGTACCGTCATCCCCAACAGTGTGTGCTGTGTCTCTGCCTCTATGTGGTGGCGGGGGTTATTGGTTCCAGACTCTCTTCCCCCAGCGGTGAAACGAAAGCTGGGTGGTGTGGTGTGGTGGGGTGGGGGTCCTAGTGATTATAAAAGGGACTCCAGCCCATATGTGTTGATGTAGGCACAGTGTTGGAAAACAGGGACCCGACCTGATCCCTTTCACACTACAAAGCCCCTGTCTCCATGTGGAAGGCATTGTAGCCCCGTTGTTATGACAGAGCAGATCCAAGTCAGACGCTTTTAGCCGTCACACCTTGCTCCGACGGCATCGTCAGTGCCTCGCTTCAGCCGGGTGGGTGGCGATTTGGCCCGTTTGCTCATTTTCATTGCCTGGTTATGATTTGCTTCAACTGGAAACGGCTACCAAATTGATGAAGTATACAACTGCCTTGAGACACGCCATCTGCGTTAAAGGTTTCTCTATGACATAAGATTGTTTTCCAATTTGTGGTCCCCCCCCCAGTACGCAGAAGAGGCAGTGAGTTAATCATTTCCATCTCTTGTAACAGAGGAAGTGGAACCAGTTGATGAACTCTGGTGGATTAGCTTGATTACGGTGCAAGTTAACACTGTGCGTGGACGATGCTGTTTTGGATGGGATTTCATCTTTCAGTCAGAGCCAAATATCTGTTCGGGAGAGCGAGGCAGAACTTGGCAGCCTACTGCTGGGAAGCTCCATTAATGCCGTCATATGATAGGCCTCGAGAATATAAGCAAGGAACATGCAATCTCTTAGGTGGAAAGAGGTTAACCAAATAATTCATCGTTTCCAGATGAAGCACCAGATTACAGGGGATTCTGTAACAGATCGGCGCTTCTCGTCCAATCCAGTGTGACGATGCAGCTGAGGGATGGCAGAGATTTTTTTTAACCTGAGATTTGTGAAAACGTGGGAAGGCCGCCCAGTGCGTATGTTTTTGTTTTCTGGATGTCGTGACACAGTTCGGTAGGCATGTGTTACTTTTGCAACATAGGTACAAATGAAATGATTTAAGCATGACATCAGAGCCTGAACCTGAATGGAATGAACATTTGTTGGTCCTCTGTATGAGAGCCATGGCTTTTCATCAGTGCAGACAGGAAAAACCTCCATATAGACATACACAGCTATACTGTGTGAGCCTACATTCAACCACTATAGTACACTCATTAAAGGAAAAAAAAACACCCAAAAAACAACTTTACACTGTTAAAAAGAGCAATTGGCAAGGTACCATGCATTTCTGGGTCGATTCTAGGGGTGGGGGAAAATATCGATACGGCGTAATATCGCGATATTTCGCGTGATGATATTATATCTATTTACAGACACCAAATATCGATTTTTTTTTTTAACAAAAATTGTAAATTAATGTAAGCTCACGTTTTGGGGTAATAGAATAATAAAAATCAATTGGCTTTTCAGTCCTCTAAATCATGCTAAGTGCTTACTGTCTGCTGAGGTCAGTGCAGCACAGGTGTAATTCTCGCGGGATTTGAGCGGAAGGCGGCCAAAACAAAGATGGAGGAAGGAGTCGAGAGACCACTGAGAAATGCCCCGACAAAGTTCAAGTCCAATGCCTGGACATATTTTGGATTTCACGACAAAGAGGGGACGAGAGACATGGACATGACGCATGCAGTGTGTAAGGAGTGTCACATGAACATTAAGTACTCCGGAAATACTACGAACATCAGGGCTCACCTCACACGCTACCATCCTCAAGTAGCGTTAGCGGATGATGTTAAACCAGCGCTACAAAAACAACAACAAACACTGGACACACTTATGTTGACAAAGCTACCTCCAAATTCTGAGCGAGCTAAAAAGATAACACAGTCCATTGCCTACTTCATGCGCAAAGACCTGCGGCCATACAACATTGTGAAAAACGAAGGTTTTTGTTACATGCTAAAGACGCTTGAGCCCAGGTATGTGATTCCGTCTCGCCGTTTTTTCACTGACACAACAGTGCCTAAACTTTACCAAGAAGTGAAGCGGAAAGTTGAGGAATCTTTGGGTACAGCAGAGAGAGTTGCATTAACTTGTGACGCGTGGACGCAGTGCACGAAAGTCACACTGGGGCCATCAGGCAAACACCTGGTATTCGTAACAGATAACGCTTCTAACATGAGTGTCGCCATTCAGTTAGCGGGATATCTGCATGTCAAGTGTTTCGCTCACGCACTCAATCTCGCATCACAACGGGCATTAAATGTGCCATCAGTAGCCAGACTCATGGGGAGAGTGCGGCGCATTACAGCCTTTTTCAACAGAAGCACTTTGGCAAGCCACACATTGGAGAAAAAAACGCAAATGTTGCAGCTCCCCAGCCACAAGCTCAAGACCGATGTTAGCACGCGATGGAACAGTGCTTATGAAATGCTCCGCCGGTTCCTTGAACAACAGCCTGCCATTTGCGCTACGCTGCTGTCCCCCGAAGTGAGAAAGAATAGTTCTGATATCTTCACCCTGAATGAGACCGACATTGGGCATGCCGAAGAAATTGTCCAGGTTGCTGAATAACTGCTGCATTTTTTCTTGTAAGTTCACAAGTTTGTTCAACAACAGTCCTTTTTCAGTTTCAGTTTCTACAATAAAACATTTTGAAATGAGTGGAATAGACTGAAAACTTACTTATTATGTGAATCAGATAATGTTGATAAAGTATTACTTTGGGGAAATTATTTGCAGTTTGAAAGGTGAAAAAAACGGATTATATCTTGATATATCGTGATATTGCAATACTCAACATATCGCAATATCGTGATAATATCGTATCGCGATAATATCGTATCGTGAGGTGTCTGGCGATTCCCACCCCTAGTCGATTCTATTGTTTCGTCCTATATTGTTCTTATTCAGCTATCCAAAACGTCGACACCATTTTGCACCAACATTCAACAATTATGCAGGGAGAAATCCGTCGTAGAAGAGGCAGCGATACCAAATTCTCCACTGACAGCAGCCTCAATAGACCAGAATGCAATGCAGCCACAAGACTTTGCATTTTGAGTAAGGGGCGCGGCCGTGATCATAGACCCCATGAACTAGTTGGCTAGCAACCTATATTTATATGCCACCTTTGATTGAAAGCAACAAACTTACACCCCTTCTCTCGAGGTTGTTGAAAGGCCTTCTGGGAAAACATTAACTGAAGCAGCAGTAGACGAGGCAGGATGAGGGAAAGTGGGTACACAAACAATTAAATGACATCACAAATTGACAATATGCAACAATATCGAAAAAGGCGGAGCTTTCCTTTAACAGCAGGTACTGGGTAGCTCACCTGTTGTAGTATGTGACCCTCTCTTAGAGTCATCAGTCTTCTGTGTAGTTCCACCAGCTCATCCAGATAAGCCTGGAAAACACAGTGGCTCATCAGTACTTACTGATCATAATCATCATTTTGGCCTGCATGCATCGTGCTCGACTCCACTGAAGTGAAACATCGAGCATGCACATTTCAAAAAGATCTTGTGTACCTTGTCACAATCTATATTTTTGTTCTTGTCCTTTGTCTGCTTGGTGGGGCTCTTCACTTCCAGTATCTGAGGGAGGACAGAATAGATGCTTTGAGTGATAAGCCGTTTCCCAATACAGTAATTCTTAGAGTTAGACGGGTGGTGTCCAATCATGTGCCATGGAGGGCCAAGAGTATGCAGATGATTGCACTAATCAGTTGCTCCCTCTCCGCTTGCCTATTAGCTGGTCGAGTGTTGGGTTGGAAGGAAAACCTGCAGACTCTTGGCTCAGTGGAGAGTTTTAGTGTCCCATGATGGTCTAAATGCTGTTTCGGAGGTTTTACCAAGAATTGATCAATGCCATTTTTTCCATTTGAGTTTTAAAAAGGTATTGGCTTCAAAGATCCATATCGATCGAACCCTAGAAATTATCATTCACAAGCAACAATGAAATGCATCCAGGGAGTTATTGGATGCCAATACCACCACGTTCTCTCCCATATCTCCACTTTTGCAACACACACACACACACACACGCCTTCTCCAGAGGTACATAAATGTGCACGTTTCCTTGTGATATGCTAATCACTTGGCAAACACACCACCTCATATGTCATTTTACCTGGTTGTTACTGGTCTTTAATAAGGTAGGGGCCTCGTTGCGGGAGGGGGGCGAGGGGGAGGAGCTGTTCTCGCTCTCGCTGCCGTCACTCAAACTGACCCTGCGTGGCCACAGGGAGACCATTAAAACCAAATGGACCCCAAACATGAACAAATGACAAAAGAAATATTTCAATAGAACTGCTATATTCTTATCTTCTCGTTTTATTTGCTGTATCCTCTTAGTATTTGATGCTGTGGTCCATCATGACCACACACTGACCTGCGCTGGTGGTGTGTTAGGTGTGTGTGTGCCGGCCGCTCCATGTCCGAGTCCATGTCGTTGTCGTCATCGTCCTCCGAATCCTCATCGTTGTCGTCCGAGTGCAAATCCTGAATTATCGAGTGCAGCGGACCGAGCACTGTGTGGGAGAGACAGAGAACATGAAGAGGGCGAGGCATAAAAAAAAAAAAACTCCCCACAAAATTAGTTTTAAGTTAAGCGCAGAAGAAAAAAAAACTATCATGCACAAAGCCGTTGATCATGCTGTGCAGTGGGAGTGATGGTGAGATGGTCCAGTGGGCACTTGCGGCTGGACCCTGACGATCCAATGAAAGGTTGCCGTTCGATTCCAGTAAGGCTGGGAACCCACTTCACGAGGTAACAGACAGAAAACATCAGGCATCACACACACACTTCCTTTTGTGTTGTAGAGGAACACACACACTCAGCGCTACACTAGACTAGCCTCCTTAACAATTCCCTACCTTTGGAAAGTCATGCCAAGACAGAGTGGTTGTCTGGCGCTGTGCATCGTTCCGGACAACCACATTGTATCTGCTAGGCTAAGCTAATGCGAACGACTGACCCTGCTGGCTCATGGATGCCAGGGCCTGCTGTCCAGTCATCTGCACTGGATCTGCAAAACCTTGTATTTACTACATATCCTAAACTAAGACTCCTACTTTAGTTGCTTTATACCCCAACCCGTGTCCCTCCTCCTCAACCAAAGCCACTGCCTACCCTGACATTGCTTTGCCCACGGACGCTTAGCGTATGAAGCAATGCAGTTGGATTTGGGGGAACACACACTGTTGGTGGATTTTTCTTTCCACGCTTTGCATTTTTTTCCCATCTCTGGCACATAACCCAATTGCCGATCTCGGTTCTGATTGCATTAGTTGTCATTCTAGAGAACTCGTGTAGTGCGTCTCCAGCCTTAGAGATCAGAAGGAGCAACAGGAAATATGCTGCAGTGATGCGAGCCGTTGACTGGAGGGGCAAACTGGTATCACATCCAAGATGCAATACCAACCCCTGCTGACGAGGCAGTGAGCAGGGAACTTTGCATGAATTTTCATGAATTGAAAAATATTCTTTATGCAGGTGTGACCGTGGGGTGGGAGGATGGGGGTTGTGGTGAGTAGGCGTGAACGAGGCATTGAATCAGAGGCCCCGCAGGGTGTGTCAGCGTAACGGTTACCTGTGTGGGTGCTGGCAGGAATAGCCACCCTTTTCCTTATGACGAAGTCCACCACTGCATCCACATAAAATACAAAACACACAAGCAGAGGTCAGCCTCAAGGCAAGGAGCTCTCCCGCGACCAAGGCTGGGTTTCTCAAAAGCGTTTTAATGATATTTCTTGCTTTCTTGCATGCAATTATTCAGCCGGTTCTTTGGCCTGACCATAATCAAGCTACCAGGTAAAAAAAAATTGCCACATAACAATCAGAAAAATTGCTCAACAGGATGATGACATGTTGCCAATTTTGGGCAGCATCATCCTCAATGACCTTAATGAAGAATTATTGATTTGAACCGATTTCTTTACTGATTCCACTAAGAATTATGACCATATTACAATACGTTACACGACTCCCATTCATTTAGCACTGGCTCATAATTCTGTCTTAATTTATAGATTCACCTGGCCTAATTGCCCTCTATAGCATTTAAAAGACAGGAATTACACTTTAACACCAAAATAATCTTTCCCCTCAGGAAAGCCTTTGGAAAAACAGCTTCCATTCATTTTTAATTAGAGATTGTTTTCCTGCTTTTTAGTATTCTGATCACACCTCTGCAGATTAGTACTCTTTGACAAAACTAGCAGCAAAGAGCAATCTAGTTCCTGCAATCAAATCTGGATTTAATCATAATCAAGGCATTTTCTGAATGTGCTAATGTCAAGTGAGTATACATTTTCAATTTCCTTTCATAAATAAAGTTTCTTTGAACTTCACCTACTAGAGCAAAACAGTTGTGGGACAGAGAAAGTCAATAAACATGAGATCAGGTGTAACAGGTGTGTGCGCCAACAAATTACCTTGCCGCTTGTGATGTGTGGGACCAAAGCCTGAACTGGAGCTGGAACTGGCCGGACTGGGCTGTTCTGACTGGGAAGAAGAAGAAGACTTTTGAATTGAAGCTGCTGCTAGCCAATATTATGTGCAGATATTTAATATTTTTAAATGATCATTTTCCTGCCCCCCCCGCCTCATGAATAAAGATATTTACAAAGACTAAAGCAGCCACATAGAAGTGTGGAGGCACACACAAAACCTTCTGTAAAACAATGGGGGTTCCATATTAGGATTTGCAGGATCGGAAAAATGTAAAAATCACTCTGATCACTGATCAACCGGTGTAATTGTAGTCATCAGTTAGCTCATCCTAGCTCAGGTTCCTGCCGATGGATACTAGCATCCTGCCTACATGTCCTATTCTCCTGGTCTACCTGCTTCTGTCCACACTGGTCATGTTTGTCTGTGTGTGTGTGTGTGTGTGTGTGTCTCCTATCTGTTCCAGGCTGCAGCCCGGCAGAGTTGGCGTCTGCGTGGTCCCGCCTCCTAGGACGATGCTGACTGAGCATCGTTTGCGTTCTCCTATCTGGGCAGTGTTGGCGCCTGCGTGATCCCCTAGTCCTATGATGACACTGACTGAGCTGCTGTTTGCTGTGATGCCCCATCAGATCTGGATGTCCCACCATAATAAACTTTCATATATTGTGTATACTCTGCTTGCCCAAACTCGGCATCTATTGCAGCCCAACTGTCCTGGTAGAGGGATCCCTCTCTGAGTAGCCCCTCCCAAGGTTTCTCCCAATTTTCCCTATAAGGTTTTCCATGTCCTCTGTGAGGGTCTAAAGCTGGGGGATGTCGTGTACTAACCATTTATTGTTTCTCATGTTGGGCACTGTGAAGCCCTTAGAGACTGTAACAGTGATTAAGGGCTATACAAATAAATGTGATTTGATTATTCATCTCACCATACAAGGATATTTATTCATTCACTATACATATTAGGCCTTTATTATTATTGTAGTAGGAATATATCAGTAGGGTTTCAAAGGGGAGACTAAAAACTGATATTGAGAAGGGATCAGTATATTTTGCAATCATAGAAGAGAGTAGTGGCCAGGCAGCCACACACACACACACACACACACACACACACACACACACACACACACACACACACACACACACACACACACACACACACACACACACACACACACACACACACACACACACACACACACACACACACACACACACACACACACACACACACACACACACACACACACACACACACACACACACACACACACACACACACACACACACAAGAAGCCATTAAAGTTAATTGTAATTAATTTGTTTACGTTCCTTCCTGGTGAACCTCAGAAGGGGACGGATGCGGACTGACGCGGAACAATACCGCACTCCCAGAAGAGTTCGGCTCTTCGGCCAGGGCAGTGATTTATGAGGCTAGTTGGAAATGTTTTCCGACTGATAAGGCTCAGTCCTCAATACACTGGCTGTAAAGACACCAGATTGTTAGGGGGGAGAAAAAAAGATGCCAGAATAGGTAGAGAAAAGTTCCTTAAGGTGGAAAACGCAAGTGATGGATCTCTATCTGATATAGGCAGTGTTTTTGCTGTGTTGGATTCATTTGTATGGCAATGATGGCAGTAACAAAAACCTATGTATGAATTAGTAGGTAGAACTACATATATTGGACTCATATTGTCTATATTGTATAATGATCAATACTACACTGGCTGTCTATGGGAAATCCTTAACCAGAATTTAGAATGTTGCCACAAAATATTCCAAAAATATCAGTATCAGCTAGGGGTGCACAATATATCGGCGACCACATCTGCTGATGTGATTTTTTCGGTATCTGTCCAATGAGCAAAACTGGGCCGATGTGATCAACCGATGATTATTTCTCTGTCTAGTCGCGCGTTTTGTCTTTTTCAGCCACACAGGATTTGTTTGGGTACTTGCACATGCCGTTGACGCAGCACAACAGCATTGTGGGCTAGCTGTCTACAAACCTAAAGTGAACCAATGTGAGCGGTCTGGGTGTTTTTCCACGGTGTCACAAGAAGACACCAGGGTTGCAGTATGCAATACTTGCAAAGGCGAAGTAATGCGAGGAGGATGCCGGGTCAAATCCTTCCACACTACCAATTTGATCGACCATTTGAAGAACCGTCATCCACAAGTGCCATCCATATGAGGAACGAGTCACTGCTAAGCAGCCAAAAACCATACCACCAGCAGCAACGGTTGGTAGCCCAATACAGCAAGCACTCAAAAATACAAAGAAATTTAACAAGGACAGTGCAAAGGCCAAATCAATCACAAACAAGGTAATGGAGATGATTGCGCCATTACCTTGCCAATTTCCATAGTGGAGGACCGAGGATTTCGACACCTGACAGAGTTTATTGAACCACTCTACAGCCTTCCCAGCCGACGTTACTTCTCCGATGTATCCACATATATCCACAAGTTCTTGCACAGAAATGTGACTGACATTAGCTTTACCACTGACATATAGAACTCAGACATTAGTCAGATGAGTATGTTAAGCCTTACTGCTCAACGGATCGATGACAGCTTTGAAATAAAGAGTTATGTTGCACGCGCAAGACTTTCCTGGTTCGCATACTGGGACTGCTATGGCAAGTGCGTTTGACGGCATGTTTGCTAAGTGGGACATCCCGAAAGAGAATGTGCACATTGTGCTTCGAGACAATGCACGAAATACAAAGAAGGCAATAGACAAGTGTGGTGTTAAAAGCCTGGGCTGCATGGCTCATACACTACAGCTAAAAGTAAGTGAAGGAGTGTTAAGCTAGCGGAGCATCTCTGACTGTGTGGCTATTGGAAGGAAAATGGTCGGACACTTTAAGCACTCTCAACTTGCCACCTCTAGGCTGAGACATACAGAAAGAGTTGGGCATGAAAACCAAGATGCCACAGCAACACGTGGCAATGACATGGAATAGTACTTTCTATATGATGAAAGGTCTGCAGATAATGAGCTCCCCGCCTCTCTCAGCGCACACCAGTGGGGCCTCATTGAAAACATGATCTTGCTTCTAGCTCCTTTCGAACAGTTGACGAGAGAGATAAGCTCATACTTAGCTACGACTGCTGATGTGATTCCCTCTGTTGTGGCATTAAAACGTTTGCTGAGCAGCTGATACAGATCACGGGGTCCAGACAGCAAAAAGCACTATACTCAAAGTTGTGAACGACCGATTTGGAAGTGATTTCTCCGAGCCATTGTATTACTTGGCAACAATACTGGACCCAAGGTACAAAGACCTGCTATTTTGATGCAGACACTAAACAAGAGGCAGGAAATATGCTACACAAGCAGGTGGACAATATGACGCGCAGCAACAGCGCCACAGAGACACCTGACGACAAAGAACCGCAGGGAAAAAAAAGATGCGTGCAGAAAGTGATGGTGGTGGACAGTCGCTGTTGGACATGGAAAACGCAACCCTGGAACAGCAGGCAGGCCTGGCAAGCCGAGTTTAGCAAAATGTTGTCAAGTTCCTGGTGAAGCTACAAGTTGTAAAAGTAGCCTAAAGCTAACACTGTTCGTTACTTTAGTTGTTTTTTTATGGTGCCCTGTATCTTGTTGAGAAGAAACCATGATTTAATGGCTTGTCTAAATGTTGGGAAATACATTTTTTTCCCCACTTCACAGTATTTACATGTGTGATCAATTCAGTATGTACAAAATGTGTTTTATACAGATCATATTGATATCAGTGAATATCGGTTATCGGCTATAACAAAAATAATATCGGTATCGGCCAAAATTCTCATATTGGTGCATCCCTTAGTATTAGCCATCAAAAACCTATATTGAGTGAACCCTTTGCAATTTGAGTTAATGTACGTTCTTATTTCAGTCTCCAGCACAGGCACAAGCACAAAACCCAATCAGGCTGCAGGGTTTGGCTGAGGCAGCATTGAGAATCATTCTACTAATAAACTATGTTGGGGCAAAAGCTAAGATTTACTAACATAGGTTACATGTAATAGCAGACTTAATAATAATAATAATAATAATAATAATAATAATAATGAAAAAAATCTACCTTCCACAAATATGAACAGAGATATCAAAACGGCATCATTTCATAAAGTCAAATAACTACCAAAGCAAAATAACTCATCCATGCCTGTGGTGAAGGGAAGAGAGGATTTCAGAGTATATCTGCCCATTTAAGTCTCTATTGCATTTAACATGCTATTGAAACCATTAGTGTTCAAATGATTACAGGCATACTCATTACAAAATACCCATCAAATAACAGCTAAGGTGGAACACCAGGTCGACGTTACTCATAATCATTTACTTGACAGAGATGAAGACACTTGCACTTTTTCAAGCGCTTCTTTAAAAACAGCTTTTTGTGTGTGCTTTCCTGTGGCTGATGCATGCATTACGTTTGAGGAGTAAGACAGTGAAGAGGATTGATCACCAGGATCAAACTGCAAGTGCCTTTCTATTAATGTCAAAGCACGCTAATAACAATGGTAAGAGAAAGTACACTACACATAGTGTAGCAAGGAAACTTGAGGGTGCAGGCTGTGTATATTTTAATGCGCAATACAAAAAGTAGTGCTCCAAAAATCCACCAATGAAGTGACTCCTAGTCTCACAAAATGACCGAAAGCACAAATAAAAAACACATTCTACTACTTCTTAAAGAACAAAAAGGTATGTTAAGTCCTTAATCCAGTCTGAAGTAATTTAGACTTTGTTGTCTTTATTTTAAATATATAGAATGATACAGTTCAGGTAATATTTTACCCCTAAAATGGATATATGGTGTTTTGGAAATTAACCCTTCAATTGATCATGAACTTGGGTGACCCCCTTCACCACACCAAGAAATGTTCATAGCCGAGTAAGAGGATGGTTTTTAAGAGTCCTTCGTCATTTTCTTTACTTCACTACCCAGAGGCATTGTTCTTCCTCACCCCTTATACTCCAAATCCCTCCATCACTTTAAACTGAACTATAGGGTGTCCAAGAATTCTGGAATTGTGAGGATAAATATCACATATCACAAAATTTCAACACTACGTTGATAGCGTTCAATTCTTGAACAAATGTGTTCTGTTCAACCGTATTGGAATAGACCGAGCTCTTGACAGTGGCAGTAATCAAAACAGATCTTCAACCAGATCCCAGTCCACCTAAAGTGGTTGACAAATCAAAACCCCTGAGCAAAAGTTGCTACAAAGCAAGCAAAGGTGACTTAGCAAAGCTTCTCAGTGACCACTGTATATTTTTGTCCATTTGTCAGGATGGCTGAGAGGTCTAAGGGACCAGGATTCCAGGATTCTAAGCAACAATGGCACCTATGTGTAAGAAATCTCCTGTGTTATCCCAAACCACAACACTCAAGGCTGGGGAGAATGGGCAGGGCTCTCCATTCAATTTCTAGAGGCGTGTGAGCCATCACAAATCAGGGGCGAGATAATCGCATCTCTGGCGATGGGGGATATAGCCACTTCATCTGCAGCCAAGTCTGCTAGTGTGAGCTCTTTCTTACCCCAGGCACTGACACTGCATCCTTGTTGCAATTTATGAGCTTTTCCCAGATCTAAAATCCCAGTTTGAAGAGGCAGGGAGAGCCAGAGAAGACTTAGAAGTTTGCCAGTGTAGAAGGAGAAAGAAAGACAGTGCTCATTTCTGTGCTAATTTTATCTTTATAGTTAAATTAACTTTTGGTGAAAAAAAACAAAAAAAACAAATGAATGAGTTTTTAGTTTTTACTGGTTGGGGCTTTGGGGCTACAAACTGCACAAACCCACACAAAGTGTGGGACAGAAAAGTCCACTTGGATCTTGGTATGCAACAGAGACTCAACAGGAGGCCACAGCAAACCTGAGAGTTGCCCCAGAATAATAAAAGAAAAACTGGAGAACAGAGAAAGATTTGCAGAAGAAGAGACATGAGAGAAAAAGAGAACTGAGGACAAAAGGCAGAGCAACTTCAATGGTCATCACCTCCCGCCAACTAACAACACACAGCTGGTCTATTGGTTTATGGGACAGCTTCTTCAGAGTGCCATAAATCTCACCACCACTCGGTTTTAGGGCTTTTGTCCTGCCTTGCTCTAAGCCACCAAAGCAGTCCTCTTCAAGGACGATAAACAGTCTTTAGTAGTAGTTTACTCACATCAATCTGGGCTCCTCTTTTAACTCGGCACAGTCGAGACAGCCAAAAAGACGGATGCCTGTGGACTTGGCCAAGCTGATCAAAACGCCTTGGTTTGCTTGCTGATTCAGCAGAGGCTGAACCAACAACATCATTTTAATCTGAATTAAGAAGCCTTTTCAGTTTGACATTGTAGGTTAATGCAAACAATGCAATTCCTTGAAACAGAAATGCTGTGGCTCGTAAACACAAACTTAACATTAATTTGCCAGTCCTTTGTCACCTTAGAGTTAAGTCGGTTCGAGAACAAGGTGGGAAATGTCAAAGTCAGCACACGTATCTTCTTATTGGGTGCAAAACATAAAACCTTTCTCAGTACATTGTGCCCATTAAGCTTCGTTATAAAATATGGAATATATACATCCAGGATGCAATTAGATCCTCATAAGCATTGACAAGGCCAGGTATTAGCCATGTTTGTATACAACTTTCAAATTAATTTCAAGCAACCTTTAGAAATGTTTCACCTGAGTTGAAGCCAATAAACGGCTTCCTGAGCATAGCTGTAATGAAAAAACTGAAAAAAGAGAGTCAAGAATCAATTGGAAAGTTGTTGTTCTTTAGTGTCAGCCAATGTTGGTCATATTTCATGCTTCCCTTTTAAGATTAAAACTCAATGGTCATACAAGTGCAAAAAGAGATTTATACACGGGAGAGGTGGCGCTATGCTATTTCTGGGAGGTCGTGGTGGACCTATGAACCTTTGGATTCCAATACATAGGAGTGATACCCATTGAAGCCTTGGACACCTGGTGTAACTGTTCAACAAAAAGTGCTAAGGTTTAAACAAACTTGTGCAGGTGACAAATCACTCAGCATATGCCCACATCCTTGCACTGAACACCCAGCCTGTTCAAAACAAGGTCCTCGGTGCGACCACCAGCCTGCATTCCCTTCGTTTCATCACCTACTCCACGCTTCCTCCCTTCTGCCATTTCTGCCCCAGTGCTCGGTGGAAACACAAAGATCAAACAAGTGGTCACATGAGAAGTGTGAGTGGTGCTATGGGCTGGGCCGGCACTCGGCCACCAGGGTTGCTAGCCTGGGGAGAATGAGGCACCTGGCATTCGTCTCCACTTGTCCTGCACCTCGCAACCCATTTACAACGAGCTCCACCCCCAGTCCCCCTTTTGGGAACGCAGAGCAATACTAGCGCAACCAGAGATGCAGGCACTAAAATGCATTTACATATTGCTCTTATAAAGCACACACCGTTTCTGCTAGTGCTAGCAGCCTCTAAATGATAATTCCTCTGCTTACCCAAGCAGCTCCTAAAGAGAAAGACACACAAAGAACCAAGGGAGAGGTTTGCCTAAGTATTTGTGTAGAAATAAATACACCATGGGTATAAAAGAAAACTGCTAAAAGCATGGCGAGTTTGACAATGAACCTTTCTGCCACAATTGCATAAGGTTCGCCCCTTTTTTCTTCTTACAAGCAAGCTAAAAGATTCAAGGGGAACTCTAAGCTATTCATTGCCTCCTCTCCCCATTCTCCTCAGGTGTTGTAAAACCATAAATCTTTCTTGTCTACTGTTTGGCTTTAAAACAACCCTTCTTTATGGGGGAGGTTCTCCAACATAATGCGTGAGGACTTAGCAACCCAGTCAAAAGCCAGCCTATTCATGAAAAGGTCTACAGATGAGTTTCTCTTATCCTCTTGCACTGGTAGTCAAAAAGTCATAATGAGTCATAGTGCAACCATTTTCAATCATTTAACACAAAATGTCTAAAAGGTACAGTATAAAAATTCTTTAACTTTAAACCATTAAACTAATCAAATTCTGATTCATAGGCACTAGGCAACAATTAGGCAACTGAATTATATCCTGTAAATGCTCCTCAAATTACCAGCAAGTGTTGTCTACTTCCTGTTTGGCCACCCAGACAAACGCAGCTGAACACCCACCAGGTTTATTGGTGCACATCTTTTTCCCAATGCCCCCCCCTTCCAGTTCCCTGGAGCCCACCAGACCTCTGTTAAAAGGGATTCTATCCCAGTTGGTCATTTGATTTTACAGCCCTTCCATGCTGAGGAAGGATTGACCACCAACAGATCCCCTTGTCTTAAAATCAAAATTGGATATCCTCCCAGCAGCCCAGCCCTTCTGCTCTTTTCCCAGTAAAGCACCCTGAAAGCTCAAATCAGGAAGTCCAAGATGCTGAAGTGCTACAAAGGCCAGACAGCTGCTTCATTATTTATCCTCCATGATTATATGGGGGATGTGGGCCACTTTAATGCAACCATATACAGCCATGAAATCAGCTGTTTGGTTGGAATGAAAACCTGCAAACTCTTTGGCCTTGATGGCACAAGGTTGACAACCGATGATATGTCACCTATAACCTTACAACACTTACAACTAAAACACTTAACATCCTGTACTGATCATTTAGACAAAAGTCATCTTTGAGTGCACCAAAACAACCTTCTAATATTCCATAAAAAAGGTGCTCCACTTACATCTGATTTGGTGGACATATCCTCCATGTCAGAGTCATTAGGGTCTACCAACTCCTGAAACGGTGGCAGCGTTGGCGCTTTCCTGCGCTCTGCCTCTTCGCCTTCTGGACGCAATTTACCCGGCCGCATCTGTGATCTATCCTTCAACAGTTTCTTATCCGAGTGTTGGGCATCTAAACCAGACGTCTGCTTCCCCGATAAATCCACAAAGCCCTTTTTGCGCTTTTTGGTCACATGATCGTCACTGTCAGGGACATGCAGGCGTTTGCTGAGCCCCATACCATGTGAGATCCCCTCAGTCCGGTGCTCCTTGGACAAGGACTTGGGCTCCTTGAAGCCCATCTTAGGATTTACATCTCGAAGTGGCTGGTTCTCTTTGGGTTTCCTGGAAGGTTCTTTGGGGGCTTTGCTGGGTTCCCAGCCAGAGTCTCTGAAGGCACTTTTGGGCTCTTTCAAGTCTTTTGGAGGCTTCTCTTTGTGGTCCTTGGAGGGTTTGTGGAGTTTGGAGAAGCTGCTGCTGTTGGTGCTGGTGGTTGTGGGCGTGGTGAGAAGAGTAGTACTGCTTCCTTTGGAGCAGTCCTGTGGATCAAAGCCAACAAATTAAAATGCTATATTGCAGGAACATATCCCAAATTACAAAGGACTGTACAATTAGCAGGCTTTTGCTTCTTGTTTTTTAGTCTAGATCATGGCTTCTAAGCTACGCGATAGCATGTTGACAAGTGTGGTAAGTGTGGTATGGGTGGGCTGAAGTCACTCAGGAAAAAGGCCAGGAAACTCTTATGAGGTTCTGTGTAATTTTCTAAATTACACAGAACCTCATAAGATGAGGAAAAAAGGATTATGGTAACAGGGAAGACTGACAGGGTCAGTGGGAAAAGATGACAGGACATAATTAGCTAGTATGAAATGCTGGTGTGACATAGGGGCATAGAGCTGTGATAATAGCTGGCATGGCGCCATCTTTTAAAAACACTTCTTTTTTGGTTAAACTTCTTCTTTAAAAAAAAACAACTTGCTTTTACCTAATTTCTATGGAATTAGGTAATTACCTAATTAACTATGGAAACCATCTTTGATTGACTTTCACCTTGTGTCCCCACTGTCCAGCTTTGAAATGACCTTTTTTCTTACAATTTGATTGACCTACCCTTCTGCGCTAGAATGTTTTGATTTATTTTTGTATTTTATTATCATTTATCCCTGTTCTCAGCCATTTCTTTTTTACTCCGGTGAAGCATTTTGCAACTGGTTTTTGATAAGTGCTATATAAATAAAGTCATTATGATTACTATTATTAGAGCATAACTGAATCAATAGAGAATGCAAGCACCAAAACAACCCACGATTTCTTAATATATGAAAAATATAGTTCATTTTCCTTACACTGATGTTCATATATAATAAGGAGCATAGAACATGTGTTGTTTATTTGATTATCACATTGTAGTTTATGTTGTGTTGTTTGGTGACTTTGTACTGCACTTTAAACTTCATGTAGAACTTCTCAAATGGGTACTTCGCAGACAACAAAGTGAGCAAAAACTAGACAACTAGGACACTTTCATCTGCAGCCTTTTACAAATTAGAAAATTTCCACACCACTCTGCAGTTTGTCATTACCATCGATGGAAAGAGGTCCAAAAAGGGTCTTCCCAGGCCCTATCGATGGGCTTTAAGAGCAAACTTAGGACTTCTTTTGTCTAGTGATGAGCCGCCTTAAAAGTGGCACGAAGGGCAATGTGGAGATAGGAGGAGGAAATGTGTTCACTCCAACGACGGGGGTCGTTTTTCCCAGGGTCGCACCTCCAGCCCCCTTGTCAATATTTCATCAATGCAGTAAACCCATTAAAGCAGTCTAGACGGCGGGGTGTGTTACGACTCTGCCCAACCACCTCTAAAACCTTTCATTTTGTCCATCTGCTCGTGACCCCGGGACCTCAGGATGTAAAGCTGACGGCTCCACTCTAAACTCCAGCATGCCCCTCCAACCCAGACAACTTTCTTACTTGGTTCTCTCCCAAGGAAACTAGACATAAAAAGCGGTTTTATCTCCCAGAGGTTTAGTGCTCTGGAAGTGAAACACAGCGTCTTATACAGCCATGATCAATTAACTGATCACAAAAGCGTAAGGGTTTTAATAAACCTGTCAGCAGGTTAGTAGGTCTGCCAAGTACATGTATAACTATGAATAGGCTATAATAATGAATCGCTAGAGTGGAACTGAAAACAGCTGATGAAGAAATTACTTTTTATAGGAAGATAATCTTTTCAAGTATACTACAGAACTGGATTATTCAGCATAGTATTTGGAACTACAACAAATATTTTTTCCATAATAAAACCTCTAGTCAAACAAAAAACATTGTGATGATATAAATGTACAGAAAGACAGCAATGTGTTAGCCATGAGACATTGGTGGACAATGATGGTAGAATAGCTATCTCTGTGTGTGTGACCTCCTGCTCCACAAGTAATTCATCACACACAGTCTGTTTAGATTGGAAACTGTTTCCATGTGCAATGGGCCTCATCTAACCCGGCTCTTAAATGACACCATTTAGAGGGACTAAAAATAACACGTAATGGAAGCAACATGCCAGTTTATTGACATACATGATTTAGTGCTGCAGCAGATAATGCCTCAAAGCACCTATCTGTGACCCGGTAGATATCAACGGCTTGCTTTGATGCCAAGCTTTCATGTCTCTCTCCCCCATCTCTCACAATTGCATACTATAGTAAAGTGGTAATGCCATGATAGTAATCTTCTACAAGACAGTATATGAAATTGTAATCTTCCACGCACATGAGGCTGCGGAAGGGCATTAAATCAAAATTATGAGCGTCTGCAAACCCACTGGTAGATCGAGATGCACAGCAAGTCTGTATGTGTCATTGGAATAAGTGCATGTGCCTGAGCGGCAGCCAAGATATATTTTGCTTGAGCCAAAAGTTGAATGTCTTTGAAATCCGGAGTTAAAATATCTTGGGACGTCTTTGAACCTGCCATATATGTGAGGATTAGGGCCTGGAGACTTTGAAGGAGTAAAAGGGTCTCTGGTACGGGTGGGGAGCAAGCAGAGAGGGTGATTTAGCTCCAGGCTGTACCTGGAAACTCAAACTGACCTTTGACCCGTGGAAGCTCTTGCTCTTCTTTGGGTCGGAGAGGGTAGATGTAAGCGAGCTGTTGGGAAGCGTAGGCAGCTTCAGGTGCTGGCCGAAGAGGGAGGTAGAGCCCTCCTGCATTACCATCACCTGCCAGAGGGACAGCGATATACAAGCCCAAATTATGACTATTCTTTATGCGACTAGTTTCAACAGTTCATAACAGGATACATGGATGGCAGTTCTGTTGTTCAGAATGATAAACAAATGCAGAAATCTTTTAATAAATACATTTCTTAGTGACAAAAGAGCATTTGCAGCGTAACATGGTCTAGTGGGCAAAATACACTGATTCAAAAATATTCACCACTTTTGGTATTTTATGATAACTACAAGGAAACCTGTGCAAACTGCAAATTAGCATTGGAATACATGTGCATGCATGTTTCATATTAAGAGGCTCTGGTGTGTTCTTTCTTTCTATCTAAAATAAATGTAATTATTGGTTATATCAAGGGGTCTGGTGTGAACTAAGGGATGGCTTTTGGTTGACTCGAGGAAGACTCAAGGACGGCTGGTGGAACAGCGCACTGCCATCTTCAATGCCAAGAGCAGCAAATGTCTACAAAGCACACATTCAAACACCTAAAGCTGTCTGTTATTGCTGGAATCCCCTTGCAGACAGTCATTACATGGCTAGTATGACGGCAAGGAGGTGCTAGTAAAGGAAAGACGGCACAACTACTTCAGTGGGTCTACATGTGAGTGTGCTGGTACATGAAGATGAAGAAGATCCCCAGGCGGGGGAAAAAAGTCCAAGTGTAGACATAAGCACTGTTATCGTTACATGCAAAGCAATTTCAGCCCACTTTAAATTTATAGTCCATGCGTGCGCCCGATAAGCTTGTTTCACCCATGGGCCCCAAAGCATGTCAGATATCTTACTTTCGAGTCTTCTGAGCTTCGTTTGTGAGGATCCCGTTGCTGTTAAGAACAGAAAGACAATATTAGTGAACTAGACGGTGATCAGCTACAGTCTAGCTGTGTATCCTCCTAACGGGACCAAAAAAGCGTTGCCAAATTCATTAAGCTATGTCCAGGTCTGTGTGCCTGTTGCCAAAACCATTCCCTTGAAAACCAATGTACATTTTATGGATATCGTCATGTGTACAGCACACCAATGATTGGTATGTTGCCGGAATAGGGAGGGGGGTGGCGCACGTTATTGCACATTGTACATTAGGTCATAGACCTTTAGGTAATGAGAATCTACCCCTGATAACTAGGAATGTGGGTTTCAACATGGTCTATGTCAGCACTTGAGTTTTCCTTGAGGCTAAGAAGGGGGTGGAGGGGAAAGTAAATACAGAGCACTTAGCTCCAGTCATAAAACCTCCAGACTGCAGGGGTCCTCTGGCTGGGGGCCAACAGACTGCCTGCACCCGACACTAAGGTAGCAAATAGAGGTAAACCAACACCAGTTTATCAGAAATAATATGAGGATGGAGTGCTTTATTAAGTAGATTGCTAGTATTGGCCTATAAATAAAATAATGATGATAAATGCTCATAAAATAGTAGACGCACCTTTTAACAAAAGGCTAGAGAATACAGCTTATTTTATAAACACTGGTCGAACAGTTTATTGGCATCCTGTCAAAAACAACTTACTCTGAAACACAGTGGTTAACACAGTGGTTCTCAATCCTGGTCCTGGAGTACCACCGCCCTGCTGGTTTTCACCCTAATCTATCACTCTATCTAACCAGGGACTGATTTATACCTGGAATGCAAGGTGAATGCAATTAACTGCCACAGCAGGGCTGTGGTACTCCAGGACCAGGATTGAGAACCACTGGGTTAACAGATCAAATGTAATCGGTTAGGTCTAATAAAATGGCCTGCATAGCCAAGGCTTCCTCCTGCTGAAAAGGTTTCATATTGCACCAAAGCTCGTGTTGTACTCCTATCATGACAGCTTGATTTGCCAATCGGACTATCAGTAATCAGGATCCAGATACAGATCGGCGCAGCTCTGGTAGCAACAGCCAACTGAACCAGCGTTAATCATGAGTTAAGCCCTCTTGTCAGTCCACAGCTATCAATTAAGCATCATCCTGCATGTATAAATTAAGGTCCAAGTTCTCGCACCTACAAGTGTTTCAGGACTTTCATCCAAACCTATCTACAACATCTGTCCTTATTTCAAAAGGCATCTAAGACTACAGAGCAAGTGTAAAAAGTGTCGTATTACTATATAAACACTACGGACAATAAATACATGCAGGTCATCAGGGTACCTTTGGGGTACATCTAGGTTTTCCTGTAAACCACAGGTGCCTGATGAAGGCATAGAGCTGAATCTTGGCGAGAAAAATATTTTTCATCATTTCTTTACAGGATTAAAGTTATCAATTTTTACTAGATAGGAGGTAGAAGTTTGTGTACTTCATGACAGTCTGCCAAAATTGTAAAACATTTCATTAGATTTGGTTCATTGATGATCTAAAAGTCCATGTTCTGAGTTTGTACCCTGCTATAGGGATGGGCCAGCGGTAACCTAGAAGTGAGAGAAGCCTCAAACAAATACTGTCAAGTTGCATTTGAGCAATGCATTTAAACCCCCAACTAGAAAACTGTGGTTGTTCTGGGCAGCTCCCAGTGTGAATGTATGGAACTGTATAAGTGTAGCAGGGTGTTGCTGGAAAAGAGCACGGAGCTCATGGTGACTTTCCCTGGACAAATAAAAGGAAAAAAAGGGGCTTCAGAGCAAAGCGTCTGTGTTGCATTAAGAAACGTCAGTCACTCTCCATAGCTTCCTACTTCCACCTTTAGATGTCCCAGCCTCCCCCCCCCTCCTACCCCTCCGGCTTTCAGCAGCTTCCTACGAAACTCCTCCGTCGGGTTGTTGAAGGTGAGCTTCTCGCAGCGCAGATGATTGACAGGCGGGTGGCCGTCCAAGTGTAGGAACAGGTCGTAGTCAAAGCGAACTTTCTTCGGTTCTTCCTGAGGGCAGCGGTGGTCCATACACAGAGGGAAAAGAGGAGGAACAGTCAAAACCCCAGGTAATTAGAACTTCACCGTTATGATCTCTTTTCATCAACTCCATTATATTGCATTACACACAGTCCATATTCTTTCCCAGTTATTCAACGCAACAAGTAACTATAAACATGGTCTGAATTAGAGGTGACATTAAAGGGTAATTCCGGGATTTTTCAACCTGGCCTCTATGTCCACAAAATCGCTTTTCATACCTTTAAGTAGATCCCAAAAGTTTCTGAGTTATTATCCAAATGTCTGACAACATTATGGAAAGGGTCACTACAGAAACAGCTCGGAAAACAACGGTGAAAAGGATACGAAGATAGTTTATGGAAGCGAGAGGGTGAACCAGCTGCTGCAAGTTCTAGCAGTTCCTCTACGTAAACTCAAAACTCCTCTCTCCGACTCAGGTATCAACCGTAATTGACATATCAGACATTTGGATAATAACACGAATAACAATCTGAGCCCGTCCGTGACAAAAACAAGCACTTTTAGTGGACGTACTTTGACCGGCCGAGTATGCCTTTACGGATTACGTTGCCACCATAGAGCCGCCGTTACGCGACTGCCGGTTGAGCCGATGGACCGGAGAAACTCAGAAACTTTTGGGATCTACTTAAAGGTATGAAAAGCGATTTTGTGGACATAGAGGCCAGGTTGAAAAATCCCGGAATTACCCTTTAACAAAGAAAGAAGACAAAAAATGTCTAAACGCTCCATGATGCAGAGCCACATTGGGTTGGGTTAGACTAGTCAAGCCCCACCCATGATGCATTCTCATTTGGGTAGTTAATTTAATGGTACTTTGTAGGCCATTTTTAATTTTCTTGAGGATTACCTCAAGAAACCTCTGGCTGTTAATTTGACAGAAAATAGCCCATAGCCGTAACAGTTTTAACAGTTTCATGTTGACACAGCTAATTTCTCAACCCCCAAAATGCATTATGCTGTTTTGGACCGTTTGATTCGGTCATGGTAACATTTCTTCTGAACTAATTCATTTACACATGAATTCATTTACACATTATTTACACATAATTGTGTAACCTACATTGTGGCAAAAAACATTGGACTCTTTCATGCTCCCAGATATTTTACCATAAATCATAAATCTTTGACCCAAATAACTCCTTCCTGTTAACTTTTACGTTTGGCGTGGTCTTGTTAGACCAATGAAAACATGTCATGGGGCTTGACTGGTCTAGCCCAACGAGAAGGTCATGCCCTGTCCAACTTTTTACTGAAACTTGGTCATTAACACTCAAATTGTATGCCTGATCGCTAAATCAAATTGTGATGTATTTTTATTTTACCTCATTTTTAAAAATAAACAATACTGTTGGTGGTAGCTTGGTAGAATTATTAAATGTACCTTATTTCTGAAGTAAACTTCAATGGGCAAGATGAAGCCTGCGTATCCAGACTCCTCCACTTTGTATGGTGGATCCTTGCACACTGCAATGAAAGAGAAAATCGGTTCTTCACTTGGATTATGGAAAAAAAGCACAAAAAAAAAGCCATCGACCTAGAAATCAACACGACTGGCAAATATAAAAACTGACACAATGTGAGCTAATTAATTCAGTTCTATAGAGTGCAAAACAGCAGTCCTCCCCTGACCGCTCTTGAGTGTGTATTAAGTAGGTTTGTGTGTACTTGTGTGTTTATTAGTGGTGTGTGTGTAATCAAGGCCTTTTTATTTCATTGTGTAATTTAATGGTTTGTGAAAACTAAAGCCTAGCGCTAACAAACACCACCCGTAGACCCAGCTCAGAAAGTAGCACTCCATTCACAGAAATAGGGCTCATCTAAATAATTTCCCCGTGAAAATCAGGGGTAAAAATGTATGAAAGCATATCTGACTTTTGCCTTTGCTTCAGAGGGTCCTACAGTGTGAAACCTATCACTGCCAGTGAATGTATGGAGCCAGTAAGCAGTTTTAGTGGCTCACAGGATCTCATGGGATCTCATTAAGGACAACTCCCATTTCCATCTCCCATTTGATGCATCAATTCCAAAAATTGTGGCTTAAATTAGAGGCAGCGATCTCAAAGCTTGGGAATCCAACCAACTCTTGACAACTCTTCCCAGCAGGCCTTTTAAGACAAACAACCTGTACTAGAGCTCAGGGGTTCTTCCCTGGAGATGTTTGTTTACCAGCCTCCATCCCATAGGACTTTGCAGAAAGAGTAGCAATCAAGTCTATGCATGTGGTGAATGTGTTTACTCATAGTGGAACACCTTAAAGCAAAAGCCTTGCATCTAGCTCTGTGACACAATTCTTAACTTTGATTTATATTTAACACTCCAGCACAAACTTGCACAGAAAAATCCTATTTGGCCCATTAGAGTTGGGATATTACATCAGCGATCACGACTTGCCGGCACTGACTGAGAGGTGGCTGACAATGCCCAGGCACTAGAAAAGCCATTTCTGGCTATTATTCATTAGGCTTGAACCAATATCTGTCTTGAAAGCTGATCCTGATATCGGTATTTTCAGATTGAAGTTGCCAACTTTGTGCATATATATTTTTTGCACCCAAGTATTCAATGTTGCCCCCAGATTTTTATTTGTCAGAGTGGAAGAAATCTTAACAGCATTTACACTACACTAAAACTCTATTGGGAGGAATACTAATGAAATTATTTTGAGTGGTTTTACATGAAAAAAATAAAATAATAATTATATATATATATATATATTTTTTTTTTAAAACTTTTCATGTAAACCCATATATATAAAAACATAATAAGTTAATGAATAAATTAAATGTACAAAGAAAGTTAATGTCACTGCAGGTTTTGAAGACCAGGTTGTTTTTATGTAGCTGTGGTCAGGGAGGAACAGGGAGGTCATATCAGACGTGGGCGACTTGACTGGCCGACATTCCATATTTAATAAAAGCCAATATCGGCTTGATATATTGGCAAACACAAATATTGGTCTAATCCAATTATAATAGTTAGTTTAGTAGTTTGGTAATCAGAATACCAGATTTCAAACATTTTGAACATTGAAGTTTCCCAAGTAATAACCATTCTTAGTTTTACTAAAAGAGCTACCTGGGTGAAACTTGAAATTGAAATGCCAGGATTTATTCAGGCAGTGCTGACAATCTCCTTGAAATGGTCTTTTGTTGATCAAGGTTCCTCTTAAAACACACTGCATTGTAAGTATCGCACTTATGTTCGAGGACAGTCAAGAGTTCCTACACCTTTTTATACAAATATTAGTCAGCATCAATGTTGCAAAATGTCAAATTTTTTAGCATGTTAATGTCCAAGGTCTTATTGCTGGCTACAACTATCACTTAGGACCGATACCATCAGGACATTTCTGAACTGGGTTTTTATTCCTCAAAAGGGAAGTTCACTGGTTGGAAAAACAAATTAAACAAATATCTATGACATTTCCACAACTACATCTTCCAATTTCCATCATTCGTAAAAGGCTTGGAAAACACACAATTTTTGAACGAGCATCCCATAACCGTGGGAACTCTGACAGTCTCTTTCTAGTTGCAAAATGTAAGGCATGTTGGACAGATGACAGCCATGGTAAGCTGTAAAGTCCGCCACATTATAGTCTCAATACATTACATGAATGAGTATCTTGTGTTGCAAGTGAAGTGGATCCCTGTGTGCACACCCCATGGCAGTGGAGAAACAAACAAGGAATATCAAGCCTATGACAAAGGGAAGAAAGCCTGGGTCGACAATGTCCTCTTCAATGTGCCAATGAATTTTAAGCATGCCATAGCCTATTGAAAACATGTCTTCCAGCGATGCCAAAGAACTTGGAAACATCAACCATGACTACATCAAGCTAACCGTCACCACAGGAAGCTTATATTACACTGTGGCCCTGCCCCCTCCAGGGTGCAGGGATGACTGACAGCTGGGTTGGGTATGCTGAGGTCAACCTCACCGCTGGGGCTACGCCGTCCAAAACCCAATAACACTGCACAAATATTATGGGTCATGATTAATTGCCTGACTGGGTCAGGTTCAATTATAGACAGCTAAAAAGACTCCATTCACCACGGTGTCTTTATGCAGACCATGGCTGAGAAGGAGATGAGCTGAGCCACCCAGAAACTTCAAGGAAGAATGCACCCTGAAACACTAACACTATCCAAAAACAGCTAGTGGTAATGTATTTCCTAGAGTAGTCACGCTATTGCCAATGGATTTTGGTTGCAGAAAATGTTTCAGCGGTCTAAAACAAAACTGTAAATGTCAGATTTTCATGTTAGTCCCTCAGAAGTGCAACGGCGTCTTTCTAGAGCCATTTTACCCAGCATTCAATCATACAGAAAGAACCCCATCGTATGAGAGGCAGAGACACCAAATTCTCCAGAGTCAGTAGCCTCAACAGACCAAAATGCAATGTAGAGTGAAAAAACAGAGACCAGGGTTTGATTTCAATCATGCAAGTTAGGCCTACTGCAATACCCCTATCAGTAATGGCAGAGGGGGCATTTTATTGCTAGTCCAATCATTCAAATGAACTCTTCCAACCGTCATGATGCCTACTTCCTACACATATTTTTACATTAAAAACAACAAGAAATTAACCCATGTCTGTCTCTGACATGCCTAAATCCCCCTGAAAATGGCTTTTCAATGAAGTTGGGAATGTTTTGGGGCATATACCACTTGCTGTGGTTGTGTAAATCTCAAGCAGTAACATAAAACCACAAACAAAGTGTGCATCATAGCCTGATGATGGCAGCACCTCTGTAACCAGCTGTTTCATAAACAATAAAAAACATGTTGGGGATGCCTTTCTAAACAGAAAGCCAAATATGGGCTTTATTAACACATTGAAGAGACGGGGTGTAAAGGAAGGCTGCATGGATACTGTCCAAACTCTACAAGATAACCCAAGTTCTTCTGCAACCGAACAGAAATTCAATCTTTCCTTTTCCAGAGAAAACGGGAGCTTTATCCAAAGATGAGACGCACCCAGCGAATGAGAAGGAGGAGTTGCCACAGCATCTTGGCTGGGGTTCAGTAGTTCAGGTTGAAAAGGTTGCGGTTATATGAAAGAGCGTCTGAAAGGCAGAGATGCACAATACACTCATTGACCTGTAACAGAAAACTTGCCAATGATTACAGTAGCTTTGGAAGAGGGACAGAGGGCTTGCCTTTTACTACGGGCTCAAGGCACTGCACCCCCCCCCCCCCTTCCACCTCCCCTTGGTTTAAACCAAGATGCCAATCACAGAACAATGCCAGTCACAATGTATTTGCCCTTTCCACAGAGAGTGGTTTGTAATGAGGTCAAACTAGACGACAAGCTCGACTATGAAACAAAGAAATTTTGGGGGAGGAGGAAATCTTGTGGCTTAAATTTGAACTTCTGCTCATTGATTTCCTGTTAGTCCCTGTTCAAACTAAGGGAACCCCTCATCTCACCGCCACTGTTGGATGACTAGCATTTGTGTTGGTGTTTAGCTCAAGCCCTTTATTAAATGCAAAAGCTCCACATTCATTTCAAGAGCTACTAAAAATTCCTGAAGGCAATGAATGAAATATTCCCATTATATATCCATTTACTTCCAATGAGGTCCATGTATGAAGGAATAGGCTTCATCTGGCTTCACCAGCTTTACAGGTAACAGTGCATTTCAGAGGAAATAGAGCAGGAAATAGAGGACTAGTAAGTGACTGGTCAAGACATTGAGCATAATGATGCCCGCTTGCAGAAACCTCTTCTGCAGTCAGCAGAGCTTTCACTACACCGTAATGAGGTCTGCAGGTAAAAATAGTGGTGGAAAGAATAAAGGGTTCTGGATTTGTCCTCCTTCAGAGTACATGTTCAATGGTTAAGAGACCAGTGGTACAATTCACACCCAAGACAACATCTCCGGTTACCTCCATGTTCCAATCTTTTTTCAATGTCTGCTGCCAAAAGAATAATAAAAAAGAGGGGAAAAAAGCATTTTATCACCTTCAGTCCAAATGAAATGGAAATTAATTTCAAATAAGCTTTAAAAATGAAGACTGTTTATTCTGTAAATCTACAGCTGAAACATAGATTGATGCACTGCCTTTTACAGCAAGCGGTGTGACATGGACATTTTCCCTTTTCAGCAATGTCCAAGATTCAATTACTGTATTAGAAATGCTGATTTTTAAACCAACAGTCACTGAGCAACTGAAAAAAAGAAATGCCAGTAACTAACGTAATCGGATGAACTCACACTCCCCAATTCAGTTTATTCTCAACATGTAAAGTCAGGGTTTTAATACTGCCTGCTTTATCCACATTCAAGATTGCTCTTTTGGGCTGGAATAATAGCTTTGCCACGTGGGGCACATCTGTAGCTTGTCGATTTGCACTAGCTGAACAGATAAATGGCCATGCACCGAGACCCACAGCAGCAGCACATGCACCCGGAGCAGAATGTTATAATAATGTCATACTTCCTGAAACAATCCTCAATGGTAGGAGAGCACAGCGGTCGTGATTTGAGCTGCTCTACCTACGGCAGATGGGGAATAGCGGCTCAGTAGGGATGAGTTCACTGGTTGACTGGCCACAGTCCCACAAATGAGGTCAAGACTAATCTCTTAGGATCACAAAAAAAACAACTTCCAAAGTTGTGTTGCAAGTCATCTCAGTGGGTAACAACGGGTGGCAAGTCTGGACTGGTTTAAGGTGAAAGTGATCTGAAGTCGTACACGTAGATCAAATCTGAGCATTTATTTTCCATTTGGTGAAGCTGCGGCTGACCTGATTAGTCAGATTAATTACAGCCACTCAGTGTACAATCCCCCAAACACCAGCTTTGTCCTGACCTATGAAGACTATCCTACTTCAAAGCCTGGAAGCAGAGATTACAGGAAAATGCTAATCACACACACACACACACACAGACCAACGCAGCTAATGAGTGCACCAACACTAATCCCATCTAAAAGCAGGCCCCCACTCTTTATTGCCTTGTCTAAAAACACAACATGTCAATTGCCATAATTCAAGCACATGTATGTACAACTTGCCAAAAGGCTATAAGAGGTATATGCCCTCATACATGTCACTGTTATGAGAAAACCTTGTAACTCCAATATTGAAGACATTCTTGTTTGACCTTCAATAAAAGGGCTCCTCTAAGGGTTCAGAAAATTCTACCAGCCTTGGGCTGATGAAACACTTTCAGAACCCATTGGATAAACTAAAAAAACTACAGTAGTCAGCCTGAAATCAACTGTTTTTCTGAGTTCCTGAAAAGTTGACAGACGATTGAACACCAGCTTTGTGCATCTCAAAATCCAAATTAAAAACATAAATGTGCATGTCATCCCTCTTCTCTCACCCAATCTTTCCTATCTCTCTCTAACTATCAAATAAAAGACAAAAAAAAATAAAAATGTACTTGGACAGGCCACCTACATATTAACATTACAAGGGGAACACTGAACATATAACAAAAATGGCATATCATTAGTATTTGCTGAAATTACATTTTTAGGAATTCAGCGTTGAGACAAAGCAGCAATGCTTTGCGTTCTCCTGGCCTGGGTCACAATGGTCAGGGTCAAAAACAAACAATACATTTTACATCCAAGACCTAAAACACTAAAGTGTGAAGCCACACCTAACCACAGATGGGAATGGTGGGGGTGGGGGGTTTCAATGTTCCTGATGCCAGAGGCGTCATGGTAGCAGGTCTCAGACAAACAACACACTCAGTGGGATGAGGCGTTGCCTCCAGACTGATACCTCCCTCGAGATGCACTGTGTGTGTGTCTGGTGACATTTGCTGCAGCATCTTTAGTCAAGGGCTTTCAGAAACCCACCCTGATTACAAGTTATTCAACAAAGTCCTGATTACGAGGTATGAATGATAGTGTGACGTGATATGAAACAACATCTCAACGTTTCATTTAACAGTCTAGCATTAACTAATGCCATTGCAACATTAGCAGACTTTTATACTTCCATCTGATTATTGAGGCTACATTTCAAACTGCGACTCAAAGGAGTACAGATGCGTCATAGAATTATTGTCATTGTAGTTCACCAAAGCCTAGGTGACACTACACAATTTTAACACCGATTCTAGGCCTAACTGGACCATCCGAAGCATGTATCCTGTTGTGTGAAAGGTCTGCACCATGATACTGACCACTGACTGAAATGTGACAGTGACAACAGCTGATCGGAGATTAATTCAAAGGGGAAGGAAAAGAGAATGAACCAGAATAATTTTTAACAACTCAGTCACATAGCTTAACACAACTTATGAGTAAGATTCCCAATTCCACTTGCTGAACTCTTGATAAATTGCTATTTAATTTATTTGGAAAAATAAATCAATAAGAAATCGTTTTCATGAAGCAAACAGTGAATTGGCAGCTACTGGCAGTTTGACACTCACCCAGGGTTGGGTTTCTGCCGGCAGAAAGCTATTTCTGCCGCACGGCAGGCAGAAAGTGGCAGAAACTAGCAATTCCGGAAATATTGAAAATGTTGCAGCCACTGGCTCAGCAATTGAAGTAAATTTATAGTAAGATTGTGGGATGCTTCTTAAGGATTGCTAGTTG
Source organism: Hoplostethus mediterraneus (assembly GCA_034670385.1). Lineage (NCBI taxonomy): Eukaryota > Metazoa > Chordata > Actinopteri > Trachichthyiformes > Trachichthyidae > Hoplostethus > Hoplostethus mediterraneus. Next base: position 670,855 of record JAXDDW010000113.1, on the reverse strand, counting down.
AGAATTTATTAGGGTTTCAAGAACAGAGAAATTGGCAGAAACAACTGATTTGAAAAACACAATCAAGTTTATTTAGTTGATATTCATACAGCCAGGGTTGGCAGTTTCTGCCACTTGCCTTTTCCTTGCCAAAAGTTGACATGCTTAAATGGCAGTTGAGTCGATAAATTAATGCAGCAGTATAAACTCAGTTTTGATGTTATGCTGTATGAATATCAACTAAATAAACTGTTTTTCAAATCAGTTGTTTCTGCCAATTTCTCTGTTCTTGAAACCCTAATACATTCTCAACTAGCAATCCTTAAGAAGCATCCCACAATCTTACTATAAATTTAGGTTGCTGGTTCAATTGCTGAGTCAGTGGCTGCACCATTTTCAATATTTCCTGAATTGCTAGTTTCTGCCGGCAGAAAGTGTTTTCTGCCACTCTCTGCCTGCCGTGCGGCAGAAATAGGATACAGCATAACATAACATCATAACATCAAAACTGAGTTTATACTGCTGCATTAATTTATAGACTCAACTGCCATTTAAGCATGTCAACTTTTGGCAAGGAAATGAAGGAACCCAGTATAGTCAGTCAATCACTAATCCATTGTGATTAGGTGCACTACAATGTTGAATTCAATAGTCCACGTCTGTATGTCCTCTGAGCATCCTGTAACAGAGAATCAACTTTGCAGAACAGCCAATGAAATAAGTAAGTAACTGCCAATTTTGACTGAAATACATGGTCTACAGGACTATTTCTGCCATTTCTGCCAAAATGATGGCTGAAACATATTTCTGACCTGCCGGCAGAAACCTATTTCTGCCATGGCAGAAACCGGCAAGCGGCAGAAACTGCCAACCCTGCACTCACCAAATCCAAACACTGTTTTTACAACTAACTCTCAGGTTAGTAGTCTTTTCCCTCAACAGCAACTGGGTAATTGCCCAGACAAGATGAGGGGACACACTCTTACAGCAGCTAGCTAACTTCACTGCTAACAACTTGTAGTGGTATCAGACATGTGACCTTTGCCAACTAAAATTCCATTAGGTTTTTAAGCAACAATCTGTGATATTTTCATATAAATGAATTTCGGTTTTGCTATTCTGTATTGCCAATTAATAAAACACAATAGCGATTCAACAGATGAATCGCAGATGAATCGCATGAAACCCAGTCCATGAAAGGTTTAACATTTGCCAGCTACCCAAAGCTGGGTGTTTTGGATATCTGCCTATTTGCCGCATAATGAACGGCTTATCTCAAACCACTAGCATCAAGTAACTCTATGGGGAAGTTGTCAGGCTATACAGCCTGAAACTAACGTGTCATTTATTAAGAAAGTTTCCTTCAAATTTTGGCAAATAGCAGCAAAAACCTCTGGAAGTGATGCTTTTTACATTTCTGACAGTAGCAACAGCAGTTTATTTGGAATAAATGAGAAGAAGTGGGTAGTTAGCATGAGCAGCGATAGCCACCATGGATGAACAGACAAAGAATAGAGCGCCACCTACAGAAACTCAAACTTCATCAACAGAAAATCCAAGGTGACAGCAATGAGCACCAAGTTAAAAAAACACACCACTGCAAAGATAGACAAAAATCATAAAAAACATCTGAATTATCACTTCAAAGCTATCAGGCAATCTAGCAACTGATCATTTGCTTACAATAAGAGTTCTAGTGCTGTAGTCGCCACCTCTTCAGATTTCAGGAGGTTTAAAATAATCAAAAGATGTCAGAATTTAACCGGTGAGCAATACATGCAGCACAACAGCTAACCACTGTTCAAGTCCATTAGTTGTTTCCCCATCACATTCAGTCTGTACTCCCATGATTTTAATGCTACCTTTCAGACAGACTAGGTGCCAATTAATTCCCTCAGCGTCTCAGTTTCTCAACAGGTAGCTGAACACAACTGATTTTCAGCTGGACTACATTGGCAGAATTTGCATTGGCAGAAGAGAATGGGATGGGGGGGGGGACTGACCCAGTGGGGGAAGAAAGAGGGTGGGTGGGTGACTGACCAATAGGAGTGGAGAGAACACCGGTCAACTGCCTCCCGCTGTCTCTACCGGTTGAAGGACTAGATTCCATAAATGAAACCCAAATGCAGGAATAAATAAATAATAAATAAAATATATCTATATTTATGCACATAAAACCACACACTGTTGGTTTTAAAATAATAATTTCACTCCTGTGGGGGAAAATAATCCATCAGGGTACAGAAGCTGGTACATTTGTTGTTTAGCCAAAGCGCACCCAACCCCACAGTGTTTACCATTATAAGCCGCGAAGCATTGCAGCCTCCGAACGGTATCCTTGTTGTATTCTTTTGTGATGTGTATAGACTATACACTAATATAAAAATTAACACCTGACTGGTGCTACAAAGAGTCATTTTAGGCCGGAAGCCCGGGATCAGGCATTTCATAAACATTTCCGCTCCACGGTGATATAAAACTGAACTTGAACTACATTCACACATTTCCCACCAGTCCCTTTAAAGCCTCCCTCCAGGCAATGAATAGACAATGAACATTTTCAAACAAGCCTTGCGAGTAAATTATCAGTTTGAGGCAAAGTAGGAGTGACAGCCAGATTTCTACCAATCAAAAACAAAACAAAAACAGCTGATTGACCTCGCCCTGACACACCTGAACCTTGTATTTAAACCGGACTGTAATTGGTGGGAATTTTCCGAGGGGGTTAGAAATTTGAAAGGGGTGATATTGGAGGAGGGCTTTACTGAAAAGGGACCAGTCCTCGCCTGCACTCAAATCTTTGAGGGTGGGAAAGATAAAGAGGCTTGTCATGCAATATGACACATATTTATACATTGATTCAGACAAAATGACTGCTCATCGTTGACCAGAAATCTTGTGTCCTTCTCCTTCATCACGCTCTTCAGCCATAAAGCATGAGTGAATGCTTCAAGCTCCACAGCAATATCTTGACATCACAATTTGATTTCTGCTGTGGTTTCATGCTAGCATCAGTCCCCTAATGTTTTTTTCCCCTTGACATTATTATTAAGCTTGTGGTTTGTGGACGAATCACGAATCAAGTTAAGTTGGCTAGGAGTTTGTTTCAAAGCTATTATCTATGGATTGAGCCCTGCATTGCCAACCAAAAAGAAATTCCATGAAGTGCATAATGGCATCCTTTGCTCAGACATATGAGTAGCAGATTTAACAGATGCAGACAGGATAACTGGCAGTTTGTAACTTGAACCGTGACATTTTATTTTTTATTTATGCTTTTATTTATTTTAACATTACATTTTTTCACTGTTTGCATTGTTTATTTTATATTCTGTTTGTGTGCTTATATTCCATTTGTCTTTTTCTCCTGCTGAATCCTTTTACTTTTTCAATAAAGCTTCATCACATCTTATCGAAAGTAACAGCTGCTTGGGAGTACAACAATAATGTTTATCAGTGTTTCCCATTAATTACCTAGACTGTGGCGGTCTGCCATAGTCTAATTTGTCCCGCCACAGTTTCATAATTAAACGAAAATATTCTTACTCTTATGTTACTCATAATAACATAAAAGATATCTAACGTTGTGTTTTGCGCCGTTGCTTCAGCAAAGCATCTCTCACTCCCAGTCAGTCAGCCCCTCCCTCCCCTGCTGTACACGCGCACGCTCACACACACACACACGCACATTCCTGGCTGCATCCGAGACACCAAAGCATTTTGAGGACACAACATCGTTTGAGTTAACTAACATTACAGTATCCATGTCGAGTGATGTCGATAATCTTGCGGCCGCAGTATCTCTCTCTCTTCACAAACACATTGACAACGGATCCGTCTGTGAAAAGCCCCTCCTCTCTGAGGCTACATCCACACCAATACGTTTTCGTTTTAAAACGGAGTTTTGAAGCTAAAACCATCTCAGTCCACACAAGCGTTATAGCACCGAAATCGTCCATAAAAATGTATATCACGTTACCATTACACCTACACTGAGTGTAGGTGTAAACAGGAAGCAGATTGTCTGCTCTGCTTGGTGGCAGAAAATGCTGTTATGAAGAACAGCAATGGTGAAAAGTAAGAGCAGAGGTGTCTTTGTTTGGACGGACGATGAGGTGGAACTGTTACTGAAAGTAACAAACGAGTATAAGGTGGTAAACGTGGCGGAGAGTATATATTGGGACTCGTCCCAAAGCAAATACAGCGACATATTACCACGGTACCAGGAGCACTATCCATCGCCAGGGAAGGATACGTCTGACTGATAAGACCCAATCAGAAAGCGGACGTGGCTCTGCCACAGCAGCCAGCTAGAGCAGAAGCAACAGGTGAGATTGACAGAAAACACAGAGAGATGTAGCAGCAGGGCAGAGAAGCCTCATTTCTATTCTTCTGTGTCTGTATATATTTTGTTATGTGTTTGACACAACGTGAAGCAATTGTAACTGTATATATTGTTATTTGTCACAAAGTACTTGGCAATTAAAATATTGACAGTGGAGCACCTTATATACAGTATTATTTAATAATTAATTTAAGAAAGTGTGTAGCAAGATGGAGAAATATTTACACAGTTGTAACGTTACTGTAACGTAACAAAATTGTTTACAAGAGCACAAAGTTCTTCATAGATCTAGCCTCGTAATTTTGCTCTTAAAGTGCACCAGACTGATGCATATAACTTCAAAATGTACAAAACTTTCTTGCGGGGGACCCTCTAGGGGGGTCCGGGGGCATGGTCCACCCACCACAGTCTCACAAAATCCTGGGGGAAACACTGGTTTATCTTAATACTTAATATGAAACAGTAAGGTCAACTTGATTTCCCTTAGCAACAACGTTGAACCACAGTGTAACAAATGGTGGCCCAACAAAAGGTAGGTACAAATGTGAGCTGTGGCAAAAGCTTCACCTTCTGGCTCCATTTTTTGTTTCATTAATGAAATGGAGGCCATGGGTGCGAGTCCTACTAAAATGTTCCAGCTTTGGTTTCGGGAGGTGTTGTTAAAAAAAAAAAAAAAAAAAACTAAAAAAAAAAAAAAAAGACAAATGTTTTATGGCAGGCGCAAGTGGGGAGAAGGGAGTGAAAGACCTGCCAACAGACAGCCCATATAAACCATGCTTCAATAAACCACTTCCTCCACCCTCCTTTCATTGAAAAACCAGGGGAGAGTGAGCATTTACAGCTTAGTTCCTGTTTTTCGGTGGCAGCTACCCCCGTCTATCTGCACCTCCTCCCCCCTTCCCTCTCCTTTCATGCCGGCAGCAGCAGCAGCGGCAGTCTGCCGTTTCATGGCTGTGGCTCTTTGTGTTCCACCTATACAAGTAGGTATGATTTCTGCAGAATCGTAAAACAATTACTGGCAAATTCCTACAGCTCTTTGATTTCTGGCCAGGAGCTGAAAGAGGAGGAGGAAGAGGGGCCTTACAGTAGTTAGTGGTGGGGGTGAATTTGTAAGGTACTAGTGGGGGTAGAGGAACAACCCCTTTTGTCCAGCACCAGGAATAACAAAAATCTGCTTCTGAGGGCAGTTTTATGGAAGAGTAGCACAAATCATCTCATCTTCCTGTTTTTTGGCATTTTCCCTTGCTGTAATATCAATAGATAATGACGATAACATAATGCTGATATATAGGCTATTTGTTAAGTCTAGTCAGTTATTTACTGGATTTCCCGCTCTTTGCTGTGCATTTGGGTTATTCATTTGATGAAATTGCTTGAAAGAGCACGTTGGCGTAAAAACAAACCCCAAATGTTTTACTTTGTGTGCGCTCTTATTCGAGTCACTGGACAGAAAAAAGCGCCTAGCCTTCATAACATGAGATAAAAAAAAAAGAAAAGGCTAACATTTTTTCTTATCTCGTCCTGCAGCTTTATGTAGGCAGACATATCTAATGGCAAAAACTCATTAGTACAGTTTTACAAACTGCAGAAGCTGAGAACTTATTGCAGGCAATCTGGCTCTCGGCTGGCAAGCCAACTGGTTGAATACGCATTGAACTGCTGCTGTTGCTTGTTTTTAGCAAAGCAAGCAGCAGAATCAGAAATCCCACCTACACAACCAATGAGGAGACGGCTGCGGTCGTTTCTCCTGCTAAGCAAATTACTGAGCTGTGTCACTGAATCTGTTGGATGGACACGTTTCTCTAGCTTGATACATTAGTTTGCTGATAACCTCTGAAATTATAGCAGTTAATCCCTTTTTACTCATCAGCTTCGGGGGTGTCAGTCTCTAAAACCTGCAATGAAACCTGCCTTACGGAGCTCCTGGTTTTCCTCCCTCGGTGCCTCTTGTCATTTTGTTTTCACGTCAGCAGAAAGGGAAAAGCTTCAGCAGCCACTGGAAATTAAACTAAGACACTTGCCTCTGGAACCACCTTTGAGCACTACTGTCTGCCATTACCTTTGCTACATTGTGACTGCTTTTAAGAAAAAAAAAAATAAAAAATTCAAAAGACAGCTGATATTGAATATCCTTAAGACTAGTGCCAAAATAAAGTGATGCAGGCCTCTCATGTCAAAACACTAACAAAATTTGTCGGGTATAGTGCCAATAAGGGTGGACTGCAGGAAAGAGAGAAAATGGGAGTCAAAGGCTTTCCCCAGATATCATGTTTTTAATGCAAAACCCGACCACACATGTACAGTAAATTGTTCCTTATCTCGGGCAATGATATCAATATCAGCAGAGCTCAGCGGGATCACGTTCGTGAACCCGCAGCAAAGAGGAAAGGAATGCACTGCAGCTTCTGAGACATATTTCAGCCCGGGGATATGGTATCTTATGTATAGGTCACTGTAGTGACTTGACTTATGTGGTATGTGCACGCAAGCCACAAATGAGCGATCGGGGCGCCTGAAGAGAGGACGGGGAAAGTTAAAAGGTTTCATGCAAGAGCTCCACAGAGCCCAGAGGCTAACATGTTGGCCCAATCTTCAAGACAACAACCTGTGTGTGTGTTCACCATAAGGGGCTTATGCTTTAGCTAATCTGGTTAACAAAAAGCTCTTTGGTCTTTTGGGAAAATCCCCCCCCATGGATACTCTTACCATGCTAGATATCATCAATCTGTGATGTTGCATTCCAGGAGTTATTTTGTGATCAAGGGTTGTAATTTACTTTTTTTGTTGTACCCACTTTTCCCCCTCAACCTGCCTCGTTTACCTCAGATAGTGATTTCCTGCGTTTCCCAGAATGCTTTTCAACATCCCCCCAAAAAATGGGCGTGAACTTGTTGGTTTCAATCAAAGGTGAGCGTAGGGGCATATAAAAAGCTTGACCGTGTGATCGCTCAGCTGTGAGTTATGTGTCTATGATGGTGGTACTCAAAACGCAACAGGTCTTGTAGTTGCGAGGCATTCTGGTCTATTGAGACTACTTCCGTGGAGATGATGATTGTTGACTGTCGGTCTAGAAAGAAGCCCTTGCTCCTTGGTTCTGAGGGGCTGATGCCAAAACCTTGGTGTTTTAGCTGAAAAATGCAGCAATACAATGTTTTATAGCTGAACATTTTTCAGCTATAAAACTCCATTGTAGCTGCTGGAAATGTCACATTGTGAAATCACAGCATCTACGTTTGGCCATGGGAATAATAATAATAATAATAATAATAATAATAATAATAATAATAATAATAATAATAATAATAAGCGAGTGTATAAATACAAAACAACCAAATGGGCCCAGAAATGTAAAGCCCGTCACCAATAGCTGTTTTGTTTTAAGGTGGATTGTACTTTTAACAAAAAGCTCTTTGGTCTCAAAAACAACAAAAACAAACCTAAATCAGCTTTCCTGAATCTTGCCTGTACTGAACAGACCACAAATCTCAGGCCCCTTTCAACAAACTCGGCCATTTCTTTCCCATTACACTATCTTAGGTCTTTCCATAAAAGTGACAATTCCCTGAAATATCACAAACACCTCTGAAGAGATGCCATCTCCAGAATAGATTAGATGGCTGCCGAGGCACCAAATGGGGTGCTTAAGCAGCATGAGCCATCGCCGCCCATTGCCAAAATACCACCCCTTCACTGGTTCGAGAGGACTTCTTTACCAGCGTTTGTTGAGATGGCATAGTCATTTGGCCATCTCCATGGCAACACCTCAACGCCGGCCCGTTAACCGCGTAGCAATAATGAAGCACCGCGGCGACTTTACTGACTGCTGTGTCATTAATCTTAATGTGTGTCTGGCAGCTTCTCTGAGCCGCACAACAAATCACTCCGAGTGTGGGAGAAACGCCAGTAGGAAGCGATGGCCACAGTCTCGCTTTTATCGCTTTCCCCACTCAAACTGCTTTCCATACATTTTTCTGACAGCTACACATCGGCTGTGTGCGCAAATGCATGACAGTGATGACCAGCGGATAAGAAGGAACAGGCCGAACAAAAAAGGAAACAGCTGATGTGGAACAACTCTTTGAAACCCTATCAGGTGTTTGCTGGCGTGCCACATGAGCCTACCTGTCGTCAGCATCTTCACACCTGGAAATGAAGCAATGCTGACACAAATCGAAATCGATAGACGTCTCTTAAAATTAAACTTTCAAATGAGCCATGTGGCAATGATAGATTTTATTGTGTCTTGAAATGTGTAATGGAGGCTTTGAAATATGATTATGGCTTGCTCCCACACCTGCCCTCTTTCTCTGAAATCCTGACAGGCCACAGGGGATCTCTGGTCTGCATAATAAACTCTTTCCTGCTGCCATCCTAGCTGCAAAATCATGGATGCAGGGTTCACGCACCCAACCCTCCATTTATCAAAACATTACTGTCAGCCTTGCAGTGGTTAGTCTCTTTAGATGCCTCTGCTTGACTCTTCCCTGCACAGAGCTTGTATTGCATTATTTCCGCTCCAACGTCTTTAGGATTCAACTTCTTAGTAGTTTCTGGTCTTCAAAAAAGGAGTGAAAACTAATTGGATGCAGCTAAGAAAAAATAGAATATAGACATAAATATTGAACAAAGAATTGAGGAGGCAAATTTGGGGTATATAAATGTGTGACAATAAAGTCACAAAGTAGCATGAGTAGTATAGGAAAAAGTGCAGAATAAAGCGTTATTAGAGTGTGCACACATTTCTATAAATCTAGAGCATCTAGTGCTAACAAAAAAACAGAGGTGCCTCTGACAGGGCAGGTGAAGCGGGGTAGAGGTAAAAATGGCCAACGATGTTCCAGTCCATTTAGTCTGAGATGGGCCCTTTCCTCCCTGCGTCATCCCACTCCTCACTCTAAATATCAGGTTTCAAAGGTTGCACAGTATGAGACCAATCACGGCCATTTCCCCCCGATGCTCCACAAATATTCCCGCTGGCCGTAAAACTCAGAAATTGTGCGATTTTATTCTAAACAGACAAAGACAAACTCTGGTTCTGACAGCAAAATGTCACAACTCAATTCAGTCAGACAGAGATTTACTCAGTGCTTAAAACACATTAAAGCGCCTCCCGTTTCATAAGGGAACGGATGGGGAGTTAAGCTGTGTCTAAGATTTTCAGAGCAATGTGAGTGAAAAGGTTTTCTTTTCAAGTGAGGAGAGGGTAATCCTCAACAGCTGCAAAATGGACTAAATTAAACAATATGGCCAATAAGAGAGAGAAGAAAGAGTGTGTGCATCCTTGGCACTGACCCTGAGATTTCCTGTGTGTGTGTAGCCAGCTGTGCACTTGTTAAACCACTCAGCAAGACTGTTAGTATCCACAGTGTCAAACTAAAGCCTGGCTATGCAACAACACTACCTCCAAACAATGTTTTACATTTTTTACCAGGATTTTGTGAAAATAATGTGTTCGGGAGTCACTGATAATGCCCTGTGTACAATACTGTAGATGTCAAATTCATGCTGCATCATTCACAATGAGAGCAAATAGTTTTTTGACATTTGCCTGAGGAGTCATCAGTCTGATTACCATTGGCGCGGAGTTAAAGTAATAATCTGTGACATTGTCATATAAATAAATGTCTGTTTTGCTAGTCTCCATCATCGATTGATATGAACACAACAGTGATTCAGCCTATATCCAGTTAATGAAAGCTTTTCCATTTGCTGTTGTGAAGGAGGTCTTTCCTGAGAAAAATCCTCTGGAGACAGGGAATAAATAAATAGAAAAATTGGTATAAATAGAAGTGGGTAGTTAGCATGATCAGCGATAGTCACCATGGCTGAACAGACAAAGAAAAGCCACCTAGAGAAAATCCAAGGAAAAAAAGAATCACAGTGCTGGACACACCGTTTGATTGACAGGTGATCTCTGGGAAGTGCAGTGAGAAACACCACAGCACAGAGGCTGAGAGACAAAGATGGAGACATTTACGTTAGCCAACCTTAGCCTATATAACGTGGATACAAAACAGATGTATCTAAATGCGGGTTTATCTTCCATTTTAAGCAGAAATGGCTGATGAAACACAGCCCAAAATAACTGCTGCTACCACCACCTTGCCTAACACTTGAAGTGCATTGGACATCACAGATTGGTTGCCATCTAACAGTATAAGTACATGGTGAATTTCTCCTTTACTTTATTCTCAATGCCTGCAGAGACGTTGGCCTCAACAGATGAGACCACTGTTCTAAGCCAACGAGTTTGTGAATGTTAAAATCCAACATCAGACAGAGCACTCAATGTAAACATTTGACAAGATGGAACAAGATTTGGCCAGTAGATAAAGTTATTTTAAGTCTAAGAAAGTGCTAGATTCTCCTGAGCACTTTTTAACAAATAAAACCTCACCGTCATTCCGTCTGATCTATTACATTTAGGCTTTGTTTTAACAAGAAACCCTCAAAGGCCTTTGAAGGCCTAATAGATCAGGAAGTACTTAGGCTCGCAATTTGTCACCACGCAAAAACACTCAGTCCCGCAGACTTCATAGGGATTGGAAAGATCTCATGGCATGTGTCATCTCATAAGACTTATTGAAGCTCAAGTATCCTCCTGCTGGGCTTTAGGCCATATTCTCCGAGCCGCGCATTACATTCATCAAGACTGGTTTGGAGGAAGAGCGGCACAGTGACAAGGATGTGGTGAACAGAAGCCAAAACTCATTTGGTGTACCATGTAATCAAAGGCCTTTTAGAAGACGCTTTAAGCTTTGAAGGTTCATATCAGGAGACGGGGGGGAATATTTGATTTATAGACAAGATAGATAGCTTGGAGGTGTTGGGAGAAATGAATATGGCGGGAGATTTCCACCACCCTCCGTCCCACAGCACATCTTTTTCCAAACTCTTGACAACTGAAGTCCCATCGATTTCTGGGCTGCTCGTAAATCCAAGGAGCAAGGTGATAAATATGTTCCTTTGCGAACCACATTAGGCTCCATCGGGTGTTCCCACCAAGCCACAAAGATCATTTTCACCTGTCCGAGGAATTTGCTGCGAACCATTTCACGCCAATGGGGATTTGGAGGCACTGAGTATAAGCAACACATTATATGCTCATTGGTTAAAACCCCCTGCCTGTTTACTTAGGAGTGTAGGTTCCACATGCTGAAGTGAGAAGACAGGGTTTCTTGTTGAACCACATCGAAACAAGACAGGTTGCCCAAGACTATTCATGTATGCACCACTGAGTCAAGAGGGTGTCAGCCCTTCAAGGCCTGGCAGGTAATGAGAACATTAGTCCACCAACATACAGCGCTTGATGGCGTGCATGCATTAACCTACTCATATTCTACATTTCTAAATAGCCTTTCTACATTTCTTTGTTCATATCCACTCATTCTGCCAAGTCAACGGTGCAGTCTAAACTGTTGCACTGTTTTGTGGAAAACACAAAATACTGAAATCTTTCATCCAGCAATTTTTAAGTGCAGAAATGTAGACAAGCCTTTCAAGTAAAAAAAGGGGGGGAAAGGTGATTATTTCATGCAAAAGGTGCTTTCTTTAAATATACTATTCTTTCTAGTAGAGCCTGTAAATGTAGATGTCTCTGCTGGGTGAAAAGATCTCTCTGAATAATTTGTACCCATTACATAGTAATTCATAATCTGTCTCTGGGCACCACAAAGACCTGATTCAAAAGCTGCCTTTTGGGGAGGGGGCGGGGCGGTGTCTTTCAGTCAACCATGTAGTACAAAAGTATTCCAGGATCGGTGACCAAGGACCAGGAAATCTGGGCATGGTTTCTAGTCGCCTTGAGTCAAGTCACAATACATTCAAATATGGCTATTTAACCCCCTGAGAACAATATGTCCATATCTGCTATAACGCATTACAGACTATCCAAAGTACCTCCAGCGGTACACTGTGCAAGAAACAGCTCAGGAAGAAAGCTTGCCAATAAAACAAAATAAAAATTTCAGAATATTCAATGACAAAAAAAGACCGAGGCTAAAAGACAGAAAAGGTCAATGGGGAATTATGTCACGTCAAAAAACACATTGATAATGTCTGTCAGACTCTTGACCCACAAAAGAGCCAATTCATAATTCACGTAATGTGACCCACCTCGACATAGACATAAATTGAGATTCTCATACACTTTTAAAAGGGGAACTATTTGAGTTTCATGATATGGGTAATACAAGGGAACTCACAACAAACCTTGGGTTATGGATTTTTGAAGGCGAATACCAATATTTTGAGGGTGAAGTCACAGATTATCTGGCACAAATATTAAATTTGACCATTTTCACAGCACAAAATAATTACAGTATTTAGTGTTTTTCGCCTCTGAAACAACATTTAGACCATCATGGTACACGAAAACTCAATCAAATGAAACCAGACAAATGAAATTGTTTCAGGTTGGGCTTATAAATGAACAATTAAATGAATAAATAAAATGTGTTTCATGGTTTTACAGGGTCTTTTAATGTAGCTGTGGTCAGGGAGGAACCTCCATCATATCCAACACTGATAGGCTGATATGTGATAAGTAATCAAAGGCCAATATCAGCAGACTGATATATTGGTCTAACCCTACAACAAACAAAATCCAACTGAGAACTAAAAGTGAGAAAGGAACGATTGGACAAGGGACAGCCATCTTACAACCGTCCTCAATAAACTGAACGCTCTTGTGCTATCCGAGTCCTGTGTAATTACACCATGACAGGGTCTCTCCGAAGAGGCATTGACGTTGGCATGCTGCCCGGTGCCTGTCACGCCAAACAACCCTCAAACTCACCAGAGGCTGAAGGGGGTCAAAAATTCCCAACCAGCAAATATTTTAATTGATCCCTTCCTTGCCAGGACCCCTTTACCTCACACACCCAAGTAGGCTCGGGCCACAAAGACCTCCCTTGGCCTTTTTCCACATCAGCTTTTTTTTTAACCCTACATAGGCTACAGTGCATGTGTGCAGTATAGGTACATATGCATATACACACTTTCGCACATTCATATTTGGCAATACTTCCACTCAATGTTTTGATCAAGGACAATTGGTGGACAAGGTGGATGCATGCTGATAAGCATGCTGATAAGGGAGCTTGAGCCCTGGTCCTTCAGTTGAAGGAAGGTCTGCTGCTCCTGCAGTAATGAAAGTTCAAAATAAAAGTCCCAAAATAAGCAAAAAATAACAACAGGCTTTACCTCTTTTTGGTCTAGGGAAGCTTTCGTGCAGGTGAAAAACAACTTTTTCCACGAAGTGCTGAATGTTGCTGTGCTCTGGTCCTCGGACAAACACCATCCAGTCGTGGGTAAAGCCTTCCACTGTGGGTTTCTTTCTGACCTGGGCACGGTGACCAAGTTCTAGTTTCACCTGAACAGCACCCTGTGGAACACAGAATGATGTTACCGCTCGGATTCGCCCAAACTAAAAAGAAAAAAATGGAATGGTGGGGCACAGGATATCAAATAGATTTAGACATTTAGGATTGTGAGGCAAGAACACGCCAAGTCAACCCTTTAACATTAAAGTTTAGAATTAACGCGCCGAAATGAAAATCAATCCCTCTGCGGTTGTATGCTGCTTTCACGCCACGTTTTACATCAGCGAGAGTTAACTTCGCGCCGAACTGTGTTCATAAATCTACCAGTTTAATGCAGATTTGATTATCGGCAGTGGTGCACACCTGGTAGAATAGGACTCAAGAGCTTCCAATAATCTTAAGAGTCTACTGCAATATTCGGGATATATCCAACAAACCAAGCAGCGCGTATTTCAATAAAATATCAACTTTCAGCATTAGTTCACACTGCCCGAGCTACCTTCCACCCGCACTTGGGTAGAAGAAGATACTGAGAATAACACGCGTTACACCAGTTATAAAAGTTGCCGTTTTACTGGGCTTAAGCGCTGCTTGGTTTATTGGATACAAGCCGAATTGAAGAGGAGATCCTAATGACTAAGGAAAGGTCTTAAGTCATGTACTACCATGAATGTACTTTTGCCGATAAGCAAGGTCACATAAACCTGCCAGATTGTTTAATGGAGTTTAGCAGTGTATTTCTCTCCGCACGCGAGAGAACGGCACGTATCGGGGCTAGCTAGCAGTAGGAATACGTATTGGAAATCCTCGGTGCAGAGTGAAAATCCACCGACTCTGGCGTGGGAAAAAAGACAAAACGCCGAAACACACACCACGGCAGACCAAGCTGGCTAGTGAGACGCGTAACTGGCTACTCACCGAGCTGGCCATCCTTGAGGCCCCGCGTCACCGTTATTTCATGAAGAATTAGTTTTAAATGAGAGCGGAGGTGAGTGTACTTCGCCTATGGCGGCAGACATGGTCTCTTCTGGACTGAAGTCAGACTCGACACTTTCAAAGGCTAGCCGGTTGTAAAACGAGCCGCAATAACAAAGAGAACTTCCGGTCATGGCTTTTAAAAATAAAATTCACTTCAACTCAATTAACCCACCAATTGACACAACTTTTTAGCCTGACATATATGTTAGTGACGGGAACCCATAACAGACATCATACTGTGTTTTGCACTTTGACATTTTTCTGTGCACAATGCTCCTCCAAATGGAGTTTTGTGATAAGGTTAACAGCTAGCAACATATGTTATCTACACATTAGCTAACTTACATCTATAAATTGAGTTTTCTACAATGCACATATATATGCCTTCATGTGCATCATTGCAGAATACAATGCATATTTTGCTTTGCACACTACTGCAAATTCACATATTCTTCATATTCCCATAACAATTTCATCATTACATTTGTCACAATGGGAGGAATAGTATCACTTGTGTTCAATATCTCTGTTTGGCATGGAAATCTGAGCATTATAAGTAAAAAATACATTGGCTAGATTTGTTAAAGCAATTGGGCCAGCAGTAAAAGCCACTGATGTAAATGCCTGGCAGAGAAACGGTCTGTAAGAGGTTTTTGATTTTCATGTACCTGTTACCTGCTATGTTACTGTATTGCCCTGTGCCTGAAGAGGTGAAACATGATTTTCCACTCTAGGTTGGATGATAAAGTTATATTCTATTTTATTCTGCTCTCAGTATTATGGATGCCACTTTAAAAGTCTAGTTTTCCAAGCTACGGTTACTTAATACTGGAAGATGTTGAATTAGCTGTAGTTGACTTCGTAAATCGTCATCTTCTGCAGTGTTGCGTAATATAAAAACACAAAACTGCAAAAAAATACCACTGATTAGGATTTGATTTTATTTCTAATAAAGTGTAAGTAATGTTGACTGTATTTCTAGTGACCACACTTTGGCAGCTGCCTGCCAGAAACTAGGTTCTGGACCAAAATGACACGAAACGGCAGCTAAACTACTAGTTTAATTACATGTAGTGAAACTAATCCCCAACACTACCTCTTATAGTGAAGTAAATTGTTTTATTTTACAAGTTAAATCGCCTTATTTCCGGTATATTTCTGTCTTTCACCGGCGGGCTTGACGCTGCTGCGGCTGAAGAGCGGAGTAAGACGCATGCGCAGTTTCGTGTGCCCGCTGGAGCCACAGAAAGCGCACGGGAGGGAGACAGCCAATGAGAGAAAGCAGACACGTACAGACAGCCAATCAAGTGACCGTAACCTTCCTGTAATTATGTGGCGTTCAGGCTCATTGGCAAAAACGAAGAAGAGAAGGCGATTTGACGGTTCAAAGCAGCGACTTGGAAGTGTTCACACGTTGAAACTCGACTGTAGCCGTCAAATACGAGGATGGAAGACCTGGGTTGCTCCTGATCAGCCTTTATGCAACTTAACATAGGTTAACTTAGTGATGATGCATTTGTGTTCATGTTTTACAGCAAACCTAGTAGTTGTGTCCTGCCATGGCATTTTAAGATTACAAAATGATGCAAAATCGTTATTTTTGTTCGTTTTATTTCACATGAATATATCATTCCCCACACCTGTCAAATGGTATTTCCTTGTTGTTGAAGTCAGAATTCAGGATGCTGGAGAAATCAGGGTCCACCACCAACCCCCGAGTTCCCAAGAATTATTTACCAGCTGAAATCTGCTGAAAGCTGAGGTAAACAGCTGAAATCTGAAGTGAAGGGTCTTTTTCCAATAGCAAAATCACATCTCCCTTCTGCATAATTTTACCTGAATGTAGCATTTTTCTACAGATCCAGACATAGCAGGAGCTTCATTTGGTTAGAAAATGTACTGAAGGCCATTAAACCCTAAGCCATGGCAAAGACCCTGCATCTAATATCATTTACCCCCAACATTTCCAAACCTGCTGATATCCGCTAAATTATTATTTGATCAATATGATACATTTTGACTACTACTACTAACAGGTTCAGTCATCCATCATTTCTGGTTGTTAGTTTGCATTAGTATAAGACATTGTTTATAATTGAGTAGAAATGTTTCTTGCTTGGGGAATTTGCCTGGACAAGATTAATAATTAGCCTTTATTCACAAAGGGGTGATAAGTCAGAGAATTTATAGTTATGATTTTTAAAAGTATATACCTACTTCACCAAGGTGCATTTGCTAGGAAATGTATAGTTTACCATGTAAGAAATAAAAAAGATAAAACATGAAATAAAACAACGACAAACCTTAAACTATAATACAGCTACTATAGGTCAAAACATTAAACAGAAAATGCTATAGTGATACCATAACAGAGAGAAAAATACCATGTTGAGTACCACAGACACACTATAAACCCCAAGGAGGTTTATTATAGGAATATCATAAGAATATAATAGTGATACCATAGGAGATAGAAAACACCAAACACCAAACCATTATATAATTACCACTGAGGTCCACAGACGCACTATAAGTCCCTACAAGAAAGATTATTGGAGTTTTATCATTGGGGATGTACCAACTAGGCTTTATGCTTATAGGCCGCTTAAATATATTATTTGCATACTTATAACCTGTTTTTTATTCACACTCCATGGCTTCCATTTACCCCAGCTTTAAATTAACAGTTAAAGAACAATTCTTGCCCAACAAATCCTTATTCAGGAAATTATGTGTTGTAAAAACTCAGTACCAAGTTGGGCTATTGTGGTTAGAGGTGCACTATACAGAAAGAAATGATCTATCCCTTTTGGTCTACGCTGCACGCCGTAGTTCCATGTGCCGCGCAGGGGTCTGGATATCAATGAGGTAAAGTTGGCGCTGAACTAAAACAATCACGTTTTTTATAGTTATACTTTATAATGTCAGAGATCACTCATGTAATTGCAGTGGATAGCACAGCACCCATCTTTTTGTCGCGAATGGACGCCTGGCTGGCTCACCTAGTGGCGCTAACATCAGTGTACCCGTTAGCTGCTTTAGCTATGTTACTTAGCCTACATCTTTTGCACTGCGGCTTATTAAATTGCGAGTAACGCTAACCAGCTACATAATATGCAGAATTTGTCCAGTGGTTAGAGTTATAACGTTACTGCGTTTAGCGTGTGGGACACGTAGCACGGCACCAGGACCACGACTAGCCCTGCTCTCTTCTACATCGTGACAACGTCACGCTAAAGTTTATTGAGAAATCTGTCAAGTTAATGTGATGTTGCTTATCGGCAATTGTTCGTACTTTACAAAATACACCCAAACATGGGTTCTGAAACAAAATGAGCCACCTTTTAATTCGGCATACATGTCATCCACCAGAAAGCACATATTTCAATACAATTTAAACCTATAGAATTGGTTCGCCTGTTATCTCCACAATATTCCTCCACCAAAACACACCGTTGTGGGCAGTAGCGAGCGTTGTGAAACAATAGTAATACATGAACGTTTATTGAAGAAATGGCTAGTTGGTGGATTATATGTACGCCGAATTGATGAGCGGCTCCTAATGATTACGAAAACGTCTCGATTGATGTTTTATGACTTATGTACTTAAACATAAGTAAATAAATAAGCATTCAGACGATAGTCAAAGCCGCTCAGATCCTTACGCTTGCCAATTTTTCCTGCTTCCAACACATCAACTTCAGCGTCTTGTCAGCTAACGGTACGATTGGTCACGATTCATTGTCTAGCTGGTTGGCTTGGTTCCAGCCTTAAAACTCTTTATATAAGGTATGTTATTATATTATTATTATATATTATATAATTTTCTGAAATGTCTATGGAGTAAATTAATGGGAAATTTACTTCCAGAACCAGAGCCGTAAAAAAAGTGGGCAGTCACTGTTGCGCTCTATATATCCCACCACTTGACAGGTGCCATTGTAACAAGATAATCTATGTTATTCACTTCACCTGTCAGTGGTTTTAATTTTGTGGCTGATCGGTGTATATTGGTCCTGTTTGGACTAAATATGCAAAGAAGTGCAAATGAATGACAGCTTCTTCTTCTTCTTCTTCTTCTTCTTCTTCTTCTTCTTGATGCCATTCGGGTTACCTCGCTAGCCTACTGAACAGGACCAACAAGCTGACAGGCTTGAAGCATCTATTCTGTGCAGTTTGCTATAGAGCTCAACAGTGTGGTTCGGGAAGTGAAAATCCCATTCATATTCTGCATAGGGATTTTGATTATTAGCCATAATGTCATAACCATCCAATGTAGACTTACCACAAGCTAGTAGATTGTGAAATGATAGTGTATGCTCCTGTAGAAGCCACAAGTCCATATGATAACAACCTTGTTTTGAGAAAAACATGTTTTATTCGCGATGTCATGGAGAAGTACTACACTACCCACAATCCTAAAGTGTAAGCGATGTCTCTGATTGGTGGAGCTCGCTGTTACCATGGGAATGTTTACCGCACCTGTGAACGTCTTTTCAGCTATCGTTAACGTTAGCTACTAACATAACCTAGCTAGTTGCTTATCCTATGCAGCTGGAACGAATCACTGTACCATGTCAATGACAACACTTTACACTATACTATATGAAACACTATATATACGCACACAAAACAACAACAATATCAGCACTATACTATTGACAAATGTTAAATTCAAGAAGAAGCGCTCTAAACTATCGTTAGTCTGGAAGTTTTTGGAAAAGTATCATTCGCAATGGTTTATGGGATAAAATAATTAGGTTGTTTATTTGCCTCACTTATTTGTCTCATTTGTTTAAATAAAAAGTAGGTTGCTAACTTATTGCACTTTTACCTTAGCACTGGTTATGCTCTTAGATGCTTGTTTATGAAGGAAATGCACTTACGATTTCTAGTGACTAGTAGTTCTCTTGCCTACCTATGTTGAATGCACTAAGTCGCTTTGGATAAAAGTGTCTGCTAAATGACTGTAATGTAATGTACAAGACAGTGATGGTTAGCTAACCAGATACTATGGCTAGCTAACTATTATATAAACACAAAATCAATCAGATGTATCTGTGATGAAATTATCAGTTCCCAGTCAAAAACAGCACAGAAATTAACCATGTCTGTTCAGTTCTGTTGAAACGACATAAATCATACGTTTAGAAATACAATCAGCTAGTTTCAGCCATCGTTGCTAAGAGTTTAGGACCTCCAACATGGCTGCCAGGGGGCGTGTTCCGCTGCCTCAAAGCCCTTTATAGAAGTAGCCACCCTGTGTGGCTGTCTGGTCTATGCAGTTTGCAGTAAAGCCATAGTTTTGTCATTTCTAAAGCAGTGTTGGCTCAACAATGTTCATCCATTGTCCCCTCTTTTATTGCTAATGCAGAGCTAGCAGTACGGGTCAGCCTACATTGTTTTGGCAGCAAGGTAAATGCGCTGTAGAAACCACTGGAATAGCTTGGTGTATAGCCACTCGAAGGGTTTAGCTGACCATTGTCAATCTTTATATTAGAGAATTAACTACATAGTATAGGTAACACCCAAAACGTGACAGAAAGGTGCTTTTCATTTGTCTTTCATGTGAATTCATAGGAAAACAAATTCTATCCCCTGTCATTTAGTAACACAAGCTCATCGCTGATTCAAATCCATGTAACACATTTAAACACGCTGACTGCTAAGCCTAAAGTATGCTAGATATATGCAGTTACATTCAGACATTGCAAATCACAATTATGATAAATAACCACATTGCCGTAGTCAGCACCTTTTTAAAAGGTTTTACTTGTTTCAGTTCGGAGGACAGATGTATTCTGGCCAGTGTTGGTGGCTTACCTGTTTATGTGGCCATGCGGGTCTATGACAATTAGATGAGAGAGCCAATGTTGAGTGCAGGACCTGGGTGGTGAACAGTACAGCAAAGCAGGCTGGCTTATCAGTTGGATAGCAGCAAGGGGGCGGGGGTCGGGTTGGGTGTCTCCGTGTGTTACGGGGGTGGTGGGGGTACATTGTCTCTCATATTCCCTGTGTTTGTAGTAGGGTTAGACTGATGTATTGGTTTGCCAATGGTGTGCGAGAGGATTTTCCTCAACAGCTTCAGGGGTGTCAGCCTGTAAAACCTGCAATGAAACCTGTCTACCCTCTGGAGCTGCTAACCCGCCTAAAAAAATGTCAGTCTGATTAGTCTGGCTTTCAGTGGAGGGTTTTAGTGTCCCGTGATGGGTCAAATGTAAAGATCGGCTATCAGCAGCTTCAAGGCAAAAATATTGGTATCATTGACTTTTGGAGAGCAAACCCGCTCTGGCTAGTGGCCAGCTGCGGACCTGCCGGGACCCAGACAGCTGGTGATCAGCCCCGGTGGCATATTGTCATGCCTAATGAGACATCCTGAGATGGACCACTGGTAATGTTTGTGTGTTGTGGGGGGTATCTATTGGTGACTTGTGAATAATTTAATGCGAAATTATGGTGTGGCTGCCGGCCAACAGTTTGAGTCACACATGGCAGGGGGTCAGCTTTCAAAGTGCTAGTCCCTGAATACCTCCAAGCAGTGCTTTTCCTTGGAATGCTGCTGGTCCATTAGTGCTATGAATCAACAGGTGGTTGCAGTGTTGGTATCAGTCAGCTTTTGTTTCATGGGGTTTCACAGTTTCGTAGTGTTGTTTCACATACCCTGAAGTTTTGAATGTGAAAGGTAGAAACGACAGATATTATAATGTTTACCTCCATTAGGTTTGCTCAGCTTTGTCTCTCCTTCTGTTCTCAGGTGTGAGCGGTGGAGATGAGTGAGAGTTTGAAGACACGATTTAACTTCCCCAGCCCCGTCATACAAGCCCAGGTGACGTGCTGACATCCAGTGAACTTGGGGGGGAGGGAGGATGCATTCTTGGTGATACTGAAGCTACAGTGTGGCCGCTTAGTATTTAATTATCTGCACACTTTTTAAGTTGGGGTTGGGGTTGTGTCCCCGGTAGATTGTTGGCTCCATTGCTCCTTTAGTATACTTTATGTTGAGTGATAGTAGGCTCTATGCTAACACTTTAGCATACACTATGTTGAGTGATAGTAGACACCATGTTATCACTTTAGCATACACTATGTTGAGTGATAGTAGACACCATGCTAACACTTTAGCATACACAAAATATATGATGTATGATCATTTATATTGACTATATTGTATAATATAAATGATCAGTGATAGTAGGCTACATGCTAACACATAAGCATACACTATGTTGAGTGATAGACCATTTAGTAATAAAAAAGGTATAATTGTTTTTTGTTATATTGCCTGTAGATTCCTACATTTTAATAATGAATTATCATTAACTCAATATAGCTGATGTAGGCAGGTTTATTTCTGGAACTATTTCAGGTGAGTAACCACGTATCCGCTGTGCAATCATTTTTAGCTGTCTCCCATCGCCCACCACCTTCACTTCCTATGGTAACTTGGAAAGTAGTCCCTGGTGGCTCAGAACAGATTTTTGTAGCGTATTTTGTGTACATTTTTGCCAATATCCTCCACAGAACTGCCAGCCACATATTACTTAAGGCTACTTACCATTTAGCTTTAGAGCTGCTACAAGTTCACATTTTCTCACGGTTAACATAATGCTAGTAGCCTACTGTCACTCAACAACTGTTAGCATCGCGCAATGGAGCCAACAATCTCTAAATCTACAGGGAACACATGGATGATATTTGAGAAGCTGACCAACAATCTCCCGGCATATTCCATATTCCTTTAGCCTAAACTTAACCTTTTACCTTTTGTTTCCAGACGGTGAGAAGTCTCATCACTGCTGTGCTAAAAGAGAAGGGGCAAAATGGGAGAATCACCCAGTCCTCCATTCAGGTGAATTCATCATCTGTAATAACATTTGTTTTTTGTTCTGGTATTTAGTATTGTATCTCGTATCTTTCTGAGCGAGACTATGCTTTTCAAAACCTGATAAACCATACCAATTTAGATAGCTATCTAACCATATTATCTGGTCAGCTTAAGGTCACTGACTTGACATCTGATTTGCACAAAATACATTAGACAGAATACATTCCATGGCTAGTAGCTAGTTGGGACTAGCATGTTAACATTAACATTGGTTGCTTTGCTAAATTAGCCTGCTGACTAGTTAGCTAGCTAACCAGCTGTTCAGGTTAGCTGAGCTGACTCTTCTCAAGCTACGACTAGTGTTTTGGAGTAGAGACAGACTAAATCTTGAGCTACCCAGAGTAGCATCCCTCGCTAACAGTGTTGGTACTGTGTGTCAGGGCCCGGCATTGGAGGGTCTGTGGGAGCAGTGCTGCAGCAACTGTGCTACAGTGCGTTCGACCTGCTGCGACGCTCTGGTTCTACTGGTGGATCAAGGCCACGCAGACCTGCAGCACATCCTCAACAGCATCCTCAACCTCCTGCCCTCCGCCAGGTACAGAAAATACACTCGTCTGAATGACCCCATGTCCACATGCCTGCATATCCTAGTCTCTGCTGTGTCATCCTACTACACCATGCACTCACACACACAGATATATGTCTGCTAGTGCTACTACTACTGCTGCTGCTATTATTGCTAGTACTACAACTACTGAATTTTGGTTAACTCAATAATATTTAAATTAATTGTTTTTACAACGGCATCAAACATGTCTCAGCCAATCAGAACTGGGGACCAGAACTGAATGGCTGTCTGGCTACATGAATCACAGTGCCATAATGTCCCCAGTGTTTCCGTCACAAGAGAGTGCCACCTTGTCCTTTCCACCTCTGCTGACTCGGATCTATTAATCCTGCTTATGTAATCACCATCACAGCAGCAAATGGAAGCCTAACAGGCAAGTGACCTTTTCAGTCCAACCGAGCTGATGTGGCACATGTTGAGGTGCGAGTCCGTCAGTGTTCAAGCTTCAAGCAGGCCTCGTTTAGCCAATTTTAAAAGTGAAGTATGCTCAATGTAAAATGTGACGGACCTCAACACATTCATCTTGACCATAAAAGTGTGCGTTGTCCTGTAGGGTCACAGAAACTGCCATGTTAAAAATAATCACATATTGTCTCTGCCCTGCCACGCTCACACAGCTGAGGGCTGGAATCAAAATAACCCGCTTGGCTTAAACATTTTATTTCATTGCATTCGCTTTCCATTGTGATAACAACAGACATCATTGTTGCTACTCCTGAAATGAATTTCAACTAGTGGGGTTTAGAGCTTTTCCTCTTAGGTTTAATCAGCATGTTTTGCATCGACCTCGGGTTCGGACTCCCTTTGGTTTTCTTCCTCCTCTCAAGGACTTTTCCTTGTAAAATACTTTTCAATACTCACCTGAGGGAGCAAACGTTCAGCGCACGGGAGAAAAAAAGTTAACAATTACCTTCCGTTGTCGGGTCGATATCAGGTTTTTGTCAGTCTGTCTGTCTTGCAGTGTGTTTTCAAGCTACAGCTGAGTGAGATTAGTCTCTGGTGTGACAGAACATGACGCATGCATGTGATGCATTAGAGATCCATTTCTATACATTGACCAATTATCCATTTTAAAGTGATAAAACAGTCTGTTTTGCTTCCCTGGTCGTCTGTGAAAATGGTGAAGAGAAAATAGCTGTCAGAGGATGTCAGAAAAACTGTTATCACCAAACATGAGCATTCCCAAGGCTATAAGGCATCTCTAGAGACCTTGATACTTGGTATTTCCACAGTTCACAATGTTGTTAAGATGTTTGCTGCTCATAAGATTAAGAATCCCAGGACTTAAGAGGAAAACTGATCTCAGATCTCAAACTTTACATGATAAAATGGGGTACTACTTTGTGTAAAGAATGTGTTTAATTTTCCTCCCGTTCCCCTTATTAGCCCCCAGGCTCATTTAACTGTCTCAGCCCTTCAGGGCAACATTTCCTCTGTTGTTCCTCACCACGGCATCGGAGCCAAGTACTCGGGACTGTGCCTGCCTTAGGTTGTCCCGGATCTTACCTGTTGTTGACTAAGCAGCCCTACATACTTCCCCTGTTATACACTTACACAAAAAACTCAACAGCAGTATCTCTGTATCTTGAATGATGGTGGTCTCTCTGTGTTCTCACCTCCAACTGTAAACAGAAATGTGCAGGGGCTGATCAAGGTCATTGGAAGGCTACTTCAAATGCAGGCAGACCAGCGAGACAGAGGAGCACCTTTCACCTGCCCTTACTCCATCAGGTCAGTCCAATGCATATACGCTCATTGCTTGTAGCATCACCAAGGTTTTGGGAGATTGTCCCTTTGGTTAAAGTACCGATTAAAGGAAAAATCCACCCTAAAGCACTGTCCAACAATTATGCAGGGAGAAATCCATCGGAGAAGAGGAAGAGATACCAATTTCGCCACCGACAGCTGCCTCAATAGACCAGAATGCAATTCAGAGATGTTGTGCTTTGCGTAAGGGGCGTGACTCTCCACTGGCAGCAACAGCTAGCGCTACCACTAAGTCTCTCCACCTACACCTAAAACCCACAGCTGATGGTGCATTCAGGTCATAATGGAGTCACCATAAATATGAGCTTCTGACTAGTGATAATTCCGAATAGGAAATATGGGAACTTTTGAAGGCTCCGATATCTCGCACCTGTCAAACATGGCTGCCGCAAATCTACCAAAGTCCACAGTCCATGGTAATAAAAATAATAATTTATAATTTCTAGTTATTCCAGTACGCTTCTGCACAATCAACTCTGATTATGATGAGCTAGAAATACCTGCTACAGTTTGATTGATTGAAAAAGCAACTTGTTAACACGTTGTTGTAATGGAGTGTTGTCCAAGATGACGTCAATGCAGCGACAAGTTCTGGGAGGGGTGTCAACAGGCATTCTGGGAAATGTAGGAAATCACCAACTGAAGTAGAAGTAGACAAGACATGGTGAGGGAAAGCGGGTACAATAAACCAGATTGAAATGCTTTTGGCTAATTGTTAAATGGCATTGTTTCATACCAGTACAAGAGACATCGGGCGACTTTCATATACACATTTACAGTTTATATTTCTCGGATTTGTTGTTACCAGGCTCCAGTCTCTGTGCATTCTTAACAGCATGAAAAACAACGTAGCTAAATTCAAGGGTTCAAAAGGTCGTGAATACAGACATATATTCTGGTTGGTCTTGTATTTCATTTTAATTGGCGTCGAGGTCAAATTGTTTTGAAATGAGTGGGAATGGACAGTTCGTTCAAGGCTTTTGCTACTTTTGTGGCACGTGAGAGAACAGCCGTGATTTTGATAATGCAGACAATGTAGTTGCCGGTCGTAGTAAAGGGAAGGGGAATCCTTTGTGAAGTCTGTGATACCCCAAGGCATATATACTGTAGTCCTGTGCTTTTGGGAGAGCCTGGAGAGACTACCCCCCTCCCCTAGGCTTTGATGTGCACCTCTGCCAAGATCCTGGGGCCTCCTTAATCAGTTACAGCGGGGGATAAAAAGACTGAGCCCCTGTGTGTTTTCTCTTTTCCCCTTCTCCTTTTTCCTGCACGATTCCCCTTCTTCCCTCCTGCTCTCCTTGTTTCTTTCTCTGATCCCCTTCCTCCTCCTCCTCCTCCTCCTACTTTATTCACCTCTCTCCCTCGTACCCTTTCCCTCGCCACGTCTCTATCCCCTTCTTCTTTCTCTCCTCCAGTCTGCTCTTCCTTCCCGTTGTCCTTTTCTTCCCCTTTTCTGTCTTCATTGCGGTCTGGTGTCTCTGCTGTCTGTGTCTGTCTGGCGGCCCGAACCTCCCCGGTGGGAAGATGAATGTGTCGAGGGCAGCAGGGTGGCGCCGTTGGCCCTGGCAGACCGGCCAGCCATTGGTCGGCGCGCCTGGCACAGCCGGGCAACTGTAAATGCTGCCGGGATTAATGGAGGATGCACACTGGTGCCCATTGTTGACCGTCTGCCCATCGCTGCCCCATGCAATCTGCCACCGAGACACTAAGCAACTTAAGCGCCCAGCGGGATCAGAGAGGGTTCAGACCTTCGTCCGGCCAGATCGGCTCATTTCTCACGGGATGTTAGTCCGTCTGTAGTCTTGTAGTTCTTCCTGTCCATCCCCTGCAGAGTTTCCCATATAGTTATTGTATTTGGCCCAGGTAAATTAAAGTATTAGTCCGCAACATTTTCATATGAATAAATGTCCTTTTTGCACCGACTGACATAACACATTAGTGATTCAACCTCTTGATGAAAGCTTTTACATTTTTCTCTTTAAAACAGCCAGTGTCAGGTAGGTCTTTCCTGGGAAACAATCTCAAAAAAAGATCCAGATCTATTTTGAGGTCCTGTGATGTACTGTTCAAGCCCTAAGCTCACAACCAGAAGCCTCTATGGCGACAACATGCAACTCATTTACACGTGAGAAAAGTCCTCTCCCCAGTAGTGTTGTCACGATGAGCGAAATTTCAATACTACTTGAATAGTTTAAAGAAAAATAATTGGGAGTAGACTGAGTAGTAGGTTGGCTCTTGACAGTGGACAGTGGGAAAATTCATGTTGAATTGACAATATGGCAACAGCATCAAACAGTCCACCAGGTGTTGATCTGAATCTCTGTTCGCCTAAACTCCACTAAACTGACACTGCTGCCGTTGTCTGAACTCACTTCACTTCAGAAGTCAGTGCAGCCTGCAGAGATCCCCGGGCAGGTGGGGGATTTCAAAAGGCCGAGGCTTTACATGACCCGCCTGTCTGAGAGCCCAAGGCGGCATTCTGATCTGGCAGTGAACTTGTAGTTGAACGACAAGGGGAAAGGTGGCTCCCTACATTTCCTGCTTTCCTCCATTGTCCGGCGGCTGAAAAGTAGGTAACGGCGTGAGGCGGGGGGGGGGGGTGGCTGATGGATGGAGCTGCATTGAAGCCGAGGGCTCGGAGACAGCCATGGGGAACCTGAGGAGGGGGCGGGCGGGGGAGGGAGATGGTCAGACAGATTACGGCATGCGAGGAGGGGGACGAAAGAGGAGGAGGAGGAGGGAAATTCAGGAACAAGCCTTTGTCTAGCCCATGTCTAGCCCACGCCGCAGGCTGTCGCAGGCACAGTCGTGCTCAGTCATTTGACTTCCTTCCGACGCTTAGATATGCGATGATTGATGCAAAGCAGCGGTTTGGTGGACCTGGCGGTGTTGTCTACCCCAAAACACCAACCTTTTGTTGCCTTAACCTCTGCCCTGTCTGTGGGCAGGAATCTTAACAATACGCAGACTTCACCTTGGATTTGACCCCATTGTTTTTGTCTGGAATGGATGGGCTGCATATTCAAATTCCGTTCAAGGATAATGGATGCTGTCCACTGTTTGGTCACGGTCATTACATTCGGTAATGATGACTACACCTCGTAATTGCAATGCAGTTTGCCAAGTCTTCTAGCTTTAATCTTTGGCGGTATCCAGAAATGTTGAAGTCGATTCAGGGATGCTCAAACTTTTGATGGATCTTTTTAATCTTTGTTAAACGCAGTTTCCCTGCCTCTATGCGTGGCCTATTCCAGACAATGTCAACTTCAGTAATTAAAATTGATTCTGACTCTATCTTATGCGTATAAAAAATAAAAACATATGCTTGCAGGGATGTTGAAAATGAATAGATGATGCTTTGATCGTGCAATGCGAGAGAGATTCCGTTCCTCCACTCAAGGAGATTTTAACCGAGTGCCTCTTTTGTTGGGTACCTGTGCGCATAACCTTGCAGAGAAGAACAAATGTGAACTAAAACGTCATTCTATAGCCTATTCAGCACCTAGGTATACCAAGCAACAGGCCTGCACTGTAAGGTAGGAGTATAATAAGTAAGGGCAGGCTGCAGTAATAAGGCTAATTTGATTACACCTCACTAGTTACTGCCATATTGCAAGTATCACTCATTTGGGATTAGAGTGAAATGATATGCTGTTACAGTTGTGTGATACATATTCCATAATTTTTCTCCCATGATGAGATCACAGGAAATGGATCGGTCTCATCCATTCATTCATTGGTGACACCACTGGTCCGATTTTGATGCATCTCACCACTGAGTTCCAGCATGTACAAAATTACACTGATTGGCCCAAGGGGGGGCGCTGCATCATCTGTTTGTTTATTCTTCCGTCTTCATAGTTATAGTTACTGTAGTAATGGGTCAAACTACTGACTACTGGTCTGATTTTTATGGAACTGGGGGGAAATAATGCATGTCACCACAGCATTTCCCCATTCACTTACCGTTTGCCCCAAGGGTGTTGCTTCAATTACAGGCTCATAATTGTAACAAGCCATATCTCCCATAGCACAAGTTTGATTGACATGAAATTTTCCACAAATATCCAGTTGTCCCTGCTCTACAAATTTGCCTCTGGGATCATCAGTGTATGCTATCGCTTTTCTGTTATTTTGAATTT
Organism: Hoplostethus mediterraneus; assembly: GCA_034670385.1. NCBI lineage: Eukaryota > Metazoa > Chordata > Actinopteri > Trachichthyiformes > Trachichthyidae > Hoplostethus > Hoplostethus mediterraneus. The sequence continues at coordinate 641,868 of JAXDDW010000113.1, read as the reverse complement.
CTCGACAGCTTTAGCCCTAAAGCTTTTTACATTTTTTTGATGCATCAACAGCAAAGGAAACTGAGATAAAGCTACAGTATACTAGGTATTTGATTTAAGTTTAGATTTGATATTGGATGGTATTATCACTGTACTGCATAAACATATTTATTTTATGAATTACCCAGTTGCTTCCCCAAAAAGTGTAAAATTGTAAATAATGTATTCTACTATATTCTATTTTGGCTTTGGCTACGTAAACCTAACCCTAACCCTGCAAACAAATATAGGAGGAATCGATTTGAGGAGATAACTTGTGCCAGTGCCTTCTTTACAATGTGAAAACATTGTTCTTATCTTGACCTAACCCAGACCCAATTCTGAATTGCTGCTTTTATATCTGATTTTTTTTTTTCGGATTGGATGTTTTGGATGTAACCCATATCCAATACCAAAGTAACTTTACAGTGATGTTGACATGCATGTGCAGTGTAACAACAGCAAAAGATGTCATATCTCTTTATGTGCGGTATCTGCCTTTAAGCTTTAACTGAATTGAGGCGTCTCCCCAAATACTAATCAAGTCTGCTATTTGGCTGCCTTTCCATGTCGTGGCACCGCTGACAAATTCTGATTTGAGTGTTCAAGTCAAGTCTGAATTAAGTAAGTCTAACTTTATTTGTATAGCACCATTCTAAACTGTGGTTACACAATGTTTCACAATGGAAAACTATTAAACATGGATAGCAGTAAACCATAAAACATAGCAGTAAAATAGCGAAACATAGAGAACACATAGTACATTGTCCAGGCGTGACAACACAAAAGCATGAAAGAAATTCTGACAAGGAAAGACGTTTTATGTGTCTGCTTTTTGTGTGTTGCTCGAAATTCAAAAGTTAGCCAAAAACAACATCCAAATTCTTAGAGGTAGACTTAACAACGGATGCCAATGGACCAAGAAACTGCTGGATTTCCCTTGAAATATTTTCAGGGTTGATAACAAAAAACTGAGCTTTTCTCAGAGTTCAGTTGGAGGAAATTGATGGACATCTAATCCTTAATAGCTACAAGGCACGTTGTCCTTTTTAACAGTAAGCTAAAGTTGTGTGTTATCAGCATAACAATGCAAAATGTAATCAAAGGTCGCATTAAGATCCAGCACCATCCAAGTGGAGTATTCACCAGACTCAGCATGCATGACATCTGAGAAGAAGTGACAAAATATAACAAACAAATCTTGCATGGAAATCTGTGAAAACTGACCAAGCAAGTCAGTACTAATGCGAAGTAGGCATGAGTCCAGACAAGACAGATCTGATACCATTGACCTTTTCAACAAAGAATTCATGTAGGTTCCATGTCTTGGGATCCAATTTTGTAACCCATATCCATGTGTTCCAGATCCGAATTGAAACAAATGTGACTTTTTGCTCTTCAGACAGTGTGAAAACATCAGATCTGTGTCACATGTAGGGGGGAAAACGACCCCGAATTGGGTCACTTTCAGATGCAGTGTGAACATAGCAGTTGCTCTGTCCTGTTGTGTTGCAGAAGCAGCCCCCACCCATACATCACTGCCTTGGAGAACCGGGTGGACTGCTGGCCAGCTCTGCTGCTAGAGATTGATGACTTCATCCAGCAGGCTGCTGACAGGCAAGCCCCCCCACCCCCTCCCTCCCTCCACAGCCATGCCCACAACAGAGACCTTGAGCCCGCCACAAAATCACTCCCTTCTTCATTGCATGCATTTCAAAGCCATCTGGGAAGAGCAGCCCATTCCCTCCCAAATAACTCATCAGACCACTGTCAGCTGTTGGTACATGGTACACATACATACCAGGGCACGTGTTCATGATCATTTTTGTTTACAAGGATTACATTTAGTGTTAGCTAGGCTTCGACCAATAAGGGGTTTTGATATTTTTAGATCGAAGCTCATGTTAGCCAGTGCTTTGCTTTGCCAAAATATTCAAAAATTCAAGTATTCAGTGTTTGCCACAGATTTTTTTTTTCTTGGCACGGTGGAAAAGCCTCTGATACAATAAGAATAAGAAACACATATTCATGTATCCTTTTGTGGAATCTGGTCAAAATGTCTCATTAGGATCAATTCTGTAGTATTGATCAATTCTTGCAATCAATCATGCTGCATCATATCAAAGGTCGACGACATTAACTGGATTCCATTTCAAATAATAGCCCATATATCAACAAGCCAATATGTCAACTCCAGTATTAACTGACAAACTCCTGGGTGCATTGCTTCTTAACACACTGTGTATATATGTATGCATCTATGCAATGCAGGGATGAACCGGCCTACGTGACCATGCTGGCCCCTTTCCTGCGCTACCTGTTCTGTGAACCTCAGAGGCAAACCCAGCACGCCCTCCTTCGACACAGTCTACTCAGGGTGCTGCTGCCCACCCACCCAGGAGCCGGATCAGTCACCCAGGACAAAGACCAGGAAAAGAACCCGCCGGTGTTCAACAGTCTGCTTAGCTGCCTCTGCCAGCTGGTTCCACACATGCAGGTGAGACGACTAAAGGTCCCGTTGGAGGGTGTGAATTTGAGCAATAATGCACGAGAGGCCAATGTGACTCACAACCACAAGTTGTTTTTTTTAAATGGCTGTTAACACACTATTGTAATAAACATATTAAACAAATGCTTCATTTTGTAATCTGTAATTAAAGCTGCACTAGGCAAGATTTTTATTTATCGAGACACGGAAAAGCACAGACAGACACGACAATACATAATACAATATAATGCAGTATAAAATACAGTACTTTAAAAACAGAAATGATAAATATTATGTAAACTTTCACTATACTATGTAAAACTGAAGTGGATTGAAGTAAAAAGGGCGATGCTAAGGTGTCTCTGTGACGGCAGGTTGACGGCGTAGAGGCGGTGCTGGAGCTGCATGGCTTCGTAGATGCCTTGGTCCAGGGCCTGGCTAGGACCTCCGGGGAGCTCTGGAGGTCCGAGAGAGTTGGCCTGGTGCTGCAGCTTCTGTGCGCCTGCCAGCTCTGCCTGAAGTTCAACGGAGACTGCCGACCACTCCTCCACTTAATGCAGCGGCTACTACCGACCTGCCGGCAGGTGAGACAGATTCAAGATTCAAGATTCAAGACGTTTATTTGTCACATACACACGCGAGGTGTGCGGTGAAATGCAAAAGTGGCAATGCTCAGCAGGAATGTGCAAATGGTATGGTAAAATAACAGTTCAGACAGCAACCTGTGGCCTCAGCTCCTTTGATTTTATGATGGGGGGGGGGGCTTTATTCCTCTATTTCTCTCTCTATATAATATAAGTGTGTAATGTATGAATGTAATTAGTGAAATGAAAATAGTAGGAAAAATGTTTATGTTTAACAAATGTTTCATGTTTTAAATGGATATTAATTACATTTTATTCCTTTGCCAAGCTAGTCCTTAAACAGTAGATAAAAAGTGATTGCTAAGTGACACATAATTAGCGGTATTAGCAGTTATTTCTGGTTAGTGCATTAAGATGGTCAGTGTTTGTTTATATATGATATTATATAATTAATATTTACATAAAATTTGATGCCATCAAAGGTTTATCGAGTATCTTACAATATCTTCGCCCATGACCCGGCCAATCACAACTCAAGACTGGAACTATGCATTTTATAATGTACTCTACTTTTAATGTAAAGTAAAGTTGTTGCAGCGTTCTTCTTTCCAGAAAGGAAGTGCAAAAGGCCAACCATGTGTGATGGTTTAACTTTCCAGGCTCCAGACAAACAAAGCAACAACACCAGTTTTACTGTCCACAGAGGAGCTTTCTGGGACTCTGAGTCTACTTTTTTCTTTTTTTACACAAATAATTGTTTCAGAGCTCACTTAATTACTCTCCTAAGACTCAACCGAGAACTCAAGTTTTTCATGAGACATTTTATTGGAGAATTGCCCTCTGCTTTTTTTTAATATTTATGTTTGTAATTTCAAGTAAAAGCACTACAGAGAGCAACAGTTCTACAGCTCTGTTATTCCTTAACTTATTTATTGACTTTATCAGACTATTGGAGCAATAATTGTTCACAGCCATAAGTTCAGCATTTGTGAAAACATGCAAATTGTCAGGAGAAGGAGTTTTATTTCCCCAGTATATCTATTTAAAATGTTTTTAGATTCAGAGCCTTTCCTCGGGGTGTGCTGGTTTTGTACTGCTGTTTCCTATTGGAAACCCACAACACTATCATAATTCATTATTTTTTCCTTGACTGGAGGACTTAAACTATCACCTAACATGTAAAAAAAAGCATCTTCACTGGACATTTAAAAGCTACGTTTCGATTTACGTCATCATGCCTACACCATGAACCGTCTGAAATTTGACAAAGACATCGGGGATCATCTGCATATTGGGCGATATATGTGATGATGATTGCTTGTACCAGGGATCAATAAAGCCTTAATCTAACCTCATTCCAGGTTAATACTGGAATGCATACTAGGCATAAAGCATCAGCCAATACAAAGTATCAGTCCGACCCATTAACTTAACTTACAATGGCTCTGCATTGAACAGGGTCCTCATTGGCCGCCTGTCACGTTGCTCTACACAAAGCGCTAGCGTCTTCACTTTTGTTTCTCCGCCGTCTACAGTAGAAACATTATTTGTACCTTATTTCAACATGGCGACATAAAAGAAATATGAACACAAAGACAAAATAAAGCTTCGCTGTAGAAGTGAGTGAGCCAAATTTCAAATTAAAGCTCTAAATCTGCTCTTGTGTCTTTATTGAACGCATCGCACGATAACTGTTTATACACTCAGAATTGATGATTGATTTATTGATATTGATATATTTCTATGGGAGATGCACATTAGTTGTGTTGACCAGTAAAAATGATTCTTGGCAGGTAAATTCCTTTAGTTTAACAGCCTTTGTGTGTGATTAAAAAGCCAATTTCATCAATATTGATTCTACTGTGTGTCTAATGCTATAGGTTCTATGTGTTTTGTAGGAGTTGCCAGTGGAAGAGCTGCTGATGGGCATGGCCCTGCTCCTGCTAGAGGCCCCGGCAACTCAGCAGACCGGTCTGCTTAATCTAGGTAACAACCGCGGTTAGCTGTTATTAGACAGCTTTATTGACATGTCTCAGCGTGCTTCTTTTCCTTTTTACCTTTTGAAATTTAAGGCTATGACCCCCCTTGAACATCCAGTACACTGCTTTGAAAGCGTAGCTACATAGGGTCCGGTTTTCTACCTGGACCCTATTTTGCCCTAATTTCACCATCATATCGATTGATTCTGACCAAAATCTCATCAATTACTTCATTACTTATGAAAGGAAAAAGGCTAGAGTTATGCTTTAAACAGCTTTTCTGATGCACATACACAGTTTTGGTACAATCCACACTATTTTGCGGTACACAATTGGAAGACGGCTAGCAAAACTGCTGGATAGTGGTGACCTGGTTCCACTTTGCTTCACTCTCTTATCTTCATATATTCTTGTCTTCATCCAGTCTTTCCCGCACCTCTAACATACAGTTGTGATTGAAAGTTTGTGAACCCCTTATGCAATTATATGGTTTTATTGATTGACGGGGTTTACTTATTGTTGCACACAGGGCTATTTTAGTTTTTGTTAAATAAACAATGAAAGTATATCATATGTATTTGTGTGTGTTCTTTATTTGGGATATCTTCATTAAGATTTGATAATTCAATAAGAATTTTATAAGATAATTCCTCTATCATATGAAATACTGACCATCCCCCTGTAGGGTTCACAGACTTTCAAGCATGAGTGTAAACTCCCACTAAGACTATTTGGAGAAAGAAATCCACATGAATCAACACTAATTTGGTAATATAATAGTACTATTAATGGTATTGATATTTCTTCATGGTTTTTTTGACATCTTGATATTTAGTAAATATGTATCGTCTTAGGTAGACCTGGTAATGCAAATGTGACGCACATTGTGCACATCATGTATCTATTCTGTCATCTGTTGCCACAAGGATCAATAAGTGTCATCTCATTTTATCTTAACTTTTGTCATTTCCCCCCCTCTCTCTTTTATCCAGCATTGAGTTTAGCCCCTGAGCAGACTGAACTTTCCCCCTGGTTGACGCCCATCCTGGTTCTCCCTCTGCTGCAGCTGCTGTCCTGCTCTGGCTTCACCGAACCGCTGGCCGACCGCCGAACCCACAACATCAACCACAGCCTGGCCCACAGCCTGCTCCGCAGCACCAACAAACAGACATGCCAACCCCCTGAGGTAACGCTGCTGCCACTACGGGTTGGTATGGGTCCAAAATTACCACCCGTCAAGTGCCAAATGCCGGTACAATTTGTCACAAAATTTGTCAAAACGGTCACGTGCAACACTGGCCGGTAACTGACCGGTGAATGAATACCTTTTTTAGGTAGGTAAGGTGTTCTTCTTATTGTTGATGGATGCATAATGACATCAGATGCAGCAATGGAGGCTTGAAGATCTCTGGATGTTATTCTTGGGGTCGTTTTTTTCTAGTTTTAATATTTTGCTCTTGGTGATATCCACTTCCACAGTTGAGTCAGTGTTACATTTAATACTGTATCCATTACTTGTCTCACAGTGGATGAGCCTGATGATGGAGCCCAAATCTTTTTGATATGACTTTCTAACCTTCCCCAGACTGATTCACTCACTCCTCTCTTCCTGAGCTCCTCTGAGGTCTCCTTCGATCACAGCATAGTGGTTTTCTTTCTCCTGCATTGTAACACCAAACTGATCAGGTTTCCCACCTGGATTTATGAGAGTGTCACACAAACTCCTCACAAAAAATCTGACCTTCGATTGGTTAACTTCATACCTAATTATTTACCCACCTGATTCTACTGACCTCCTTGATTTAACTAGTGCAATTTTTATTAAAAACTATATATAATTGCATAAGGTGTTCAGAAACTTTCAATCGTGGCTCCATGTATGTCATCATCCTTATCCTGGGTTTCAGTGGAGCATTTAACCCTAACCCTGTCCTGTGGTCTAAATCCTGTTTCAGAGGCTTTTCCACTCTCACAAGAATACAAAATTAAATTGTGTAGTTGCAGCTTCAATCCAAAAATAACCGTATTGGCCTTCAATAACCTATGTTGGTTGAGCCTTGGTGTATAGCACATGTCAGATTTGGTTCACAGTCCAAGATAAATGGGATTGGTGCAGGATGTTTGGCCGTGTTTTGCTATCACTCCTTCATTTCTTGGTTTGCTCGCTCATTAAGCTGTTAATTGATACATGTATGCCTTCACTCATTTGTCACTAAATTCATTCCTTCGTCTGGCTTCTTCCGCTCAGCCTCGTCCACCGCTGGCCCTGCCTCTCAGTCCCTGGTACAGTGAGCTCCACGTGGCTGTACGCATCCTGCGCAAGGTGTTGGACGATCCAGCAGCGGCCAGTGATTGGCTACTGTCAGTCAACTCGGCCCTGTCCTTCAGCCAGGGCCTGCCCTGCTCCCTCAGCCTCATCGTGGCCCATCTCATCATCACTGGCCGAGAAGACGTCTGCCGGTTGGCCCTGAACACTGGCCAGGCCATTGCCACAGCAGACCCCTCCCAGGTAGATAAAGCACAGAGGATGACTTGAAGATTGGGGGCAAAAGCTCATGGAATAGCCTTTTCTTTGAAACCAAGTTGGCTCAATACGGTTTCAGAGGCTTTTTTTTCTGGGGGAAACACTCAATACTTGCAAAGCCCATATGTGTTGAACCCTAGTATTGCTTACTACACCCACACATCAATATCTTTTACATCTTTTAGACATCATATTATATTGACACCTAATTTGAAATGCTCACAGCAGCACAAATTAGCATCTTTGCCTGCTTTCCCGCTAGTCTACAGCTGGTTTATTTGATGAGAGAGGGCTAAAACAAACAGACATTGCCTCTGACCCTCGGGGGACTGCAAATGGAGTCACTTGTTCCAGAAGATAATGTGAAATTTCACAATGTGTTATAGGCTCCTCATTACTAGGGCTCGTTAGATGCCTTGCAGTATTCCCCCCTGCTTTTGTAATTGCTCCCAGAGTGCCACTTGCCTCGGTCGTTTGATGCATTGGTGGAAGGTTATCGGCACATTAAAACTCATTGGATTTCCCCCCTCGTCGTAGCCCGTCACCTCGCATCTGCCTACCTAGCATACACTCTGAAGCCCCGCTATTTTATGGGCAGATTAATTTCTTTCGGTGCTGTCACTTTGCAGTCTGATCCCCCTTGACCCTCATATCTCTTTGTAACAAGGGATGTAGGTAATAACTAGATAGCTAGCCAGTGTGTAGCTGTAAGGATGCCCAACAATTTACAAGCAGATATGATGGATAAGTTATTGCACTGCTAGCAATGCAAGTCTGTGTCTTCACTTCAGCAGCTACAGCAGAATCCATTGTCACATTGTCATTAATAATGACATTTTTGTTCAATGTTGTAGATTTCATAGGGTAGTGATGCAGTTTAGAGGTGAACAGGTTTATTGGAAGACAATAGAGAATGGATTAATAATACTAAAAAGATAGTTTATTGATCCACATTCTCTTTTTTCTCTTGTCCTCCTCTTGTCAGAAGTCAGGGTCAGCTACAGAACAGCACCCCTGGAGCTGGTAGCGATTCCCTGTCTTGCTCAAGGACACAGTGCAAGGGGTTTGAACCTGGGTCCTCTGGTTGAAGGCCAATATTTACCACCCTGCTAGTGAGAAAACCTCCAGTTTCTATATTTTTGTCCTCACTCCTTCCCTCAAGCCATGCAGGTGAAGGGGTTGCTATGCAACAGCCACGGTCTGGGGCAGCAGTTTTAACTGCTTTATGTTAATGAAGGCGTGTAACAACTGCAGTCCTGTCGACTACACGGGGCCGAAGACCCCAGACTAGAGCCCTTTTTTTAACTATTAACCCTGTCGTTTACTCCAGCTTCTAAGCTTCATCCATGGACCCGAGCCCGTTAATTGACCAAATTTCGTCGGGGCTCGGCCATGCATGACCAGGGGTCAGAGGGGACATTCCATCATCAGGGGATGGTGGGGAAGTGGGAGGGCAACTAGTTAATCCCACCATGCCTTGATTTAGCTCAGGTCACAGTATTGGGGTTTGTGCATTTGTAAGTATGGGTATGTGTATTCTTACCAAAAAGGGAATACAAGCAAATTGTTCTTTAGACTTGTGCCATAGAAGAACTCTTGAAGAACCCTTTTACAAAGGTTCTGTATAGCGCCATGCTCAAATTGTTCTACCTAGACGTTGGAGCTATAAATAACCCTTTAAGCATGTATGAACAGTATTTTTCTTTGAGTCACTGTGACTCTATATAGCACCACTACCGTGACAAAATAAGCATTGAAGAATCCTCATTTTATTGGCTGTACCTGAGCGTGGGGGTTGACGCAGGTTGTGGATGAAACAGCAGGGTGGATGAAATGCTGATTAGGGTTAGCTAGCGTGACCGAGACGTTGATGTGTGTCTTGAAGTCAGAGCTTATGCTTCGGAACTAGTGGCACTAAAAGGGACTAAAGATGATCAGCTGATACGTTTGCGAACCACAGTGACCATGTAGCAACCCTGGAAGGTTTCAGAAGACCTTTGGCATAGGAATTGTGTGTCTATAATCCTGCCCGCTTCTATTTGTGTTTAATGCCTTCTAGAAAACTGGATGTGTTTCTTTGCCTTTCACATGTTGTATTTTTGGTCTGGGGTTCTCAACTGATGATGACTCCTCAGATAGCTGGCAGCACCTGGGGTTTTAACGGTCCGTTTCTCCAATCCTGCGGGCGTTTCATGTTGGGGTCAGTAACATTCAGGTCAAACAGGTACATCGTTTTGTTGATACTTTGGCCGATAGTGGCCTTTTGTTAACAAATTGGACGTGGTCCCATCAGTCCCGTACAGTTTGTTTGACTACATATTTATTTTGGGAACTTATACCTTGTTAACCCTAGTGAACACTACTGCGAATCACTTCGAGGCCAACCAGCGTCATATGCTGTCGGGACCGATGGGTTATGACAGTCTGCATCTTAACAGAGGATTTTGATCTAAAATCAAGGTCTTAAATGGTCTTGAATACAGTTAAATGTATCATTTTGAATTCAGTTTTAGCGGTCTAAAACTGTGTTGTGTTCGTTTGGTGCGCTGTTGAGAAATTAGCCCTGGTCATGCAGACCAGGGTTCTGGCAGACCAGACAAGGGTTCGCAGAACTTTTTTCTTGCAAATGTAACAGAACAGAAGTACATTTAGCTTTGATAACAGCAGTGAGTCCCTTTGGAAGTCTCTGCCAACTTGCACATCTGGATTCAGGAATTTTTTATTTTGTATATTCTCCCAAAAAAGCGCTGAGCCAGAGACCCTCTGCGTTTCAGTTGTCCGACCTCATCTGGTATGTCTCTCCGCAGGTACCGTCCCTCATTCCGGTTCTGTTGTTCAAGCTGGAGAAAGAAAGGAATCCAGCCTTGTCCCATGCTGTGCTGAACTCCCTGCCAAACTTGGGGACCCACAAGGTACTGAGCATCTCTGGCCTTCCTCTGGCTGCAGAATGAAAACGTGCTTGGTCACGTATGATTGTGTGTTTGGGAATCTGCCTGTTGTGATACAGTGTACACCTCTATTAATTCCATTAACCCATCCTCTCTAAAGAGACCATATGTTTATGTACACGTATGTTAGCTCATTTGCAGTTTTAATTTTTATCATTGGCCTTTGACTTGTCTCACGTGTCCTTTTATGCTTTGTTGCTCTTATTTCGTGCTATTAACCATTTTGTAAGCCCCCCCTATAGACATCAGGTCCCTGAAAATGTACCGAAGGTTCACTTACATTATCTGCCCATTCACATCCAGCATGTGTTTGGCTGTGCCAGCTATGCGTCCCCCAGGTGCTGCAGACTCTCCAGATGCTGGCTAGCGCCCCCAAGCTGAGAGCGGTGGCAATGCGCCTCATGACCACCCTCTGGAAGAAACAGGTCAGTGAGGTTCTCTTCACCTTTCAGGCTTTCACTTTGAGTTTACTTTAATTTGGTTTGGTTTAGTTTGCATACTGATGAAGCATAGATGCCTAAGTTTTACAAGTACAAGGATAAAAAACAGCTGAGAAAAAGTAATGTCTAATTTCGACAGCAGCAGAACAGACTGAGGGAAAGAAATGAATGAAAAATATGTAGAATACAACAAGATGTATCAAGGAAACAAACTAAATGCATATAGCTCCGATGAAGAAAATCAAGGGGAAATGTGCGTTGACTTCCTGAAGAAAAAAACACACAGATCCTCAGTCTGTATTTGAAAATGTTTCGAGGTGTCGAAATCACTGGCAACTTGAATGTAACTATGCTGATAATTCACACCCATTTTCTATGATTTTGTTGTCAAAATGTCCAAGGCTGGGGGATGTCGTGTACTAACCATTTATTGTTTTCACACGTTGGGCACTGTGAAGCCCTTTGAGACTGTAATGGTGATTAAGGGCTGTACAAATAAAATGTGATTTGATTTTTATAATGTTTTTTCTGATGTTGTAATACATTGTAACTTATTAGTCTAACTTTTTAATATGTATATCAGTCTGAAGGTGTTATCACATTCATTTATTTTTTTAACAGGTTTTATTACATTTGCGATCCATTTAGTGGGACATTTTATTTTGATAAATTATTACATTATCTGACTGGCATTAAATCATCATTTGCTACAAGGCTTGAGGGTGTTTGCTTCTTCATTTTTAAAGCTATCCCAGACTCGATGAATTTTGTATATTGTCTCAGGCTTACATGCAATGACCCACATTGACCTTGTTGATGCTTCCCATAAGGACCGAGTTTACCCAGAGCTGCAGCGTCTGCTGGGCCAGCAGGAGTGGAGGGTGGTGGTGGGGAGGGACGCCCAGTGGGAGCAGATCCTAGCCAGGGCCGCCTGCCTCAGGGACATCTGTAGAGAGAGGTCAGCCCACCACCCACTCACGTTCGCTCAGCATTAGACTGACAGGACGTGACTTGACGTGGTTTGATGTGACATCCCACACAAAGCTCAAAATAAATGCAGTTGATTCCTGTACTGTAATTGTAATCGGCCAGTACTAGGCAGCATCAGTGTTGGCTAAGTAGTAGTCATCGGTGCACCTCAAACTTAAAAACATAAACTTTAACTGCGAGGCTGGAACAAACAATTATTTTGATAATTGATGAATCTGATGATTATTTAATTAATTGATTGATAATCATTTTTGAAAAAAATATTTTATTGTCACTATGACTGCACTATTGCAAAATTAGTTTAATGTAGCACTGTATTAGTACTTGTTGACAGCTCTGCAGTGGTCCTTTCCTTAAACATTAAGGAAAAATCCACCTTGTAAAGCAACAGCGATAAACTTCAGGCTTTGGTGTCAGTCCCTCAGACTCAAAGAGCAAATTGCATCCAAAGTCATCCAATGCTTGTTGTACTACTACTGCAGTAAGCATGTTACTACATCACTCCCACATTTTTGCTGTACTTAAGCCTTCGCCTAAGTACAGCAAGGTTTGCTTGAGACGTCATCATCCTCAGAACATTCTCGTGTGTGTGTGTGTGTGTGTGTGTGTCTGTGTCTGTGTCTGTGTCTGTGTCTGTGTCTGTGTCTCTGTGTCTCTGTGTCTCTGTGTCTCTGTGTCTCTGTGTGTCTGTGTGTCTGTGTCTGTGTCTCTGTGTGTCTGTGTCTGTGTCTGTGTGTCAGGCCTTACCAGCATGGAGGTGATATGGTGGCTGCCATCGCATACACTCTGAATCAATGCTCCAGACCTGACCTGGCAACCCCCGCTACCCTTGCCCTGCAAGGACTACAGGAGCTGTGCCGGGCAGAGGTCAGCAACACAAACAGCACCCACTGAGCCACACATTTGTAGAGGAACTAGTATATACTATATAGTGGATTTACATCTACTATCTATGAATTTTGGACTCTTTTAATCTTATACATTATGTGGGCCAAGCTTTGATTGTGGTGGCAAAACAAAAAAAAGGCGCTCAATTTTTAAAAATGTTTTAATTTAAGCTTGTAGTGTATTTAACATTGCACCATCCAATTTCCACTAAAATAGAACTTAATGAGTTAAAAAAATAAATATATATACTGTGTGTATATAAGATTGAATTGATTGTTTGATAATCAGTATGTGGAAACTGTAAATTGTCACAAATGGAATTTCCATCTTTCCTTTTATTTTCAAAGGGACATCAAACCATGTGACAAATCTTTCTTTTTTTTAAATTTGGTGATATTTATTTTAGAACAACAATTTCAACTTTTTTTATTGAATCAGAAATATTTCCCAAAAATGTGTTATTATATTGGCTTCACACTCCACTAAAGCAATTTCCCACGAAGAGCAGACATTGAAAACACCGTAAACTTTTAAAATGAAAAATGCTGTTCTTGCTCAATCTGTAAAAAGGTAACTGAAAGCAAACCAAACAGTTTTATGTGAATTTACAGGTTTTTCACTCTTTTGTATGGCATCTAAACATCAGGACTAGGGTTAGAATAACCTGGTTATGCTCATACTCCGATGATGAGTAACCCTGTTTGGATGCCTGACACCCTCCCATATTAAACATTAAATACTGTGGCATGGAAACACCTTACTCCTTTCACTTTTGGTTTACACCGTATGTGCAGACTCACATAGCATCATGGGTGATTTTGATGTCAACAAAAAAAAAAAAATATATATAGTTAAGCAGAAGTTCTTAACAAACAGGCAGTAGAAAGAAACAGCAACAGGGTATCAATGATTCATGTAAGTAGCTTAACCAGTGAATGTAGCCATTGAGTTTTTTTCTGGCTTGTTTTGCAGGTAGTGGACATTGTCTCAACGTGGAGGACCCTGGGGCCCAAGCTGAGCTGTGATTCCCGGCCAATGATGATCAAAGCCATAGCCGAGCTTCTGGCTCTGGTTCCTCAGCTGGCCGTCAAATCAGAGGAGTACGAGGTGCCTTTTTCCGTTTCATTCCATGCTCCGTTCATTGTGCCATGAATCTTGCGCGTTCGTCCATGAGGCATTTGGGTGGCAAGTTTGCCATGTAATCAAAATAGGGATGGGTCATAAAAAAACAAGATTTCTTTCACAGAGATCAAGGTCTAGTTTAAATACATCATCAATAATTTTACATCGGAACTATGTTGAGCTGAAACAGCTGAGTAAAAGATGTAGCCGGAGACCAGCCAGTAGAAAACGTCTGGTGTCATTTAAAAAACCCACCCAGCTCTCTCTCTGGCATCGGTTTGTACTCATCCTCCGCTTGCCGCTTGCCGTCATGCCATTATCAAATGCACAAAGCACACATGACTTCAAGAGGAAACCACACAAAAACCTCAAGATAGTAAAGGACAGGTTTAGTGGAAGGTAGCATCCAGCTATTCCCACCAGCCGGGCAGCTGGAGCTAGCCTAAACTAGCATGACAGCATTTGAACTGAGAGAAACATGGATTCAGTGGGGACGGGGCGTTCAGGGTCCTGAGCTAACGGTGGGAGCTTTACAGGTTTTCTATTGAGGTTGGAAGTGGAAGGTCCAACGTTCCTAGGGGTCGTGGGTGTGGTTTTGAGGAGTTCGTTCCCCTGATGACTGAGCATGTTAAAGGAGAAACGGTAGTTGGAGGGCGCAACAGTGAGGGCCTCGAGTTGCCGGACGGCGGAGATGGGTCCTGTGTGGATAAAAAAGGTCCTTGGATCTCTCTTTTTCCCACAATGTTATGGTGTTGGTAATCAATATTATTACAGACTTTTCAGACACCTTGTAGCAAATTCTTATCGCCATTCATTTAATTAATCTGCATGCGGATTCAGTTTGATTTGTGAAGGTTAGCACAAAAAATATTTATATCTGTGTGTTGTTTTTTTTCCCGACAGAAACTGAAAGAGGAGGTGGTCAGCTTTCTCTGGAGTTACGCTTTAAGCAAGGTCTGTGTCGACGTCACAGCAGCTGTCACCTCATTTCACATCAGAAAAAAACTTGATCAGAGATCAAAATGGACTTTTTTGATTCATTAATGAATAATAATTAACACATTAATCATTATCTATGACAGAAAATAACTACTGTATCTCCAGCATTGTGCCTTTTTTTTCCATGTTGGTTCATGTATGTGCATAACTCTGTGTGTTCTGTCACCAGGATCCAGAGGTGGCCAACTGTGGCTACAGGACTTTGTCGGAGTTTCCTGAAGCAGTCCATATTATATCTCACCTCCCTGAGGCAGTAAGAACCCCCCCCTCCTCTTTCCATACATGTGTTTTTTATGCATGTTTTTATGTTTTATTGGATTACAAAAGCTGAATGGAAGAAATCCTAGATTACTTAATGGCTTTTTAAATCCACTAAAGATGTTTTCACCGTGCAGTGATGTCGCGATTAATACAGAACAGGGTTAGTGTCACAATGGTGTCCTTTTTCTTATTCTGCCCATTTATAGTTTGAGAACTTTATATTAGCCATGTTCCATCAGAAATAGGCTGGTTTTGCCTGCTTTGTTTCTTTATTTTGGTTGTTAAAATGTATCTTGAATTCACTTCCACGTAGCAGTTAAAACAGTCTTAAAAAGTGTGGTTCTCCTGTGGATACCCTATTTTATTCTCTTCTTGCGGCGGAAGTTTTTGTCGTATATATGATGTTTGTAAAATCCGTCCACCACGGCCTCCCAGGAATGTCGTACCTCCCATGTTGTATCTCCCATGTTTCCCAAGTCTCCATTAGTTGGTGTTTTAGAATAAGTGCATTTCTTTGTTGACGACGTTGAGCAGCATGAAATACGACCTTATTACTTGCCCAGAACTTTTTGACACGATCATAAAACGTTCACATTCAGGGTACCTATTTATTCACTTCAACTCAGCTAATGCAAAAACGCCTAATTCACATTTTTAGTCTACTACATTTTCGAGAGCTCACTTAAAACCCGATTACAGGATGGAAACGCAGGATGCATGATGATGATGATGATGATGATGATGATGATTAATGTTGTGACCACGCAGGCATGTTTAAATCGTCACATCTGTCACTGCCATTCTTTCCACCGGCTAGGCCAGGCCAGCCACAAAGCTTCCTGAGAGTGAGGAGGACGAACAAGGAAAGGAGAAAGAGGAAAGCGAGGAGGATCTGTCCATCCCGGGCTCCTCTTACGTGAAGCTCCTAGGTCTCACCGCCGTAGCCGTCCTGCCAGGTAGATTCTGCTTCGTCACTTCTTGCTATTCGTGAAACTATTTCTGTATCTCACTTTGGTCCCGAGTGTGCAGCATATGTCCTATGTGTCAAATGACATGAGCATTTTGTGTCACAAAATTAATATTGTAATGTAACTATATTCAAATTAGAGAATTATGAGAATACATTTATGCTAGATTGTTTGGATTTGGATTTGTTGAACACTACTTCTCAAGAGCTGTGAGTTTTGGAAGGTTTCACTGCAGAAGGTACCCAACCCCAGTTTTATAATGGTGAACTGTCCCCCAGCCATTGAATACTTTTCTCATTTCTTTATCTGCCATTTTACAGTGTTAGTTCCTTGTCGTATTCTTACACAGAGAACATCATTGACCAGTTTTAGCTTTCAGTTGACTAAATTAGAAGTTATTAGTCCATTTGTATTGGACTCTTCCTCGTCTGTCATCTCACAACCCTATTCTTCTCAGCTTATGAACTCTTCCTGACGTCGCTGGTGAAGCAGGAGATGAGCCAGATGCCCCGGGGGGTATATTTCTCTGCCCTGAGGGGCGGGGAGCCTGCGTTCAGACCAGGGTAAAACGGTAGCGGGGATCCCAGCGTTCATGCTGAAGACCTACGAGAAAAACAAGCAACCCGGGCTGAAGCCTGGACTGGCAGGTGACCCACTAGCGACGTCTTTCAGTTTCCCCTCCTGGAAAATCAACCTTTTGACATTTATTCAGTTTGAACAGGACTCTGTCTTGTCAACATAAGCCAACAAGGGATCTTTTCTTCATTGGTCAGAAATATCGTGTTATAAAGGACCTTCTCATCCTTTAAGAGGGGATATTTTTCACTTTCTCAGCAATTTTGTCATTACACATCTGTAAAGGTTTTTTTTCCTCAAGAAATATTTTTAATAATTTGTATTGCAGCGATTCTCTTCCATCCAGAATTGTATGCAGTGTTTTGGCAACTAGTATCTGGTCAGCTAACCATCACTGCCACAAACACATCTGATTATCACACTAGCCAAAGTATTTAGCAGAAGCTAGCGTTAGCAGGGGCTAGTGGTCGCATGTTATCATGAACTAAATTAGCCTGCTGGCTAGTTGGCTAGCTAACAGTTAGCTAACTAGCTAACTGCAAAGCCTCATCGTGTGTGTGTGTGTGTGTGTGTGTGTGTGTGTGCGTGTCCCAGCTGGCCTGCTACTCTGTTACGACCTGCCTGTCCAGACTGATCGCGATGGCAGACCAATCAATCGCTTCCTCCTCTGTCGCAGCCGAAGCCATCAGCAAACCCTGGCTGCCCTCATTCATGAAGTAGGCCAAAACTTCCCTTTTCTATGGCTTCCACGTTCCTCTCTCTACCCTTTCCATGCAACAAAATCAGTAGTTGTTCTCCTTGGTGTCTAGGTAAACATTCAACCTTCCGAATGGCACCGTGCCCTCCTCTTGCCCCAGGCCTGGCGAGGATTCATGAGCCGAGCTTTCCACAACGTCCTGCAGGTTTGTGTGTCTGCGTTAGGGTCATGCTCAATTTTGATTGGCCGATAAATGCATTCTGAGGTTTGTTATTGCTGAATGAGACGTGCTGAATTGGCGGCAGTGTGTAAATTACTTTAGCTTCTAAATCATTTTAAATCAATGTTTTGTGCCAAATAATTTATGTCTTTGGTACGACTTATTTTGCAATAATGACCAGCCCACTTTATCTTATCTCTTACTGTGCAGCTTCAATCAAAAAATAGCGCTATCAACCTAACAAAAACCCATATCCATCCAACCCTGATCTGTACATCTGACTTTGAGTCGACAGGAATGATTTTGATGTCGGGTTTTGTTTCGCTTGGCTTCAGGGTCGACGTGCCGATCTGGAGATGCAGCAAAAGCTAGGCAAGGAAAACCCAGAGACACTGCAGTACAAACAGCACTGTGCCTGGCTGTGGTGAGGATCAGTTAGATCAGATATGTGCACAAAAACAACACGGGTGCAAGCAATCGACACACAAACAAATACACTAGAGGTGCACTGATACCCCTTTTTCAGAACGAGTACTTTGTTAAGTAGATTGGTCGATACAAGTACCGATTACAATTACGACTCAAGTTCATTCATGCTGTCTGGTATAGGCCTGTTCCAAGTGCATCAGTTGCATTTATTCATTTGATAATAAAATAATAATGATAATAAAATAGAGAATATGCTGCATAACAAAGGGTAGAGCATATAGCATCTCACTTGTCACACTGGTCAAACAGTTTATTGACAGAATCTCAAAAGCAGTTTATTCAGAATAGGTTAACAGATTAAAACAGTTTATTCAGAATAGGTTAACAGATTATAACAGTTTATTCAGAATAGGTTAACAGATAAAGAATAGTGTAGTAGTTTAGGCCAAATAAAACACAATAGCATTTAGCCTGCATAGCCATGCCCCCTCTTCTAAACAACAGCTGCTATGTCTATCAATTTAACAAATAGCAGCATATCAACATTTTCACGTCAGGATACAATTTTCTTCTCGCCAGAAAAGTTTTATATCGCTCCAAGGCGCATGTAATTAAAGTTTGGATATCGCACCTCTACACTTACATACAACAACAGGTACATTCACATATTCACACACTTATTGTATTTCCCCTTTGATGCGTCAACAAAGTACCAACCATAGGGTTTCTTTCTGTCTTCATCCAACTCATTTCCTGGGTGTGTTTTGGTGCACACGAGTCAAGTATGAAAAGAGCATGCGTGACCTTTCTGGAAACGGTGCTTTCCTGAATCACCGTCTCGGCCACTTCTTTGCTGGTAAAGGCATTACAACCTGTCCTTTTCTTTTTCACTGTGTTGAAAAGAAAGGCCTTTTCTCTCAGAAATTCACTGTAAGCATCAGCAGAGTATACTTTATTAGACTTTATTAGACTTTATTTGCAACTCGGTGGTGCATGCTCAAACATGCACCAACACACACAACACATGCAGGGGGGGAAGTGGCCGCCAAACACAACACACACACACACACACATGCAGGGTAGAGTTTCCGAATGAATGAAACGACGAAACGTTCGATTATACCTTTCACTACATCAAATTTTAGTAAATTGTAGCTTGTGCATATTTTTGCATTAAAAATGACCCAAGTACTGAACTTTTCTTTACATATGCTAAATGCATGTTTAACAAGTGGAAAAGTGACTTGAGAGGCCCCATCTGGCTCTCGAGTCTACAAAGAAGCATGTCAAGATGGATAGCGGCACCTCTTCAGCCAAGGCTGTCCAGAACCAGCTCCTGTTGTCAAATGTACTTTGTCATTTTTCTCTAATCCCAAATGCTTTCCAGAGCTCCACAGTGCAGAACAAACTGGCCAAAACGGTGCACATTTTCTGTAAAAACAGATAAGCGCATGCATTCAGAGTAACAGGCGTTTGTTGTGTGTACTGTACGGCTTTCTGTGTACACAAGCTCGTACACTCCCACACACATATTGTGTATGTGCAGAAACGTTTGTGAACCCTACAGGGGGTGGTCATTATTTAATATATTATAGAGGAATAACCTTATAAAATCCTTAATTAAACCTCAATTCTTAATGAAGATATTCCGAAAAAAAGAACATGCACAAAATATATATGATATACTTTAATTGTTTGCTTGACGCTTCAGGTCCTGACAGCATCTCAGTTGGATTTAGGTCAGGACTTTGACTTGGCTAGTCCAAAACACTAAACTACTTCCTGAGCCATTCTTTGGTAGATTTGCTTTAATGCTTAGGATCATCGTCCTTGAATTCTTGTCCAAGTCCATATTTCTAATGCAATATTTTGATCAGATTCCACACAAGTATGCACAAATATGTTAGTATTTTTATATCACATGTCTGACCAGAAAAAAACATTCACACAGTGTGGTGTGGGAGGATTACTGAGAAGAGTTTCAGTGGAGGATTTAGTGTCACATGATGGTCTAATTGCTGTTTCAGAGGCTTTTCCACAAAAATAAAATTCTGGAAGAAAAACTGAATGCTTGTAATTTTTGGGATATTTTTGCATGAATATGGCCCAATTTTAAGATATTCAATATCAGCACAAAATGATGTCTGTTGGCAGCTTCAATCCAAAAATATTAGTGCCGGCCTGCAAAAGCCCATATCGGTAACACCCTAAAACACACACACACACACACACACACACACACATTGTAATGGGAACACAGCAGGTCACGCATCTTACTAGGGGCATCCATCTGCTGTGGCAACCAGGTGACTGATGCATGAGCCTGAGATGAAAAGAGAGTGTGTGTGTGTGTGTGTGTGTGTGTGTGTGTGTGTGTGTGTGTGTGTGTGTGTGTCTTTGAGTGCACGCCAGTGATCATACATCATTGCACGAGGAGATGAAAGGCCCACTCCTTTCATCCAGTGATGAATTCTAAATCAGTTTCTCTCTGTCTTTCTCTCCTTCTTTCATCCTCTCTCTTCTTCCTCTCCATCTCTTCCTTCTCCTCTCTCTCAGGGCCAGAGACCAGCTGACAGACATCATCAAAGCTGCTACAAAGTGAGCCTCTTGCTATGTGGTGTTCATTGCACTTTGGATTCTTCAAAACCAAATTGTTGATTCACAAGTTTCAAACCACTGAAGCACAGCCTCAGTGTATACCTCAGTGTATATTTTTGTTTTCCACAGAGTCCAGTCTTTTTTTTTTGACAGCCTATTGTACATGAGACTTGAAAAGCCTTGTTCACATGACAGCCGTATTTGATATACACCACGCACATTGTGGGAAACATGAGGGAGAGCGCAAAGCAGATTTAAACTCAACCAGACAACCAAGCGCTGATTAATTGTCGATGATATTGAAGCATAATTTTGGTATGTCCTTCAATATATAATAGTATGTACTTTGGTATCTCATTTTTTATATTTTGTCCAAAGACCGGTGGCGTTTGCTTCTGGGTATCGATATCTTCTGGGTAGTGTTTCTTACCCCGAGTGTGATGTACATCAAATATGGCTGCCCTGTCAATCAGGTGAATTGTCTCAGTAGAAACTGAACTGCAATAGTAAAAATGCTGGTACTTTTACAAATATTACTTTGATCTGATTTTCCTTTTTTTTTTTACTAAAAATTGGATATTGTCCAGTCATTGCAGTCTATTATTGTTATCAGCATCATCATTATCCCATGTTTTAATGAAGTTTTAGTGTGCCGTGGTCTAAATTTCAGTTTCAGGATTTTCCACCCTGAGAAGAAGTTAAAGATATTATGACACAAAATGTTCTCTATTTGCAGCTTCAATCCATGAGCTTTGGTCTTGAAACACCCATATCGGTGGAACCTCGGAACCTAATACTGTGCGTGCTGTGTTTCAGGGACAGTCCTGTGGTCCAGGGAAACTCCATCTTGGCTCTGAGCGGCCTGGCTGCCGTCCTCGCCAAATATGAGAGCAACCTGCCCGCTGATGCTGATGGCAGCCTCGGGGTAAGAGCCGGATACCCCTTATTTATCATATCGCTGTCGTCACAGGAAAACCTCATGACTCCAAAATCAGGGATTTTCATGTTTGAACCACGATTGCCTCGAATATACCCCTAGAAAAGTAGGGCTATATAGGAAGCTATACAAATGACTCCTTTACCACTGTAGGCTGGACCAGAGTTCGTCCCCACAGCCAGCTGGTTGGCCATGGTGCTGGACACGCTGCTCAGCATCATCAGCAGCAGTTACAAGGCCAGGGGACAAGTTTTCCCATGGTTCCTACACGTAAGCTCCATCAGTCTTTCTCTTCAATTTCTTTACGTTTCTGTCTGCCTCCCTTTCATTTTCTCTCATTTAATTTCACATTTGTGTATATACAGTGGATATCAAAAGCCTACACATGCTTTTAACATTTCTAGTTTTTATTGCCTTGAGGCCTGACGTGAAAACAAATACATTCCTTACAATGTATTCAAAATAAAAACTTTTTTTTTAACTTTACTGTTTGTAGGTTGAAGACATGACCATGACCATGACATGACCATATTTGAAATTATAATAGCTGAATCTTGTCTGAATAGATCATTGAGTTGAATAAATTGAATAAACTGTATTTTTTTGCAAACTCCTCCTTTGTAGCGCTCTTACTCGGGTGAGAACACAGCGAGTGCCATTGCTCGCTCCTGCGCTTGCCTGGCGCTGTCCCTGCTGGTCCCAGTGCTAGTGGTCTGGCATCGGGACGGCCTGGCCCAGGTTCTGTCCACGCTGCAGGCCGGGCTGCCAGACTCGCCCAGCGCCGACGACTCCCAGGCCATCCAGTTCCACTCCGGGCTCGCCCTCGGTATGGTGCTGTCAAGCCTGCACCACCAACGCCTCAGGTAGGGTGCGCGTATGTGGGTGATTTAAGAGGTGATGTTGCTTCTGTTAGTCAAGGGGTCTCTGTTTGTGCACGTGGACTCAGTGTGAGGCTTTCAGAAGAGTGTTATTAAGGCATTGTACACATATAGTGCACCCCATTCTTTTGAATCGACTTTTCTGATGACATATTGTGGTTTTTCACCCCCCTCTCCCTCTGTTGTCCAGTGACGTCTCTATTCAGAAGGACAATGACCCACTGCTCAGTTCTCTGGATGCCTTGGAAAGTTGTGCCTTCAACCCCAACCTGGAATACAAGTCAGTGCTGTGTGTTTGTGTCTGGACGTGTTGATGCCAGATATTTGTTTGCACCCGCATTTAATTCTTTAAAAGGGCCTATACATATTTTTGCACATATTGCCGTATATGTGGACAAATCTCTGCATGTGTGGTACTTCCACCTGTAAAAAATGATAATATGAAGTATTAATATGATAATATGATAATGCGAAGAGCTTACAATGCACATTGTATGAAGGTATTTCCCTGCCATAATGTTTGATCACGAAGAATAGATGATGTGAGCAAGAACAATAAATTTGTATTTGCCAAGAATTATTTTCAGAAATATAACTCAACAATTTGAGCAAGAAATCTGATTTGTATTCACAAAACTCTCTTTTCAGTTACGCTAGCGCGCAGCGGGTTTTGGCAGTGTTTCAGCACTCAAAGCCTGCCAAAACGATTTGCAAGCTTGTGGGCCAGGATTTGCAAGCGAGATCCAAGATCTGCAAGCAAAGGGGAGGCGGGGGCTAGAACAGAGAGCTACCTGATTGGTGCATGGAGATTGATCACTATGCTCTGCACTGATTGGTTACAGAACGTGTCACTCTGACTGGCACCTTAACTGCTCCATTGTGTTAGCTATAGTGGATATAGTATAGAGTGCAACAGTGACTGCCCACTTTTTGAACGGCTCTGGTTCCGGAAGTAAATTTCCCATTCATTTACTACATAGGCATTTCAGAAAATCCTTATATAGTTTTAAGGCTGGAACCAAGCCAACCAGCTAGACGATGAATCTTGACCATAAAACATTTGATTCTGAGCAAAAAAAGATCGGAAAACGGAAGAAAAGGCAAAGGTACAAGACTGTGTACATAATTATTTGATGAAGTTAAGGAACTACTCATCCCATAAACCATTGCGAATGATACTTTTCCAACAACTCCCAAACTAACGATAGTTTAGCGCACTTCTTCTTGAATTTAAAATGTGTCAATAGTATAGTGTTGATATTGTTGTTTTGTGTGCGTATATATAGTGTTTCCTATAGTATAGTGTAAAGTGTTGTCATCGACATGGTACAGTGCTTCATTCCTGACTGCAATCACTGCTCGGGCATCCATCAATGCCGGTTCCACCGATTCCCCACCAGTGTGTTGGTGAAGAACCGGTGGATCAGATATATAAGTTATTAACATTACTCATTTTTAATAAATGTGAATTCGATCCAGTTACATTCACGTAGCTAACGTTATGCTAACGTTAAGCAGCTAGCTAGGTTACGTTACTACCTAACGTTATCGTTAGCTGACAAGACATTCGCGGGTGCAGTAAACATTTCCATGGTAACAGCGAGCTCCACCAATCAGAGAAGTCGCTTTTACACTTTAGGATTGTGGGTAGTATAGTACTTCTCCATGACATTGTGAATAAAACATGTTTTTACACTAGCATACACTGTCGTTTCACAATCTACTAGCTTGTGGTGAGTCTACATTGGATGGTTATGACATTATGGCTAATAATCAAAATCCCTATTCAGAATATGAATGGGATTTTCACTTCCAGAATCTCACTGTTGAGCTCTATAGTGTTGCAGCTATAGTGGATTTTTTCTAGCGCCCGACTAGTGTTTTTGTGAATACATACAATATGATTTTCTTGTTCAGATTCTTTTACACTTTTGCAAATCAGTCTTTTCACTTCTGAAAATAGTTCTTTCCAAATACAAATTTATTTTTCTTTCTCAAATTGTTTTTCGCTTTTGCAAGTCATGAATTACACTTCTGAAAATAGTTTTGGCAGGGAAATACCTTCATACATTGCACATTTGTCACTGTGTGTATCTTCCATCTGCGTACCTGATAATGTGAACAGCTAACTACGCACGCTTGCACATCCACTTCAAGATGCTGCTTTATCTTCATTTATCTATTGTAGTATTATATGTAGTAATATTTTTCTTTGTGCTGCAATGACCCAATATGACCACATCGTTTCATCTAAAATCTTGTGTAACTCGAGAAGAGGGTTCGACCGATATGGATTTTGAAGACTGCAGATGCAGATAGTTTTGGATTGAAGCTGCAGATAGGTGACATTTTGTCAGTTTTTTGTCTAGATTTGCCCGTAATAATAATAATCATAATAATAATAATAATAATAATATTAATAATCATCATCATCATTGTGATACTTGTGTGGAATCTGATCAAAATATCTCATTAGAATAATTTCAGATTAAGGGCTACCCATAGACGAGTGGTGTAGTATTGATCAATTCCTCAATAAATAGAGAATCAATCAAATTGCATCATATCCATCAGAGCAGAGGTGGACGACACTGACTGGCTTATTTCTGATTTTTAATTAAGATGCCATTATCTGCTCAATATATCGGCAAAGCAGTATATCTGTCCTACCCTACTCCAGAGTAAATATGAGGTGGCATATATCCGCTTTCCCTTTTCCTTACCCCTTTTTATTTCCTTTCCGTCAGTACTGGCTGTGTGTTGGGTCTGGGTCTGGTGCTAGCGGCCCTTTGCAGTAGTGGCCAGGCGGACCACCAAGTCCACGTCGCCCAAACCCTGGACAAATTACTAGCCAACCTGCAAAACAGCAGTGGCCAGGGACGCATGCTGCAGGAGGTACAAACCAACCCAACCTTATGCTGAAGTAAAGGCTCCGCTTCGATTCTTCTCTTCTTTGTTGACTGACCATTGATCGTTAATTGCTCCACAACTGGCCAATTTCTCATTGAATGCTTATGGAGAGCCTACACAATTTTCACTCTGTAACTGATGCAATTTAAAATGCATTGATGCCTTCATTTGCAAAGGCACTTACCATGTAACTGCAACCCTGCCTTTTTGTTGCATGTCATTCCCTTCTCTCTCTTTCTCCCAAGCTTTCCTTTCTCTCTCTACTGTATCTATCAAAGAAAGGCAAAAAATGCAAAAAAAAATCTTGCATGAAAGTAAAATTACTAGCTACTAGTGCATCTAGCCACCTAGCATTCAGTCCCACCAGAAATTCCAGTCGTTAATAATTATTTCTCGGCCACAAATCAAAGATTCATTTGTTTGGCACCTCTTACAGTCGACGAACGCACACGTTCTTTGTTCTGTCAGAATAGCAATAGTAAAACGGACGACAAATTAAACTGTAACTCACTTCCAATGATTCATTTTATGTTCTTCTGATTGAATCCAAGCTGCGCTCTTCTGCGTGTCGCGTGGGAGTGTGTCATCTGAGCATGACCAGTCATGCCTGCTCGCCCGGGGAAATTCTCTGCCGTTGAATGTTGCAGAGACCAAAGCCATGCTGTCTAATTAGTATAAACGCAGCTCCTTTTGTTCGTTTTGGTTCTTGTTTAAAGGAAAAACAGGTTGTTGATTTACTTCGATGGGGGGTGGTGGCAGGGGTAGTTATTGACATTTAGGGCATCCAGTAACTAATTTGTATATTGTATATTGCTCTGTATATTTTCCTGCTTTTTTGTCCTTTGCCAATCACATGCCTGATTAACTGAAGTAAAGTAGACGAGGCAGATTGAGGAACAGTGGGTACACCAAAAACGTAAATTACAAGACTTCATCACAAAATTATTTCTGGAATGCGTTGAACATCACAGACAGATAAGTGACTGATCAGTGTATAAGTGCGTATGTTTCCTTTTAAATATCCCCATCTCTGCAGGTCTTGGCTTACTCTGTGGCATGCGTGGGCGTCTCGGCCTTCAGCGTAGGCCTTATTGACGCCACCAAGGCCGACAAGGTCATGAACACCCTGCGCACCTTGACTGAGGAAAGCCAGCAGGTCAGCAGAATTCTATTCTTCTATTCTTCTTTTTCATTCTCTAGGCCTGTATTAGTTGATGAGACTGCTGACTGTTTTGTCTGTCCAGACCCCAGGCTTCTCCCTGTCTCTAGGGTTGGTGGTCCATGGCCTGTCAACCTGTGGCCATGGCAAAGCAGAGGACATCCACCCTCGGCTGCTTGCCGCTTGGATCAAGATCCTGCTGGCAGAGGTACCACCACAAAATTTTCTTTACTCTTAAACGCTATACATGCTAAATTCTGGTGTTAGGTTTGGACACTGATGGGGAATCTTTTCCGCACAGGAAGTGACAAATCTAGACTTAGAAGCAGTATGTAAAAGTGTTTTGACATCAATCAACTGAACCTCGGTTGACTGCTTTCCAGTCTGTGTCGAGTGGTCAGTACATAAATCAGCTTTCTGTTTCAGGGTTGTCCTACTATGCAGCGATTGGCTGCCGTCAACGGCCTGGTGGCTTTGGTGGGATCTGAGAGTTACCTCGTCCAGGTGAGAGATCCACCCATCAGCCAAGTTCACGAGATTAGTTTCAAAAGTTACCCCCCATGCTGATTTTCTCACTATGTTTGGGACAAGCAATGTGTACTGTATACTTGGTGAATGGTTAATTACAATGGAAATGTCATTCTGATCCCTATTTTATGTTAGAAAATAATTAAAACTGCACTGCATAAGAATTCTCTTTTACAGCCTTTAAAGAGAACATGTCATAAACATGTTTTAAAGGACAATTCCGGGATTGTTGTCAGACACTTGGATAAGAACACTATTTTTTTATTTTTTTATTTTTAAACCTTTATTTAACCAGGTGACCTCATTGAGATAAGGAATCTCTTTTCCAAGAGGGACCTGGCCAAGAGTCAGCACAAGGACACAGGCATACGTTCCTACACAAGGACAGACATAATACAAAATTACAAGAAATTAAAAGCAGGTTTGGGGGGGCACAGATACTGAATTAAAAGCAATGACAATTTCCAATACTTTCATGTTCTAAGTCCTTTAAAATCGATATGAAAGCATCATAACTGATCAGTTCTTGTAATTTTAAGTCTTTCTGGAGAGTATTCCAGGCAGAGGGGGCAGCATACTTAAACGCTTTTTTGCCCAACTCAGTACGAACACGTGGAACATTCAATTTCAAAGTGTCCTGTGAGCGGAGGCTATAATGTTCTTGATTTCTGAAGAGATACACTATATTGCCAAAAGTATTCACTCACCCATCCAAATAATTGAAATCAGGTGTTCCAATCACTTCCATGGCCACGGGTATATAAAATCAAGCACCAAGGCATGCAGACTGTTTCTACAAACATTTGTGAAAGAATGGGTCGCTCTCAGGAGCTCAGTGAATTCCAGCGTGGTACTGTGATAGGATGCCACCTGTGCAACAAGTCCAGTCGTGAAATTTCCTCGCTCCTAAATATTCCACAGTCAACTGTCATTATAACAAAGTGGAAGCGATTGGGAACGACAGCAACTCAGCCATGAAGTGGTAGGCCACGTAAAATGACGGAGCGGGGTCAGCGGATGCTGAGGCGCATAGTGCGCAGAGGTCGCCAACTTTCTGCAGAGTCAATCGCTACAGACCTCCAAACTTCATGTGGCCTTCAGATTAGCTCAAGAACAGTGCGTAGAGAGCCTCATGGAATGGGTTTCCATGGCTGAGCAGCTGCATCCAAGCCATACATCACCAAGTGCAATGCAAAGCGTCGGATGCAGTGGTGTAAAGCACGCCGCCACTGGACTCTAGAGCAGTGGAGACGCGTTCTCTAGAGTGACGAATCGCGCTTCACCATCTGGCGATCTAATGGACGAGTCTGGGTTTGGCGGTTGCCAGGAGAACGGTACTTGTCTGACTGCATTGTGCCAAGTGTAAAGTTTGGTGGAGGGGGGATTATGGTGTGGGGTTGTTTTTCAGGAGCTGGGCTTGGCCCCTTAGTTCCAGTGAAAGGAACTCTGAATGCTTCAGCATACCAAGTGATTTTAGACAATTCCATGCTCCCAACTTTGTGGGAACAGTTTGGGGATGGCCCCTTCCTGTTCCAACATGACTGTGCACCAGTGCACAAAGCAAGGTCCATAAAGACATGGATGGGAGAGTTTGGTGTGGATGAACTTGACTGGCCTGCACAGAGTCCTGACCTCAACCCGATAGAACACCTTTGGGATGAATTAGAGCGGAGACTGAGAGCCAGGCCTTCTCGTCCAACATCAGTGTGTGACCTCACAAATGCGCTTCTGGAAGAATGGTCAAAAATTCCCATAAACACACTCCTAAACCTTGTGGAAAGCCTTCC
Organism: Hoplostethus mediterraneus; assembly: GCA_034670385.1. NCBI lineage: Eukaryota > Metazoa > Chordata > Actinopteri > Trachichthyiformes > Trachichthyidae > Hoplostethus > Hoplostethus mediterraneus. The sequence goes on along the minus strand of JAXDDW010000113.1, from coordinate 612,940 downwards.
CAGAAGAGTTGAAGCTGTTATAGCTGCAAAGGGTGGACCGACGTCATATTAAACCCTATGGATTAAGAATGGGATGTCACTTAAGTTCATATGCGAGTCAAGGCAGGTGAGCCAATACTTTTGGCAATATAGTGTATATACACAGATAGGTAGGGACCAGACCAAGGAGAGTTTTGTATATAAAGCTCAACCAGTGGGTACACCTGCGTACATACAAGGATGGCCAGAATAACAATCTGAGCCTGTCAGTGACAAAAACAAGCACTTTTAGTGGACGTACTTTGACCGCGCCTCTATGCCCGCAGGATTACATTGCCGCCATTGAGCCTGTTTCATGACTGCCGACTAAGCCGATCTACTGGAGCAATTCCGAAACGTTTTGGACCTATTTTGCGGTATAATAGGCGATTTTGTGGATATAGAGGCCAGGTTTAAAAATCCCGGAATTGTCCTTTAAAGCAATACAATTCAGAATTTGGTCATTGAGTCAGAACTGCTTAGGCTCTGAGATCTGCCTCAAGATGGCGCCAAACATTCACGTATACAGTTGAATAAGCTTCAGCTCCTAAATCACCAATGTTACAAGCAAAAACAGTCAATGCCAAAGTTTGTAACCGCAGGATATTTCACTAATGAGTTATAACAAAGTCTTGTCACTTTATTATCACTTTAATTCGTTTTGTTGTCCTGTGTTTCAGCTGAAGAGCGAGTCGGAGCTTTCCTCCCAACAACAGAGCAGACTGAACGAGGTTATTCGCACCATCACACAGGTACCGATTGACCTGTCGGTCCAATTTTGCTGAAACTCGAAACACATCTTGTTACTGATTGCTTTTTATTTATTTATTTGTTTTTTTTTGTCTCTTTCTCTCTCTGTAGATCATAACATTCTCAGGAGCCATTGGTTTGCAGTCCAACAGCGCCTGTTTGGTGGGTCATTTGCATTTGGCCCATGTGTCCACTAGTCACAGTCACACAGCAGGTAGGCACAGCAGAGTTTAGTTCGAAGCAACCATCACCAGGTTTGACGCGTCCAATTTGAAGATAACCTAAACTAATTTCCACTATAACCCTGAGTCACTGGCTGGGTTCCATCACAGTATTTTTTTTTCTGAATAATGATTACTTAGTCTTACTTAGTATTGAATTAGAAAAGCTGAATGGAACTGCAAAATTCACTCAAATATAGCAAAAAGGTTTTTACACATGCTCAGTTCAGTTTTATTGGATAGCAGTTCAAAAGTGGCTTTAGACATTCTGAAATGCTATAATTTCTGTCTCCCTTGGTTGTATGACCATTATTTGGTACATTATCATTATGTCTTGTTTCTAACATACCTAAGTCTCCATCATGGAGACCGATACTAATCATTACTAATAAAGACCATTTCCATTTTTCTTTTTTTTTTATATTCAGGAGGTCAATTTATTCCCTTCAAAGCAGCTGATGGAAAAACCTAATTCATTCATTTTTTTTGCATAATTTCAAACGTTTGCGTAAAATTCGACCAACGATCTGATGGAAACACAGCTACTGTTTGCTTCATGCTGAGCTATATGGTGTGATGAATCTCACTCTGTTTCTCTCTCCGTGTCCTCCTATCATCCTCTCAGTTCCTCAGGACTTCAGCTATCTCTCAGAGAAGAGCGTCATCAGGCCGATGGTTGACTTCATCACAGAGGCAGGCAAAAAAGGTTTGTTGACCGTTAGATCACCTAAGCAGTTATTAACCTATCTTGATTGTGGATCATGGATGTGTCCGTACTGCTGGCCCATCAGTAGAGACTGAATAATTGAACCATAATTCCAATTCCAATAATGTTATCAGAACCTAGTCTTGTTGAGAGCGCATCACAAAGTTAAATGTGTAAAAAATATATTTTTGTCATTTAAATGTGTATTTATATAAATTTATATTTTATCTTTAATATGCTCTAATTAAATAATTATTTCTAACACATCAGTTAGGACATTGCATGGTATAACCTGGTTAATCCATATCTCAGACCATCAGTTTCTCCTCTCTGATCCTGGACACAGGTCTAGAGTTTGCCCATCCGGCGCTGGTTAAGACCGCACTGGCACCTCTGGCATCAGTTGGTTCAAGTTTCCAATACCCACCTGTCAACTGGAGCGCTGTCCTGTCACCTCTGATGAGGCTTAGCCTTGGTAAGGCCGTCCGCATATTCATACACTTGTGCACAAAGGCTATCGGAGTCAAACCACCAATATGAAACCTTTTTTCTTTTATAGGAGAGGATATACAACATCAGTGTATAGTTCTGGCAGCATGTCAAGCTCAGTCTTCCCAGAGTGCCTCTCTCTTTCTGGGCTCATGGCTATCCCCTCCCCTTGTACACAGCCTCAGTGTAAGTTCTCCTTTTATCACATATTCAAAAACATTTGGAGACAAACCATTTCCCGTCTTGGCCACCCTCCAGACTGTGATTTTGGCCATTTTGGTTATGGTTTTACCTGTCCCAGGCACTCATTTCACCTTGGGCAAATTATTTGGTTGTGAATGATAATCAGTAGTCTTGTGTGGTTCAGGGTAACAGGGTGATGGACGAACAATTAAAGACCCCCGCGTTGAATTCTAGTTTCTTAGCCTAGAATTTAAAAACCCTAAGACATAGTCATATTAGATGCAGGACGTAGTATGTAGCCGGCATGACATAGGGCGCAGGATGTAGGACGCAAGATGTAAGACATATGATGTTGGATATAGGACATGCTGTGGGATGCGGCATGTAGGACATAGCACATAGGATGTAGGAGTCAGGGTGTAAGACAAATGATGTTGGAGGTAGGACACAGGATATAAGATGTAGGACACAGGATGTAGGATGCAGGCTGTAAGACATGATGTTGGATGTAGGACACAGGATGTAAGACATGATGTAGGAGGTAAGACACAGTATATATGTTGGATGTAGGACACAGGATGTATGATGTTGGATGAAGAACACAGGTTGTAAGATGTTGGATGTAAGATGCAGGATATAAGACATGATGTCGGACACAGGACGTTGTATGTAGGCCTCAGACTGTAAGACGTATGATGTTGGATATAGGACGCAGGATGTAAGATAGGAGGTAGGACACAGGATGTAAGATGTTGGATGTAGGACACAGGATGTAAGATGTTGGATGTAGGACACAGGATGTAGGACACAGGAAGTAAGATATATGATGTTGGATGAAGAACACAGGTTGTAAGATGTTGGATGTAAGATGCAGGATATAAGACATATGATGTAGGATGTAGGACACAGGACCTAAGGCTCAACTTTGTAATATAACAACAGAATGGGCTACAGTCTGAGCAAGGCTGATGTGAAGATTTGTACACAATCCCCCAGTCTGCAGTGGTTTTACTGACTATATTCGTCCTTCAGTATCAGACGCGAGGCCACCTGTACGAGACACTGGGCTTGTGGATGAAGCATGTTGCAGAGGACAAGCTCCAGGTCTACGTAGAGAACCTGGGCCTGCAGCAGTTCCAGGAGGATCTTCGACCACAGCGTCTCGCTCTCTGCCAGGCCCTCCTGCAGGGCCTCGCCCAGGCCATGGCCCTTCCAAACCCCCCCAACAACTGCTGGACCATACTCTGCTCCACCACTGAGAAGATCTTCACCCTCCTGCCCAACCACATCCAGGTGGACTTCCTGAATGTCAAAAAAATACATCCACCAGATGTGCTCAACTGAAAAAGTGCAAAACTGATAATGGGGTATATCGAAAATGATTTGCACGTTTTCAGAGTTTGGGGTCTGAGCACATCTGTTTTTGAATATTTAGCCATTACAGTTGGTGCAGATTCAGTTTATGCTGTTTTGTACATGTTCATCATAAAGATGGAATGCACATCGCTTCTTTGTTTTACAAATACTGTATATAGTGCACTGCTATCAATTATTTCATTATTTTAATTATTACTTAATTGTTCAAGCACATCAGCTAAGAACACCTTCTTTTATACAATAGGGGGAGTACTTGCACCTTCTTGCTCCTGATTATTGATTCATTTGTTTTAGGATAATGAAGTGGATTTGTATGTGGGAGTCGCCAAATGCCTGTCTGAGTTGTCAGATACAGAGATCGACCGAATCGCGAGAGTCACAGAGGTACGTCATGACAAACACACATGCATACAAAGTACAAAAAGGTAATCAAAGGAATTATAAGTAAGGTAAGCTCATTCACTTAGATAACTACTATAGTATACTACTGTCAGTTGGTTCAAAGAACAGTTTTTGCCTGTGCCCTTTATACCAAATCCAGTCATAGTGCACTTTGGTTCTCTGCACATAATAATATAGATATTTTGTTAAGTTCCATCATTCTACTATTAAGGTGTCTTCACACTTCTGTACTCTACTAGTACACACTCAAAATATATAGGCAAATATATAATAGACGCCTTATCACTGTAAGGAAAACACTAAGAACACACTAAGAAAAAACAAAGCTGTGCTGAAAATGTAGAAGGTTGTCAAGGATCTCAATGTGGAGCTGCTGGTAATGAGCATGCTCATGCACTGTGCACTATTAGATGGCACTCTTTTCCCCTTCTCCCTCTTGAATAGGGTACAAAACCCGTTGATCCCGTTGAGACAGAACAGCATGTGTAGCTCTTTACTCCTAAGAATGTCAAACACCACATCAGAGTTCGCAAAGATTGAGCTGAAGATGGCCCAGTGGCAGCAGTCATATCCATCTGCACAGAGCTGAAAAAACACTCTCAGTTCCAGCCTTCTCTCAAACACGATGCAGACAAGGCGGGATGAGAAGTACCACCAGTCTATAGGTTGACTTGCAAATCATCCAATAACCACATGCACTTTGGTGATCTGAACACCTGTGAGCTTGCATTCTTTCATCTTAGCAGCACGTCAATTGTCAACCATGACAGCAAAACAAAGTTTTCATCGTCTCCTCTTTTATTGTATCTACTTATCACATTAGCAACTGCGTTGATCAAGTCAGCACAACAGAGTTTAGTTTATCCCAAGTCATACTTGCGAATCATACTTGGCCAAAAAGTCAAACAATTCCAAATAATTCAGGTCCATGAAAAAGAGCAAACAGTCCCAGCAATACATCCTGTTGTCGCTCGGGCTACCTGTCAGCCAAGGATAGCAATCATAGCTGCTCACTTGAAAATGGCATTGGCAGCTCTTCCTTGCTTGCACCAATCCCAGCAGACCCCTTTGAACAAGTTCCAGCTTTTTGTTAAAAGCCAGTCTAGAAAATTGTGATTTCATTAATCAGCCACATAATCCTCCTAATCTCTACTGGCATTTACTGTCACAGCTGCCATCATAACAAAACACGAACACTTGTTAACATAATTTTGTTTTGACCAGTTGCCAACTTCAACACACTTCAGTTCAGTATTCTGACTAGTGGGCAAAAAAAAATTGTCAACGTCCGGGTATTTGGGAATACCCAGAAGCAGCAGGGAAACTATCCCACCCATCACATATCAAAATATGATTGGCTAATCCACCTGTCACATCATAAATATGCCCTCAGGCAAGGGCCTTCGCCTCAGCTAGCAAAGGCCCAGCCAGGAGGCGAGTAAACTATGGCCACGAGGAGTCTGTTATGGTAATTTTGCCTAGATACCAACCAAAAAAAAATCTGATTGGACCTGTTCATCAATTTACATCGAGCAACCTTTCGTTATGAACGCAAACAGAATATATTGTCCTCACTCATGCATCTAACATTATATGTACATGTAGCTATATATAATGGGGAGCTGCCCTGTGCTCTCCCGTTCAGGCCGAGATGGAGAAGACCTGCTTTGTCCTGGCCTATCTGACCTCCCAAGGTAGAGTTCCCCTCCTGAGCCTTAATGACATCATCGGCGCCGTGCTTCGTGGTTGGCCGAGCCGCAGAGTCGGCTGGCTCCTCCTCCAGACTTTCTACCAATGCCGCGTGGCCACCAACCCCAACACAGGTTAGACAAGGAACCAATCTCCACTAGAGCTAGGGAGGGTCCATTTCCCATTGGACATGAATGCAGCGTGAACCATATCAGCATATAATTACCCATTTTGACTACTTTATTGATTGATTGATTGATTGATTGATTGATTAGTAGGCCTGCATGGAAAAAATATGCTCTTTTACACCTCATATGCCTCTTTCTGAATTATTTATTACCCCTTTTGTTTGTATGGGCTTAACTATGTATGTTTTTTATATTTTATTGACCCCCTCCTGGGTGAATACGCACGCTGAGATGGAGTGTTCATTGTGTCTTAGGTGTCTCCAAGCGGATGGAGTGGCTCCTAGAGCTGATGGGACACGTCCGAAACGTTGCCTATGGTGCAACCTCCGTCACGTGTGGAGACAACAAACTGGTTTGTCGGGGGAGGGAATGGGGTCTCTCTAGACACGTCAGTGTGTTTTTGACACATGCCACAAATGACAGCCCCTATGTTGAGTCAGTTTCACTGGAGTTGGTCATATTGAGAAGTATACAACATTTTGCAAGCATGGAACATTTTGATTGGATTCCACAGAAGTATGCATGAACATTTAGCATTATTAATAATTGTTATAATAATAATAATAATAATAATAATAACGTGGGTTTCAGTGGCTAGTTTTAGTGTCTAAATGCTGCATCAGAGGCTTTTCCACCCTGCCAAAGAATTAAACTTGTAGGGCCATCTCAAAATTTAGGGGATGTTTCTGGCATGAAAATATGAATCTTCACTCAAAATCCAGTCCTACAATATCATTAGCAGTGCTACCCCTCAAAAACCTTTATGTCAAACCCCACATGCAATATTGAATATATTAAGATTGGTAAGCTGGACTTTTCCCATGCTCTTTTGCAGGCCACAGACTTCCTCTTCCAGGTTTTTGCGGGCGCTGTGGTTTGCTGGGGCGACCACTCCATGCCCCTCCTGCTCGGCATCAGGGCCCAGTGGTTCCCGTGGCAACCCGGCTCCAAGCCTCCCGCTCTACAACACAGTCTCTACGGCGAAGAGTCGCTCGCAGACCAAGCCCTGACACTATGCCTGCTGGGGTTGTCCCACAGCCTGACACAGCTTCTGGCCAAAGAACCCTGGAGCAGCCAGTCGCAGAAGGTTTGTTTTTCTACTCACAGCAGCGTCAATCCAGCAAACCCCAAGCTATTGAAAAGTCCCTGCGTCTAATTTAATTTACCAGCAAAATTTGAAAACCCACAGATAACCACAGGGGTTCCCATTGGTCATGGAATTTCTGGAATGTCATGGAATTCAGAGAGCTGTGTTCCAGAGCTCAAGGAATATCAGGAACATTTGGAAAATCATGAAAAAGCCATGGAATTTTACATCAGGGGCCACAGTGGGAACCCTGGATCCACTGAATTTCTGGGGACAAATGACTGACAAGATATTATTTGGTCCATGTGATGAATTATAAGTCGTAGGTCATCAAACTATCAGCTTACACAGAACTTTGTTCCTGAATGCTCCCTGATGTGATTTTGTTTTGTTTTGATTCCCAATAGCTTTAAATTTTTGCGGGATCTTTGCTCTCCATTTAAATTAAATTTGGACCCACTTCGACTAAGGTATGGCGAGAACCACACCTTGCCATACCCAGTTGACACCCATGACTACTCCTCACCCAGCCTCACACACAGAGCTTTATGGATTCACTTCGTTAGACCTAACAAAGATAATGACAATATGCAATGTGTGTGTGTGTGTGTGTGTGTCAGTTCATAGACTGGCTCCTCAGTATCACAGAGGCTCCTGAAGAGAGTCTGTCGGTGACGTCCATCAGCACAGCCAAAGGTGAGAAATACAACTGCTGTACAGTACAAATACAATACTTGCTTTTCACCTTACTAGGTAAAACACTGATTTAGCTTCAACTATACGTACAACCGCAAATCACATGAATTGATTGAGCCACATATAGGCAAGGCAAGGCAGCTTTATTTGTATAGCACATTTCATGCACTGGGGCAATTCAAAGTGCTTTACAGAGTGATACAAAATACAGTAAAGGTAAAAGATTTACAATTTAAAAAGTGCAAAAGTACAGACAAGAGATACAAAGATAAAAGACTTAAAAAGTAAAGCAGTGCAGTTCAAATCAAGTGAACTAGAAAGTTAAAAGAACACAACAAATACCCCCACTTTTAGATGCACAATGTGAGTGAACCCATATGTTTTTCTTTAATTTTCTTATTCAGTGTAGGTATGCAGTGTAAAATAAAAAAGGTTTTTAGCTTTGACTTAAAAGTGGTCAGAGTCGGGGCTTGTCTAATATCATCTGGGATGTTATTCCAGGTCTGAGTTGCATGATAACAAAAACGCTGCTTCACCGTGTTTTGTTATAACTCTTGGGACAGCCAGATGTCCTCAGATGTCCTATATACACAAAACACACCCTTCTGCGGAGAACGTGAAAAATAAATCTCAATGCAGTGCAATTTATTTGCAAATTCTTGGCCTTTAAGAGCAGCTGTAGTTGTTTTGGGACACCCGATGTAGGGTTAAGACTATATATAGGCTTGCTGATGTATTGGGCTTTCATTAAATATCGTACATCGGCCAGTCAGTGTCATCTAACTAACTTCCATTTCATCTAACTTCCATTTCTGACCACAGCTACATTCTGTCAAACCTGCAATGACATTTGATTGATTTCATTAGTTTCAATGGAGAGATTTAGTGTGTCCACATGCTGTTTAGACCCTAAAATGTTTGGGAAAACTTAAATCTTTTTGAATTTTTTTGGCATACAAATTGTCAAATTGAGAGATACTGAATGTCAGCACAGAATACAATACGAATATATCAGTATTGGCACTTTTGGCAGTGACTTACCCATATCGGTGAGACACTAACCTGAAGTGCTGCTATTGTCTTTCCTCTTAGAAACACATACACACACATTTATTCACAAAACCAAAGAACACACATTTTTGCCCAAAAAAAAGGAAGACCTTTTCGTTCAGTGTAAATGGAAAATGTTGCTTCACTGAGTGTGTTTGTGTCTTCTTGTCGTGGTAAAGCTGCCCTGCTGGCCCTGAAGTCCTCTGCAGAGTTCAAGAAGAAAGCCGTGTGGACGAGAGCTTACGGCTGGTAGCCCGGAGAAGTCGCAACATCCTGTAACCACCTTGACTTGCAGAGAAGTTCCTCGCACGCTCGCTTTACCGCACGCAAGCCACATCTTTATCTGTATTTGCCTGTCATTGTTGGAAGTGGATATGATGTTTGCTTCGTGTGTAGAGATGGCAGGTTATCTGCATTGATGACCATGCTAGGAATGCTTTTCTCCCATGGTTTCTCCCATTATTATTTTGTTTTTTAGTCATAGTCAAAAACAGCACTCTCACTTCAGACAGCTGTACCTCAGCTAGCTAAATAGTGATATCGAGAGGAATGTGTTTTGTCAAAACCTGATATTCCCATTAAAGATACATTGGGAAAAAAAAATCAAAACGAGAATTTGAATTTGTTGCTCATAACGATTCAAAAATAAATAAATACCATATGCAACATATTAAACTAAATATGCATTTTACTAGTTGTTTGCACATATTAATTGATGATAAAGATGTCCAACTCCTTTTGAATTTTTAAATCAAACGATGAAAATTAAAGGCAAAACACAATTTCTTTTAATATCTTGACAGCATTTTTTGGTTTTCAGAACTATTGATTCCTCTGTGTATTCTCCCAAAATCTTTGTTTACGAGAAGATCCACGACGACTTGTCATCTGGGTCTTAAACCGTCCAAGCATTCAGTTCTTTGAGTAAAAAGTCATTTCCTTTTTAACTTCCTGTTGTATTTCTCCAGCTGCTGTTTTCTCTCCTTCAATAACTGCCAGACTGTAACAGAAGCCCCTGAGAAGACAACATTACTGTTAGCATGCTGGTCCTGGGAAAAAACAGAAGGAAATAACACACTGTATGCACAGTTCTTGGCCTAGAGGCTTTGCAGTTGTGTCACAAATCTCCTATCAACCACATCTGGCGCCATCATGGAGGTCCATTGGAGAATTGGCTGTGAGCAAATAATGGCTAAATATATAACAAGTGGGCTAGAAAAAGAGAAATATCTGAAAAAGATTGGTGAGGGTGTAGGTAAATTCAGTAGTTCTAAAATGAATAGTCTGATATGGTCGTTTTTTTCCCCCCCCAAGTTAAGGTTACTGTTACACAGGAAACTATCTTGTTTTAGCATCACCTCAGTTCATCTTAACACTTGGCTTTTGGCTTCGCTAGCCAGCTATCTTTTCAAACGGTGAGCAATGGTTGCCCAAAATGAGCGATAGCTGGGCTCACTTGTGAAATCACCACATTCGGATCTGACTGATGTGTTGCTGCACAGGATTGATGTCGAGTTTGAGTATTCAGTGTACGTATGCGACTAGCTGGACGTTAGAAGAGCTGCTGTTGGACTCGTTCAATGAGCTTTGAGTGGGGGATTCGATTTTCTTGTACCAGTGTACCATTGTAGACTCAGTATGTTTGAAGCTTGAGAATGATGCGTTCAAAATGATATACCAAATAATGACAATCGTAAACTTGACATAACCATGGCAACGCAGAAAAAAAATCTGATTTGAATGTTCAATTTAGTACAACATATCAATGAGGTCTGGATCAGATTTGAATAAAATATAACTTGACTTTTTCTGTTGATTTGAAATAAGAAAATAAAACAATGTGGCACTTTTTGAGGGGGAAAATGGAATTGAGACACTTTCAACTGCAAAATGGACAATAGTCTTGGACAGCTAAGTTGTACGTTTAGAAACGCAATCGGCTATTCACAGATATTGCTGCCCAAGAGCTGAGGACCTCCAATATGGCCGTCAAAAGGGTGTGTTACCTCACCAGAAAGCCCCTCTATAAGGACAACAATATTCAATTCAAAGCTTTGTTTAGGGTTTATTTATTGTCTTACCAACTGCAAGAACAGGCAGGTAGACCATCAGCACAAATGGGAAGTGAATGTGCACCGGTGAAGTCAACTGGAATGAGTAAGAGCCCATCGATTCAAGGTAAGGCAGGGCCTGGTAAATAGTGATACCTGGAGAAGTAATAGAAACCTTAATAATCATTTCCAGAAACAGAACACAGAAATGGAAGGGCTCTTCAAGTGTTCTTTGGTTACGTTAGTACTGAAAAGACCAAAAGAACCCCCTGATTTGAAAGACAAAACAAGTAAATCAGAATAAAGAACCCAGGATGGTTCTTAAACAGGTATTTTAATACTGATGATTTGGAGCGTTCCATACCTTCTTACAGTGTTTTTATAGCACAGTGCTATGAAAACCCTGCCTAAATGGGTTCTTGACCGCACCAAAAAGCATTCTTCTATGTTACAAACCTAAAGAACCATTTCTGTTTAATCAAGAACCCTTTTTTTTTTTTGAAGAGTGTACATGCTTTGAAATCATCGAACAAACTTAGAAGGGCATAGTCCGATGGTTATGTGCCTAAAATGCCCGTTCAGTTTCCCAACATGTAGTGTTTGACTCATTGTAGCAAACGTATCTGTTTGGTACATATGTGAATGTGCTTTCCTCACACACTTCCTGCCATTTTATCACTGCTTTGCCAACTCGTTTCCTGTGCGCTCACGCTACTTTCCTCACAGCGTCCGGTTCTTGACACGTTACTCTTAAAAGGCTAATATTATGTGTATGTTAAGCCCTGTCCATTTATCAGACCAAATGCAGTAGCTAATGCTCTATGATCTATGTTTTGCAAACCAGTGTTTTTTTTTAAAATCTTTCACAATCAACATCAATGGAATGAAAGCTTAATTGCATGTAATAGTTCTTTGCTCTCTGATTAAACAATTTGTTCACCTTCTGTAGCGACTGACAGGATATATACGGGGATCCACAGTGTGTAGCGAGTCCAAAGCATGTGGCAGGAGGGTGTTTCCATAACGCACAGCAGCTCATGCGGATACCTGTTGGCAAAGAGAATGGTGGACCGCATTACAAAATAGCTCAGGGGCTGTATCTGTGGAAAATTAATAAGTGGTGTTACTTCATTACGCTGCAGTGCTTTGTTCTCATGACAAGATACAGGGTACCCGCGGGGTCTTAAAAGAATTTAAAAAGCATTGAATTTAATATTCTCAAAATAAGGCCTTAAAAGTATTGAATTTTGTTTGCAAAGGTCTTAAAAATTTTTCTTGTCCTTTCGTAGGATCAAATAAATACCATAACATCATGAATAACTGTCAAATGTGTACATTTTTTGTGTGTAACATTACAATTTATTATGTTTGGTGTGGCCGCATTGGCCTGTGGCTCGCACGTAAACGCCACCGCCATATTGGTCCGGGCAATATAGAGCGCAACAGTGACCGCCCACTTTTTTTACGGCTCTGGTTCCAGAAGTAAATTTCCCATTCATTTACTCCATAGACATTTCAGAAAATCCTTATATAAAGAGTTTTAAGGCTGGAACCAAGCCAACCAGCTAGATGATGAATCATGTCCATAAAACATTTGATTCTGAGCAAAAAAAAGATCGGAAAACAGAAGAAAAGGCAAAGGTACAAGACTGTACATAATTATTTTATGAAGTGAAGGAACTTGAATTGAAGTCTTCTTGAATTTAACATTTGTCAATAGTATAGTGTTGATATTGTTGTTGTTTTGTGTGCGTATATATATAGTGTTTCATATAGTATAGTGTAAAGTGTTGTCATCGACATGGTACAGGGATTCGTTCCAGCTGCACAGGATAAGCAGCTAGCTAGGTTACATTTGTAGCTAATGTTAACATTAGCTGACAAAACGTTCGCAGGTGCAGTAAACGTTTCCATGGTAACAGGGAGCTCCACCAATCAGAGACGTTGCTGTTATACTTTAGGATTGTGGGTAGTGTAGTACTTCTCCATGACATCGCAAATAAAATATGTCGGTACATGGACAGAAAAAGAACTTTCTGCACATTTTATGTACGTTAAATTATATTATATATGGACGTCTCCACAAGTATAAGCCAAATCCATGCTTGACAAACCTGAGTTTTTACAATGCCTTATGACGAATTATTTTCCACAACGTAGGTATGGTTTTAAGGGGCTTTCACATGATCCGCGTCACCCGCATCAGCCAGTGATCGTAGCTAACCACATCACCAATGATCATACTAGCGCAGCCATAGAAGTGAATATAGACTGTATATATTCACTTCACTATAGACATACACGTCCTGTACTAAGCTGTCAACCAATCTAGTAGTCCCATCTGTAAACCGACATCATTCCATGATACAGACTTTTTAGTCAGATCATGGTATGATTTAAGGTCATGTTTTATAATTAGGGATGCTCCGACACACATAAAACAAGTTTCTCTTCTATATATTTTTATTTATTTTGCGGCTATGATATCAAACGCCTCTTTCCCACTGCTCTCTATCTCTAACCCGATCACTAATGAATAGCAAACTAAGAGCTATTAGATTCCAGTGATTGGTTGCGCGTTGCGAAGGTCAAAGTTGAATATAGTTGAACTTTGAGCGCAGCGCCAATGTCCCCCCTAAGGCCTAAGCACTGAACCCTCACAGACTTAACTGACGTCACCTGGTAAGTGCTTGAGTGCGAGAGGCTGCAAGGGCTCGAAATTGTATAAATAGGAATGGGACAGCACTTTGTGACATATCGCGATACCTTGACAACACCAAATTGTTTTTATGTACGATTGTGGGTTTGGGACTTTTTGTCTTATGTTTTTTTACTTTCTTCACCCAGGCTCTTGCCTTACAGAGTACACGAGAGGTAATTGTCAAATAATCAATTGACTCGTTTTTGTCAAAACAGCATCATCAAGCAAAACTTTAAATCAATGGTTGATGAATAAACATTAGTACTTCCATTTGTTTCCCCTTTTTTTTTTTTTTACCGCTTCCGGGCTTCCCTTGATAACCCTGTATTTATCGTCGCAACGCTATGAACTGTGGGTAATCCCCTCAGGCAAAGTCTGAATCGATGCAGGCTTACGGAAAGTGTCCATAAAGGGCTCAAAAAGTCTGCAAGAGCGCCCTCATGCACTTGACGATTTGCTAGGGTTTTTGTCGCTGATCATGTGAAGGGCGCTCACAAAGCTATTGTGTATTAAATATTACTGTGAGTATTATAATACATGTTTTATTAAATTCAAGTACTTGGTAAATAATTATTTTCTAGCGCTTAAAATCCATACTGATTTTCCATTATATCCTTCATACTTTTGCCAGTATGGCCTGTGAAGTTAGCATTAAATTTCATTCTAAGTGGTATTAAAAAGGTCTTAAAAAGTCTTAAATTTAACTTGAGAATCCTGAGTACCATGAAGATAAAACTAGCAAAAGGTCATGGCGGTCATATTGGAGGTCCTCAACTTGGTCGTCTCGACACAATTGAGCAAACGTGGTTAACTTCTCTACTGTTTTTGACTGGGAACTCATTTCATCACTGCTACATCTAATTGATTTTGTGTTCAGATAATGTCTGCTTGTTAGCTAGCTAATTAGTATCGGGTTAACTATCACTGTCTTGTTGTAAACTCATCTGATTTACACACTAGTAGGAGCTAGCGTTGGTAGTAGCAATTGCATGTTAACATTGACTACTTTGCTAAATTAGCCTGCTGGCTAGTTAGCTAGCTAACAGTTTGCTCAGGTTAACTGAGCTGACTCTTCTCAAAACTTGTTTTGGAGTAGAGACTAGGGCTAAAGAAAAAGGAAAAGGACTAAAATTTACTGAGTCACAGTAACCTACATTTGGAAACAAATGTACCTCATCACACTATTCGCTTTACTGTATTGACCCACACCACTACAGTGTGTGTTTACAGTGTTATCAGTCTTTTTCTTGTGCAGTGGTTATATATTTAGCCATTATTAGTGCACAGCCAATTCTGCAATGGGCCTCCATGGTGGTAATCACAACGAGACTGCAATTAAGAGACATGCCTTACAGTGGTACATACCGTAATAGATCTAGGATATTCCACAGGAAGAACTGGACACACACAACCGGTTTACTCTGGAATTCCTCCAGCATTATAACCACGACCAGCAGGAGGTTCCTCTCCATAACCTGAAAAAGCAGTGATCATATATTTCAATAGCGGCCCACGAAAAGCTCATCGAAACACAATAAATATGTATATGAAATTCTGTGAAAAGGTTAGGTTGCGATTCCCACTTGGACAAAGCGAGGAAGAAGCCTGGCCTTCTCAATCCCGTCTGCGATATGGAAAAGCTCCAAGACAGAAAGCAGCTGGCACAGACACATCGCAAAGCCGACCGAGTAGAACGTGTCCGCCAAGGCATCTGGAAATTCAGAGAGAAGTTCATGGGCATAAGCAATAGGCGTCAACTGCAATAGCGTACAAAATAATGCTAACATATGCCATATTGTGGAGGCTTGGATCCTATTTGCTGGTGCTATAAAAGACTACAAAATTTTGAGGGAAATTGGCTCATTGGTCAATTCATTACATGTTATGATAGGAGTACCACCAAAATCATCTCTTGTGTCTCTGGCAGATGTTTCTATCCTGTGCTAACAGGTTAGCATACAGTGTGTTAAATGCCCGTAGGCAGCTAGCATGGTCTAACGCACGAAGATAGGCATTTTAGTAATCCAGATGTGGTGTTTTTTTTCTGACAATCCTCCTTTCACATAAAAGGTATGATGACCAACGGGCCAATTTCCCTTTTTTTTGTTGTGCTTTAAACTGATAATTTAAAGAGTTAAAGGGCTGGAAAACATTATTTGTAGCATTTCCGTGGTTCTAAAGTTTGTTTTGATGCCGCTTTGTTGTCTTTTGAAAAAGATACATAAAACAGCATCGTGAACATTTACATTTTCATTTGAGTGGCCCCAGTGGGAATCAAACCCCTAACCCTAGCGGTGTTAGTGCCTTGCTCAACTGACTGATTTGTGCAGAGCCTTTGTGATGAAAATGAATGCTTAGAGAGCTTTTGGGGAAGAAGGAGCAGGTACTACTAGACACTCTTAACAGAAAGGGTTCCATACATAGTGCCAGAAAATGGTTCTTTAGGCTTGTACCATAGAACGGTTCTCTAAAGCACTTTGCTCAGATGGTTCTATGTGGAGTCTTTATGATGCTGTTAAGAACTCTTTTAAGAATGCCTTTTAAGAGTGTTTTGTTTTTCTCCATTTTAACAAACCACATTGTTCTTTGAGTCAGGGTTCCATTTAGAACCACTACCCAACCCTAACCCAGGAACTCTTGAAGAACCCAAATTTCTCTGGGTGTAGTAAGTAATAATCAGCAGTATTTTCATATAAAGAAATGTTTTTCTACTCTCTGATTCAACCTCAGTTCATGAAAGCTTTCGTTTGGTGTCTGGTAGGTCTGTCCTCTGGTGCACAGAGGCGTTTTAAGAACTGGGTAGTTAGCATGAGCAGCGATAGCCACCGTGGCTGAACAAAGAAAAGAGCGCAGGCCTACATTAACTTCATCGACAGAAAATCCAAGTAAGTCACGTCACAGTACTGGACACACTGTTTGATTGACAGGTGATCTTGGGGAAGTGCAGTGCAGAAACACAACAGCGATGAGCACTGAGTGCCAAAGATGGCACAAAATCAAAGAAAATGAGGAACCTGAGTGTTACTTAACAGCTATTTAACAGCTAACAGTGGGTGATTACATTCCGAACCGCTTTCCACTTTGACGCAGCCTCACCTTGACCAAATGTGAGAAACCTGGCCATCGTGTTAGCCAGTATCCACGTGTGACAACAGAACTGGAACAGGTTATACATGAAAATGTAGGCAAGCCTGATGTAGAGCCTGCAAGAAAACAAAAAGACAGTGGGTTGTCAAATGTTTTTTCACAATCACAAAACACCAAAGATTTTTATTGTTTTGGTTTCAGTTATTGAATTGTATTTGTGTCTACACTGTATGCGGGGAGATAGTGGTGAAAGTAAAACCTATGATTATAATAGACATTCATGGAATGGGGAGAAGGTCTAGTGTGTTAAATTACAGGGAAATTTAATTATTCCTCATTCTGCTGAGGACCCCTGGAACTCCTTCAAACAATCCTGGGATCCCCAGCACCCATAAACCCCCCCTTCAAGGACCCCTGGCAGCCCCCGCACCCCCACTTTGACAACTACTGACATCGACTGGAGTAATGTAACTTCATCCTGCTTTTTCCTTTGCATATAAATTCCTCGCAGCTGCTCAACACGCCCTGGAAAATAAAAGCTGCTTCCACATCAAGTCTGAAGAGTGTCGCAACACTTTACACGTCGTGGGCATATACGCTTCATTTCGTCCGTAAAGAGGACTGCTGCGTTTGAACGCCCTTTACAATCCACCTCTGAGTTGGTCGAGAATCATCATATCCCAGGTAAAGTTAGTTGTAAGTTCTCGCGGTGAACGACGCGCCTCTTACCTCATCTTCCATTAGGTTGGAACTAGGAAACCCCCCCACTGCTGTAGTATCACCGTTTTCTGGCGTTTCTTCCACTTGATTTTTAATTTTATAACTTCCAGTAGGAAGCCGACGTCTCTATTCGTGACTATCTGACGTCGAATGGTTTTAACCCCTCGAGGCAAGACGTCTGCAGCTATGAATTCCCTTTACGCCCCAAAAGACATGGGGAAGAAATGAGGGGGGGGGGGGGGGGGTTTGATACATACAATGATACTACTACTAATTACAATTAGTATTACTAGAAGTAGTAATCTACAATAATAATCTATAATAATTAATATTATGGATCATTATTGTAATTATAATCATTTTGATTAATGTGTTGATTTGATTATTGATTCGAAATATACATATGGAAACCCACATATATACACATTTACATGCACATTTACAATATAGGTCTCCATGAGAACAATGGCCACTTTTATGTGGTATGTTCTGCAAGTACTTACAACCATTGTACAGAAATATTTTGGAATATATATTAAATATATTTTACCCCAGGATATATCATCCATATGATATGAATATGAGCTTATCCCAGGATGTATTATTCATCGATATACTTAGTGATATTTTAAAGTGACTTATATGTGCTCATCCCAGGACACATTATGCATAAATATATTCATTGAGAGTTTGAAATAGCTTGCTGTATTCATTTATGGGAAATGTGACAGGGCAGGCTTAAACATTTCTGTATTCAAGTATTGCACATTCTCTGTCCACTTCACTCTAGATAGATAGGTAGGTAGGTAGGTAGGTAGGTAGGTTGTTATTGGAGGTGCTGTTCTCATAAGGAATTACTACCACTGCCCCCTAGTGGTTGTTAGAAAGTAGTCATCACACAGAGTCAGGTTTACCACTGCAATGTCTGTCTTGTTTTATGTTGGCTATTTTCCAGCTGTGCAAATCCCATCAGAGCAAATCAAAGCAAATGTTATTCCTAATGCACATTTCATTCAACAGTGTAACCTGAAGTGCTTTACAAACATAGTTAAGACAGTTCATGGCAATGACAAAGAAAGGCAAAAGTGTATGATATATATATATGATGTATATGTATAACATACATTCCAAACTTTGATAACCTGGTTGTGCTTGTTGAGAAAAAAATCACCAGACTCCCAGAATTCATTTGATCATTTTCTCTACTCGCTTACTGCTTTTCGAGATGAGGCTGGCATCTATCCCAGCATGCATTGGGTGGAAGGCAAGAAACACATGTACACAGACACTCACATTCATACTGCCTCCTTTTGGGTTGTATCGTGAGATCATTATGGGACATATTGTATGTGTGCAATCCGTGTTATGCCTCAGTGGGTGTCAGAGAGTGTTACCGGGGGTCAAAGGGCATCAGGGGTCCAGGCCAGGCGGGGAGAGGAGGGATATTACATGACTCCAGTGGTTAACAGTATTGATGACAACTTACGACTTTGTCATCAGTACTTAACAGACTTTAAGACACATACTGTATGTATGTATGTACACATTAAAAGTTTCAATAAACTGTATGAAGAATGAAAAGCATGAAAATATCTGGTGTGTGTGTGTGTGTGTAGCAGATAAATTAATAAAAAGTATGTATGAAAATATACAAAAATACAAATGGAAAATTATTTTAAAAAATGTAAATATATAGCATAGGTGAAATACATGAGAATAATCTGTGAATTTAGAGTATATGTACAGTATTACATTAGCAGGTTATACACACATACAGAAAGTGTTGCCAGAAACTCGGGAAAGCTTTAGCTCCGTTACCGCTGGAAGAACAGCGCCCTCTTCCTGTTTTGTGCTGTAAAGCAATCCATCAGACTAAAATGCAGCGTAGAGGCTAGTAGTGACAGACAATCTTCTCGGTGATGGTCTTGTGTGTTTACGGTACTTATACTAATGTCTCTAAATGAAGTGGTGATGATTTATTGATGTTAAAATGCTACACACAGCACCTTTTATTTTGACAATGTGTTAGGGGATTAGGTTTTTCCCCTTACAGACCGGTCAACGTGACACTGGATATTCAATAACCTAGGAGGCCAAGCCAATTCTGTTTTAAGTTTGAAATGTTCAAACGATGACCTCTTCGTCTGAGCACCGACCGCCCCAGGAGCACGGAGGAGCGAAACACTACACTGGAAATCAAAGTTAGACCAGAGTCGGAAAGTGCTTTCACCCAGTCCGACATAAACAAGTACAAATCACAGCTGGAATGAAGGCCTGCAGTATACAACATGGCTTGTCTGTGATTTGTGCATCATTTGGTTGGCAACACAATGTATACAAATGACAAAAGAAAATTGTTTTTTTCTCGTGTGACTAGATGTTGATAATATTAAGAAAAAATATTATTTTATTTTATATTTTATGAGGTTACAATTGAAATTGCACTTGAATTTAAATAAACATATCCCCAGAAAAACCCATGCATTCTAGCCTGCCAGCAGCCTCAGTTTACTGTGAACCTGCATATACTGTACATTAGCACGTCTGAATGTTTGACACCACAAAGCTGTGTAAAAAACAAACATTTTTTTTAAAAGGAATCTGTGTTAGCAACTATGATATTTTTAGTGGGCCCTTAGAATGAGATAGATACAGGCACAATCTGGGAAAACAAACTCTCAGTTTCAGTATCACGTTTCCACTGACTGTTACAAGCATCTCAACAGCTAGTAATGCTCCTAAATACACCAAGGTGCAATCCAGGGTCACACCTCCATATAGTAGTAGTCATCTAACCTTTTACCCTGCACCATGGGTTGGAAATCCCCTTGCCCAGCATTATCTCTGCCCCCTATCTGTTCTGATAAAAAAGCTGGTGACAGATGGAAAAGAGATTAGATTGGTTACAATGTCCCAGGACCTTGGCTGAGTGTCCGAATAGCACTGCCATATCCCGTCTGATATTACAGGCTTGGGATTATGAATCATTTTCTGTATCAAACGCTGGGCTGCATGCATGCAGCACATTATGCCTTTGCTACCACGGCTAGTGATGTAGGGCAAACCCTTGTAACGTTTGCTGCCTTTGTTGTTTTGTGATATCTAGTTCTAAAAACATTTCTCAGAGGCAGGAGTTGTTCCGGAAGAAGAAATAATGTCACTGGTTGAATTAAACCTCAATGGGTGGAGCCAAAGAATCACAATTTTTTCCGAAAAAGCAAGTTAGCTAACTGGCAAACTTGAATGGCAAAGAAGGAACTCTGGTCAAAATATTTTTAAAAATAGCAATGGCAACTTTGGGTCAAAACATATTTGGCATACATTAAATACCCGGGTCATATAGAGCACAGTCAAATATTTACTTAAAGTGAAAATATACACCGAAAATCATCTGTGTGTCATATCCTTTGTAGATTTTTGGCTCCGGTGATCCATGCTAACCACTAGCATTATCTGAAAAGTGAGAAGACTTAGCATTTAGTAATACAAAGTTGTTAGTGCTTTTTATTATATGGCCTGTAGATTCATACATTTAAAAAAGTAGATATCATTAACTCAATATAGCTGATGTAGCCAGGTTTATTTTTGGAACTATTTCAGGTGAGTAACCACGTATTCATCTGCTGCGCAGTGATTTTTAGCTGTGCACAGTCTCTCATCACCTACCACCTTCACCTCCTATGGAAACAGGGAAAGTAGTCCCTGGTGGCTCAAAACAGAACATTATTTTTGTATCATATTTTGTGTACATTTTTCCAGTCTCCTCCACAGTACTGCCAGCCATATAGTATTTAAGATTACTTACCATTTAGTTTTGTTGAATTTCTCATTTTCTCAATATTGAGACAATGCTAAAGTGTTAGCATGGAGTATACTATCACTCAACATAGTGTATGCTAAAGTGTTAGCATGGAGCCTGCTGTCACTCAACATAGCGCATGCTAAAGTGTTAGCATGGAGCCTGCTGTCACTCAACACAGTGTATGCTAAAGTGTTAGCGTGGCATATCCCTGTTATCCAAGCCCCAACAACACTGTGTTGATGCTCGTGAATGAAGATGAGTGAAACTCTCCGGAGGAGTCTTTATTAGCTGCTAAAGAAGATGTCTTGCTGTGCCATGAGAAATGGATAGCCTTTACATGGTATTTCATAAGGCTTCTTACTGCACGTACCAGTATAACTTAAATGTTAATTACATGCATTGATTTATGTTTGCAGATATGTAGATATTGAATTAAGCACGGTATCACACAAGTTAATGGTGAAAACAGCGGATGGGATGGGAAAGAAATGGTGTATTTTATGTGTGCAGTGTCTCAGCAGCCCCCCACCTGTGTCGGCTTGTTAATCCTTTTTGACTAATGGCAAAACGTGATTGACCGCGTGCTGTTTTAATGTGGAGTAACTGTAACTGTATCTTCTCAAGACCTGCAGTCACCAGGCTATCTTAACTAAAATAGTATGCTAAATATATACCTGTTTGTGCGCCTGGGTTTACTGTAATCCAGTCTGAGTCAACTTTGAGAGCAACGGCTGGGATTGTCACACTGTTACCGCAGGTAGGCAGGAAGAATTGTAGCAGATTTCGCCATGAAAAATGTGGAGTAAATTTGGAGCTGAAAAGGTTTGGGAAATTAGTAGAAGCTTAACCTAAGACAAAATCCAAGGAGACATGCCATAGATATAAATAAAATTAAAATAAAGTAAATGCTACAATATGGTATCATTCAAATTCAGATTAAGCAAATGTAAAACAGACTAAGGCTACGCTTACACTGGAGCTGAAAGTGTCCTATTTCTTTTTTCCCTCACATGTGACACACATCTGATTTGTGATTTGTGTTCTGATCAGTGCGAAGAGCAAAAAGCTGCATGGAGTCACATTTTTGCACTTCCCACCTGGACCACATGGATATGTGGTACAAAATTGCAATTTAAATGGGAGTTGTATTTTAATGCAAAAATCCTAATTTAACCAAATTTTTCAGAATTGTGGTGCCTGCGGCAGCTTGGCTGAGTCAGCAGTGGCATGGTGGATGAGACACAACAATGCTCTTCTTCGGCCAAAGATAAGAGGAAGTATGAGAGGAAGTAGCCTGGAGGTCTTATCTGGCCGCTCACCTTCCCACAATCCTCTGCAAAAGTTCTACACGTGCTCTCATTCAAATCAATGGCGAATTTCACCTGCAAATGTCCTAGTGGATTTCACTGGACATCCACCGTTACTCTGCACAGGCACAGCTTTCAACCTCACTGTCAGTTCATGTTGGTATCAGATATGGGTTACAGCCTAGAATAGATCTGAACAGTCATCCAAAAAAATCAATGAGCAGCAATTCATAATTGAGCATGAAGGCCTGCAGTGTGAACATAGCCTTTGATACAAGTAGAGCAGAGTTTCATCCACTTAAGCTCTGGTTAGGGTCATCTCAGGTTTCCTACCTAGTGTTTACTGTATTACACTGTTGGCAGAGAGGAATGGAGATTTAGTTGCCTACCAACAGCACACATCACAACCCCATGACCTGGCGAGTTCAGGATCTCTGCCAGCCAACCATCACCACGTCGCATTATTAATTCTAATTAGATTGGATTCCCTGACACTGACTGATTTCTGTCAGCTACAGTAGTGATTCCAGTAACCCAATTGCTCATGTCTTATCCTATTCAGACTTGTGCTAAAATGATTTACTCATAAACAGTATTCTTTTCACAGATTAATGTACCAATATATATATTTTTAATGGGGTAAAATATTCTATTCTACTCTACTCTCAGTAAATATACCTAAATTAAAAATGCTTCAAGTCTCCAATTCAATTCTTCTTTTTATTAACTTATCTAACTTTATTAACTTTTTGCTCTTTGCTAGATCAATGTTATCAATGTTGTACTATAAGAGACAATAAGATCACTAAAATTATAACTTAGTATTAGTATCAGTATCAGTACCAATATCAGTATTAGTATCAGTATCACTATCACTATCCCTATTGATATTAGTATTGCTATTAGTGCCAGTGTCATCATTAGTATCAGCATCAGTATCAATGTTAGTGTCAGTATTAGTGTTAGTATCAGTATTAGTGTCAATATCAGTGTCAGTATCAGTATTAGTGTCAATGTCAGTATCGGTATCAGTGTTAGTCTCAGTATTAGTATTAGCATTAGCATTAGTATTAGTATCAGTAATTAGTGTCAATATCAGTATCATTAGTATCAGTATTAGTGTCAATATCAGTATCATTAGTATCAGTGTCAGTATCAGTGTTAGTATTAGCATTAGCATTAGCAAATATCTACATCCATAACTATCAGTGGATTGTTGCTATCCACCCCCTCCAATCGGACAGGAGGGAAACCAAACCAAACCAAATTGGAAATATTACATCTACAACTCTGAGTGTACAATAAAACTTTGTTGCTGCAATGTCACATTTAAAGGTCATGGAAGCCATGTGAACAACTGATGGTAAAAGTGATGTATTATTATTATGAGTAATAGATTTATTTTTATTTATTCTTATACAGTATGTTTTGCATTTCTAGTACAATATTTCTGTATGTTAAATAAAACAACAACCACCCAAAAAAACTGCTCTTATTAAAGGGTCCATTTTGTTATAATCTCCACCCAAAAAGCATGTGAACCCACCGCCAAGTTGTATTTAGCCAAGCCAGTGCTGCACTGTGAGTCTTTGCAGGCGACCGGTCTGCAGTATGAATCTGCAGCTGTTGTCCAGGACTGGGATGGTGATAATGTCTGCTCATCAACACCAACTGTCACATGACATGTCACACACACACCAGATTAAGCCATTACTAACTCATACATAGGAAGAATAAACATGCAAAATTGTTATGTGAATCCATTCATTAATGGATTATATCCTAGAGCCAGCCAGATAATCGCAGCGGAGTTCACTGATAAGAATTTAAAGATTTTTGTAAGCAAAATACACTGTAGTCCATATAATTTAAATACCCAACCTACATTATGTTTCGAAAGTATCGTCTTTCAGGTGATGTAACTCACCCTCTGACAGCCATATTGGAGGTCTTCAACTCTTGGGCAGCAATGGCTGCATGGTTAATTTCTGTGCTGTTTTTGACTGGGAACTGATGATTTTTTAAAATTGATTTTGTGTTTAAATGTTCTTTATTACAAGAATTCACACCTATTTATATATGTATATGATCAAAGATGTTTTAGCAGGACTTGATTCTGATTGGCCAGTTTGCAGCATCTGAGCTGGAAAGCTTCCACTCTGCAGGTTTACCTCATTTGAATTAGAGGAGTTGGTGTTGTCAGCCAATCAGGGTCCAGTATTGTGACGACTTAAACTTCATATTCATTCAATTTAACTAGCTCAATGCAACTTTTAACCAAACAACATTTATTTGCAAAACACCGCGGAGTACATTATTCCCATCCTGAGCCATAGAATATCTAAAAAAACAATATCAGTAAGCTTTGCTCAGTGAGGGCCTTGAAGAATAGTTGTTTTCCCTTATAAAGGCTTGATAAAAAGCTTTTATTTGTATGCAACAAAACACATAATTATGAGGTGGCAATTTTAGAATAGGGAACCTGTGCATGCAAATCCAACTATGTGTACATATATGGGCATGACCTCACTTTGGAATGGGGGACATATTCTGAGTTACAAATATTTCATTTGGAGATATTTGGACACTATTAGCACTTGTAAAAAATACAATTTAAATAAAATCTATTTATTAAGTCTTTATAAGGGAGAACAACTATTCTTGCTACCACTTTACAAGGCCCATACTGAGCAACGCTTACTAAGAGCCTAATTCATGTGCAACAACTTCTTTACTTATTATTAATAAGCACTATAGGAGGTTACTGAGGGAAAACCCCTTTGTTAATGGTCTATAGTTGTAGAATACGCTAGCAGAGTAAGGGGCTAATAAGTGACTAATAATGAACCAATACCCTACTAATATGCATGCTATTAAGCAACTACTTAATGATGAACATATGTACCCTAATCTTAAGTGTTACCGCATTTATTTTTATTGTCTGGTGATGAGAGGTGGTTGCTGGGAGATCTGTGATACAAGTGTAAAACATCTATTGCTGGGAGAAGAAAAAGGATTTTCTGGTTTACATTATTTTAAAGAGAAACACCAAACAATCTTATCTTAACGCCTACAACTTAGTATATAGCCTATAGGAATAAAAGGGTACTAAAACACTTGTAAAATTGTAAAATTAAGACTTAATATATGGCAGGCAACCATAATAACATAGGAGCGTCCATGGTGTCGAAACATCGCCTAAGAAGCTATTTCTGTGTTACCTTGAGGCTCAAATACTTTAGTTGACCAAATATCGGCCATCGTATGTGGGGAGCTACTTAATACCATCCCAGTGGAATATGAAGTAATGAAAAACATTTCTATGGTTACATAAGGAATTTATCCAGTTAAAATCAGCTCAGCTCTAGGCCACTGAGCAGCCCCACTGGAACAGTCTTTGCTCAGTGCCTTGCTCAAAAGCACACTTGCAGCAGCTGCCATGGGAAGGGAGAAAGAGTTACTCCTTCAGCCTCCCCAACATTTTCCCAGCTGGTCTGGGGAACCTACAACCTTCTGGTCACAGGCACCTTTTTAACCTCTAGCCAGATAATACTGATTACACTGTTTCTAAGTATGCAAGTATATAGAACCTCCCAGATGTTTTGTCCTAAGTAACCAAATCTAAGAGGACTTTTGTTGTTAGATGTGATTAGAATTACATAACATAATACACTGTGTTGGTAGGAGGGAGCCCGAACAGTCATCCTTGTACATTCTCTCTTTGTATTAATAATAATAATGAAAGTAAACTAGACCTAATTGTGCTGGGGTCCCCCTCCAGCCCTTGATGGACCCTTGGTGGTCCACAGAACCCAGGTTGGGAACCCACTGAACTCTGAAAATGAACCCACTGATAGTTTTACATGTCGGGTTATTTAGTTAAAAAAAAAAAAACTTGCACAGCAACTCGGTTCCCAGGATTGCTCCTCTCTTGGAGGCGTGTTGCTGGTGATCTGCTGTCACTTCGGGCAACATGCCTCCGTCTGAGGTGTCACAGAACCCGCCGTGCATTCTCCCCTGTCTAGCGTGGCTTTAGTTTGAACGTTTAGTTGCTGGGTCTATATATATATTTGTATTTTTAAAAACAGACGGCGAGGCGACTATCTCCACAGAAATGCCGGGCTATCTGTTGTTCAAGCACAAAAGGTGATGAAAAGGTCAGGGCTCCTTGTGGGTTAGACAAGGGGCTTCAAAATATTCTAATGTCAAGTTCCCCCTCCCCCGCTCTCCATAGTTTAGCCTGAGTGATAGTTTACCAGAATTTATTATTATGGTATAAGGCAAAGATCAATTTATTTGGAAGCCAAATCTAAAACAAAGGGAGCATTCAGGACCAAAGTTCCCTCTAAGATGGTAGTTTGGTGACCTACTCACAATGGCTAAGTAATATCTTGTCAGTCATCAGTCAGAAATGTAGTGGATATCAGCAGGTTTGTAAGTTTTGGTGGTAAAATATATTAGATGCAGGGATTTCACCATATAGGGTTTAGTGGATTGACTATAATTTAGTACAGAATATATATATATATATAACAGTCTGTTCTGGGGGTGAGGTAATCATGGAGATTATGATAAAAAAAATAGTTATTCTCATTCATTCTCTCATTGGGGGTGAGGACAATGAGTATTCCCCATGTTGCTGTGGAACCCACTAGAAAGCCTGTCAGGGGCCCCTGGTGGTCCCCGGACCCCATATTGGGAACCAGTGGGCTATGCAGCGTCCTCATACTTCGGTGATGTCTCCCCGGCGCTATTTAGATATGCTGCTTCAGGCTTCCTGCGGCGGTGAACTGGAGTGTGTGGAGCGCTTCCGTGTCACCCAGAGTGACGGTCTACCGGCCACCGCTGTCTTTACGCACGGCCACCGTCCGTATATGCTGTGCCGTGTGTGAGGAATCCCAGGGACCTCCATCTCTGTCGTGTCTCTGATGTCAAATGTGAAGTCTGCGCGTGGGTTCGGCGATGAAGGCTGGGGAAATCTCTGCGCGGGCGCCGGCTCACCGAGAGCACCGGGATCTACTCCAGAAACCAGCGCGCGGTGACAAGGATGCACAGGGGAGGCAAGACGAAGTCGCCTACGTCGATTTGGAGCTACTCAGGCGAAGAGAACCGGGCAAAGCGTCTCTTCTTGGCGAGAGAAAACAAAGGGCTGTCCCCATAAACAACAGCGGCGTGGGCGCAACCGACCCAGGTCGCGGGAACGCAAAGTCGGCGGATCAAACCGATACCGAAACCAAAGGGCAGGAGGATGCCAGAGTTGGGAAACATGTCGAGGATGAACCCACCTCGCCATCGGTGCCGTCTTGCCCTAACGCAAACTCACAGGATTGCCGCAAATCACAAGAAGTGCAACTCGACGCATCCAAAAAGGAAAACACCAAAAACAAAAAGAGCATTGAAGAATTCCGTTACACCGATGATTATCTAAGCAGGGGGAGTGAGTCGGATGATTATGAGGATGGTGATGATGTTAGTTTGGTGCTTTCCGACGACTGTGTCCCGTGCGTAACGGAGGACGAGTCCCATTACATTACCACGCACGAGATCCAGCTCTCTGAGCTGTCAGATCAAGAGGGGGACTATGATCTCGGGGTGGGCTCCTCCAGCTGGGACGTCGAGGACGATAACCAGGTTTACTCTTTTGTCGATTACGCTTCTTTTGACGGTGATGAAACGGCGGGGAAGAGGGGGAGCGGCCCGCGGGCTCGGTCTCGCGGCGCAGCAGCCGTCAGCACTCTGCTGGAAAGTGATCTCTCCAACGCGGCCAAGTTCACCGGCTCAGATGAGAGTCTGTCAAAGACCCAGCAGCAGTGCGGCGGCAACGCCACAGGGCAGATCCACCTGTCAATCAAAACCACTTCCAGAGCTATAAATGACCCTGGCGGCATCCAAGAAAAGGGAAATATTCTTTATCATGCCAAGCGCTCCGGAGACATGAGTCGCTATGTTTTGAGGGGAGCTGACGGGAAAGCGGAGAAACTGTGCGATGGCGCAAAGTGTTTTATTGCCGCGCCCGGACGCGTGCACTTTGGCAGCAAACTGAAAGGGAGAGAGGTTACCGGTTACTCCAGCGGTGCGTCCAGCGCCGTCAGTGAACTGGACGACGCTGACAAGGAGGTGCGCAATCTGACAGCTAAGGCCTTCAAGAGCCTAGCCTACCCGTACTTTGATGCCATCAATTTCAGCACCTCCAGCGAGTCCTCGGCATCAGAGCGCGGGATAGGGATAAACAGGTGGTCCGCTTTTGTCGACCTGAAATATGGCAACGTGAACATGTCACGGGGGCTAGACCAAAGTGTGGTGTCCCATAAAAATGCAACGTCCTCATTTGAAATAGCCAACAATATAGACAATAAAGGTTATAAGGGCATTGCACTGGCAAGCATCAAACCGCCCCCCAGCAAGATGTTTACTCTGAACGGCAATCCCCACAGTGCCTCGTCATCAACCAAGAAAATTGAGCTCATGGGGAAATTTGGTCATAGTGGGGTAATTACACTCACAGAGACACTGAATTTTCGCTGCAATGTCAAATCTGGAATGTCTGAGGGAGAAAGGCGTCCGAAATGTGCACAAAACGCGACAGGATCACGTTCCGCAGATGAAGTTACCAACAGCTTGCCAAGCGGCCAGAGGAGAAGGGCCAGCAAGCCGCAATGTAATGCAGAGGAAAGCATGGAAGACACGCACAAGAAAGCCATATTCGCATCGAGCGTTATTAAAAATGTCATCTCGAAAAAGATGCAGTTCGAACAGGAGCGCAAAATGGAAAGGGGGGAGATACGCGAGCCCCATCAGAGCCCGTGCCCATACCTCGTGCACCAGGAGAGCGAAAGCCACAGGGGGAAGGGACCCGGGGAGCTGCAGAGACAGAGCTCCAGGTTTTCCGAGACCAGCTCCGACTTCACCGTAGTGTGCGTGGACGAGTTAGGGGACATAGTGGACACAGGTTCATGTGATACCAAGAGCGACTCCCTGAGACAAGACACGTTAACCCTTACACTAGAAACTAAGTTGGAGCCAACAAATGAAGCTGGAATCGATGCTAAAAAAGGCGCATTGGAAGCGTCCAAAAGCACGCTGCTTCGCAGCCAAAATAGCGCATTCAGATGCTGGAAGGACGGCGAGCTAGAGTTTCAAAAGGAACATAAAAGCGATAAAGCTCCGGAGGCGAAACCACCTTCATCTAACGACAACCTGGGAGAGGGCGACCCGTATTCAGCAGACGACGGTAAACTCACTAAAATGTCACATTTGTTTGTGCCAAGTATCCAACTGCTGCCCAGCGACGGAGAAGCGGGACAGCAGCTTCCCACCGGGACTTTTTCTCCGTGTGGAGAGGGAGGAGGAATGAATCTGCGCTCTGGCAACACTTTATACGTCGCAGGCTCCAGGACTGTCGCGACATCCAAATCTCCGGAAATCAAAATTAATTTGAGGAGCGTCAGGGACAATAAAGCGGAGCCTTTTGGCATCTCCAAGCTGCGTGCGCCCAATATAGGCTGTAACGCAGCCGGCCTGCTCAGAGCAGATGACTTCAGATGCCAGGCGCTCGCCGCAGCCTTGAAGGGTGAGTCCTCAGAGAAAGTGCCGCATTTCATGGTTCGAGACATAAGAGAAAACAAGGGCAAGCTGCAGACGCCCATACACCAAGTAAGAGACGTGCGTAAACTGGTGAAAAGTTCCTATCACTTTGTTTCTTTGGATAACAACGATAATAAATCCTGCTTTGCCACCGTCGACAAAGTGTCCTATCGAAATCCCGCGTCTGTTTCCCCAATAGTGATAAAATGTCAGTCCGTGAATACAAATAGCAACGGAAAACAATCTGGAAATCTAATCGACTTATCCAAACGCAGGCTTAACGACGAGCCATATGAAGTAGACAGATGCTCTCCAGAGGGCGCCAAAAGTGGGTCAGCTCCGCTCCATAAGCCACAGGGGAGAGCAGGCGTAGGGAACTCAAATATAGGAGATTCCTCTGAGGGGGACATAGGACTGAGAATTGAAACCAGAGCAGCTTCTAGAAGACAGGAAAAAACATCTGACCCCACAGATAAGAAACCTGAATCTAAGATGGCAAACCGGGTGGCGTTGGAAAAACTCCAAGCCGCCGTCAAAACCATGGAGCAGCTTTATGTTTTCGATAGGAATGAATGGAAGAGGAGAAGCCAACCCCAGCCCCTCACGGACAGCCACGTGCTTTCACTGATTGCCAGTGAGGAGCATGGCTGCCCTGAGGAGGAGGGAGGCAACCTGTTGGACAAGCTGGTCTGGAGAGACTCCTATCCCAACACACCACCGGCAGTGGCGGCTTCTCCTGGCAATGACACCATGTTTAGGAGAGAAGAGAAAGACCCTCCCAAAACCTTTCAGTCTCCCGGCAGCCGCGAGGACAGGCCCGGTGCTAAGTCGAATTCGATGCAAGCTGCGAGTACCGCGGTGAACAAAAACGTGTTCAACCTCAGTTCCAGCCAAAAGGCCTCAGCAAGCAGCAGCAACGCAAAGACCCAGCCGAATGCCATCACACAAACGCCTTACAGCACCAAAGGCTTTGCCCCGAAGTCTCCCAAATTGCCAGTGTCATTAAAAATCAGCCAGACAAAGCACCACGTGGAAACAAAGCAGAAGCACGGCGCCGATGTGGAGCGGTCCGCCCACAACCTTTTCAACGCCTCGGCTGACAACGAGAACTACCTAACCATTCCCGTCAAGTCTCACGCCAACAGCGGCAGACAAGCCCCGTGTGCCAGGTCGGATCATGAAAAAACATCGGTTTATACATTCACCGCCACAGGGGCCCAGTCCCAACCAGCCAGTCCTCCAAGACACGTGGGGCCCAGCACCAGGGGCCAGGAAGACAATGACTACGCTCCTAAGCGCTCCAGCATCGTGATGGAGACACGGTCGCCGGAAATCCCTGCCACCACCATATACCACACCCTGCCCTTGAGCATGTCTGCCAGTCAGCCGCAGGTCTACTGCTTCTCCCCCGCGATCACCCCTGCTCCGACCCTGGAGCCCTTCCAGGCCACCCAGAGGAAGATGCTCCTGGATCCCACCACAGGAAACTACTACCTGGTGGATACGCCTGTCCAGCCAGCCACCAAGCGCCTCTTTGACCCGGAAACAGGCCAGTACGTAGACGTGCCCATGCCACCACCTCCCATGACCCCTATGCCCATGCCCATGCCCATCTCGCCTTTGGCACTCAGTCCCGGGGCATACGGGCACACCTACATGATCTACCCAGGTTTCATGCCGACGCCCTCTGTGATCCCAGCCCGGACGCTTGCCCAGTCGCAGATGTCCATGCAGTCGGAGGCAGAGTGTGGGGAGAAAGTGTTGTCGCAGCAGACCGAACGCGTCTACATGGAGAGTCCCTACTACATGGCCACTGGAAAGTCTCCCCAGACAGCCTCACAGCAGCAAGCCACCATCAACAAGCCACTGCAGGGCTTTACCAGCACCAGGCAGCCAGTCATCAGCATCACGTCCCAGCAGGGGCCCCGGATCATCGCCCCGCCCTCTTTTGACGGGACCACCATGAGCTTTGTGGTGGAGCACAGGTAAACGACAGCTCACCTGGACAAGTAAGTGGCATTTACCATTTATTTATACCTTGTGCACCTGAGTGCTCTAACCATGATGATACATCATGTTATTAACTATACAGTTGCCTTATAAAGTATTAACCCCCTCTTTTTCTGCACAGTGTTTATTATATCATGCTCTGATTATAATAATTGTCATGTGTTTATAATGTGCCTATGAGGCCTTATATTGCCCTATGAGCACCACTTCATGTAGTGTCATGAATCTATAGTTGCGGTTGTAAGTATGTTGCAGATGACTTGCAACATAATTCATAGTTCACATTCATAGTGTTTGACACACAGAGACAGGATGCACTCATCTCAGGAACTCTGTAATAATGATTAGGATACCACTACTACTACTACTATTACTACTGTTACAATTATTACTACTACTATTACTACTACCACTACTACTACTGCTATTACTGCTTCTACTATTACTACTATTACTACTGCTACTACTACTGCTACTGCTACTATTACTACTACTATTACTACTGCTACTACTACTACTACTACTACTACTACTACTGCTACTACTACTATTACTACTACTATTACTACTGCTACTACTACTACTACTACTACTACTATTACTACTATTACTACTGCTACTACTACTGCTACTTCTACTATTACTACTACTACTACTATTACTACTGCTACTACTATTTCTACTACTACTATTACTGCAACTAATACTACTACTACTACTATTACTGCTGCTCCTATCATCATAATCCTAGTTCAATGTTTTGTTGATTCTTAGTTTCAAACTAAAAGCCCCAACCTGCTCTTCCTGGCTAATCTTTCCAACCCAGGAGAAAAATCGGGCTCCACCAGCAACAACAGCAGCAGAGGTGTAACCACATAAATAGCCTAGGAGTAAAAAAATGCACCGACACCTTGCTCTCTCTGTTAAAAGTAGAGAATATCAACAACAGTCAACAAGAAAATGCAGCAGTGATGACTGATTTGCTGCTGGCATGCCAGTCAGGTGGGGGCATATAAACTGGCAAGAAATGCATGCATTCAATGCATGCATGTTAGATTGATTCAAACAGTCTAACATGCATCAAAAAAGAAGAGCCACAACGTGATGGTAATGTTGGCAACCCAACATCTCAGACCACACAGCAGGCGCTAGCAAGTCGTAAAATAGTGTCTGAATTCTGATATCACACCAGAGATACTGAGGATTATATTGTTGATTTGAGATAGTTAGTGGTCCAGGGCAATGTGTGCGTGTGTGTGTTCAGGGCAGGGGCAGAGGTGTTGCATGATTGGCATATTCTGCAGGAGTGAAAGGTCAGGCAATGGTAGGCATTTGTTATGTGGATACATGCAGAGGCTCAGCTGCTGCAGGATATCAAGCGGGTGCCTGGCAGTGCAGAGTCGCAGCGGGGTCAGCCGCCTTTTTATAGGACCAGTCATTTGAAGACAGTGAGTGAGAAGGCAGGTTCACATGGTCACTGCTCAGCAATTACATAAACACAGCTTCATCTGCACAGTCGGAGTTTCCCTTCTCGTCTTAAAACTGTAATGACGCCCGCGCCTCGAAGGGCTCTATTGTGACGACAAAGAAAACACATCACTACGCGAGTAATGTAAGAGGTTAGAGATGTGGGCTGCGGTGGTTCAAATGGTTTCAAAGACACCTAAGTGACAGCAAATCGCCACCAACGCACACACAGGACCCGAATAGCTGTGCAGGTTTTAGCCCCTAAACAACATGACTCATAAAGGATCAGGGCTGTGTTTACGAAGCGCTTGCGGTGGTACTAACATAGGTGCATGCGTAAATAGTGCAGATTGTGATTGTGCAACTTGTGCACGCAAGCATTTGGCATGTGGAAATGGGGTCGACACATGGCAGGAGATGTTTAGAGAGTTTGACCCAAGTAATACGCATTGTGTGGAGTGCCAGTGGTAGGAAATGGATCACTCCCATCAATTTACTAAACCAAAACACACATAATTGGTATTTAAACCCAGAAGAAGCACTTCCTGGCTTCTCACCTTGAGAAAGCCATGACTGCTGTGTTATTAGTTCAAAGGCACATCAGGCAGAGAGACAAAATAAGAAAGAGAATAAGGATAAATACATCAGAGAGAGTGCTCCATGCGAGAATTACTCTCTTAATTAGATTAAAAGAAGTTACAGCTCGCCATGTCATGTTATATTATCTGAACTGGAGCATCGGACCAAGAAGAGTCATGCCATACCCGAGAATACCTCAGGCAACTCTTCCTCTCCTACGCTCTACTGGACATTTCACACACTGACTGATGTTTTCTCTTGTGGCTTCGAAATGCAACTCCGGTAAACATATCGTGCGAGTAGTGTAGTTGGGATTCAGCTGTAGAAGTTGTGACCTCAGTTTGTTGTCTTGGTTCCCAGCAGGCCTGAGATCTGAGTGGACGTTGGACCGCTCCAGGTCGTGGTCTCTTCATGGCGCTCTGTTCACCTGATAGGCTAGAGTCGATGGTTCAAGGCATCGTGAAGAAACGGGGCTCGCCACTGCCACTTCCCTACCGTCCAGCCCTGCTTGATGGGGAAAATATTCACCTTTTCTCTGATTGGTGGATATTTTGTACAAGCTGTGCACAGAGGATGTATTTCTAGCTTTAGCTTTTGGATCATTACCTCATTAGGTAATTCAGTTGAAAGACAAGAAGTTATAATAATGAATCAAAGACAATTCATTACTTCTTCAGTTAATGAGGGTTTGTTTCATAGTGTTTTATGTCTCAAAGTATGGTTTGGTTTGTGACAAAGACACTTTTGTAAAATGAACTCTTGACACTTTATTGTTAAAATTATGTTTTGCAATCAGAATGTCCTATTACTCCACAATATTTCATAATAGCATTTCTAATGACTACAGTTATCCAAATACGTTCAACTAATTGGTAATTTGGTAATTTCTTACCATCCCTTTTGTGTGTCGTCTCAAAATGATAAGCAATGTCACTGCTGTTGCTTAAAGGTGCATGAAGGTCTTTATAGCCATGTGTTTTGAAACACCCTATGCCTATTACATTAACATGACACTATTACAGTTTTTCTCAGTCGCTGTAGTACATTTCTCGATTCATCCTTAAGATTTGCAAAACAGTAAGCGCATTTCTTGAAACAATTTGTACAAACAGCACCACACAATGGATTACCTGCGAAAGCCCGTCACTTGCTCAAAATCCTTAGTTCATCTCTCAAAAGTAAATCTTTACGTCAATGAACATGTCAGTGCCATCAGAATGAGTCCTTGTGTCATTGAGTACAAACAAGATAGTCAGAATGCTTAGCCATGTTGTCAATATAACAGTGATGGAAACTACGGCGAAGGGTTTGATGACAATGATTGAAAATGCACAAGGCTGCACTTTTTCTGTATGGCACATATCAATTTCAAAAGACATTTACAACCAACAATTGTTCACATTGTCAGTCATAATTGTTGGTCATTTTCCTAAATGTGCTAAAACATTTGCAAATGGTAACAAAGAGAAATGCTCTTTCTGTTGTGCTCAGGTAACAAAATGTTGTGAAGAATCTCACATATTGTTTTGATGAGTTCAGCTGTCATTGGAGAATTGAGCCAAAGCAACTGAGAAAAACTGTAGTGAAAATATTCATCAATTCAGGACACATTTACAAAAAACTTGTAATAGAAATGTATAGAAAATACAAAATATGCTTGACAGATTATGACAACTGGTTCAAGCATTTTGCATGTAATGACTTATGCAGTGAACTAATGCCTAGATGTTCTGGGGGGTGAGACTATTCAACAGAGAACCAATATAATACATTTTGATCAACATGACATAAACTATTGATAATGTAGGAAACAGCAGACAGGTGTACATAATCATTTGCATGAATGTGCTAAAGCATTTGCAATTTGTTCAAAAGAATGAGAAGTTGCTTTTATGATGTGCACAAGTGACTAGATGATGTGGAGGTTGAACAAGTAGTTTTGAGAATTTCAATTCTGATCTGAGAAATGTACCAAAGCGACTGAGAAAAACTGTGCTGATGCTGTATGCTGCACCTATATTTGAATTAGTACATTGGAGGACAACATTTGTGTCTCTCTGGTGAATGAGTGCCGGATCATTTCAGAGGGAGTTTTAGTTCTATAAACATTTCTCATTGGCATTTCTCATTCTCAATAATCTCATTGGTTGAGGTAAACATTAGGGGGTGGGGCTAAAGAACCACAATTTAGGGGTTAGGGAAGTGCAAATTTGCTAATCTACAAATTTGAATGGCATAAATGGCGAGAAAAGACTGAACATCAGTCTAATGTTACTCAGCCAGAAAAACTGTGGTTCTTTGGCTCCACCCACTGAGGTTTAACGCAACCAATGAGATTGTTTATGCCTGTAGAGGAGCTCTGACTCTGAGAAATATTTATAGAACTAAAACTCCAGTCTGACAGATCATTCCTTGTGCCTTTTCTATGATAAAAAGAGAATTTCAGTTTCCCCATCAGTTAAAAACTGTGACTTCTAGGATAACTCCCATTTGTAGCAGCCAAAGTCTGATCTGCAAACTGATCTACTTTCAGTCATTTTCACCCTGACTTCAACTGCAATTTGTTTGGCTTGTATTTTTAAGTGTATTACTATTTCTAAGTAAGATTGTATCTCTTCTCTACATTGATTTGCTGTTTTGTACGCACGCAAAAATATTTCACAGACTGTGGAGCTGCTGGCCACTCCATCCTTCTGTCATTTTGAAGCCCTCTACTGGGAATCTGTTGTTTTACAATTATGAACCTTGAATAAAACCATTAACCATCTGACCATATAACAACGGTTGCTGTATTATGAGAGAATGTACATGTAACTCCCTGTGAAAAGGTCCTTCAAATAGTCTTATTAAAGGAGAATTCCGGGATTTTTAAACCTGGTCTCTATATCCACAAAACCGCCTATTATACCGCAAAATAGGTCCAAAAAGTTCCATAATTGCTCCGGTAAGTCGGCTCAGTTGGCAGTTGCGAAACTGGCTCAATGGCTGCAACGTAATCTGTAGGGGCATACATGCGTGATCAAAGTACGTCCACTAAAAGTGCTTGATTTTGCCACTGACAGGATCAGATTGTTATTCGTGTGTCTAACACATCTGACACGTTGTCAGGTTTCTACCGTCCTCTTCCCACAACAAGTGAACCCTCTCGCTATAGACTACCTTAGTCCACCATCCATTTCAGAGGGGGACTTCTCCTTGAGCTAGACTTTAGTTTTCTAGTTAAAAAAAGGTCTATTTCTGTAGCGATCCTTTCAGTAATGTTGTCAGACACTTTTGTCAATGTTGTCAGACACAATTCCGAAACTTTTTGGACCTATTTTGTGGTATAATACGCGATTTTGTGGATATAGAGGCCAGGTTTAAAAATCCCGGAAATCTCCTTTAAGAAAGGTTCACATGCAAATCAAAGTTTTTGTATTCTATTAAAAAGATGTCACTGTGTATATTGTGTTAATGCAGCAATTGCAATAGAGCAGCTCAGGAATGATGGATTAAGCCACTAATAATATCTAAGACCTGTTTACACTTGGATGATAAAGCTGCAGTGGAACTGATGTGTTGGTGTGTTGGTGTTGGAGCTGGGATGAGGATGCGGTGGCCAACTGAGAGCTGTTGGTAAAAGTGCAAAGTGAGTCATATGGCACAAATTTTTGGGATGTTCATGGAAAACAGCTCTTATTATTATTTTTACCTGTGGAATAGAGGAAGAACACAGCCTCAAGTATTTGTATTAGTTGTAATTTTTGCTATGGTCTGCCAAAAATGTGTGTGCTTCTGATCTATATGATTTTCCATTCATGAGTTGAAGTGCTATATCATTGTAAATAGGTTTTCCACTGGCCTCAAAGGGGGCATGGTGATGTCACGCTTTACTGAGCGGCCCTGGAGCTGGCAGGGATTCAAGGTGGGGTTTGTACCCACGTTGTCTAGTTGAAGGACGGTCTCTCTAAACACTAGATGAAGGTGAAGGTAAGAGAAAGTTGATTTGACAAGGAAAGAAAAAGTGAGATCAGTTTAGAAGTTAAAATAAAGGGGCTTTTATTTTGGAATAAAACGGTAGACGCACAGCAGAGAAACGCGTCTTTAGATGGATAACAGACAAATAAAAAAAACGTTTCGTCCAATGTGAAAATAATGGCTACTGTATGAGAAATGAATGATGTGTTTTTGAATTGAATGTACAAATGTGCAGAAATGAGTTACCTGTCACCATAATGCAAGAGATGGTGACAACAGAGCTGTGTATTGGTACAATGTGTTTATGAAAACTCAATAAATATGAAACCCTTTTCCAGAGCTACATTTGTCCTGTTTTTCACATGTTGAAAATCACTTTAGAACCATAGCTATTGGCAGCTTCAGGGAAATTTACCAGATTGCTGATGACATTTTTCAGTATTAGTGCACAGTATTAGTGCACAGTATTAGTGCACAGTTAGTGCACTTTCAGGGCAATTTAGAGTCTCCAATCCACGTGGCCTGCATGTCTTTGGACCCACCCATGTTCTTAATTTGAAGGTTTATATCTGAATGAATGTGATATCAGCTGCAAACTTGAAATATATTTGCTCAGATTTATCTTTATTCTTGAATATAAAGTTCTAGTGCAAGAACAACTCAGTGACTCCAAGTTATTGAATCTGCCACTGCAACCTCTCAGAAGTCGTCTTGTGCATTACAAATGTTGAATCTGGACATTCTCACTTCGGCTACAATTGTTGGAGAGAATCACTACATCGTCTTGAAGTCACAGATCTACAAATCACTTTGACATCAAATTCTCTGCAACAATTGTAGCTGAAATGATAATGTGCAGATTCAACATCTGTGATGATTATTAATATTCCAACCTGCATCATGCTGTAGCCAGGAGGATCCACAAGAGGGCGTCCTCACTCCACTAAAGCCTTATTTATCTTAATCTTACTTATCTGTATGTATATTTTATCCTACTGCACTGCATCTAGTTTATATTGTATTGCTTTTAATTTATAGTATGTAACCCCCCCACCTCCTCATTGCATTTGTTTTGGGGAAGTGACGTGTTTCGACATAGTATAATGACAACGTTAAATTGAATTGTCGTTTAATTCTGGCATCATTACAGAAACCAAGTGGATGGCGACACCAACCCTGAATCCCCTAAACGCAGACACACCAGGGCGGGACATTCTAAAACAGTTTTTATTTATTCCCAGACCATCTGTCAGCACACAGTACATTGAGCCAGCCTACACCTGCCAACAGCCCGATAGCTCCCACCATGGGCTACAAGACTGGTACCGACACAGGTGAGAATTCATTGCACACATTAGTCTTCAGACATGTTAAAACATGCTCCTTCCTCAACAGAGTAGCACAAATGTAAATATATTAAAACGTTGCCCATATTAGCTGTTAAAAATGAATCACCAATCTAAATTATTAGATTTGGTACACGCTGTTGACGAACTTATTTGTCCTCTTATGTTAAACACACCTGAAACATCTCTCTCTCTCTCTCTCTCTCTCTCATTTCCTCGTTTACACGATAACTTTCATTTTTATTTCACGTCTCGTCGTGTCGCAGATTATTTTCACCACTGAAGGTATTGTAACCAACACTTTACATGACAGTTTAGTGTTCAGAAAGCAACAAATAAATACTAGTACTTCAGTTCACAGTGTATTATACTTTAATATCTTTATTTAGTTTCTAATAAGTTAAAGTTGTGTCGGCCTGAAAACCTGTTCAGGTCCAAACCACAACTCAACACTCTTTAACAGTTTTCTAACATATTGTTTGGTGTTCATGTTCAAGTCGTGTAGTAAAAGTAGATGTAGTAGTAGTAATTTGTAGCAGAGCCTCCAGGTTTGAGGGAAACCTCTTCAATACCTTTGACTCTCACTAGCACTAGCAACGATGACTCACTAGCAGCTGGTCCCAGTATTTTGAAGACTTGGTTCAAATACATACAACAATGTGTATTTACTGACATGAACGATGAAACCCCTAGAAGTAATCTATCCTGTAATGAAACCTTGTTGTAATGAAGGAGTCCAGCTAACAGCATGTTGGGTGTGTTTCTGTAAAGCTGGACGCTCTACTATGAATCTGTCTGAGGAGGAGAGAGAGGAGGGGGTCCCTGCCTCTAAAACCTCTCTGTCTGGGGAAGATGACGGCCAGACCAAAGCTAAGAGGTAAGATGAGGATCTCTGACTGTCCATGACTGTTCTCCATCTCAGAGCTCAGCAACGACATCATGACACCATCATTATCCAGAGAGAAGACAGACCTTCTCTTATTTTCTTCTCTCAGAACATCACATCCAATAATCAGAGCAACATTTACAGTGGTGTTCACCTTGTGTTTCTACCAGGATCCATCATGACACAGTCACCTATAAGTGTGTGTTGTCTGCCTGTGCTTGCTAGCTAGTTTGTTGCAGGCTACTGAGTGTTTCTTGTGCAATATTTGTCACCAACCCGACTCAGCTGCCCCCGACCCGCTCAAAGCATCCAGCCAGTCCCTGTGCTTCCAAAACCATCAAAGCACAACACCTGCCCCAGTACCAGCAGTCCCAATAGCAACACAGCTATACTGTCAGAAAAGGCAGACACAACATCACACCTTTCAGCCACTTCTAAAATCAAAACCCCAAAGTCCACATACCTTCAAATATTATTTTATTCTAGATGAGAAAAAAATACTTTGCAGAGGCCCATTTTCAGCAACCATCACTCTGGTGTTCCAATGGCACATTGTGTTAGCTAATCCAAGTTTAGCGTGTGAAAAGACTAATTGATCATTGAAAACTGTTGTACTGTTTAAAGAAGCAATAAAATTGGCCTTGGAGTATCTGGAGCTTCAGCAATTGTGGGTTTGATTATGGTCTCAAAATGGCCAGAAAAAAATAACTTTCTTCTGAAACTCGTCAGTCTATTCTTGTTCTGTTTTTGTTCTGATTTCATGCGAGAAATTGCCAAGACACTGGAGATCTCATACAACAGTGTGTAATCCTCCCTTCACAAACAGCGCAAACTGGCTCTAACCAGAATAGAAAGAGAAGAGAGGCCCCGGTGCTCAACTGAACTAGAGGACAAGTACATCAGAGTCTCTAGTTTCAGAAACAGACGCCTCACAGGTCCTCAACTGGCAGCTTCATTAAATGGTAACCGCAAAACACCAATCTCAATGTCAACAGTGAAGAGGCGACTCCAGGATGCTGGCCTTCTAGGCAGAGTAGCAAAGAAAAAGCCATATCTGAGACTGGCCAATAAAAAGAAAAGATTAGAGGGGCAAAGAACTATTTAAGGAAGCAGTCAGCTGGTATTCTGTCTATAATGGAGTGGCCAGCGCAGTAACCAGATCTCAACCCTATTGAGCTGTTGTGGGAGCAGCTTGACCGTATGGCACGTAACTTGTGGGAGGTGCTTCAGGAAGCATTACCACAACAAATTGACAGGCTAGAATGCCAAAGGTCTGCAAGGCTGTAATTGCTGCAAATGGAGGATTCTTTGACGAAAGCAAAGTTTGAAGGACAAAATTATTATTTCAAGTTTTATTTTTTTCATGGAAAACATTACATTTTCTGGGTGACCCCAAACTTTTGAGCAGTAGTGTATATCATATAAAATTATCATCATAATGAAATTGGCCTCCAAAGTGGGGAGGGGAAGGAGGTTGAATTATATACAAACATGTTTTGCTTCAAAAGTAAGCTATAAGGAACTAACACAGCTAATGGACTATTGTTGACTACAGTATAGCCATGGCACACTGGTCTAACCATACAAAGATGCCCACCCACCATCTCTGCACCCCAGTCACAGCAGTCTGAAACAGGGCCTGCCTGGTGGTCTTCCTCTCTGTCTACCAGGATCCAGCAGGAGAGACCAGACTCCCCTGAACCCAGCTGTGTCCATGAAGAGTGACCGGTCAAAGGATGGCCTTATTGATTTTAAAGAAGAAAAGCATTTACCTGATGAAGAGAATGTTGTTACTGTATTCATCTTCTAACTGTTACTTATCCAGAGAAGTGTTATTGAGCATGCATGCTCTTTTTCACCACCAACCTTCTTCACATACATACAAAGAAGTCATGAGAAATAGAGTTGGTCTGGTCCTTCAGACTCTGTTGATTTAGTTTCTTCTCTCAAAACATCACATCCAATAATCAGAGCAGCATTTACAGTGGTGTGTGTGTGTGTGTGTGTGTGTGTGTGTGTGTATCTGGAGACCTAATACATCATGTTTTCTCCACAGAGTCCACCAGGAGAGGTCAGAGGTTTCCAGTGGTCAGTCTGCCCAGGAGCATCAAACAGACCTGGCCTCCATATTTATGGTGTGTAAATGTACAACACCTTTTACTTCAGCTCCAAATTAAATGATGAACAACTATTCTGGTCATAATCGTCTCCATGCTACACTTTTTAGACCAGTGGGATGGATTTGATGTTGTGTTCCACCAGTTTGAAAGGTTCCTTTTTATTTTTTTCTATTCCAGCTGCTTGAGGAGAACATTGTCACTTTTGTGAAGAACGAGCTGAAGCGGTTCCAGGCGGTGCTGAGTCCAGATTACCCAGAATGCTTAGCGAGGCAGCATGAGGATGAGGAGGAAGAGGTGGACGGTGAGGAGTAAGAACAGAGGAGGAGCAGCAGAGAGGCACTTCTAAAGATCACATTGGACTTCCTGAGGAGAATAAAGCAGGCGGAGCTGGCAGACTCTCTGCAGAGTTTCTCTAATGAGATCTATTCAATTCCTTATTGGAAAATAAATGGGTCTAAAATGCTGAACACAGTCATACACATTAATAACAAACCAAAACAGTTTTGTTGCTTTTCACATTGTGCTGCATACAGTCAGGACCTGTTTGTCCACCACTGATGAGCTGAATAGTTACAATGGAGTTGGGAAATGTACAAATTCACCTGGAAATGTTCTCATTTCTCCTATTTACCTCAACATCCACTCATTGATGTTATTTGTTGTTTATTCATTCAGAATCTCTCGCTGCAGTGTGCCAACGTCAACTGAAATGTAATCTGAAGGAGACGTTTCAGTGTTTGTTTGAGGGCATCGCTAAAGCAGGAAACCCAACACTCCTGAATCAGATCTACACAGAGCTCTACATCACAGAGGGAGGGAGTGGAGAGGTCAATGATGAACATGAAGTCAGACAGATTGAAGCAGCATCCAGGAAATCAGCCAGACCAGAAACACCAATCAAATCACCAAGATATCTTTAAACCCTTACCTGGAAGAGAGACACCAATCAGGACATTGATGACAAAGGGAGTGGCTGGCATTGGTAAAACAGTCTTAACACAGAAGTTCACTCTGGACTGGGCTGAAGACAAAGCCAACCACAATGTACACTTCATGTTTCCATTCACTTTCCAAGAGCTGAATTTGCTGAAAGGGAAAAAGTTGAGCTTGGTGGAACTTCTTCATCACTTCTTCATTGAGACCAAAGAAGCAGGAATCTGCAGCTTTGACAAGTTCCAGGTTGTGTTCATCTTTGACGGTCTGGACGAGTGACTTCCAGAGCAACCAGATCTGGACTGATGTTACAGAGTCAACCTCAGTGAACGTGCTGCTGACAAACCTCATCAAGGGGAAGCTGCTTCCCTCTGCTTGTCTCTGGATAACCACACAACCTGCAGCAGCCAATCAGATCCCTCCTGAGTGCGTTGACATGGTGACAGAGGTGAGAGGGTTCACTGACCCACAGAAGGAGGAGTACTTCAGGAAGAGATTCAGAGATGAGGAGCTGGCCAGCAGAATCATCTCCCACATCAAGACATCACAAAGCTTCCACATCATGTGCCACATCCCCAGTCTTCTGCTGGATCACTGCTACAGTTCTGGAGGATGTGTTGACAACCAATCAGAGAGGAGAGATGCCCAAGACCCTGACTGAGATGTACATCCACTTCCTGGTGG
This sequence comes from Hoplostethus mediterraneus, assembly GCA_034670385.1. Lineage (NCBI taxonomy): Eukaryota > Metazoa > Chordata > Actinopteri > Trachichthyiformes > Trachichthyidae > Hoplostethus > Hoplostethus mediterraneus. Next base: position 568,850 of record JAXDDW010000113.1, on the reverse strand, counting down.
TTCAGTCCAAACAGGGGAATGTCAAATATCATGGGAGAGCTGAGACAGATCCACACTGGAATACAGAGACCAGCAAGATGATTGTCTCTCTGGGAAAACTGGCTTTTGAGCAGCTGGAGAAAGGCAACCTGATCTTCTATGAAGCAGACCTGACAGAGTGTGGCATCGATATCAGAGCAGCCTCAGTGTACTCAGGAGTGTTCACACAGATCTTTAAAGAGGAGCGTGGGCTGTACCAGGACCAGGTGTTCTGCTTTGTCCATCTGAGCATTCAGGAGTTTCTGGCTGCTCTTTATGTTTTTCGCTCATTCATCATCACTGGTGTCAATCTGCTGTCAGAACTTCTGTCAACCTCCTGGTGGTCTGCACTGTTAAGAGAAAAACCTAACATCAAACAATTCTACCAGAGAGCTGTGGACAAGGCCTTACAAGAGTCCAAATGGACACCTGGACTTGTTCCTCCGCTTCCTGCTGGGTCTTTCACTGGAGACCAATCAGACTCTCCTACGAGGCCTGGTGGAACAGACAGGAAGTAGCTCACAGGCCAATCAGGAAACAGTCCAGTACATCAAGAAGAAGATCAGGGAGAATCCCTCTCAGAAGCATCAATCTGTTCCACTGTCTGAATGAGCTGAATGACCGTTCTCTAGTGGTGGAGATCCAACAGTACCTGACATCAGGAAGTCTCTCCACAGACAAACTCTCCCCTGCTCAGTGGTCAGCTCTGGTCTTCATCTTACTGTCATCAGAAGAAGAGCTGGAGGTGTTTGACCTGAAGAAATACTCTGCTTCAGAGGAGGGTCTTCTGAGGCTGCTGCCAGTGGTCAAAGCCTCCAATAGATCTGTGTAGGTTCAGCACAGATAACTGGATATATTAAATATATTAGATGTGATTGTTTGAGAATAGAAACATATTCAAATGTATTTGATTTTTTTACTTTCTTATTTATTATTATCTTCTTCAGACTGAGAGGCTGTCAGCTGTCAGAGAGAAGCTGTGAAGCTCTGGCCTCAGTTCTCAGCTCCAAGTCCTCCAGTTTGAGAGAGCTGGACCTGAGTAACAACCACCTGCAGGATTCAGGAGTGAAGCTGCTCTCTGCTGGACTGAGGAGTCCACACTGTGGACTGGACACTCTCAGGTTGGATCAATTTATGATACTTATGTTGTAATGATAACATTGCATGCTGTTGTTTGATGTCTTTGTATTCTATTTTTCATTGAATTTATTGTCAGATACATTTCCTGCTTTGATCAATCAAAACCCTTCATGATAAAAATACATTGTTCTCTATCTCTACTTTTCTGCTATTTTCCTTTAATTCCATTTAAAGGGTGGGCAGAGTGTTACATGTTTGATCTCTGAAACATTTAGAAAGCTCCACCTACCCAAAGCACTGCTTCTTCTTCATGTGTGAATTATTTGTGACTGGAGAGCTGAACCTGATCATTCCTGCCAGTCAGTGGTAAGAGTGATGGGTTTAAAATCACACCTTCCCACAATTTCCCCAATAGCATTATTTCTTATGATCATAACTACATCACATTTTACTGGGATATGAAACTAAACAGTCACAATGACTCAATGAATAAATGTCACTAGGCTGATTGGCCCATGAATCAAATAGTAGTTTTGTCGCCTGAGAGAGTGGAAATAAAGAACAGGCTGACAAAATCCACTGTTGATTACTGAAGAATAATCTTCCAAAGGAAGGAGACATTGAAAACACAATGTGGTAATAATATTGAATGTTTCAACTTTATGGACGTCACACTACAAGGCAGCCACATGCAGTGAGGAACAGCATCGTCATGAGTGATCACTCTCCCCATCTATATGGAAACATCAAATGTGCCCTTCTTGCTCTCTGACAGTGTGTCGCTCTGGAAAGTTAAATACCTGAATTATAAATGAAACATTTCTATCCATTTTGTCAGGTTGAATAAAGTCCAGCTCACAGAGAAAAGCTGTAAGACGTTGTCATCAGTTCTCAGCTCCAAGTCCACCAGTCTGAGAGAGCTGGTGGACTTGAACTTGAGATTCTGTCATGAATTGATGCACCAACTTTCAAAGTGAACCAAAACACAAAGCAGCTCATTGGGTCAGCTGTTTGAAAGTTTCTGCTAGCAGCTAATTTCAGAGTAGTGTACTAATAACATGTAACATGTAGCTTGTTTTGTGTGTTTCCAGGCTGTCAGGCTGTCTGGTCTCAGAGGAAGGCTGTGCTTCTCTGGCCTCAGCTCTGAGCTCCAACCCCTCCCATCTGAGAGAGCTGGACCTGAGCTACAATCACCCAGGAGACTCAGGAGTGAAGCTGCTCTCTGCTGGACTGGAGGATCCACACTGGAGACTGGACACTCTCAGGTCTGGAGAGGCTTGCTGCCAGGCAGAAGCAATGTCTTCTAGAGGGGTGGAGTTGGCAGCCATGTTCTCAGTCAGACTGTGAAGCTGGGTCATATTGTTTACTGTTTAATGGTGGATATGAGTGATGTTGTATTAAAATCATTCATAGGGAAGGTTATTAAATGAACATGTTTTCATTATCAAAGAGAATATGCTGGTCTGACTTTGTTTCTCCCCCCAGTGTCAACCATGGTGGAGTGTGGAGGTTGAAACCAGGACTGAGGAAGTGTAAGTGTGGATTTAGTTTATTCATGAACATTCAACAATTGAGATGGAAAGCCCATCAACACAGCAGAATATGACTTCCATTCATTCAAATCCTACTGAGGATGAAGTCATGAAAGTCAAACTATCAATAAATCAACTAATAATAACAGAACAAGTCTATTAGATCCGAATTTCAACTGCTGCTGTATTGTTCTGCTGCTTGTTCTCCCCATCAGATGCCTGTGAACTCACACTGGACCCAAACACAGCACACAGAAACATCTCTCTGTCTGAGGACAACAGAAAGGTGACAGTGGTGGAAGAGGAACAGTCATATCCTGATCACCCAGAGAGATTTGACAACTGGCCCCAGGTGCTGTGTAGAAATGGTCTGACTGGGCGCTGTTACTGGGAGGTGGAGAGGAAAGGATGGGTTCATATAGGAGTGGCATACAGAGGAATCAGACGTAGAGGAGGAGGTGCTGACTGCTGCATTGGAGGGAATGACAAGTCCTGGAGTCTGTTCTGCTCTGATGATAGTTACTCTGCTCGTCACAATAAGAGAACAGTCATACGTATCCCCTCCTCCTCCTCCTCCTCCTCCTCCTCCTCCTCCTCCTCCTTTAACAGAGTAGGAGTGTATCTGGACTGGCCTGCTGGCACTCTGTCCTTCTACAGAGTCTCCTCTGACTCACTGATCCACCTCCACACCTTCACCTCCACATTCACTGAACCCCTCTACCCTGGGTTTGGGTATGGGTTTTGGTTTAGGTTTGGTTCCTCAGTGTCTCTGTGTCAGATAGAGGAGGGAGAGTCTACACAGGAGGCGTCCTGTGTAGAGAAACACTCACACTGCTGACACACACACACACACACACACACACACACACACACACACACACACACACACATACCCCTACATATTAAAGTGACAGTATTAATATTTTGTAATGTCTTATAGGTATACTACTCATTTCACAGCAGAAACGTTTTATGTTGATGTTTAGGTTAATGTCAAAAATCAATGTTTCATTAGAACACTATAAAATGACATTTACTTAAATGTCAATTTTGACATTTACCTTAACACAGCCTCGGCTGCTTTTTGACATTTTATACATGACATGACATTTTATGCCATGACAAGCATCCTAGCATGTCTTAACCCATCATGTGATGAAATCTGACTCCAGTGCTGTAAAACTCGAAGTTGTGTTTCTGAGTAAGAGCCTTCAGAGGGGACTGAAGTGACTCTATCATGTAGATCAGTGTTTGCTCTCAAATCCCTGAATGCAGGAGAGACTGCTGACAAAAGTACGGCAAGTCAACTAAGGAGAACAAAAAGAGTGTAGTGAAGATGGTGTGAAGGTGGGATGATGGAAAGATTAGTCAAGAAGATATTCTAGGCTTCCTGATTACCTGTCTATGAAACATCACCATTTACTATCAGTTATGACTACTGATTACTGGAGACTGAAAGAATGATGACAATAATAATGTTAATAATGTCTATGGTTTGGTGTCTATAATAATCTTAATAATGTTTTGTCAATAATGTCTATGGTTTGATGTCAATAATGTGTAAAGTGGAGGACAAAAAGAGCCTCCTCCTATTCTGGGCCAGTGCATCATCTCTCTGTCTCTCTCTGGTTTCATTGGTGAAGAGGAGGCTCTCTGTCCTGCATGTATTGACTCACTACCTTCAGAGAGAAAAACCTCAAGCTGAAGAGTCAGACTATGTAATATTAGTAACCCATATCTGTAGCTGTCTTTGTCCGAGGGACACAAATCCTCATGCAACAATTAATTTTCATCCACACCATTGAATAGATGATGCTGGGTATAGAGGACATCATCATTTTCCTCTGTTGACTCTTCACCTTGTAAATGTAATGGAGCAACAGGAAGAAAGAAATAGTTAAAGGTGCAATAAGCACTTTCTCTTGCCACTAGAGGGGGCTACTGAGCAACGGCTGAGCAATGGCTGATGGCAATGGCAATAAGGATGTAGTGTAGCAGATCCTCACACTGAGGGATACACTGCATTGTAAAGATGTAGATGATGAACATGATGATGAATCATGTGACTCCCCTAATCATGGCATCTTCACACATCCTCATTTTGTTCCTAGAGAAGGTTCTCACTCCAACAGAGGAGAGGGGAGACCTTTTTGAACCCCAAGTGTCTTTCTGTGGCTGCTTTGACCTCCACACTGGTCCGCAGCATTGCAGACAGAGCAAGGCAGACCAGCATGCTATTTTCGGGAGCTGGAAGAGCTAAAGACCTCTGGTGGTCTGGACGTGGATGACTGAGGCCCATCACCTCTCGATTACACACTACCTGACCTCAACACATGAGCCTGTATTTACTGTAGGAGTTTACTGATTTTACTGCGATTTTTCTTTTTCTTTTTGGTGAAACATCTACATTCAAAAATACAGCATGCATTTTGGGGTTTTGTTGTCCCTGAGATTCTGAGCAAATTATTTCATTTCTATTGTGATTCTAATTGTTCCACTGGTTCATCAACTGTAGCCCCCCTCTATTAAATATGTGACAGAACACTCCGGTATCACTACTGGATCTCTGACAATGTATTGAGACCATCTCAGTGGAGTCATTTTGGCATTTTTAACTTCTAAATCCTCCTGATGAATTTATTGAATTGTTTGACTCTAAAATGTTTTCTAATAAATTATCTGATGTACCTCAAGTGTTTCACGTCCCATTACTTTGTTTTTGTCTTCGTGTGGCTGAATGGTCAAGTAATGCCTTGGTCAGTGATAATATGACATGTATTAATATTTGTTTTGGATGTTGGTAGTTTGTTTCTGTTCTGATTCAGGGTTAGTAAGGGTTAGTATGTGTCAGCAAATGTTGACCACAAATAAATGTGACATTTGTTGCACATTTGCACACAGAGAACTTGCAAACTTGTGCTCTCACTATATTAAATAGTAAAAGATAAAAACTTGTTTCAGCAAAATATCACTTTGGCAGGAATTATGAAAAGCCTAATTTTCAGTTTGCCTCCTCCTCGGCATTTTGGCAGTTTTTTTTTTAAAGCTACAGAATGTTTTTTCAGGTGGTTTCATGGGCCTTTGGGTACTGAAATTTACTCATTGCATAGACAGCCATGTGAACACTTAACTCAAGACAAAAACAAAAATAGAAAGCACCAAAATTGGAATTTCAATTTCAAATTCATAGAGCAGCAATCCTGTTTCTTGAATAATATCCATTGGCTAATGACTAGGTCACTAAGATAAGAGGCAAGAGACAAAGGCAAGGTGATCATTCAAAATGATGAGTCTCTTAATACATTCTTCTTCTTCCAGGATCCAACTGCACCTGTCTTATCATCGGCTATTGGATCCACGACTCAAAGACAGATCATTATATGTGTCTATTACCTTCCATGTGATCTCAAACACATACACTGCTTCCATGAGAGGAAATCTCAGAACAGAGAAGACACAGTAGATGGCACCAGTGAGGTAGAGCTTTTATATTGCAACTTTTCTTTTTTAACGTTCACATCATTATTGAAAGATGAAATGTAAAACATCTGAGTTAAGGATAGAAAACTCATGAAACATTCAACTAAAATAAAAAACAGGGTCAGTGTATATTCTATGTATTACTGTATAATAACACCAAACAACATCATACATTTTTGCAAGGAGGACATAGAAAAGATAAAACAATAAAGAGAAAAGGGAGAAAGAATGAGGAATAGAAAAACGGAAGATAATTACATATTTTCAATGGAAATACTTGTCAAAGTGCTTTAAAAATTAAGGGAATTTTGTTATCAGTTGTACTCAGGGATTTTATCAATTAATTAATTTCTATTAGAAATATGATGAATTATGGTTGAGGTCAGAATATTTGAAGTAATCTGCGTTTGTGTAAAACGAATACAATTATTGGCGCTGCATTCATGTCCCCCACTCCCGAGTTCTGACTTGTCCTGCAGTCGAAGTACCTGTGGTTGCAAATACTGTGACCACCTGTGATGAAAGTAGGTTTTTTAGGTGGCTGACATTCTATAATTTATTTTATAAATCAAGTGGAACTGAGTTACTGTGTGCTGCAGGCTGCACACCAGAACTAAGAGGACAAAGGGTGTTCTTTACTCTATTGTATACTTAAGCGAGTGACAACTAACTAACTAAAAATGTAACTACATAACAATACTTATTTTCACAGAATGCCAAATATTAACGTACAAAACCACATCACTTTAACCATCAATTGTTGACACGGCTTCCGTGCTTTCCATCCTCTAAACATCACAGCTCGTCACTTCTGCCTATTCTAATGGTTACATATTACTTGATATAAGCGACCCCATCGACTACCTTATAAGGAAACAATTCTGCACCCATTTTATCAACAAACAAACAACAGTCACGCTTGCCCCTGGTTAACTCCGAACTTCCATGTCGTTTCGATCATTTAGATGGGTCGTTCACGTGCGCTCAACTCGTAATCGCGGTATTTCCGACAGCATTTGAAGACAGCGCAATCGGCGCGCCCTGATGGCGTCATTTCTGGGCCACCATAACATCTTACATGTGGAATTCTAGCTAGCGGTTTAGTTTAACAGCATTATTATTCTGCAGAAGCCCGTGGTTGTACATCAGGGAAATTGACTGAATTCACGTTTTTGGTTAAATGATGAACTGATGAACTTTGATTTTTCTATGGAAAAGTTGCAAGTTAGTTTGCTCCACAGAGACTGCCTTCACCAGGCTTTTAGCCAACAAGCTAACAACAGCTACTTAACTTGCGTTTTGACGCAGTAGCAAGTATAAATGAGCTCTTTCTCTTTTGTTCACAAATGTCCGATGATAGTATAAAAGCTGCGGCGTCGCCCCAGCAGGAGAACAATGTTGGAAATAATAATATCAAGCAGGATGCTGTGACGAGCAATGGAGAAACAGTAGTAGAAAACCCAACTCTCTCCAAAAGGCAGAGAAAGAAACTGCTGAAGCACCAGAAATGGGAGGAAGAAAGGGGACTTCGAAAGTAAGCTTTTTCTCTTTTTTTTCTCTTCTTTTAAAAAAAATAAATACTACAAGCAATACTTTTAGATTCATTACATGCATTCGGATTCAGAGATATGAAAAAAAAAATCATTATTAGGATGTGACATGCTCTTCCTATTTCTGAATGTTTAAATACAATATGACAGTGTGGCATTCTGTCAGTTGCCACCGTAGCTCCACTGTTCTGTTTCTGCTCTCTCTTGTGTATGGAGAGACTGCCATGACAAACTCGAAAATTCTGGTAACTAAACTGTGCCTTGCTTATTTGCAAACCTACGTGTAACTGGTTGAACATGACTTCCGATCTCGGACGTAGAAGTTTACTAGGAACACATGAAGACAGCAGTAATCCAGCAAGCAGCAATTAATGTTTAAAAGAAAATTGGTGTGACATTCTCTCCATACTAGAGTAGACAAAATGTATCAGGGCAGTGTGATATCCTGGTCTCTTGTCCTTTTTCCTTGCTTCCTTTCACTTCACATTGCAGGCAGAAGAGAAAGCAGAGGAAGCAGCAGCGTCGCGTGGAGAGGCTTGGTCAGGCGGAGGAGGGAGCAGAGGCCAACAGCTGCAGGAAACGTCTGCGCCGGGAAGTGCTGCCCAGCTCCATGAGGCTGGTGGTGGATTGTAGCTTTGACAACCTCATGACGCTCAAGGTAAAGACTTCTGGTTCACCAACACCAGCCATGTGCAAATGAATTAGTGAGTGAGATATTTACTTCCACATAGAGGGTCACAGGTTTAATTCCCGGCCCCATTCAGTGTGGAGTTTGCATCTTCTCCTCGGACAGTGAATTTAATTGAAAGACAATGGACGAATGCTGAAACTTGTCTCCTCCTCAGGATGTCCGAAAGCTTCACAAACAGATCCAGCGGTGCTACGCCGAAAACAGACGAGCCTTACATCCGGTCCAGGTTAGTCTTGACTTCCACCGGCCGCAGCTGAACTCGGTCGAGCTGATCCATGTACGGATCTAATTTACGGCTCCTCCTCTCCCTTCCCCAGTTCTATCTAACAAGCCTCAGCGGACAGTTGAAACAGAACATGGATGAAAATGACAAAGGATGGGTAAACTGGAAGGTAAGCAGCTAGATCTGCACATGTATACGCATAAACTAGAGTCTTTCTCCGACCGCAGGAACCTGAATCTTTTGAGTACTCTTTTGAGCAGGAACCTTCTCAGCAGGAACCTTTTTTTGTTCCCCAAAAGAGTTTGAGGTTGCTTTCCCAATTTGCATTGTTCACTACTGCAGCTCCGCCCCAATGGTTCCTGGTCCCCCAAAAAGTACTACCTTGCTAGCAGGAACTTTTTTTGCGGCCAGGAACCTTTTCGGGGCTAGTTCCCGTGGTGGGAAAGGTCAAAGTTCCTAAGAACTGTGTGTGTGTGTGTGTGTGCGCGCGCGTGTGTGTGTGCGTGTGCGCGCCGCACTTATGTGCAGGACATTACCATTAAAACGGAGCACTACCATGAAATCCTGGCCAAGGGAGAGCTGGTGTACCTGACGTCGGACTCTCCCAACGTGCTGACTGAGCTGGACCGCACCAAGGCTTATGTGATAGGAGGCCTGGTGGACCACAACCACCATAAGGTACGTCAGAGCGGCATGACCAGGATGATTTGAGATTGGTTCCGGTTTTGATTGTCTTTATCGGTTCGCTTTGCAGGGAATCACCTTTGAAAGGGCGAAGGAGCTGGGGATCGATCACGCCCAGCTTCCTCTGAGCAGCTTTGTCAAGATGAACAGTCGCAAAGTACTGGCAGTCAACCACGGTGAGGACCAGGCTTAGACCCATGAATTATGGGACCTAGTCCAGTTAGTCCTCCACCTTCTGACATGATGCAGTTTGATTGATTTATATATTAATTGCGGATCCATAATACACTGACTAAAATGATGTATGAATGTTTTATTATCCTGGATTTCAGTGGAGAGTTTTAGTGTCCCATTCCGATTCTTGGGGGAAACACTGAATATTTAGAATGGCATGAAAATTGTCAAATTTAAGACATTTAAATTATTGGTATTGGCCTTAAACATCTTGTACTGGTTACGTCAGCTAAATTAATTCATGCACAGTTTTGATTTAAAGTTACAATTTTTGCAACTGAAGTCAGCCAGGTCTGTTGGTATGACTTCCCTGCTCTGTCCACATCCAGCTCACTGTTGGCCACACCCACATGACACGCCCACAGCAAATGGTATACACCCCAAACGTCCACAACATCATTGAAAAGTACATTTCTGGCCGATGAAAAAGTTGCATAGTACAGCTTTAATATCCATAGAGGGTTCATATACAATATATAATATAACTTTTTAAAATGTGTATGCTCTGTTGCAGTGTTCGAGATCATCCTGGCGTATCTGGAGAAAGGCAGCTGGCAGGAGGCCTTCTTCACCATCCTGCCTCAGAGGAAAGGAGCGGTGGCCGTCGATCCGGAAGGAACAGCCGTTCAGGAGAAGGAGGACGAAGAGTCAGACAGTGACTCTGACACCAACACACCGGACCAAAAAGGAGGGAAGAAAAAGACCTTGACTCAAGACAAACTCCAGAAAGAAAGATTGGACGTGTGATATTATGGGAATGAAAATAATATGGAAATGTTTGGATTTATTGAACTGCCTGCCAAGATTTATACCCAAGATCTGTTGCAAAGGCTCATCATTTTTGTTGATTCTAATCTCTACTTTTTTTTTTTAACAGGTATTTATTGATATAAGAGATGTTGCTTTTATCCTTCTTTCTTGGGTGATAATTTAGTTGGAGTTTTTATATGAAGTGGAAAAATTCTGTTGTCCCGTGAACTTTGGCTGGCAGGTCATATGGTTATTTTCATTAAAATGAAAATCACGGTTTTATTTAGCAGTAGTCTTCATTTTGTGAATCATTACATAGCCCGCTGCCATGAGTCCAAAAGAACAAGAGATTTGATGGCATGTCATGCTCTCCTTTAGCTTGGAGTCCAGCGCTACAGCAGTAAAATGCAGCAATTCCAGGGAAATTTCATGGAAGTTTTTATTGCAGACAGGGGAAGTGAGGGAATTTGATTAAATTCTCAGCAGGGAACTTTAGAAATTGGTCACTTTACAGGAGTATAGTAGAATATATTTTCCAACTAGTACAATCTGACCATAATATATCTGTGGGGGGGTTGATAGGGTTGTTGTTCAATAGCAATAAATCAAAGATTATTTCACCAACCGCTGAGATTTCTGGCTTTAAAAACGTTCTTGCACGTATTGTTTTGGATTTCTGCTCTAATTAGCAAGCTTACTCTTTTGTGAAAATGTGACTAATATGTACATCCATTACAGGACATAGACCTCTCATGATGTTGCATTTCCTACTCTGTGATTGGTCAGTAAAAGTCATTGATTACTTGATGGCCCTTAATCCAGACTTAAGTCCAAATATATTTTCTAATCAATGCCACCCGGGTTGAAGTGGTGTAATCAAGGCCACAAGCAGTCATAAGGACTATGTTTAAGCCTTCGCCTGATGGTTAAGTCTACATATACACTGACACTGGCATAATTCACGCATGACATTTGGTCACTTTGTCACTCTGCCTATTAAACTGCATAATGATGCCTTATGCAAGTAATATAGTACACAGGAAACGTTTTACCAATTTCATGTTTTTTTAGAGGAAGTTGCATGTAGTAAAATTAAAATAGTTTAAAGGGATTAGTGCAGGTGCAACCATGAGTGAACGTCCTCTTGCATTAGTTAAATCAAGTAGGTCAGTAGAATCAGGTTGGTAAATAGTAGGGTATGAAGTTAACTAGTTAAAGATCAGATCAGATCTTTTGGCAGTGTGGTTTTAGTCACAGGGTGGGAGCCATATGAAGATTTTAGTCGTTGGTTTAGGATTGAACTGCGCAACTGTACATAATAATGGTGAGAGTGAAACCTAGGATTACTAGTCATTCTTTTATATTCTCTAATTGGGACATTTTCTGCTGAATTAAATTATAGTGAAATTAAACTATTCCTAATTTTGCTTGGGACCCCTGGAACCCCTTCAAAGACCCCTGGAACTCCTTGGGTCCCAGTTTGAGAGTCACCGGTTTTATTGGTTAGATTGATTCATCTGATAAATTAAAAATGTCATTCACATTGCAGAACATTGGGTTGCCCTAGCAACTATACCCGGAAGTTTTAGTATCCATGGTAACAAGGACAGGCGACGCTGACTCGTCTTTAATACGAGAGATAAATGTCGCGAAAAGCACTGAAAGTGGTGGTTGAAGTAAAGTTCAGGGCGGTAAGAGCTGTGATTTTCTTCTTCAGTAATTCTCAATTACCTTGGTATTTTTGTGTTGCCGTAAGAGCAGTCCCGCTACGTCCCGCTCTCTGCTGTACGGATAGAACGTGAGGACAAACGGCATTCAACAAAGTCCATTTAATGCTGCCTTGCTTATTAACAGCAAACATACACATAAACACCTCGTGCATAATGACTTAAACCGTTTGCTAATCGTTTACGAGCCACTCTTCAATTCGACATACGGATTTTGGCGTAACAGTACCGTACCAGAACTGCGCGTATGGGGGAAGCGCTGTTTTTGCTCGCTAGAATAATATAATATTCAAATATATTTGAATGTATGAATGAATGTATTTGAGTATTCAGGTTTTTTCAGTGCGTCTGTAGGTCATTAAAACGTCTTAAAAAAATCTTACCGAACATTGGTCTTACATTTTATTCCGCCATTAAAAAGGTTTTAAAAGTCCTAACAAGTGTGACGCCATTGTCTGTTCCAAATAAGGAATTCCGGATCCCGCCCCCTTTCAGTCTAACGTGAAAATGAATAGGCATGTTAAATATGACTTGATCATGAATGAATGAATGATCAAGCGTTAATATCACAATGAAAAAAAAATCGCTAGGGCTGGGCGATATGGACAAAAAGGATTTATTTATCAGATTATTTTTTATCAGATTTTCATGTACAGTGACTGTGATTTAATTTGTGGTTGAATTGAACTGTAGAGAACTGTAACCATAGTAACATAAAGAAATCCAGTAAGATTTCTGCAGAGTGATGTGGACCAGGCGGTCTGTTATTCAGAAATAAGCCTTAGAATAACCTTAGAATGCTTTCATTGGCCAATCAGAATAGAGTATTCTACAAAGCCATGTAATGGGGCGTTTAGTAATTGATGACCTTTATTGACCTCTATTACCAGTAAGAATTGTAACACCATTGATGGAATTTTCTCCTACACAGGTCTTTGTCACAGGGGCAGCAAAAACTTTACTTATTACCCCTTTAAATTAACAATTTGTGAATTTTGAACTCCACTGTTTTCAGGTTTCTTGTCCCGGAGTTCATCTACCAGCCAAGGATGATATCTACCTCAGCATGTACTTCATGGGCCAGTACAGTAAATCTGAATGTCTCCCCGCCATCTTCCCTCTACTTTTTCATGAGAGGATGACTTTTGAAAAGGCAGGTCTTCATAAGAAGTAAAAACCTTCTGTATTGCACCTGTAAACTATCATTTGACTGTCTGTTTCTGTCTAGATATTCAGGCACGCAGTCGACCCTGGTGACATCGCCATAATGCTTGAGTGTATGTTGTATTTTGTTTTACACTGTCACATACATGTTTAAGGTGTTTTACTTTTTCACCTTTGTTCATATTTCACATTTATTTTTATTTCTTACATAATAATAATAATAATAATAATAATAATAATAATAATAATAAAATAACCACGATAATAACTACATTAGTAACCCCAGAATTATATTCTGGAAAAGCCTCTGAGACAACATTTACAATAAAATAATAATTAATAATAATTAAATGACATATTGATGCATTTGAATATAGGGCTCATATAGGGCTTTCCATAGACAACCAGTGTAGTACTGATCAATTATACAATAAATATGGAATCAATGCATCATATCCTTCATATACCAATATTGGTCCCTTATATCAGTCCAACTTTAATTCTAATTCAATGTCATTATACACATAAAAAACCATGCCATTTATTCATTATTCATTCATTCATGCATCAGTGCAGCTTATGTGCCATTAAAGTATATTCTCCAATATTGAGAAGTGTTCTGAATATTGGTATTCATCATGAAATATTCTGTGTGTATTCTGTGAATGTGCTGATAATGCATAAGAGATGAGGTCTTCGTAAAAAGTGTACGTTTTGTGAATTGTGTAGACCTCGCTCTGCTTAATGTTTCTTTTCCCTCCTCAGATGAGACGGTCAGAATTGAACTGGTGCAGCTGATTCCTCCGGGTGCAGTAGTTTACTATTCATATGCAGTATTCTTCATTCACTATATTGGCCAGTCAAATAAACTGGAAAATGCTGTCAGCGCAGAAACTAAATGCCTCTACCTAAGCCTTGCTCCTCTTTCCTGACCACACACGCAGGGCAGGGGAAGCAATCAGTTAATTAATGTTTTACAAATGCTTTCTACATTAGTGTGATTGTGGCTGCAAGTAACAGCAATGGTTTTGAATTTCCAGTGGGGGAGGCTCTGGCCTGCTTTGAGGAAGATGCTCGACATTTCTTATTCCCAGAACCCAAACTGGTCCCCTCCTTCTCTGGAGTGGACCGGGAGGTTCTGATGACCCGAGCACCTCACTTTCCTGTAAGTCCAACCCTTTAATATAGTACAGTAAGTTGTACGATAATGTGGGCCATTTTCCAGAGTGTAGCTTAAAGGTAGTAGTATAATTACTGTAAACAAATGAGACCATTGATGAAAAGACCTCTACTGGCCTCTATGTTGAATTATACATTGTGTGTTACCGGATCGGATTTGGCGGGAAATCTCCTGCACTACTTTACAGCACAAAGGTAGATTGTTTTATGGTACAAAACAGGAAGAGGGCGTTGTTCTTCCAGCTCAAAACCGATGAGGTAATGACTGCCGGATAGTATAATAACTTGTCTCAATGTAATAAAATGTCATTATTATTACGTCATCAGTTAAATATCAACCTTTATGATAATATGCCAGTTATAATGTTATAATTAGATTAGATTAGATTCAACTTTATTGTCATTGCACAGAGTACAAGTACTGAGACAACGAAATGCAGTTTGACACCTAACCAGAAGTGCAAATAGCAGTGCTATAGTACATATGTATAGTGGAAATATAAATATTAAATAAACAGTAAGTGATAGATATGAATATGCTAAAAACAGTATGGACAATATTGACAGTATGAACAGTGAAATGAATACTCTAGATATGTACAGTATAAATAATATGGCAGTATTAACAGTATGAACAGAGTGAGATGAATATGCTAAATATATACAGTATAAATAATAATGATAGTAAAAAAACAGGGTAAAACAGTAAAACGGGGTACAAAATATATGGTGTAAGGTATGCAGAGTGCAAAAACTATGGATAAATAGCGGGCGGGGGGCTATCACCATGGTGCCGAGTCCAGCAAGGTGATAGCTGAGGGGAAACTGTTCCTGAGCCTGGGGTGGCTGGGGTGAGAGGAGTCCTTGACGATGCTGCGCACCCTTTGCAGACATTGCTTGTGCTGGACCGACTCAATGGAGGGGAGTGGAGTACCGGTAATGTTATACATTTTTGACCCATTTAGAGGGACATTTTATTACATTATCCAGCTGTTTTTACATTATCAGTTGCTGCAAAGCTGATAGAAAAATCACTTCCAACATGTTCATCCTCAGTAAAGCCAAAGAGAAAACCTGGAGAAGCATCATCCTCTTTGCAACAGGAAACTGTTTGGTTTATGGGAAATGTGGTCTTCATTTTGAGAAACACTAGCGTGAACAATACCGCTGGTGTGAGATAGAGGCTGCCAATCATCTCAACCATGGTCTCATTTGTTAACAGTAATTATACCAAGGTATCAAAATGAATTTGACAGTGACATATTGGTCTTGAATAGATTTTCTGTTAGATATCTCTATTATATTCCTCCCTATGTACTTTTACTTGCTACACTGCTCATTCTTTCATGCATCTTGCATGGAGGCTGATTTATGCTATCATTACTTCTCTCTTGTAATGTAACAAATATAATGTCTATTTTCTGTTGTCCAGGGTATTGCTCCAAGGTTGGAGTTTTCCACCAAAACAACCATCAGTGAATGCTCAGCCGATGCAGAGACCAACATTCATCCCAACTTACCCATGGTAAAGATTATATATATGACAATTAGCAGTTAAATTCCTAAATTCCATCATTATGCCTGCCTATGTCCCTCGTTTGACGGAATTCAAAATAAATTAAATTTCTAACTTTACCTCTTAATTTGACCTGAAACATCGGTAAATTACTCAATGTGCAATAGGGTTAGATTTTTTTTTTTCCAATCCAAAAATACAAAAGGATAAAAGAATGCTTCAAAAAAGGTAGCTACGGTGCAAAAGTTGTAGTGGGAAGCAAAAAAGTTTGAAAGATTTTTATTTTTCTATGGTGCCCTACATATTTCGGCGTAGGTGGCATGTAGGGCAGCCGTAGAAAAATAAAAGCGTTTTTTAACTTTTTCACACAAAAGAAGAGTGCCTTGGCTTCTTTTTCTTCGAGAAACAATATTGTTTTCGGATTTAAGTACCAGACAGACATAGATAGTTTGTGTCAATATCAGTTATCAGTTATCAATCTTTCCTCCAGAATTATATTTTTGTCAGGGTGGAAAAGCCCCTGAAACAGCATATTGACCATGGGACACTATAACAACAACAATAATAATAATAGCAGCAACAAAAACATCAATAATAATAATAGTAACATATTAATGCAGACTTGTGTAGAAGCTGATCAAAGTGTCTCATTAGAATCAATTCAGGTTCAGTTCTTCCCATAGACAACCAGTGTAGTATGGATCAATTCTACAATAAATAAATAGGCCAATATTGGCCTCATATATCGGTCTAACCCTAGTGTCTAATATGTGTTCCATTACATTACATTACATTCATTTAGCAGACGGTTTTATCCAAAGCGACTTACAATAAGTGCATTCAACATAGGTAGGCAAGAGAACTACTGGTCACCAGAAATGTGTTCCCTATATTAACAGTGTTGTCTAATCCTTTCTTACAGAGGCCAGTCATCAAGAGGCACGTGAAGCGGTCCAGCAGGAAGAGGACGTCCTCTCCTCGGAAAAAAAGATCCCAAACCCTGGAAAGGAGACGAGGCAGCAGGACGGCCGGAGATCGACACAACACCGAGGTGGCATCGGAGATTCCCAGATCGCATTCGCTCTCGCCGTCGCGTCTGGCCCAGCTCCGGCTGGGTTCTGGAACCCCCGGCCTGGCCAACTGGGACACAGCCACCACCTCCCAGCATGCAAGTTAATTTATTTCACACACCGGAAGGGATAATATTATATGATTTCAGATCCTAATTCATTCATCCAGAAATCCAGATCATAATTCAAACCCTGATATGAAGACTTTCCCAAAACTATCCATCGCTTGCACCCAGCAGATGGCAGAGCAGAGCCCAGTGTGGTTTTCCCTTAAAAAGAGGGAAAAACCCCCCACGCTGAGTCATGCAGCAATGATTTTCAGAGCATTATGCTTTTATTGAAGTAAGCCTACGTATTTTAAGGTGCGGCCTATCTGATAAACGCATCAGCACACTAAACCCTCTCGCCTTTAGACATAAAAGCTGCATCACATTTGCAACAAATGTACAGTATGAATGAATGAATGTGTCATGGTGCCCTGAAAGCAGAGTCAGATACCCATAAAACCTCCAATAACATCCTAAGTGTCGAATTGCTTCAACCAAACCCACCAAGCACATATTTGTGGCCATCCAAACAATTGACGTCATATCTGTGTATTGTCAACACATGGCGCCATATTCCACTTTTACACACAGTCTCGCATATCAACAACCTTTACTGACGCTATGGCCTGTGTGGTCATATAATAATTGCATGATGCAACAACCATGTGAAGCTATTTTATTTTTATTTTTATGCAACCTAACCATTAGTTTTGACCAGGCATCTATCGAGACAGGCATCTATTAGCTCATTCTGTTATAAGAGACAGTCTCATTTGGAAGCAGGGCATGACACTATCACCATTTTATCAGCCAACTAAACTTTTAGCATAGAATAGGACTTTTAAATCACGTCTACCTGCCAAAGTGTCTGGTGGAGTAGACTAACCTCACCAGCCTCAGCCAAAATTGATTTAGCTGGTGTTAACAAAGGGTCCTGAAAATGTCTCGAATTTGAGTACTTATATTCAAGGCCTCAAAAGTCTTTGAATCTTTGAGTCTTTGTTTTATTTTTCATTTTCACGTTCATGTCTTGGGTGAAATTTGTCTTTTGTTTCATTCTAACTGGTGTTGAAAAAGGTCTTGGATTTAGCTTGATGAAACAATTTGATTGGAGTATTAGCCTGATCTATTGCAGTATGTTGGCACCACCGTGGCCAGTGATAGGTTGATTGGGTCGACCCAACTTGAATGAGAAAAGGTTCAACTGAAGCCAATTAAAGCCTGCTGTGACTGTAAAGCAGTACTGCACTTGGCTATGCATTTACATAAAAAGCAATAGTAGGAATGTGATGGTTTAAAGACAAATCCCTTAGTGATTTCCACTTTTCACAACTGACTCACACTAGCTAGACTACCAGCTTGTCATCACACTTGCTGACTGATTTTGTATTTGTATTTGTATTGAGTACACGGGATGAAAAGTACAGCAGAAATCTGCAGAAAATCTGCAGAAAATTTTGAGTAATGTAGGTGAAAGAAACACTGAAATGCACTCATTAAAAGGCTTTTAATGTTAAGTGTCTTAGTTTTAAGAATAGTTTATTATATCTTTATTCAAATTGCATTCCTAAAGCAGGGCCGATTTTCAGGATTTAACTGAAAAAAAACAAACAGTTGAGGAACTGGTTCCTGTGCCTTTAGCTAAACTAGGTAGTGTGTTGATAGCTTGTAAAAACCCAAAGACCTTAGATAATCCATCCTGTGATCACGAGAAAATGATCCCACCCACATCCCTGACCTGGCTATGGCTGATTGGGGCGATTTGGTGTACAACCTGTGGCATTTTGACCTGCACGCCTGCTCAGTCTGTTGCCATCCTTCTGTTTCTAGATGTTGGCTTCGTGGCCTGGAGCCAGTCGATCTGCCTCGCCCCACCGCTCAGCAGTGCTTAACAACTTCTCTTCCTCTTTGACCAGGTCCCCATCCAGAGGTAGGCAGTCTCATGTGAAGCAGTTTTTGTTGCTGCTGTTCTGTTTACATACATGCAGTCATATTTTAGTGGACACTGTGATTTACTGGCAAACACGTGGTTTGCAATCTGAAATGACTTGTGCTTAAGTGCTTGTAAAATTGACTGTGAGGTTACATTAACCTGTTTTTGTGAACATGATGCAATAAACTGGAACTAAATGGCTAAATGTTTAGCTAAATGATGGGAAAATGAACTGTCTGAAAATATTTTCTATATTTTTGCTTTTTAGTGAGATATTCTTCAGCTGGCAGAGGAAAATATTTCTCCAGTGGTTTGGTAGGAGAGGATTATTTCCCTATTCCCTGACCTTTTTAATGTAAAGGTGCTACATATATCATTTTAACATCAGTGACTCATCCCCGGATTAATTGCGAAACTGGATTTCGATTTGGAGGGAAATCTGCTGGATTGATTTACGGCACACAACAGGAAGAGGGTGCTGTTCTTCCAGTGCTAACGGAGCTAAAGCTTTCAGAGTTTCTGGCAGTAACAGATGGTGGAAGGAGAGAAAGGAAGATGGAAAAATCACTTCCAACATGTTCAGCCTTCAGTAATGACAAAGACACCGGGGAGGGGGAGGGGGCACAGGAAGCAACAGGGTTTATGGGAAATGAGGTATTAATTTGACATTTGATGTATATTGATGTTAAAAATGATACATGAAGCCGCTTTAACAACTGGAATTTGGACCATTAGTGAGCCATTTCTGGTCATATTATATTTGTGTATTATTATTGTCAATTCCAAATGCAGATTTGTTAATGTGGTGGTTATATGATGCCGAAGGGTTGATTTTGCTAAACCTGATCTAACTGACAGAAGGTGTTGACTCTTTTCTGCTGCTTTTGGCAGGTTGAGGGGAAATCTGGAGAGGACTCGAGCTCTTCAGAAACAGACGATCGCCTTGAGTACCAACAAGGTCCTATCCCTTCAGCAGTGCGCCGATCCTTTAGGGAACAGGCTCGTCACAGTGGGTCAGTGCCTCGACTAAAACGTGATCTATTAAAGCTGCACTAGGCAAGATGTTGATGTAAAATTGAGATGCCGCAGATTTGCCTTATTTTCCCGAATTAAATTTTGGTGTTGGTATAGTCTCCACACAGGATGTGACCAATCAAAAAGTGAAATCCAAAAGTGTCTCCTAAACAGCGAAAGAAGTCCAGAGAAAGCTGGACTCACCTACGATGGCTGAACCTCTCCACAGCCAGCAGACACTAAGAAGACATTTAGTTTACTGACATCACCTTATGGGATTTCTGGATAATGAAGTCCTCAAACAGTTACCTCTTGCTGTTTGGTGCCAATGTGCAAAATTGCCTGGTGCAGCTTAAAGAATTTATTAGCTCTATTATGCTTTGATGATAGGACAATCCAGTCCATTCTAGATTTTCATCTCCTGACTGTTGGTACGATTGTCCAGGTCCCGGTCCAGCTCCCACGGCTTATGGGAAGAGGTCCAGGAGCGTGTCCGAGGACTCTTGACGACACCAAAAGCTATGCACCGACTTGTCTACGTGAGTTTCTAGGTGCTCTGGTGGAAGGGGTGGCGGGCCTTGCATGAGTGGAGTCAGTACAACAATGTAGACTTTAAAAACTGCACCTGTTAACACCAAAGTGCCAAAGTAACACCAAGGTACTTCCTGATATGTGAACGCACCGTGCACCAACCTAGAGCTACACACTGTATTTCTCTTATTCAGGGCTCTTGGGGCTCTGGAGGACTAAAGAGCACAGACTATAAAATATCGGTAATGGCCTTAAAATCTCAGTCAAACCATAGTAACATAACATGTCCATGCACCCTTTTGTGCTTTATTCCCCATCAATAAAAGAAACAACTGAAGATCAGATGCGATTCGAGTGACCTCAGCTTTTATCTTGGCCTTAATTTCGCTTCCTGAAGATAAGGATTGTTTGACTTTTCTTTGGAATGGAATGGGTTATTTAGTGAATAATTACCAAAGATTAAAAAAATAAAAAATGTGTCATGTGCTGGGGACGGTTAACCGTTAAATGCACGTAGACAACAGCATTGGACTTTGAATGTCAACACAAATAAGTCAGAGGATAACTGAATTTTGAATGAAAGCCAAGGCATTCCTTTTCATTCTTTACTATCAGCATATTGTGTCATGTTCTCTGAATCGGTGCCATGACTGTTGGGCTTTACTTCTGGCTTTCACTGGCATTTCTTCAGAGCGATTGCCTTAATGTAAGAGATTTTGCTAACATTGAAGAAGTTCTGCCTGATAATAAGAGGCATTGGAGGTAAAGAGAAGCTAGAAAGACTGGGAATGACACATTCTGTAGTGATACTCTCGTCTCTGTTTGTTGTATAAGGAGAAAGAGATCGAGATAGCGGTGATCAGCAGGAACAGACTTGATTTCTCAGACTTGAAACTTTGGAAATAAAAAGTAGAAGTAGACAAGGCAGGTTGAGGGAAAGGGGAATGTGTCAAACTGCACTAACCCATGACATATAACAGTGTAAGAGCATCTGAGGGTGACATTTTCCTTTAAAGACATGATTATTACATGAAGCTATTGTCCATGTCATTGTGTTTCAGGGGGCCACAGTCTCTGAGGTAGATGATGTTTTAGCCAGGAGGTCAATCTCTCCTGGTCCGCCATGAGGAGCTGGCCAGGCTCTGGATAGGTAAGTAACAGTCCGCATCCTCCACATTAGCTGTTATGTGACTTTCTGGGTACAAAGCAGTGGAAACTGTCAAGTCGTCCTAGCTTGGTGTGCGCACAGTTGCTTTGACTATAGTAATGCAAGATACAGCAGGTGCAAAGCCATTGAGGCAATTTATTGCCTCAATAGATTTTCCTGATTGTCATGAAATCTCTAGACTAAATTTTCAGTGTGGTGGCTGAAAAAGTAATCAAATGCAATTTTCAGGTATTATTGTATATGTTCAGACATAACACCTGCCTTTTCTTACTCTCTTCCCAGGGAAAGAGACCATCGACTCTTCAAGCACTGAAAACTTCAGATGATGATTCACTTTATGTGTGTGTGTGAGAGACAGGGAGAGGGGCACTCCATTGATACATTTACACACATCATATATTAATGACTACTTTTATGTTTGAATAAACCATTTGGAAATGATTGTTTTATCTTAACTTGAACATAGCGTGTAGCAGGAGTATGGGCTGACGTCATCGGCCTCTCTCTGGTTCATCTATCAAGCTGACTTTGTCGAGTCCTCTGTTATATTGCTCGAAGGCCATTAAAAGCAAATTATGTGCGTGGCGATGCAGCACTATGTGAACTAATGCCATATATCAGAGAAATAGCTGCCCACCTCGACTGTTAGGCATTAAGCACAGGCTCTTTCAGGAACATTGTGATCTATTGCAGTTTGGCTGCTGCACTGGGGGTCTATTTCAGTATACTAAGCAGTCAAACTACAGGCCTTGATGGCAATACAGGGTATTTGTTGGCAGTCTTGTGTAGTACATTCGTAACATTTACACAAAATATGATACACAAATAACATACTATTTTGAACTACCAGGGACTACTTTCCCTGTTACCATAGGAAGTGAAGGTAGTGAGTGGAGACTGTGTACAGCTAAAAATCACTGAGTAGCGGATGAATATGATGTTGTTCACCTGAAATAGTTCATCAGCTATATTGAGTTAATATTTCATTGTTACGATTTATGGAGGTACAGGCCATATAATAAAAACCACTAAGAACCTTTTTTAACTAAAAGGTCAGTCTTTACTTTATATAATGCTAATGGCCTACTATCACGTAACATAGTGTACGCTAAAGTCTTTCGATGGAGGTTACTATCACTCAACATACTGTACGGTAAAACGTTAGCATTGAGCCTACTATCACTCAACATAGTGCATGCTTGGTGTTAGCATGGACCACCTGAGCCAACGATCTAACAAGTACACATGGATGATTTTCGTGTCTATTCCTGCATTCACATGCTATTGGGTATATCGGAAAGTAAGGCATTCAAAGTAAGATGACGGAGTTGGAAAGTCAGAAAATTTTGCTATCTGATTTTATGAAGTTATGACACAATGATAACCTTGGACCTTGTCAACATGGTCCAACACTCGCACCTGTATTACACATCTGTAGTTAGACTAACATCATCAACTTTTTTTTAAAAAGCAAAAAGCAGCCAAATCCACATCATCACATTATGTTCTCATCGCTTCATGGCTAAGTTGACCAATGGGAAACATTTTCTTTCATACTGAACGTGATGGATATGGCTAGCACACCTACAAAAATGATGGTAACAAAATATCAGAGACAAAAGAACGAGCAACTATTTGTCTTTATTAGCTTGCAGTTACACACATCTAGTACATGTTGATTCATATACTGAAGTTACTGAAGTAGTTGACTGTACAGAATAGGTGTTGATTGATGCCATCATGGTGTGCTTTTAAAATGCAGAATACAACCTGATTTGCGAGCTTTATCTGATCAATAAGGGACTACAAACAGGCAGCTAGTAACTTTCTATCACATATAAAGTACATTTCATTTTAAATGTAGCCCATTTGGCAGTGTAGGGACAACTAAGAATGAGAGTTACTGACACTAATGCTATGTTCCATGAGATGATGAGATGGTAAAGTCGGAAATTCCAACTTCCTACTAGGAAAAATGCGATGGAACGACCCTTCAAGTCAGAATTCCAAATAGGAAACTCGAACGCTGACCTCAACCCTGAGTTGTCCTAGATGCAGTTATCTGACGTCACGTCCATGTGGCGGGACACACTGTAAAGGGTTTAGCATTACATTTAACATGTTTATAATCATCAAAATACACCTAAGTTCGATTTTCAGTATTGTGTGACCTTAAATTTATCAAAACACCTGTGTGGTTAATGGTTAAACATATACATTTGAAATGTAAAGCTGCAAACATTATATGCTAACTAGCTAGCTGACATTGCAAAATATCGACATTAGCTGTTGCCTGTACTTTATGTTGGGCAAAGAAAGTCCCCCTGGCATGGATGTTTCTTGCCTACTTTTTTCCGAGCTGGACCCCTGGAATGCACAGGGGTTGTAATTTCCGACTTTGAATGGAACGCAGCATAAAGTACGTCATTGTGCTTTAACATACCCTAGCAGTTTCCTTTCTACCGTGACTTGAGTGAAAAACTACCGAGTGCTTGCTTATAGTTGTCATGCAACGAGTGATAGAATCATGTCCTGACATTTAAAGCAGTGTTGTTTTGAGGCGTCCATCTTTGTGATTATTGTATTAGATCACATCCCTCCTCATTCACGTGTAAGAGCCTGATGGAAGTGGAGGATGACATTTAGATCAGTGAGCTGTGTTGGCTTTGGATTACCCTTATTATGTCAGCGGCCCTGAACCAGAAGCAAATTGTTTCATTCTAAAGGTTTCTTTCTAGCAAGAGCATTGGTCTTCTGGACTGTAACACTGGTGTTAACCCAGTGAAATAATATGTGAGCTTGTTCAACATTGTGGTCTGAATAGCTACAGGTAAGCTCCTATAGTGTGCAGGTTCATGCATTATATTGTATGGCAATTTTTCAGGAAATTGGAAAATGTATGACCATACTGGAATGGACCAAATTGTTCTGCTGCCAGCGATGGTGGAAAACAACAAAGGACTCAGAGATTCTGATTAGAACATTTTTGTAAACAGGCTTTCGTGAGTTAAGGACTATAGTGATGGAAATATGATGGAAAGCAAGAACAACACAAGTGCAGGGACTGAAAAACTATGGTGCTGGTCCCATTGTTAACCCAAGCTAGTGTTGGCCAAAGTTTAAGTCTAAGTCTATGAGCATCAAGGTATGCAACCGCTGCGCAGCTTTCATTTACAGCAACGGACACACATACAACCAAACCAATAGCGAGGAAGGCCGTGATTAGAGTTGTGAGCTGAGTAGTTTTTCCCTCAGCTGTGAACGTCGCTAGTGGCAGAGAGCGTTACATCATTGTTGTTGCTATGCAATACAAAGCTTGACATGGACTCGCAAGCTACGTCATTAGCGTTTGCTAGCTAACCCAAAGCAACACAGGGGATAACGTTGTTGAAAATTAAAATGGTCCAGAGAAAGTCAGCAAAGAAGAAGATGAGGAGCCCATTCTGAAGCAGACGTTTGTGGGTACATGACGACCTGCTAGGGAGCGTAGAGCACTGAGAGTTGTAGCATCTCGTCCTAGATAGCACTTGTTTCAAGCTTATTCCACATTGATGTAATGCATGTAAGAGATGTCCAACTTCAGATGTTCAACGCGAAAATGCGCATCGTCCAAAATGTGAAGCGCGTTAGTTTGGGGGAGAAGAAGCACACCTGCCGCAAACAATCCACTGAAAGTAGCTGACAAAAAGGCACAAGCATGTTAAAAAAAAAAAAGCGTCCTGTAATCACGGTCATTAATCGTATGCACATGTAATAGTTGGTCCTCCTGTGAGAAGTGCCTCATGGATGAAATAAGACTAAAATTCAAAACGTCAAAGTGGCACTTTAAAGGATGCACTTTCATCCGATTTCCTACAACACATCTCCATCAAATAGGCAATATTTTATATTACACTTGAATAATCCCCCCACCCCGCCAACCCTACTTAATACAGCCGCTATATATGAAGATTATAACTTTCAATCGATCAATGTTACAGACTTGATTATGAAAAAAAAATCCTTATATTTCACAGTGTTCGATGAATTCATCAGCTCCTCATTGTGCTGACCTTCATTTGCTCCTCTCCAGTCTTTGCGAAGAACACTTGAAGACACGTCTGTCCAAGAAGTCTATTTGCAGCCAGCGCTATTCTGGATTTCTTTAACATATTGCTTCATGCAACTCGGTGAAAAAGATAGTGATGTTTGGCACAGTTTGAATATACAGATAGATATACAGGCAATTGGTTATGGGATGGTAAGATTCAACAATAGGCACGAACATGAAACTGATCATTGGGACGATTTAGAGAGTTAGAGAGCAAATAAAGTAGGTTTAAGTGTAAAATACAGAATTGGTTTATGTAATAGAACATCTAGAATGTGGTGCTCTCTCATGCTCTTTTTTTTGTGCAAAAACACCCTCCAAGACTCATCCTCTCACACAAACACTCTCTCTCACACACGCACACACACACAGCTCTTCTTTTCTTTGCAAAAACAACAAATTTTTTTTAATTCCAAAGAAAATTGACTTTTGTTTATTCTTGGCACAATGTCAGCGTAGGAAGGAAGCACTTTAAACTAGTGGTGGTTTTAAAGGACCAAGCGGATTTCCCAGACGATCACGAAAGGGGGATCCCCTTGGACAAGCTTGGGGTGGAGCGCGCGCAAGAGAATTGCTATTGCTAATGTCTAAGCTCGGGAGGGGTCTCGCGGAATGGTTTTCCTCTCTCGTAATGGCACTGATACTCGATGGAGGGTTTTTCCCACTTTACATCTACAGCAGCGTGGCACTTTCTTAACTCTGGCCCGGGGGGGCCTAAAACTGGGAGGTTTCGATGAAGGAGATGGCGTCGGTCTTGTCGACGGTGAAGCCTCCATTGACGTAGGACTTCTTCTCGCACTCCTCATCGTCCAGAGTGGCTTCCAGGGCGAAGGGGTTGGCGACGTCCACGTCCGATGTCAGGTCCATCTGCTCCAGCTCCCTCTTGGACAGTTTCTGGACAATGCCGGCTCCGTAAGCGTCGCCAAGCACGTTGATCATAGTGCGGAACCGGTCCCTGAAATATACCCCCAGATTAATTCTCGCAGCATTTCTCTTGAATGCTTACATATCAGGTGTTGTCAGGTGGATCTCCAGCCTTGTTTTTAGCTCGACCACCATGTATTTTTGAATTCATCTGATGGGTTTTTACAAACCCCACAGAGGAGTTCAAATTTAAGTTATGTTAAAACATGAAAATCGCCAAAACTAGAGTTGCACGGTTTTCCACATGCACAACAGCCCCTATACATTATATCATACTATTTCTATTCAGTGTTGTGGTTTAATATTCAGAAATATATAAGATAGGATAAATCTAAATAAGAAACAAATATTTTTTACTTTTCACTTCAAAGTTACCAACCTTAAAGAAAGATATTTTCAGTTTTTTTTTAATAATAACATATTTTCAGTGCCTGCATTTGTGATGTGGTTAAATATGCAGTTAATAATCACATTACATTTAGGACAAAATTAATTTTATTTGTATTCATCCCATCGTATATTTCTAAATACTGAACCATATTTCACTCCATATACATATCATCCAATTAACGTTTGAGGACGACAGGAAACAGACTCACAGCAGCCAATCCACAGCGACTATCAACGTGACGTCATTTGCCGGCAGTCCGACGGCTGTTAAGACGATCACCATCGTGACAAGTCCGGCGTTAGGGACTCCTGCCGCCCCGATACTGGCAACTGTTGCCGTTATGCTGAAAAACATAAATGCAAAGCTATAGTTAGCTATAGAACCGTTCAGTCTCTCTCGGACTTCTCGGACATCTGCTCTCTCGGTTTGCGAGATGTTCGATGTCCGAGAAGTCCGATAGAGACTGAGCGATTCGCGAACCGTTGAGTATCTCTCGGACATCGGACATCTCGCTGGTAATTGGGTAAACAATAAGCCATTTAACATTTAACATTGGTCAACAAAACTGTCTCTATTAGAAAAAGAAAGTCAAGAGCACACTAAATAAAATGAAATGTATAGCAATACTCTGTAAATACTATAAATATTATTATTGTCATTAACCTGTGGGTTAGTTGGTGTTTTACAGTTGTGGTATTTGCACATCTGGTTTGACGGGTGGCACTCATGTGATTCCATTACCTGTTTAGCTCAGCTAGTAGAACATCAGTCTCTCATGCTGAGGACTGTAGGTTCAAACCTCACATGGTATGCTATGTTTTTGTTGGTGAACCATAATGAATCGATTCAGAATCGATTCACTTCTATCGGACGGCTCGAAAGAATCAAGTTAGTTAAAAGAGTTGGTCTTCCCATCAGTATTCGATAGTGTCTAGGTATAGAGGAGGGATGCACCTCATCCTTGACTGAACCCGGAAGAAAAAAGGAAAAAAAGAATATCAAGTAAGAAATGCCTTTAGACGGCTAAGACTGACCTGATGGTGACAATATGGCCCACATCCAGGTCGTAGTCATTCAGCTGGGCGATGAAGATGGCGGCCACTGCCTCGTACAGTGCCGTGCCATCCATGTTAATGGTGGCGCCTACCGGGAGGACAAAGCGGGTGATCCTCTTGTCAATCCGGTTGTTCTCCTCGGCACATCGGAAGGTGACGGGCAGGGTGGCAGAGCTGGAACGGCATGATATTTAAGACGTTATAGGGGTATGGAAGGGGTTATAATTTACAATAATTCATTAGATACAGAAAAAATACTTTTAAGTGATTTTTAATCTAGACCTGGAGGAGATCATGAGCGCTGTCACCAAGGCCTGAGCCATCCCCAAGGTGAACGTGTACGGGTTCTTCCTCACAATGACGAAGAAGATCAGCGGCAGACAAATGGTGGAGTGGATAGCTAGGCTGAAGAGGACACCAATTAATACTACACACACTAACACAGATTATAAACCCATTAGAGGCATATACACTTTTCTTGCAATATAAGAAACATACATTCAATTTAATATGTCAGTAATTACACAGTTGTCCTGTAAAGCCCCCAACTTTTTGCTTATAGTGTTTGGTACATCATGCTGGGATTATAGTAAATAACATCTGCTCACGATGTGCTTATGATACCTTGCAAAGTACAATGCACTCCACTTCTCACAGCCATAACAACATTCCTAATGTAATTCCCAAATGCAATGAACCAGGTATACACACCAATGAAGGCCCTTGAGTAGAGGATCAAAAATCAACTGATTTCAAAGCACATTTCAGCTACACCTTGGTTCGAAACACTACAACACAATGCGTGAACACTGTTCATACTTGAACTACCGATATTGTAAGTGCACGGAGGCTCGGACCAACCCTGTGACCTAATTTGAGCGGATTTACCATGCAGTGTTTAAGTCTGTCGCTTAGATTTAGAGGTGTGAGTAAGCGTTGACCAAAGCTCTCATTACTGCATCTGCAGGTTGAGCAGTTTTAAATGTCCTTGGCCCTTATCGGCGCCCACACAGAGCTCGGCTTTTACGGTGTCATTGGAGGGAGCGTTGTCTCAAATGTCAACTGTAAATCCCGGCGTCTGGAACAGGCGGATACAGAGTAATGGGACAGCTCACCCGCTCAGCACAGTCACCATATAAAGACCCATCTTCTTGAAGATCTCCCAGTCTTCCACCTCAATGATCTTAGCGGCAATTAGGAACAGGATCCCCACTGGCATGTAGCTGAAATAACACGAGTGGAATAGGAGGTATTATTTGGAAGACAGTAGTAGTAGAATCTAGTCCTATGACAAATTTACATTTGGGCCCAGATTTACTAAAGGTTTGCGCAGGGAAGAGCCCCCAAAATGAGCAAATCACAAAGCCATGCTATTCACTGTCACCAGTAAGTCAGGAAAGCAAAGGGAGAGGGTTTTCCACCCTTAAATCTCAGATCAAAGAATGCTGCAATTGTAAAGGGGCTTGATTTGTATTTATTTTTTTACTTAATTTCATTAAAATTTTTATTTGCTTGATTTGCACTTTTTTTTTGTGAATAAGACAAAAACTCTGGATGAAACCAAGGTATGGACGTTTGTTGTCACAGGATCCAAAATAATAAAACAAGCCAACGGGGCTGCTAAACTACGAACTAGTCCTGTACAGGTAATTGGGACACAATAACAGAACGACACTAGGATAAGACTGGCTGAACCGCAGCTTGAAACCAGAAACGGCTTCTACACTCAACAAGGGATTGCTCAATACTCAGTGTGTGTTGGAGAGAGCACAAACAGTTAAATATCCCAAGACACAGGTGAGAGCAATAAACAGTGATTAGGAGGGCAGGGCTGTTATTGGTGCTGCTGGCACTGTGACAACTGAGGCATAAAAAAATGTGAATTGTCCCTGCAGTGCAATCTTAATGAATCTGGACCTTGATGGTTTGAGGAGCTGGTTTACCATTAATGTGTAATATAAATGGGGGGAAAAAATCAGAATTTGAACAAGAATCAATTCCAGGTAACCCAGCTCCATTTCAACCATTACGTGACATATTTGATGCAAACTGAAGGAGTGATCTTCAATTTTTTAACGGTTCCACACCTTTGGAAGCCCATAGCTGAAAATCAAGCCTAAGGCAGGTTTGTACATACCACATAATTATCTGGACTAGCTTCATGGTCGCTTCGTTCAAGGCATCGAAAAACTCAAGGAGGATGCGGCCCTTTTCGCCCATCTTTCCAATGACAAGGCCAAAGGCAATGCAGAATACGATGAGGCCCAATACATTGATTCCATCCGAATATGTCCCGATGATTTTGTAGTCCTTGGTTATATTCTGCCAAGAAAGGAAACAAGGAGGTAATTCATTCGTTAGCCAAGACCAGGTCCAGGAAGCTGCTTTCACAGCCCCATTAAGTGACTCTAAAGTCCCATTGATGAGCTGTGTGCCTGTTATGTATGGGATCACAGCACACTGACCCAATGCCTACTTATGTCATTATTGTGTGTTCTGATGCATTTCAATCAGATATTGGCTGCCAGGTGCAGACAGATAATGGATGGATGCATGGATCAACAAGAGCATTGTCATCGTCTTCGGGTCAAAACAGATGGTGCAGATGAATATTCCCTACCCCTTGGACCCATGCAAGTCTAACCTATAAATTTAAAGCTACACTAACCAACTTCACATGCTGGCAGCTCCAAGTCTGTGGACACTTCATGCTAAAGGCCAAGAGATGCAAAAGATCTAACATTTCTGAGGGCAGCTTTCTCTGGAAGGAGCGCTGACTCACTGCCGTTTGTATTTCACTGTCAAGTTGTTTTTTTTGTAATTAAATGATTTTTATTGTCACCTTACAATTTCCTAGAGGGGAATTACATATATGTATGTGCTACATAAAAGTATTACAAAATAAGAGCACATTTAACCCCTCACCTCCACCCCCTCCCCCCATGTGACACACAAATAGACTGATCAGATCTGAAAAAACAAACCTCTCAACTCTCAACTCAACTCTAATCAGGATTGGATTAAAATAATGGATACATAGAAAGTAAATAATAACTACAAAAGGGGTTGGAAAACAAGACAAAGACAAGACAAACAAAAAGAAACACACCAAGCACACCTTAAACTCATGGTGATAGTAAGTTCTTAACATCCCCTGTACATTTCCAATCTTCGTGCTTTGGCAGGTAGATCATGTCAAGAAGAGCTTGTAACCAATGTTTTAATGATTGATTGATTGATTTGGGGGTTAGGAGGGCAACCAGAGTCTGCGTTTTCATGGACCCCAAACCTCTGTACATCTGGACACTCCCATAAGACATGCATCAGAGTGCCCACAACCCATCAGGTGTGAAATTTAAATTATGCCAGATAGGGGAATGCTTGTGCCATTTTGACACATTTGCCATGGTTTGCATTATGTACGATATCACTGGTCCATATTGTGAAGCACATTTTCCACGATTTAGCCCAGAGAAGGCCACATCCCGGAGCCTTAATGGAGAAACCAAGAAACCAGCCTTGAGACTTATCCCTTTGTAGGGTCGACCATTTAACGCAAGGTTGTTTTCCATTCCAAACTAATTTCCTTAACAATAACTCCAGCTTCTTCCAGTAATTTGCTTGGGGTGACAGTGTCCTTCCTGTGTCCGTATTGAGTAACATCAAGATCTACTTATTGTTAAGCTCTTGTGACCCCCTCTATCAGTATAGTATCTATGCTTAGTAATGTGCATTAGGAATTCAACGTGTTGCCTCAAGTTGCTTATTTCTGCCCTCTCAGTCTTTAACTTTAGCTCTGCCTCATTGCTATGATTGGAGTTTAACTCCCTTTCTAGATCGCTGCACGGTTGTTCTAAAGGGGAAATAGCTTGTGTTCTAGATTTTTTTAAGGTGGGATGAAAAACCAATAGCATTATTTCGTAGAAGGTCTTGAATCTCTGACCAGACTAATGCTGAATCAGAAATGGAATTTTTATTAAGGTTAATAAATTCCTCCAATTTGGGCTTAAACTGTAAAAGGTATCCTTCATTTTTACGTAATGTAGTATTAAACCTCCATCTGGATGGCCTGCCTTGTATAAGATCCAAATGAAATGTGGTTAATATTGCATTATGAGGCAGAAATTCAATAGTCCCCACAACCAAGATCAAGTCTTGGGTGGAGAGAATATAATCAATCAATCAATCAGCAGCAGCTCTGTGCCCACTGAGACTGTCAAAACCGCCAGCATTGAAACAGGCTAGTGCTGGCTCTGACTGCGTGGAGGGTTGTTGTCGGGACATAGGTGGGTAGGTAGGTAGGTAGGTACTTTATTACTCCCCTGGGGGAAATTTCTGTGTTAGACGGGTGTCGGGTGTGTTAGACATAGAGACGGGTAAAGCTGCACAGCTAATTATAGACAAAAAGGAGACCGCTAGATCATTTGGCCAAAGAGAAAGGTACTTCAATGCAGAAGGGTACAAAAATAGAGAGTGGTTAATTCTTTGGAAAACCAGGAAGCGAGCCTTCTGTGAAATATGTAGATTATACACACTTTTTGGCCCCCGCACTTCTGAAATGAATCCGGCGCCTGTGCATGTATTAGACCTATCTAAATTACAGTCAAAAAATGTATTCATATCAGACCATATAATAAGTTAATAGTCATTCAGGTTCAGTAGTTCAGTAGGATAATGTATCTAGATTCACTGTCAGCTGAAAATCCTCCCTCCCTGGACAACACAAAACACAGAGGACAGGGGTGATGTGGACACCTACCTCCACAGCTGTCATGATAGTAGTTGTGAGAGGCGGAAGTGTGGTGGTGTTGACCATAACTTTGGGAGCCTCCAGCTCTTTGCGCTTTGTCTTGTACTGGAGTGAAATAGTTACATTTTGATGCCGTTACATTCACATAGCTACATATTTTCATCAGATACTGGTGTAGGCTTGGATGACACTTCGGAAGCATGGGTGTTTACTCAGAGAGGGGCGTAGACTTGAATGATGGAGAATAGATGTGCAAAGCACTTACCTGCTGAAAACAAGCCTGCACCAGATTTTCTGGAAACATATTTCTGTTGGGATGGAATAAGACAAGTCTTGAGATGGTGGTGCAGGAAAGACACAGGGGGAAATATTTGTGTACAACAAACATTCCATAACAGTAGTGTCAATGATTTTTTTTTTTGCCAGGGTCAAATGCTATCTGAAAATTCACTCTGTTTAGAGATTAACTCTGAGGTAAATTACAATGGATATGAACTGCTGATATTTCTGTGCCTCAAATAGTCACTAGGGCTGTGATTCAGAATTGGCTGGTTTAAGTCACATGCATAGGTTCTTCAGATCAGTTAGAAGACATCAGGAAATGCTTTTCATATTCATAACATATTTTGGACAATACAGCTAAAATATTGAAATCAGCTCTTGCAGATCCTGTCCCCAGGGACATTTTTGTCATCAGGAAATTTTGGGGGAACTACATTTTAAATGCGTTGTGTGCCCTTATTTCACAAAAGCACTTTAAAACAAAAGCCATTAATTCCAAGAAATTGGTTAATAACCAAAGTCTGAGGTCTGAATATCTACATGCAAAGATCTAGAATTAAACCTCTGCTGCACAGACTGAACTGAAGTCTGGTTTGCTGTCAAATGCAGAACAGAAATAAGAAGTGGCTCTTGACCCACTTCCAAGATTCAAATCTAAAGCAAAAATACCATGGCACAATATACTATAGTACAAATACCATGATAACTAGCAGGGTAATTTACTTACATGTGACTACTAGCCACTGTTAACGCTAGCTTCTACCAGATACGGTAGCTAGCTTGCTAATCAGATAATTAAATGTGTTAACAAGACAATGTTGGCTAGCTGGCCAGACACTTCAAATTTTAGATTATCAGTATGTAGGGAAAGAGACATGGTTGCTGACTCTTTTAATCCCAAATCTGACTGAACGGACAGGAAAAAAACAACATTGCAATTTTGCATCGTCAGGCGCCCATGTCACCTGATGAGGTCCAGGAGGGTGTCAACTGTTGTGACGTTGGGCGTGGTCCCTTCCCTGTCGATGTTCTCAGCTGTCTGAGAGACTCCTGGTTTGATGGTCATCACCAAAATAATTCCTGGAAAAGATGTCTGCCATCACTGAGTATGCTGTGATGGCAATATAACTTCAGCATTAGGAGGAGTTTCACATCAGACCAAGAATCGACCGACTACTTTCTCCGGCAATGTTGTAAGAGAACAGTATCAATGCAAATGAGAGTGAGACCAGCGAAGACGGGGCTGAGAGAAGGAAAATACATCTACTCACCGAGAATGACTGCAATGATGGTTGTGGAGAAGTAATACACAACTGCTCGCAGGCCTATTTTTCCTGACACTTCAGAGTCCAGGGCTGCAACCCCTGTAGAGAAACAGTTCTTGGACTGTACAAAGTGTGACCGGACACTTTCACTTCAACCAGGTTTAATTGCATAGACATTAATCAGTTGTGAATTCCTGACTCGCAAATAGATACGTTTTTACTGGTGGACCGCACGTCTATTTGTTCTAACTAAATTGTAAGGGGATCCCCTGGTCTAAAATTGTCAAATTATCCATGTGTAGATTTCTGGGTTAGGGTTAGATTTTCGATTGAATGCTTTCAAATGTTACGCGGGTAGATCTGGCAGGTTTGTGGAAGAGATTGGTCAAAATCTCCAAGAAAAAGGACACAAAAATCGCATACTGTTTTGAATAGCGCAGACTACTTTCTCTGTGAAAGACTTAGGACGTGACTTTCTTTCCTTTCCATCGAAAGTGAACGTGGTGGTTGGATGGGAGACGGCATACAGCTTAAAATCACTGCTCAGTGAGTGAATACATGGTTGCTCACCTAATACAGTTCCAAAAATAAACATGCCTACATCAGCTATATTGAATCAATGATATATAAGTCTAATTATGAATGTACAGGCTATAAAATAAAACAACCTTTTATTACTAAAAGGTCAGTCTTACTCACTTATTTACAACTTATTTACATTAAGTGTTGTGGAAACAGTCTCCAAGGGTGGAATTTGCTTTTAATTTGCTTTAGCAAGTATGTTCCTTTCTGATCCCAGTCCCCAGGCTGTTGCATCATAGGAAACCCGCCCCAGTAGGTTTCAAATGATGCTGGGCTGAGCAGGACAGAGGGAAGGAAAAATATATCAAGGCAACCACCTGCCACGACCCTGCCTTTATTTTTTCCTTGATTCTGCTCCTCTGTGTTTTGCGTGCAAGGTCAATCTGAAGCTACTGTAAAAAAAATTCTATGTAATTTGATAATAAAGACTAACTGCTTCGACGCCTAATCCCGTTGCGGCAGGGAGCCCTGATAATGCTGTTTTGGGGCGAGGTGAAGGGATTAGCCCGAGGAGATGTAATGCAGCTGCTAAATGACATTCTTCACCAGTCAACGGGAGTATCAGTTACCCGACTCTGTCCTCCTGTATTTTGTTAATGTGACTCCTCAAGTTTTTTTTCTTTATTTAGGTAAAGTGCAGGCAGCAGCATGTGGTCCTGGTGGTTGTCTTACCACGTGTTCACACTTGGTTGATGGGTCTCTGGTCTGACCGATTGTGGGCGGTGTGAGAGGTTTCGATTGCATGTATGTAGGTCTGCAGCTACAAAGTTTTGATCAAGAAACACAAGCTGTGTAACGTAGCTAGCTAGCAAGCGCTAATTAGGTTGAGCTCACCATTGACCCCCAACGATGGCTGCAACCTCGTTTTTGAGGCATTTGTTCCTGTTTTGAATGACTTCTCGTCCATTTTTTTGCATTTGCCAGGCAGAACTGTTCGTAAAACAAAATAGTGGGCAAGCAAGGAAGCGCGAAAACCTGATTCAGCCGTGGCCAACGTGGCCTTAAGCTGTTGACCAGTTACCCTGGTCACTCAGCTCAATAGGAAATGCATGGACTTCCAGTGACCTGTTGATCCTTATTGCTTGCAGTGTGAATGCACAGGTAACAACACCTATGGACGTGTCTCCATCCATCCAACTCTTTTATATGGATAAGGGACAAGAGAAAGGACCCAGCCATCTCTGTCTGATAGAAATCATTGGAGGGCCTCCCCTACAGGCCGTTGTTTGTTTAGTTTAGAAATTCTTTATGTAATGTAGTGCTGTTTCTGTCATTGCGTAGGAATGCGACACACATCGCAGTAGGAGTAGAAATACTAATAGTAAAGGTTACCTGTTATCATGCTTGAAATGATGAGCGGAAGGATGACCAGCTTAAGCATTCGCATCAGGATCTCTCCCGGGAAGCCGAAATACTGCTTGTGGAGGTGGGAGAGGGATGCATACTCTCTAACCAAGACACCCAAACTGATCCCTGTGAGACGGACAACACAACAGTAGAAAGACAAGAGTTTAATCGCTGGGGACCGCTTGGTTTCAGCTCACTATCAAGGTGAAATAATGAGAATGGCAGTTGCTGGATGAAGCCTCGTTAGTGATTGAAATATAAAACAAAATGCAGACAAAGACACAATATAGCCTAGATTGCAAACATTACAATTGGTATCATGTCACACGGATGAATGCCAGAATTACAAAGGATAAGCATAAGAGACCATCATTTTACAGGTGAGTGTGGTTTCCTCCTCGCAGAATTTACGGGGCACATTTGCGTGCCGGTGCACCTTTCCTGCCACACCTTTCCCGCCACACGTATCCCACTCAGCGGTTTTGCTAATACACTCCAAATACTTGATAACACACTTGATAAGTGTGTTATCAAGCATGACAGACCACCGTATGCTTGTGAAAGATTGGGACGACGTGGCAAACTGTAACTGGACGTTACACCAACACTGACCCATTAAAAAGGTGGAGCCACGCAATGATAATGTAATTCCATGTAATGTAATGCAGTGCCAATCTTGTTGTTGGCAAGTCTACGTTTTTGTCAATGCTATTGAAGGGCCAGGGCCAAAGTTCAATGTGTCTTTCAACAAACAATCTCGGAGAAATAAGACAAACCCAGTTGTCGAGGTAAACAAGCAAGACAGATTTTATTCCCTCCTCTTGCCCTTTCAGCCTGTTGCGAAGGCCATCGCATCCTATTACGAGATAGATAGCCGTCCGCTCGTTTGGTCGTAAAGAGGTGATTGTTCTTTGCAGGTACTTGAGGGTCATGTAGCCGGTTAAAGATAGAAAGGTAGTACAACATTTCACGTCTATTAAAAAACAGATCCCATGCACTTCTCAAAAAAATACGCTTTTATTGTATTTGGCTAGTCATAAAGTCACAATGTGGCTGTCCTATGCTGAGTTTGTCCAACAGCGCTGGGGTCACCTGTCACAAACGCCACTTTGCATCAGCTATTTTAAAATACTGACACAGGCAGTATTTTAGTCGCCATCGTTCTCGGCCTCCCAAAGCTGCGTACAACTGCACAACAAGTGCGGTCAGTACTAAAGCTTAGATAATAACATCCCAACATATTTACAAGCAGCCTGGTCTGACGAAATGTCCGGTAAAATGAGCATGATGTCTTAAAATGGATATAATAGGGGGTCTACGGCTCTAAGATCACTGCATCAGTTCACACGGCGGCTAGACAAATGTCAATGTGACATGAGAGTCAAATTGGTCCCAGATCAGCACTCTTGGCTCTGATGTAAAGTTTCCCTGACTTCAGTTAGAGCACTTCCATAACCTAAAAGGCCACTGTCTTATCAATCAATCATGATCTGATCATCAATAATTATATTTATTATATATTATATCAGTGACAGGTTTCTTTGCAATGCATGCCCACTCATGCATTGCAAATATATATATACATACATTAAAATATATGCAACAAAAAAAGGGTGGTTTTAACATTTTGCTGTCTCAGAGGATTTTAATACACTGCTCTTTTAGCTTAGACTTAATTCTCAAGCCCTGACATGCACTGCCACCTTATGCTTTCCTGCTACTGTTGGCACTTCACAGTCACGCTTGAAAGTTTGTGTTTGGTCATTATTTCTCATAGTATGAAGGGATAACAGTCTAAAATCTAAACCTCAAATCTTAATCAAGATATCCCAATCAAAGGATATGCAAAAATACATTGTTTCTTGAACAAAACAGATTTCTTTAACAAAAAGTCAGATATTTCTGTGTGCAAAAATGTGTGAAATCTTTCAATAACTTTATCAGCGATGACTGATGTAAACATCTCCTAGAGCCACTGATCAGTCTCTTCCTCTTCCTGGAGGGATTTCCTCCCACTCTTCCTTGCATGAATACCATGTCTATTCTGTGTTCTTATTGCTGAGATGTGTTGATATCTGGATGTTATTCTTGGGTTGTTTTTTGACTAGTTTTAGTATTTTAACACTAAACTGACCAGGTTTCCCACCTGAATTTATGGGAATGACACACAAAATGTTCTCCAAATACCTGACCTGTGATTGGTTAACTTCATGGTCAATTATTTACCCACCTGGTTCTACTGACCTCCTTAATTTAACAAATGCAAGAGGAGGTTCACTTAGTTTTGCACCTGCACTAATTCCCTTTAAGCTATTTTCTTTTCAGTACATGCACAATTTCCTCTAAAAATATGAAATTGGTGAATATAGATCCTTTATTTCAGTTAAGAAAGGGCTAATTTTGACTAAACTCAAAAGGTCTGTGACAGCAAAAGAGGTTCGCAAACTTTCAAGCATGCCTGTAGGTCCCCGTGATCAACTCCTAAATATATCCTATATGAGAGAATAATGAAGACTTAAAGGTTCAGTTACTTATAGTATCACATATTCTGTCGCTGCTGATATAAGTGCATGTTATTCACATTATTATTGTCATTATCACATTACACATTGTTATTCACATATTCAACCCTCAGCAGAGGGCTGAATGAAAATATTCCATGGATACAAAGCATTGAAAATCTTTTAAGATGCACTGAACATATAATACAGTATATACACACCGATCAGCCAAAACATTAAAACCACTGACAGGTGAAGTGAATAACATTGTTATCTTGTGGCACCTGTCAGGGGGTGTGATGTATTGGGAAGCAAGTGAACAATGAATTCTTGAAGTTGATGTGTTGGAAGCAGGAAAAATGGGCAAGCGTAAGGATCTCAGCAACTTTGACAAGGGCCAAATTGTGATGGCTAGACGACTGGGTCAGAGCATCTCCAAAATGGCAGGTCTTGTGGGGTGTTCCCAGTATGCAGTGGTTAGTACCTACCAACCGGTGAACCGGCGACAGGGTCATGGGCGCCCAAGGTTCATTGATGCGCACGGGGAGCGAAGGCTAACCCGTCTGGTCCGATCCCACAGAAGAGCTACTGTAGCACAAAACAGTGCATCGCAGCTTGCTGCATATGGGGCTGCGTAGCCGCAGACCAGTCAGAGTGCCCATGCTGACCCCTGTCCACCACCGACAGCGACTACAATGGGCACGTTAACGTCAGAACTGGACCATGGAGCAATGGAAGAAGGTGGCCTGGTCTGATGAATCACGTTTTCTTTTACATCATGTGGACGGCCGGGTGCGTGTGCGTTGTTTACCTGGGGAAGAGATGGCACCAGGATGCACTATGGGAAGGCAGTGTGATGCTCTGGGCATTGTTCTGCTGGGAAACCTTGGGTCCTGGCATTCATGTGGATGTTACTTTGACACGTACCACCTACCTAAACATTGTTGCAGACCAAGTACACCCCTTCATGGCAATGGTATTCCCCGATGGCAGTGGCCTCTTCCAGCAGGATAATGTAACACTGCACACTGCAACAATTGTTCAGGAATGGTTTGAGGAACATGACAAAGAGTTCAAGGTGTTGGCTTGGCCTCCAAATTCCCCAGATCTCAATCCGATCGAGCATCTGTGGGATGTGCTGGAAAAACAAGTTCGATCCATGGAGGCCCCACCTCGCAACTTACAGGACTTAAAGGATCTGCTGCTAACGTCTTGGTGCCAGATACCACAGGACACCTTCAGAGGTGAGGTGAGGTCTTGTGGAGTCCATGCCTCGACGGGTCAGAGCTGTTTTGGTTGCACGAGGGGAACCTACATAATATTAGGCAGGTGGTTTTAATGTTATGGCCTGATCGGTGTATATATAATGCCCAACATGCCTGCAGACCAAATGCCAGTAAAATGCATTAACTAGGCTGGTTTATTCAACATAGTCACATCTAAGCCAGGGAACTGTAGTGATTGTAAATGTCTTATTAAGTTTATTATTACTGTAGCAGGTTGTGCAAATACATCAGGGTATCTGCAGGTTTCAGAAAGCCAGATTTAAGAGGTTTCAAGATATTTTTAATTTAAGTTCAATTTAAAAACCAAAACTGAACATTAAGAGGAAATTAAAGAGACATGAAGTTTATTAAAGCAGATATGTGCCCTATTAACCCTGTTCTGCATTAATCTGCGAGTGGACATGCAGTGCAAAGAAACCATTGCACAGTGAAAAAAGAAGACCTCTAATAAATGGATTTAAGGCATGTTAATATTTTTGAAAGGACCTGAGGATATACTGGCCTGTTCAATTCATGTGCTATGGTGCCTCCGAGCTGGGACTCCACATGTAGACCCCAGCATCAGAGAAAGCCACTGTCACTTTAGTCTAGTCACGTTTGACTGAGACAGATACAGACACAGTCATTGGAAAAAAACAGATCTTTGCCTCTGGAGGAGAGAGGCAGCGGGATCTGCCCGCTATAGCCTCATGCAACACTGTTAGTAGCACCGTCCATTCTGCGTTATGAAGCGCAATGCATTTATTCATTCACAGACATAAGCGTTTAGGCACTAGCATCCACTGCTGCTGTTCAAGTCCAGCAGTCAAGACCCCAGCCCCCAGCTTATCTGATTTTTTTAAACAGCCATAGAAAGGCAAGGCACTGTGTGGAAAAAACAGAGATTTAAGGTGGGATGCACATCTAAATAGGCAAAAAGAAAATGGCATCAATCAAGGGGAAAGCATCACATTTTCAGCATACGTGAGCAGACAATGAGGGCTTTTACATACCTAACAGCACTGATATGACCGTGGCAATTAGAAGCCAGTTCCTCTTCAGCAAGCCTTTGAAATTCATGCCTCGTCGCTCTTTTTTACCCATCATGTCCATGGCGTTGCTTTTTTTCCCCACAATAGGAGAAACACAATGGGAGACCTCGGGAGGACACAAAAGACTCCTGCAGCCGGGGCGTCAGATGCAGATGAGGGAGGAGAGGATGGAGTTGCTATGCTGCCACAGCAAAGGAAGCCGCCGTCAAACACTGCTGATGGCCAGCTTTGGTGCGTGTGTCTTTGTGTGTGTGTGTGACGGAGAGAGAAAAGGGAGGGAGGGCAAAGCAAGCCTTTAACTCAGGTCACCTCCTCCCTCCTCCACCACCCCTCCCCCACACAAGGTGTCTCTGACATTTTCTCCTTTTCATGAGTGAAGCCAACCTGGACGGTAGCACAGAGTAGTTAGAAGTGCAGATTGGGCATCATGCAGAATATCCAGGGTTCCCGACTGTGGATTTGATGTCAAATTCCATGGCTTTGAAGAATAAAGTCATTAAAAAATGTTCCTCCCTCCTGTTTTTCAGGCTGGTTTATACTCCAGCTGGGCTGAAAAACACCATCTAATGGATGTAATGAATGTGTGAAACAAGTTGGAAAATACATTCTGCTATGTTCCTGTAAACCAGACAATTTATCAAATTCCCTGACTTTCCCTGTCTGGAATACGCTTTTCAAAATTCCAGAATATTCCAGAAACCAGTGTGGAATTTCTTTTGAGAAAATCTCTTTAAAGAAGTGAAGTTGGACCTGTTGTCAAACTGTGCCACCTGCTGTGCTACTGAAAGCTCTACCTCTCTTTCTCTCTAGACACACACACATATCAGACATCACACATTCTGCACATCAGCTGCAGACATGCAGAAATTAAAACCCAGTACTTTTTAGAATCGCCTTTGGCAGCAACTACAGCTTTGAGTCTTCTTGGCTATGCCTCTACCAGCTTTGCACAACTGGATTGGGGCATGTTCTCCCATTCTCACTTGCAGATCATTGATGAAAGGTGAATCGTGGTCATGTGTACTCTGGAGCCAGGGTTTCTTCAAGGGCCTCTCTGTATTTGGTTCCTTCATCGTTCCCTTCAATCCTGACCGGTGTCCCAGCCCTGCCGCTGAGTAGCATCCCCATAGCACGATGCTGCCACCACCATGCTTCACTGTATCAATTCCATTGTTGTCTCATCAGACGAGAGAATCTTTTTCGTCATGACCTTGAAATTACCAAATTCATTTTCCCATATACTGTATTTCCAGACTACCCAGATCTGTGTAGGAATCCTGTAAGACCCTCTGAACCACATGGATGACCTGCTGACCTTTCTCCTGTTTATCCAGCTCGTCATTACTACTGCCACATTAAAGACATAGACTTAGGAGCATGAACTACCCTCTGTCCATGGTTGTAAACAGAAACTAAGACCAACCAGAGTTTCTTGGACAATTTCTGCCACATCAATAATGTTTCCAAGGTCTCTGAAAGACACATGCCACAGCAAACCTTGAAAAAAAGGAGATACAGTATCTGCTACACTGCAGCTTGTTTGACATTAACTTCATTTCCTCCAATGACTATGACAAGCAGAGAAAACAGGAGAAGTAATCCCATGCCGTAACTATTCATGAGAGATTTTCCTGGTTCCAAAAGGCAGGTTAAATTTAACTGCAGGAGCACTGAGCAGTCCTTGGAACAGTCGTTAGATTTATTTGTATGAATAAATTGCAATTATTGCTTTCTGCTTATTAATGCATTAATTTGAAAATATTTCAATGTCAACATACCTGCCTTCAGATAACACATGGGTGGTTAGAAAATCAGTTTTCTCTTACGGGCAATATCTCAGTATCAGGGAGAATAAACACTTTCAGTTTATTATCATCTTTCTGCCTCTGATCATATTGAAATGGGTTCTTCTTCTTGGGTGAAGCGTTTATGGCAGTACAGGTTGGGACTTGGTGCAGTCATCACTAAATTGCCAATGTGCCATTGTGCAAGCGCACTGCTTTTAAAGGGGATGAAATGAGCTGATTTGATTGGTCAGGCCTCACCACACCTACTGATAATATATTCCTATCACTCCAACCTCTTTGAACACTGTGCCGCAGTTGTGCCTTGCACCTATTTTCACCAAAATACCAACATAGACTGGACATGCCCACTTGCACCATATGCCAGACTTTAGTCCTGTTCCTTCATTGATGAAAATAGAGCCAATTGTGTTAACCTGCACAGAGTACCAGATGGATATGTTTTACCACATCAGGACCCTTCAGATAGTGACAAGCAATTTGTAGAAATTCATATTGAATTGACATTCATATATTTTCTTTTTCTTGTCTAAGGTTTCTGGTACACATTGTACTAAGCTGTGGGAAATTCCACGTGGTACTCTGAACTGCACTGACTATCTGTGCCCATGTTGCACACAAGGTCTAGAGAGTGACATTTCAATTTACACAGACTACAATAGGGATTTCTCTACCTTTTCTTTATTTCTTTATTTTTTTGATGCCCTTTTGAAACTTGAAGAGCCATATAATATCTGGGAAAGAGCCATATGTGGCTTGCAAGCCATAGGTTCCCGACCCCCTACACTAAGAGGAAGACATTTAGGTCCGAAGAGCAGTTTACTGACATCATCTTACGTGTTTTCTGGGTCATTCTTGAAACATTCAAAAATTGAATCTCCTACTGACATTTTGGGCCGTCAAAGTTTCCTTGTGAAGCTTTAATGTCAATCAGAAAAATGAGCACTAATCACAAAAACACAACACTGGGCTACAATACTACTTTCTACAATACTGTACTGTCAATCCCTTTACCTGGATGAGATGAGCAAGAGAGTATTGTTATTGTGGCATGAATGTCTGAAAAGGAGAGAGAAAATTATACATTGAATTGAAGTCGCTGACAACAGAAAGAGTGTTTGTGCATTTACTTTGCAAGTACTAGGGTCAACTTTATGTTGACTAAGGTAAATATTTCCTTTCAAAAACGACATACTGTTTCACTTTACTTCATTAGTATTTGGAACAAAATTTGGGGGCCCCCATTGAGGACAGTAAAAAAAACCTACAAGGATCTTCCTTCTTTCTCCCATTTGTCCAATGACCACGCCAAAAGACGAAAAGCCCAAAATATTGACTCCTGCAACATTTTCGTCCCACAATTCTCACTTCCATGGTGATATTCTGAAAGAAGAGGGCAAAACCAGTAGGCGCAGTGGTCTGATAGCAAGTGTATTAATCATGGAACATGAGTAAACAAAAGAATCTCTGAAGTGATAAGGGGAAAAAGTCAATTTACCTAATTTTTCACTGCAACTCACTTTTTTCATCTACTTCAACCTCAATCTCCCTCCTTTCTGTCTTGAACTGAGATGAGGAAAAAATGTTCAGGGTTCACATTCTTTCAAATTCACATATTGCATTATCTATGGATTATATATAAACCAGTCATGACATGGTGAAAAACTTTAAACTTTCAAGGCTTTCAACTTAGATCATTGAAT
This sequence comes from Hoplostethus mediterraneus, assembly GCA_034670385.1. Lineage (NCBI taxonomy): Eukaryota > Metazoa > Chordata > Actinopteri > Trachichthyiformes > Trachichthyidae > Hoplostethus > Hoplostethus mediterraneus. The sequence goes on along the minus strand of JAXDDW010000113.1, from coordinate 524,247 downwards.
TTGAAGGATCAATGAATACTGCTGCACCTGATCCATTTTACTATTAAACTAATATGATCTTGCATGGAGGAAGGTGCACAAAAAAGTTAACAAATTTAGTAATTTTATCAATGTATAATATTTCTCTTACCAGTAATCACAGATCACACAGTTGTTGAGACAAAGTATACTGCTGCATGTATAGCAACTCTTCCAGAAACCTCTGACTTCAGAGCAGCATAGTGTGTTAGGGTGAATTTTTCCTTTAAAAAGGTGCCATATGTATCATTTTTAAACATCAATATGTTATTGTCAAATTAATTGTGATTCATTGGCATGAATACTGTGAACAAATGAGACAATGTTTTGTGCTGTAAAGCAACCCAGCATTTCCCACGAAATCCAACCTGGTGGCAGACTGTAAAATGTAGTAGAGCCCGGTAGGGGCTGCCAATCTTAGGTAGATGGATGCCTTCCACCCTGCTTCTGTACATGCAGCAGACAGCTCACTGTACTTCTCCTTCTTCCTCTCGAAGGCTGCCTCCATACCTTCCTCCCACGGGACAGTGAGTTCAGCCGATCACCGTCCTGGCGGAGGTGGACCACAGGACAATGTCTGGCCGTAGGAAAGTTGTAGTTATCTCAAGTGGGAACGTCAGCTGTTGATCCAAGTCAACTCTCATGTTCCACTCACATCTAGGTGTCAGGACAGACCATTCCTTCTGGTTGATGTTCTGTGCTCCACCTCCTTGTCTGATGAAGTGTATCCGCCATTGGGATGTTGACAGGCTAGTCCTGTCAGGGTTATGGTTGTATCTGGACCCAAAATGCAGACCACGACAAGGGAGTACAAAAAAGAGGATTTATTTGAGGAGCAGGTGATGGGAAGGTGGGGGGTACAGAGGCTGGGCTGGATGGAGCTGGGGCAAGCAGAGGAGGCAGGAGCGAGGGGAGCAGGCAGGAGCTGGGGCAAGCAGGTGAGGCAGGAGCGAGGGAGACAGACAGGCTGGTGGGTTTCGGTGAGGAGACACAAGGAACGAGGCATACAGGGGATCTTGGAAGACAAGAACAGACAGTTAGGTCAGCCCGCAGGCACACAAAGGAATATACTCTAATACTTAGTCTAGAGCGGCTGAGAGTGTGACTACCACGGTAGTTGGCGGAACAATCTGGCTGGGCTGATGGCTTGATAGGCGGCAGGTGTGGAGGAGAGGCAGGGCCGGGAGAGGAAGCCACACACACACACACACGGGAGGTAAAAACATAGGGAAACGCTGGGCTCGGGGCTAGAGCCGTGACAGTACCCCCCCTCAATGGGCCCCTCCGGGCTTGTTGGAACGTGGGATGAATTTTCAGAGCCGGGGGCAGTTTTAGCCTTACCGAGGCCGGGTTGATGACCTTGCCCATCACGTAGGGCCCCACGTACCGGGGAGCCAACTTTCAGGACTCAACCTGCAAGGGCAGGTCCCAGGAGGAGAGCCACACCTTCTGCCCAGGTTAGTAGGTGGGTGTCGGGGTTTGGCGGCGGTCTGCGAGGCGCTGGTTCTTGGCCGCCGAGCGGAGGAGGGAGAATGGTCTCAGGCTCGGGAGTAGATTTCTCGGGAGCCCACTGGCGGGAGAGAGCGTCCGGCTTGATGTTGTGGGAACCGGGGCGGTAGGTGAGGGTGAAGTTGAACCTCCCCAGGAATAATGCCCACCGCGCTTGCCGGGCACTGGGAGTGAGCACTGGGAGCATCTCTTTGGACCAGAGGAGAGAAGCATCGAATCGAACGCAGGACTGCGGGGCTGGAGAACGGGTAGTGGCTTGGCTCATCAGGGACCACGCAGTCACTGATGAGCCTCCCCTTTTGGCCAGAGCGGACAGGCAGCCAGGAAATGGCCCGTCTGGCCGCAGTAGAGGCAGGCTCCCGAGTCCATCCTCCAGCAGTGCTCTGTCGGGGAAAGACAGGTCCAGGCTAGTTGCATGGGCTCAGTGTCAGAGGTGGGGACAGGCCTGGTATCCAGGGCCTGGCCAAATTGGGGCCCTAAGCGGAATTATATTTATTTTATTTTCATTTCAACAACATATCCACCTTCAAGTGAAGCACGAGCGTCTTCTTGTTTTGATTTTTTTTTCCTCTTGCTTGCTCCCGACTCATGATGTCTTTTAGAGGCCATCTCTTCACCTGCAGCTCTGCAAGTGCCTGCCGGTGCATCTGACCACTGATTGGTCAGATGTCGATTTGTGTCAATCATTGCAGCGGCGCGTATGGTGTCAGATTACAGGCCTCTTCCTCTCCTGCCTCAAGCTGACTCGGTGCCCAACGCGCGCCTCACGGTAGCACAAATGCGCATCCATTGTGCATATCGCGCAAAATGTGGCCCCCCATGGAATGTGAGGCCCTACGCACAGCGCGTGTTCTGCGTTTAGGGAGGGGCGGCCCTGCTGGTATCGCCACCCACTCCCGGAAGATGAGTGATACCCCTGGGGAGGCTGGGCTGGACTCGCCACTGTGCAGCCAAGTCGGAAACCTTAATAGCGAGCTGTATAGCCTCATCTAATGTCCTCACGTCCCCGCAGAGCACCACATCCCCACACAACTCCCGGCTGAGACCGCTCTGGAACTCAGTAATCAGGGCGCTGTTATTCCAGCTGGACGCAATAGCTAGACTGCGGAATTTTACTACATATTCACGAACGCTAAGCTTGCCCTGTTGTAGTCTCAATAGGTGCTGCCCTGCTTGCTGTCGCCTTATGGTGGTCAAACACACGTTGAGCTTGGCAGCGAAGGCTGTGAAAGACTGTTCTGTGGGGGAACCCTGCTGAGTGTTGTAAAAGCTAAGTGGGGCTCCTTCCAACAGGTTCCTTCCAAAAGCGATTTTAGCTGCTTTGCTCCTGTAGCGGGACGGATGGGCATTAAAAGTCAGTCTACACTCAATTAAAAACTCACGGCAGGTGTTGGAGTTGCTGGAATACTTGGCGTGGGGTGGAATGTGTGGCTCTGACGTAGCGGAGGCAGGAGGACCGGGAGATATTTAGTCTAGAGCGTCCGAGAGAGTGACTACCACGGTGGTTGGCGGAACAATCTGGCAACGAGTGGTTGAAGAGCCGGGGTATAAATGCTGCTGGGCTGATGGCTTGATAATCGGCAGGTGTGGAGGAGAGGCAGGGCCGGGAGAGGAAGCCACGCCACACCACAGACAGACAGACAGACAGACAGACAGACGAGGTAAAAACATAGGGAAACCCTGGGGTCAGGGCTGGAGCCGTGACAGGTCCTATTCCCTTCAAGTCTACGTGCCTCCAAAACCTCTGCCAGTTTTCGCAGGAGCCAGTCATGGAGCCAACCATACCGGCCGTGGGTCAATGCTGTCTTGTAGTCGGATAGAATGTGCTGCAAGCTGGGGTTCTGGACGTCACAGAGATGGCAGTTCACTTCCGAGCCATACCAGAGATGTACATTTCTGGGACTTGGGAGGGTGTAATATGTGGACCTAGTTTGTCCAACTCCCTTGCTTTTGCCGTTGGCTCACAGCTTTGATCTTGTATGTCTCGTCTTCCATTCTGGTCACTTCCGAGAGCACCAACTCCTCTCCTTCTTTGTGGCTTTGGACCACGTCTTGGGAGCTGGTCCCTACCCAAGCCCGGCCCTGTCTGACTATCTCCTGATGCTTCAGCTGGCTGATAGCCTGGTCGGTTGCTTGCTCAGCCCTCCACTTGCACCCTGTATGAACTGGGGCCTTGGCATTCTGCATGGATGGGTCGGTTGAGTCTCTCAGCTCGAGCACAAGCCTCAACTTCTCCTGCCTGTAGCCCAGGTTGATTGATTTCAGTGGTAGCTGGAGTGTGTTTTTTCCAAACAGGGCCTAATTGGAGAGGCACTGAGGAAGACCTAGCCATTTGCGGATGTAATTGTTGGCTTTTGTGCCCATCTTCAGTGCCGTTGTTGAGGAGATCTCACACAATTTCAGCGGCCACATGGTACAAGGTGAATTGATAGCACCAGACCCTGAATTTCCCCGGAAGGTGGCTTCAGTCGATCTTCCCCAGACCTTCAGAGAGTTGCGTCATGACAGAGGAGTGTGTGTGTCTGTGAGATCAGCAGTGTGAAGCCTCCCAAGACTTTGCACCGACTGCTGACAACAGCGGGATCATCTCCCCGTTCACGGAGAAGGAGATGTTGTCATTCCTGGTTCCTTTTCAGATTGAGAGGCTCCGAGACTTGGCTGGCTTGATTTTCATCCTCGAAATGAGGAGCTCCTCAAGTCTTTTTAGGCGCCTTGTCGTGCAAGCCACTGTCCGGAGAAGTGTGGCGACATCGTCCATGTAGCTTCTTCAGGCTCGTAGACGCTGTCCCAACTGGGATCTCACTCCTCGTACCATCTGTCTCACACCGATCAGCATGATTTTGAAGGCTGCTGTGAACAAGGTTATATTGAAAAACCTATCACTATGCGTTTTTCAAGCTGCTGCCACCCAGTCATGATCTTTTGGCTTGTGTAGCAGACAGAAATTGCTTAAGTAGGTAGATTCCAAGTTCTGGATGCAGGCTGGTATGTGGAAGACATTGAGAAAGAACGTGATGAGCTGGTGTGAGACAGATCTGTAGGCATTTGCCAGGTCCAGCCAAACATGGAGATCTGATTTCTCGCATTTGTCTGTCTGGATTTGCTCCCATATCATGGTGGAGTGTTCTGCCGTCCGGCAGCTGGTGTCAATGTAATTGTTGGACAGAAAGTAGCTTGTCATGCGTATTGCCACCACCGAGAAGAAAATCTTCTCTTCCACGTTAAGTAGGGCGATGCCTCTAAACTGCGTGATGCTCCAGGAATCTTTCTCTTTTGGGATGAAGGTGGTTACAGGTCTGCTCCATGCCGATGGGATAGCTTGGGGTTTCCAGGCGACTCTCATCAGTCACTTGGGCAGTCAAACTGGGAGGCAGGTTCCGGAGGGTGATGCACATGCCCTGGTGAGCCAAGGGGGATGTTCTTGATGCTGTCACCAAGTTGTTCCTTGATGTGGTTCTCCAGCTCCTGCGCAGTGGTCTCAAGCTTCCCAGACTTCTTCTCCTCCAGCAGATCTTGGGCGTACTTGAAGGGGTCCCGGAAGAAACTTGCTTGTGCCTTCTCTTTCCTACTCCTGCTTTTCCAAATCTGTTCTGCTCTCCTCAGGTTTGCAAGCCTGGATTTGAGCTGGTTCCAGAGAGCTTTCAGACCCTCCTTCTCCTGCTCTTTGGCCTTCCTCCATGCTTTCCAGAGAAGCCGTCTTTCCTTCACCAACTTGAGAATTTCCCTCTCACACCTTCCTTTCTGCTTCATACTGGTTGGTTCCCTGTTATCTGTCCTGATTGGTCCATGTTCCATCCCGCCTCTCGGTGGACCGCCGGGTCTGCTTAGTGAGGGCTTCATTTCATGGGAGCGTGGAAAGGGTAACTAGCCTGTCCACCCCCGGTGCAGTCTTTCCTGCAATCAGTCAGTCAGTCTTCCCTGACCACCCTCCAGTCCTTCCTGGACGTCAACTGCCCTGTTCACAGTAGTCACTGGTGCCCCAGATTAACTTAGATGGAAGCACATGTAACGGGGGAAAAAAGCCCCTCAGTGGTTCACCTTTACTGGGGAGCGTTCTGACCAAGCCAGCACACAGACACAAGTTCAAGTTACAGAACAGAGGGTATTTATTTTACCAATAAAAGAATAAAAAGAGTCCAGCAAAAAGTATTTTCTAAAAACAAGTCCAAGCGCACATAGGAGTCTGAAGTCCGGGTCCGCTGGCAGCTTCTCCTCCAAATCCCAGCAGGCAATAGGGTGTCTACAGATGAAACCGGTAGTTACTGGGAAATCTTCACAACTTCACAACTGTTTAGTCTATTCGCATTGGGTCCATAGGAAAAATATATACAACACGCCAACTCCACACAACAAAGGAAAATCAGATGGCCGCAGCACGCCAAAATATATTTCAAAAACAAACAAATCAATTATAAGCTAGGGACCCAAGCGACTAATTCTTGGACTAGTGCGATAGGCAGGGATGTATGAAAACACGGGATAGAGAGAGATGGACTACTTAACTGGGAGGAAGGTGAAGCGAACTTCACTCCTCCACATTCCCCACAGCGTGTCCTCTCTCGTCTCTGCCTCCACTCAGGTCTGGAAACTTCAATTCTAGTCATCGTCGTGTTGTCCCAGGCTCAGTCCCAACACTGCCTCTTGAACTTGGGCTGTCTCGCTCTGTGCAGACCTCCGTCATTTTCTGCTCCTGCCATTCCCTGTCGTCTCTCTGCTCTCCACCTGTATATGAAGGAGCTGTGCCCAGGAGGAAACCACCCCTGTGAGCCAATCCCCCAGGTGTAAGTCATTGGCATTAATCAACTTGCCCAGGTAGGTGTGGGGGAGGGGATTGTATTGTCACATTCACACAGGTAAGTGAGGTGGGGGCGGATCCACTCATACACACACACAAACACACTGTCACCCTGTGACACACAGATATTCACTACCTGCTGGAAATTGCGGCCTGTTGCACCTCCTCCGGTGCCATCGGGCCAGCTGCAGGGTCGTCAGTTGGGAGCCACCCTTCACAGATGTTTCGCTCCTTTCATCTCAGAACATGGGACATTTCCCTACCGGGGCAGCAGTAGGGTGATCCTTGCTTTCCCCACTTTGCATCTTTCCTTCTGAGCCAAAGCCAGAAACTCCCTTGTGCCGCCTCCTCAACCAGTTCCCTGAGAGCCTTTTTCTGCCTGAACACAGCAAAATAGCTATGCATAGGGATGGAGTGGAGAGTAAATCCAGCTAGTTTACCTACCATTTTATATGCAACATAGAGTTTACAATCTTTTTACAATTTTCCAGATACAAACATTTGGCTCAAAACTGGTTATTCATTTATTTTGGTGGTGGGTGGCTGTGACAACAACAAGTTCATAGCCTAAGAGCAAGTGTATAAAGTGAGTTTTAAGTAAGTTAGTGATTTGATTTGATTTAATTTAATACTGATTGGTAGCCAAAAGTGGGGAATGTCTCCATGACAACAGCGACCACTTCATCGCACACAGTCCTCATGCAGTTTTCCCTTTTTGTTGCTAAAGTGAGTTTAGATCAGTAAACTCTATTATATCCCTGGTGATGTTCATCACGCACTATCATTTTCCGCATACAGTCTTTGGTCCTGTTATTGATCCTTTCAATTGTGTAAATAATTCAACAACATCAAGTATTCATTGTGTATGATGTCGTATTTGTCAGATCAATTGAATCAGCCAATTAACTCCAAACAATTGCCTCTTCTTTTCCATTTTAGTAATGCTGCATTCATGCCATATGGCTCACTCACATCAGGTATTTACTTGGTGTTGTCAGAAATGAGGAAGTCAGAGAAATCCTGGTACATTCCCAACTTCCGACGTAATATTTACCTGATGTGAGCGGTATTTTCAAGAAGGAAGGTCATATTTACCATCATTCCATGAACGTGAATGCAGCATTTTTTCAAAAGCGGCAAGTTTTACGATTTTATTTTGATGGCAAATTCGCCGTCTGATCTTGTTCTTTTTAATTGTGGAAGCTTGACGCAACTGAAGGAAGTTCAGTCAGAACTGCGTCAAGCCTCTAGATACAGCCAGAATAAAACTGGAAGTAAGACGATTTTGCCTTTAAAAAGGCACAAGCGTTGCTTTTGTTTTGAAGGCTGTTCATTTCAAAATCTTGCCATATTATTATTAGTGGGATTGCTGTGAAACAGCAAACCCACTATTGTAATCTCTCCGGCTTATTATTATTCTTCCGTGTGCGATTTGCATTGATTCCTATGGGTTTTTTTGCTCACCTGTACCGCGAAAACCGTGTGTGTCACATACGTGGTTCAGGTATCGAAATGTTCCAAAAATGTTCCAAACGGGGTGTGGAAATTAGTAACGGTGGCAGAAATTTGCACGATTCACGAGTTATCGCAGATAAACACGAGTTTTAAAAATGCGGTTGAAGTGTATCTCCTCACGCAATTTTCAAGCTACATGTACGTGTCATATGTCCGGAATTATTGGGGGGGTTGGGCTATGTCTTTTCTAAGAGATACGAATAGTACTTTAGGAATTATGAAGTACTTTGTAATCCCCATAGACTTCCATGTATTTGTACTCTCATAGACTTCCATGTATTTTGAACTCTCCATAGACTTCAATGTATTTTGTAGTCTCATAGACTTCAATGTATTTTTAATGCAAAGGAGACACGTCACCAGAGGTTTTCTCCTTCTTCCAAAAACTCGGACCGTTTCGGACTCAGACTGGTGCACGTGACAGGTAAATTCTTTGTATCAATTGGTGGTGAAGTGTAGGCTCATACAAATTTGTAGCAAAATGCCACTAATGGTTCTTTGATTGGAAAAGAAATGTCCACTATATCAAGAAAAACATGCATATTTGCTATTACTCAAATCTACAGCTACAGAACACCCCGGGAGCTGGTAGGGGTCCAATGTCTTGCTCAAGGACACTTCAGCGGGGCGGATGCTTGCTTGTTGAAACACTCCCTGGACTGGACTACATATGATATGCAAAGTGTAAAATGGGGGTGTGAGAAGAATAGGTAGGTGAACAAAGTGCAGACGGTGATAAAGCCTTAAAACTAAGATACTGGCTAAATGAGCATGCCCCCTGGTTTACTTTTAGAGCACTGGTTCATTTGGATCAGTTGTTGGCAAAATGAGGACTAGTTTATTTCACTAGAAATCATTCCCAGTAAGAGAAAGCATAAGAATGACTACTTTAATCATAGGTTTTACCCACTGCTACCTACTTGTCAGCAATGAAACCAGACATTCTCAAAATAAACTCACTCACTCCAGTAATAGGGTCCCTACTTTTACGTTGAAGGCAAATTGATTGGCTTCCGGTAAAATTGGCTCGACGCTACTCTGCAACTGGCCAGAATAAAACAATTTCCGGTCACAGTTTTCAAAATTAAAAAAAATGACGACCATGCACATTGTCCTTTCCCACATATTAATATCCAAAGCGACCTACACAAGACGCTTCCTACAAGCCCGCAGGTTGACACGTGCATCGCTGTTAAGTGGCCGAGTGGATAAAAAGGATATCCTAACTATGGTTCGTCTTTACCCCGCTATGCCTTTCCCCGGTCAATGGTAGTAGAAAGTATAAGAAATTGATTAAATCATGCAAAGTATTACGGGGAGTATACATGCAGAGATACATGAAGGCATGACATGGCCTGGCAATGGGTAACTTATGTGAATTATACACTGCAAATTAACAATAAATTAACAACAGCAAATGATGGTGCCAAGCACAGTAAAGGAAAAGGGAAAATGTTTAATGCAATAAATAAATGGATTTACAGCCATATAATCAAGAAAATAGAACAAGTCAAATAAACCAGTGAAAATAGAGATTGTTACACCACAGGTCAAATCAAGAATCAAATAGCAGCTACACACACATGGACACCAACAAACAAAAACAAGAAACTCATATGTCCAATGACAGAGAAATAGAAAATATACTTTCCAATCCACTCCATCCATTAACCCGCTATGTATGTACTACTATGTTCTACTACAGGCTGATTTTTGCTAATATTTGGTTCCACATCTGTTCCTGTTTGATTCTCGAGTAGGATACAGCACAAAACTTCTCATACTGGATGCTTTGTAGTAATAAAAGCACTAACCCTTAACATGGAATCTATATGTTTGTTTTGGGGGGAATTGGGACTGACATTTATCTAGCAGTGTTATCAGTTCTCTTGCTCCAGTGGTCCACTATTAATGTCTGAAAATATAGGATAGCATCATTTACAAAATAACCTCAAGTAATCACTAATGTATTCTACATCATGATGGACAATCCAAGCCAAAGAAGAACAAAAGAAAGAAACGATGATGCCTTAGAGTGAGTGGGTGCAAGATCTTAAGTTTCTCTTAAACTTAAAGGTCCCATATTATGGAAAACGGTTTATTCCTGGCGCTTATACATGTTCCACAGGAAATTACTTCCCTAAGCAGCTGAGAAAATTTGAAATCTGGAAGTCAACCGGTTTTTCTGTATTTTCCTTTTTCCTAAAACGGTGCCAAAGGTAGGAGAAAAACGGCCCGTTTCAGAAAATGGTTCCTTTGGACGTCATAAGGTGCAAATCCAGCCCCTCTCAGAGCATGCCCACGCCCAGTTGAACAGTGCAGAGCTCGTAGTGAGGAGGTTCGAAGCCGGGGTGCAGGAGGGCAGGGTCAAAGTCATCTCTGTGGACAGGCAGAGGGAAGTAGAGCACACGCACAAATGTGCATGTAAAGCGCAACACAAATCCAATATTTGTCAAAATGATTTTTAACCCAAAACTAGATTGTTTCAAGATGATACAATTGGCTATGTCAAGAAAGAGAAGAGAATAAGTATATATCCTAATCCTCTGACTTAGTACTATAATTGTGAGTCACAAAAAGAACAAAGTATCCACTCTGAAGTATTCACACTAGTTTTGTGCAGTGTTAGGTAGACACACTTTAATACAGGTGAACACACATTTTACCTCAGTAAAATATTACATATATGCTCCCTTGTTTTTAATACGTGATGTTTGTAACATGAGTCTTTGTTCGACATATTTCCACAAAAAAAAGTGTTTTAGGTCAAATTCACTATCAATGGTTTGAGTTTAAAATATTGCACCTGTGGATGATGTATTTCTTGCGAGGCTGTTTGATCTGGATGATGACAGAGATGATGAGCAGGATGACAACCAGGCCACAGGTTACTCCAATGATTGTGAGGTTAGTATGATCCAGGGTGTCCAAGATGCTGGCTTTCCTCTTCTCTGGTTAGGGGGGAAACATGGAAATAATTCACATTTTGTTCTGAAAATGAGACCTCCACGAGCATATTACATATATAAAAAATAATTTAAAGGATTGCCATGTAGTAACAATGGAAAGTTATTGAAATTTTTAGCTGACAAAACAGCTAACCTGCTGTAATATCGATCATTTCTATTTCAGAAATATTTAGATTTTATTTCCCTGAGGGGATGTTAACTCTTCATTTCAAGTGTATAACACATCAATAGGCAGCACTGGCCTGGACTCCAGCGGTCCTATTTTTACCACATCCAGGGATCATTTAAAGATGGATGCACAGTGGCAAGTTTCTAAAACCTCTCACTGTAAACATATCACACTGTTCCATGAAACATTGCCCTCATACGTATTCAGGACAACACACATGAACTTATTTGAACTTTCATTTCCTGTTTATTTTTGCTCGTTAGATAATGTTAATTATCTACAAGCTAAATTGAATACTTTTTAATTCTACATAGGGTTGGATTTCTGACCAATTTATCAACAACCAAAAAAATTCTAAATGGGCAGAAAAGAAAAAGCACATCAGGAAATGAAATGTTTAGGGACCTGTTGTCTTAACTGTGTTTAAAGCACACAATGAAAAGAAACACATTTGGCATATTGCATTAACCTTGCCCCATGCGAGTGGTACAAACCTAACGCGACCAATCAGATGTGCAAGTAATGTAATACAACATAAGAGAAATGAATTGCATTTGCCTCATTTTGCTGGCTTTCCACCTCAGCTTCAACTAACAACACTAAATGGAAAGTGTCACTATCTAAGTTTATAGCTGCATCAAAGTGAAACTTGATTTAAAACAGACCTGCATTAAGATGGTGTAAAATTAAGACCTCTACTGTACGTACTGTATTCAAGCTTAGTACATTTTAAGGCTTTAAATATTATCTTATGGTGGCAGGTGATTGCATTGATTGGGTGGTGGATGCTGGAATTCACGGACCACTATCAGTTTCACCAGATGTCAACAAAACTAAAAATCAATTGTTGATTACCGGCCACATTAGTGAGTAGTATTAATAAAACTTACCAGCCAGAGCCAAGTTTTGCAAATATATGTCTGGTGGCAATTTCTCACCACGTTTTGTACATCAGGGTACCTTTGTAGTGGTTTTCATCCCAAGGGTAAACACAGTTCTGGATGCGAACGAACAGCAAAAGTGATCTCGATGTGGTACGCAGTTGAGCGAACACAAACCGATTGACCATTTTAAAATGAAACATAAATTGGACCAATCAGTGGCCCAGTTAGTGATCTATTTAATGATCTATTTAGCGATCCTGGTCTGTCCTGCTGCGGTGCCTTCAATAGCTGTACACTATCAAATGTCGGTTTACAGAACTTCTATTCCATTAATCAATTAATGGAAATAAAAGTTATATTATTGTAAAAATCGAACTCCCTAAATCTTCGCACCTTAGCTGCATGTTATCATGTAATCCCTCAATACTCAGAAAGAAATATGTTACAGAATCTGTACTTGTCCATGAATACGATGAATATGCCATTAACGTGTTGAACTTTTTCTATCCGTCCGCTCTTGACTTCGTACACAGGGCACACCTTGCTCTGACTGAACTGAACTTAACTGATCCACTCACGTTCATGGAAGGTGGTGAAGAGGATCTTGAATCTGCTCTTCCTGCTCCCCTCGTCGGCCCACAGCCTCACCACGCCCACAGAGGATACCAGCATGACGTCATTGGCCACCGTGGAGCAGAACTTATTCTTAAACCGAACCCGTCGTAGATGGCCACAAAGTTACGTGTCACAGGGTGACAGTGTGTTTGTGTGTGTGTGTATGAGTGGATCCGCCCCCACCTCACTTACCTGTGTGAATGTGACAATACAATCCCCTCCCCCGCACCTACCTGGGCAAGTTGATTAATGCCAATGACTTACACCTGGGGGATTGGCTCACAGGGGTGGTTTCCTCCTGGGCACAGCTCCTTCATATACAGGTGGAGAGCAGAGAGACGACAGGGAATGGCATGAGCAGAAAGTGACGGAGGTCTGCACAGAGAGAGACAGCCGAAGTCCAAGTGGCAGTGTTGGGACTGAGCCTGGGACAACACGACGATGACTAGAATTGAAGTCTGCCTGAACCTGAGTGGAGGCAGAGACGAGAGAGGACACGCTGTGGGGAATGTGGAGGAGTGAAGTTCGCTTCACCTTCCTCCCAGTTAAGTAGTCCATCTCTCTCTATCCTGTGTTTTTATACATCCCTGCCTATCGCACTAGTCCAAGAATTAGTCACTTGGGTCCTTAGCTTATAATTGGTTTGTTTTTGAAATATATTTTGGCGTGCTGCGGCCATCTGATTTTCCTTTGTTGTGTGGAGTTGCCGTGTTTTATATATTTTTCCTATGGACCCAATGCGAATAGACTAAACAGACTAGTGGTGAAGATTCCCAGTAACTACCGGTTTCATCTGTAGGCACCCTATTGCCTGCTGGGATTTGGAGGAGAAGCTGCCAGCGGACCAGGACTTCAGACTCCTATGTGCGCTTGGACCAGGCCCTACATTACTGAAGACCACATACTCATCCATGCACTCACTCAACATGGTATTGGATTTTTTTCATTGAAATCATTGTAATTACTCTATTAGTTGTATGAAAATCTCTTTATGGATAGTATTCACTATTTTGAACACATCATTAATGATGTTTTGCAGCACATCTATCATCCCATTCATTTGGTATAGTGGCAAGAAAGTCACCCACCACCACACCCCACCCACTTTGTACATTTTTGCCTCAATTCTATTCAAGTGAAATGTTATTTTTCTTAATTTATCAGAGTACATAGATCACTCCATTATTATTGGACTTAATGTGATCTTGGTGTGAGGATGCTGTCTTGTTGGATTGTCCAATCAAAACAACAGTGCTTCGTGGATTACGACATCATTGTCAGGATGAGGTTTGATCTGGACCCAAACGCAGACCACAACAGGAAGTACGAAAAGATTTATTACAGAGAAGCCAGCGATGGGGAGGTGGGGGGTGTAGTGGCTAGGCTGGACGGAACCGAGGTAGCCGACGAGGCAGGAGCGGGGGAAGCAGACTGGAGCGGGAGTAGGCAGGTGAGGCAGGGACAGGGGAGACCGGAGGGTGGACGAGGAGCCGGGGAAGCAGACTGGAGCAGGCAGGTGAGGAGACAAGAGGAAGGAGGCACACAGGGGAACACTAGAGACAAGAACAAAACAGTTAGACAAACCCGAAGGCATATTACTTAGCGTTTCGATCAAGAGAGGCCGAGAAAGTGTTTACCGCTGGAGAACAATCTGGCGAAGAGTGGTTGAAGAGCTGGGGTTTAAATACTGCAGGGCTGATGGGTTGATAGGAGACAGGTGTGGAGGAGAGGTAGGGCCGGGAGAGGAAGCCACACCCATGACATACACACACACACAACCACACGGAGACAGACATAGAGACCGACAGGGGAGGTAAGAACACGGGGGAACCCCGGGGGCGGGGCTGGGGCCATGACAATCATAAGGCTCTGGAACTTGTGTTGAGCATCATAATACGTGCTAGATGTGGATTTTGGTCATTGCACTACTGCGACTGGACGAAGAATGACGTGATTTAGGTAAGTCAGTTGTTTTCCTCTTTAATGTTTAAGTGTTTCAGGTCCAGTGATGCTGGAACTTACAACCAGAGGTGGAAAGGAGTGAAAGATCTGTTTAGTCAGGTACCACTTTAATTTGACTTGAGCAGGTTTCTAGACAAGTATATTCTCTCTTCAAACTCCTACTTGAGGAAAGGTCAGAAAAATGATTTGACTCAATTAAAAGTAGCCGTCTTCTGTAATGTACTGTGTTCACACTAACATGACCTTCATGTAGACCTTCATGTGTTACATCATCTCCAGTGTTTCAGCTATTTCTACTCTGCACGGTAAATATTGGGAAAGTATCTAAGTTAATATGTGTAGCAGTAATAGTGCAGAATACATTTACCAACTTGATGTTAAACATTGACACCAGATAGGAATACGTTCAATGTTGAATGACAAGTTAACATTGAGAGGTTAACTGTTGTGTTAATTGGATATTTAAAGGGATTGAAGTAACTATTTTCTCTCCATGTCTCCATTTTCCTTTCAGTTTTCCTCCATAGCAAACATGGCAAGCTGTCCACCCAGGAAGTCCAGTAACTTTAAGATACTGGAATACCTTGGACAGGGGGGCTTTGGTATTGTAGCCAAATGTGAGAAACTGGACACCGGGGAGATTGTGGCCATAAAGATACCAAACACTAGAGAAGCTAACCATCAGGCCAAAAAGGAGGTGGGTGACTTTACTGTCATGCAAAAGATTGTTACATCTGTTCTGTTGGTCAGATTTAGTCTGTGTATCACATAAACTACCTGTTGATAACATCACCATGTCAAACTTGTCATGTATCCCTAGTTGTCCATGTTGAACCGTCTCAGATGTCTGGATGCGGATGAGACCAATATCGTGAAGTTCTATCAGGACGTCAAGATGAACGGTCAAACCTGTCTGGTGTTTGAGATGTTGGACATCTCCTTATATGAGTACATGGAGCAGAGGGAGTTCAAACCTCTGCCACTAAACATCATGAGGTCCATCATCCAACAGGTACAGACGCCATCAGACAGGAAGTAAATTCAAAGTTGCAGAACGTTCCACTGTAGTTCATGCTCTATATTCTATGACCGACTTTGTCCTTGCAGGTGGCCACAGCATTCAAGGCCCTGAAGAGCCCTGATCCACACAGATCTGAAGATGGACAACATCATGGTGGTGGATCGTCTGAGAGAGCCCTTGAGGGTAAAGCTGATCGACTTTGGCGTGGCCCTTCTGAGAACTGAAGCTAAGCAAGGCTCTAGACTTCAGCCCCTTGAATACAGGTGAGATCTACTGGAGAGGGTTTGCAGTTTCTCACTTCTACTGTAAATACATAGCAGGGTGTGTGTTTCCTGTCCATACCGGTGAGGACAAATGTTGAATTCAGGGCTACATAAGTCTCAGCTGTTGTGACATTCTCCTACTGATGCCTCCTTTTTTCATTTTTACCATGTTTCCCCATGTTTTATTATTATTATTATTATTATTATTATTATTATTATTATTATTATTATTATTATTATTATTATTATTATTATTATTATTATTATTATTATTATTCCGCAAAGCACGACAATGTTTCTGATTTGGTGTGCTGCTGTTCTTCCACACTCAGGTCTCCAGAAATCCTTTTGGGGCGCCCGCTTTCTGAGGCCGTGGACATGTGGTCGCTGGGCTGCGTGTTGTTGGAATTATTCACCTGGATAACACTCTTCCTTGGGTGGAGTGAACATGACGTGGTCAGTACCTTACTATAACTTGACTCTGCTCCCTTTCTACACTAACCCTTAATTATTGATAGCATTAGCTACTCTAAGACCAGCAGATGATGATCACAGCAGACAAGTAATAAAACCATATGGAATCCTGATAGTCTAGACTGATGTGATCCTGTGTTTTGCCTCCAGATGCGATCCATCATCGACCTCCTGGGTCAGCCAGCGGACCACCTCCTGAATGCTGGGAGTAAAACAAAGGAGTTATTCGTCTTCAGGAGGGCTGGAGGCTGGAGGCTCATGGTACCACAACACCGCTTTATTGACCAAATATAATTTTCTCTTGAACATTTTCTTGAGAATATTTGTCAGTATCAATCGGTAATTCATCTAAAGTGATAAGACATTTCAAATACACATTACCTTCTTTTAGACACCAGAGGAGGATAACAACTTGTCCACAGACTACAGGTGCTACTCATTCAGATCTCTGGATGAGATGACAGAGGTAGGTAGTCCAGTAGGTGGTAGCTGCTGAAGAATGGAATTTGTTGAATTCATGACTTCCATCAACCTTTTTGTGAGTCAGGAAGATGATTCCACTGATTTCCCGTTGGACTTTTCTCATCATTTGGTAATTTAGTTCAACCTGAAGGAAGAGGACAGGGCTGAGCTCGCTGATAGGAGGCAGTTTGTTGACCTCCTGAAACGACTGCTCCAGATGGATGCCAGTGAGAGGATCAAACCAAGTGAAATCCTCGAACATCCATTCGTCGCAATGAGCGACATCGCCAGCAGCTCCCACCACAGCTCTCAGTAAGTGTGTGTGTGTTTGGATGTGTGGCATGAGTCCTTATATTGCTGCTTTGCACATCGGTTATCAGACAAGGGTAGGCGCTGTAGGTGAATGATGATCTTTTGGAAGGTACCTGAATGTACCTGTACAACAAATTTGAGCTAGCAGTATATGTTAACTGCACGTGTCCTCATTCAGCAGCGCTAGGGGAACTTTCATCTTGGTTCAGCCAATCCATGACATGTCCTCCAACAAGAGAGTGTCTAGCCCCCAGGCTGTTCTGGACCCCAGCTCCCAGTCCATCTATGAACTGGCACAGCCGGCTGTGACACCTGAGGAGACTCTATCGCTGAACACCTCAGAGGTAGGAATCACTGCTTGCTCAGTGTCAATTATATATTAGCAATAATATACAGTTGAAAATTTACTCACCAGGAATGAATGTGATTATTGTTAATAGTACTAATCGTCTCCTCACAGGATGAAGCTCCAGCAGCAAGCCCCTCTGTAGACTCTGCTGTTTGGTCCATCCCTTCGGTTCCAGTGGGCAGCCCCGCTGTGGACTCTGCTGTTGTGGCCACCCCTTCAGTTCCCCTGAGCAGCTCTGTTGCTGACCCTGCCATTGCTGTGAACCAGGCTGTCATAGAAAACAACAACCTGGTTGACACAATCGCTGCTCACACCCCATCTGGTAAGACCTTCACCTCCACTTGTGTCTGAATTATCAAGTCCTTCCACACTGTAGTTGATTACATCAAGGTCACTTGAGGCATTGACTGTCCTCTTTTGGTTTTTAGAGGTCAGCAAGCAGAACACCTGAGAACTACGCTCAGAAAATATTCACCTATTCATTCACTCATCTACAACAAATCTGAGCTAGCAGTATATGTTAACTGCATGTGTCCTCATTCACCAGCGCTAGGGGAACTTCCACTGAAGCACAGCCAGGTGCCATCTTGGTTCACCCTAACTCAGACATGGCCCCCAATCTGAGTGATGAGGAACCTGAACAGGACAGGAACTGCCCTGAAATTAGGTAAGATTATTTCCTCCGGAGCTCCACTCCCCCCTCAGATGAGGGTGGAAGAGGAGGAAAATGGTCCAGTTAGGCCATAATTCAAGTTTTCAAACAAACAATGGTGTGTGTGTGTGGCTGGCTGGCTGGCTGGCTGGCTGGCTGGCTGGCTGGCTGCAAAATCTAGAGTAGGTGATAAACCATGGAGCCAAACTTTGCACAATCATGGTAGTCAGAGGCTCACTCTTGCCCTTGTTCTTTCTCTCACCCTCTCTCTATTTGAGGCCCCAACAGATCCTAAATAGGGCCTGACTGATGTTAGATTTTTGGCTCCTGATACCATATTTGATATCTTAAGGTATTACGATGTTCATATTAATGTGCTGATGTGCTGAATGCGAAGAAAACTCAAAGGAGGAAGAGGAGAGGGTGGAAGAAGGACAAAGGGTAGAGGAGGAGGAGTAGAAGGGGGAACAGGAGGAGATTGAGGGGGAAAAGGAGGGGAGAGGAAGAGGACACAGAGGAAAAGGAGAAGAGAGGAGGAAGAGAGGGAGAAGAGGAGGAGGTGGCGAGGGAGGAAATCATACCATCACCACCCATACCCAGACTACCTCACCACCTGTACTACCACCAATACTTTCAGAACCACCCTGCCATCATCATCATGAAAATGTATCAAAATGAATCCATTCACTTGTCAGTCTAAAGTCAGTTTAGTTACTGACCACTTTTTGACTTTACTTAACTTTACTTACTTAAGTCCGCAAACCAACCAAAGCCAATTATTCAACATACATGTATTGACTAGAACACATTTATATGAATTATAAAATACAATCTATGAAATGTGTTCATATAAAAAAAAAAAAAAAGTTTATATTTATTTATTATTATTATTATTATTATCCAATCAAGTGGGGCACCGCCCCTAGCATCCCTATGGACGAGCCGCCACTGAGTCTACAGCCTGGTGTTCCTTCCAGCTGATGCCATCGAGATACTCACTCAAAATATCAGAAAGTGTAGCCTCCTCTCTGAGGCTACATCCACACTAATACGTTTTCGTTTTAAAATGGCGTTTAGAAACTAAAACGATCTCGGCCCACACAAGCGCTATAGCACCGTTTCAGAAATGATCTCCGTCCATAAAAACATATATATCAAGTTCCCATTCACCATTCACCTACACTGGGCATGCGCGCTGCTCTGCTTGGTTGCAGAAAATGCCGTTATGAAGAACAGCAATGGCAAAAAGTGAGAACACAGATATCTTTGTTTGGACGGACGACGAGGAGGAACTGTTACTGAAAGTAGCAAACAAGTATAAGGCGGTAAACGCGGCGGAGAGTATAGATTGGGAGTCGTCGCAAAGCAAATACAGCGACATATTACCGCGGTACAAGGAGCACTATCCATATGTCTGACTGATAAGACCCAATCAGAAAGCGGACGTGGCTCTCCCACAGCAGCCAGCTAGGGCAGAAGCAACAGGTGAGATTGACAGCAAACAGAGATGTAGCAGCAGGGCAGAGCAAGCTTCATTTCTATTCTTCTGTTCCTGTATATATTTTGTTATGTGTTTGACACAACGTGAAGCAATTGAGCTGTATATATTATTTGTCACAAAGTACTTGGCAATTCAATATTTACAGTGGAGCACCTTATATAGCCTATAGTATTATTTAATAATTAATTTAAGAAAGTGTGGGTGCCCCCCAACCAGTCAGCGACCACCACAAATAATCAAATTCTGTGGGAAACACTGTGTACACTATGTGTTGTTGAAGTTATCTTGTTCATTGTGAAATGTCTTAAATAAATAATTAATAAACAATAATTATTATGAGGTGAATCATTTTTTCCCGCTGCACCGCTACACCGGATCTTAGCGTTTCCCCACCTGCCAAATCTCAATACCCAGTGGTCACTAAGGTGTACCAGCTGGTGGATAGGGTGTCCTAGGTGGTTGCTAGGCTGTTGCTAGGGTGTCCTAGGCCATTGCTAGAGTGTTGCTAGGGTATCCTGTGCTGTTGCTAGGGTGTCCTGGGCCATTGCTAGGGTGTTGCTAGGGTGTCCTGGGCCGTTGCTAGGGTGTTGCAAGGGTGTCCTGGGCTATTGCTAGGGTGTCCTGGGTTGTTGCAAGGGTGTCCTGGGCCATTGCTAGGGTGTCCTAGGCTGTTGCTAGGGTGTCCTGTGCCATTGCTAGGGTGTTGCTAGGGTATCCTAGGCCTTTGTTAGTGTGTTGCTAGGGTGTCCTGGGCCGTTGCTAGGGTGTTGCTAGGGTGTCCTGGGCTGTTGCTAGGGTGTCTTAGGCCGTTGCTAGGGTGTCCTGGGCCATTGCTAGGGTATAAATTACAAATACATTGACATCTATGTGATTGCTAAGGTGTACTATCTGGACCTAAAATGGCCACCTGGATCAAAAATGGCGGCATTTGTAGTAGTACTAGCAGTAGTACTTGAAAGTTGAATGATGTTGAATACAGTTGCATTACAAATACATTGATGTCTATGTGATTGCTAAGGTGGTCTAGCTACATCTAAAATGGTGGTCTGGATCCAAAATGGCTGCCAAGATCCAAAATGGCAGCATTGTAGTAGTACTAGTAGTCGTAGTAAATGAAGTTGAATGCAGTTGCATTACAAATACATTGATGTCTATGGGAGTTCAAAATACATGGAGGTCTATGGGTCTGGGTCCAAAATGGCTGCCAAGATCCAAAATGGCGGCATTGTAGTAGTACTAGTAGTAGAATGTTGAATGAAGTTGAATGCAGTTGCATTACAAATACATTGAAGTCTATGGGAGTTCAAAATACATGGAGGTGGGTCTGGACCAGTCTTTATTATTCAATGAGCAGTAATGAATTGTAACATTATGACATCATAATGGGTCTATAGAACACTCTCTTACATCATGCTGTGACAGATCAAGAGGTTTGTCAGTTCGTGGTTGGTATTAGAGAGAGAAAGACTGTGTTTGATATTGAAAAGCGACACTGGATTTTTGATTTGGTTGGTGATTTTTTGAAAGGAGATGAAGGAAGACAAGATTCAGGTAAGCTAATTCCTCTTATATGTGGCAAAGATTTGGCGATAATGTTGGATAGAGTGCTGAAATATTCCCTAGTTACAACTGGCAGACTACTGATACTACTTCACATTTTACTTTCTAATGTAGTTCATATAGATAGAGGGGTATATAGTGGTGTATCAGAATGATGTACATTTAACAAACGTTTTTATTTGACTTGCCAACACATCATTTATATGTTTACATTCTATCAATTTGAATTTCCACTTATTTCCAATTTCCACTTGACAAGACACAAGCTCTAACGTCAGACACGACTAGAATTTTCACTCCCACTTCAACTTCCACTTCCAATATCTGACTGTAGGCCTTTTAACCAAGGACTACAGTTAATCTGGAGGAACACTGCTTAACGAACAGACCAATAACCTGACAGTGGTATATTAAATGTGAATGTAAACTGGAAGAGTAGTAACACTTATAGAAAAGTTTGGAACTGAAGAAAAGTTTGATACTAACATGATTATTGTCTCTTTTTAATGCATCTAAAAGGTTTCAGTCATATTCATTGACCAAGTGTTGACAAGTTGTGGGGTTTTAGGTTTCACATAAAATGGTTGGCAACCATATGTTATTTATCAATAGGTAGAGACCAAGTAAGTCAATTCAGAGATGCTGGTGAGGTTTTCTAGTGCAATATTTGATCAGGTTTGGCATGAAATAGACGTTTTGAGAGTCAGTGACAATGTATATTTATAGTTGAATTAGGTGTATAGTTTATTTACTAACATTTATCAACACTATTATCAAAACCCCTATTTTAACATGACCAAAGAATGACAAGTTAACATCAAGGGGTTATCTGTGTTAAATGGATTGGAGCCTATTTAGGGTTGAAAGTAACAGACTCTTTTCTCTCTGTTCCCTCCGTTCCCCCACATCTCTTCAGGATCTCGTCTATCATCCTGAGATGACATCCACTTTCCAAGAACAGGGGCAGACCCCACAGCCCCTCAACCCAGCAGCCAGCAGCCCCAACAACTATGCCATGCTGGCCATCCTGGGACAGGGGTGTTTTGGAAAAGCCATAAAGTGTCTCAAATTAGACACAAACGAGACTGTGGCTGTGAAGGTCATGAAAAAAAAGATGGCCAATGAGGCAAAACACGAGGTGGGCCATTTAAATGAAAGTTGATAATGTTATATGCAAACTAAATATTGATAATATAACCATCTCCAACCATCTCTGTACCCTCAGGTGTCCATGCTCAAACACCTGAGCCATTTGGACCCAGACAAGTGTAACATTGTGAAGTGGCACAACAGCTTCATGATGGGAAGCAGCACTTGTCTGGTGTTTGAATTGTTGGACATCAGCCTGTGGGATTATCTGAAGCAGACGGACTTCAGCCCTCTGCCTCTGAAGGATGTAAGACACATCCTTCAACAGGTACAGACCATGTGGTTTTCACAACTATACTACAGACCAATTGAAACAATGGAAGGAATATGCCTGAATATGCCTGATGGAATATGCCAATGGAATATGCCTGATGCCAAATTCAATACAAACCTGTCAATGTTGGTCAACTATGGTATAAACTCTATATTCCCACACTCTACTTGCAGCTGGCCACAGCGTTCCATACCCTGAAGGCTGTTGGAGTGGTCCACACTGACCTGAAGTCTGATAACATCATGCTTGTGGATCACATCCGACAACCCTTCAGGGTAAAGCTCATAGACTTCGGTTTAGCCATCCCCAGGTCGAGAGCTCAGGTGGGCTCCACAGTTCAGCCCATTGCCTACAGGTGAGTTCTGTACAGCCCTGGATTGCTACCCCACTACGTCTGTTTGCATTTTCATACTTGTCAGTCGGTGCGACATCTTGACACAGATGTTGTTGCTGCCATGCCCCATGTTGTATTCTTAGTCCTAATATTTCCCACGTGGTTTGCTGTTCTTCTCCCCTCAGGGCTCCAGAAATCATCTTGGGCCTCCCATTTTGTGAGGCTATAGATATGTGGTCCCTGGGCTGCACTATGGCGCAACTGTTTCTGGGCTATTCACTCTGCTATGTCAAGTGTGAATACGAAACGGTCAGTCACCTGCTACCCGTGGTCTCTCTGCTTCTTTTTTACACTATTCCAAATAGATCTAGTCCCGCTACTTCCAAATATATACTCTTCCTCAAAGAGTATGACAGCAAATCTCCAAAACCTCTTGGGGTCTTGATGTATATTCTAGACTAATGTGGTCATGTGTCGTCTTTCCAGTTGCGATTCATCATCCACACCCAGGGTGAACCAGGGGATGAGCTTCTCAACGCTGGTCTGAAAACTGAGCGCTATTTCGTCAGAAATAGCGCAGGCCACAAACTCTGGAGGCTCAAGGTACCTCAACTCCCCTGCTGACCAAACAACATCTTGTTTGCCTGTGGATTTATAGAAATATAAAACAGTAAATGGGTGAATGTGACCAAGAGGTGTCTCGGGTATGTTCTATGTCATTTTAGACACCAGAGGAGTACACGGCAGATACAGGTGTCCAGTCCAGAGAAAACGGAGAGTACAACTTAAATTCTCTGGATGACCTGAAAGCGGTAGGTGGTCTGTTGTAAAAGTCCAGACTAAATTGATTAAATTCACCTTTGTTCTTCTCCATAATCAAGTTGTTAGTCTGGTTTCCTGATGGACATTGCTTGTTATTTCCAAATGTAGTTCCCCCTGAATGTGACGAACCGGGCAGAGATTGACGACAGGCTCAGGTTTGTAGACCTGATGAAGCGACTGCTTCAAGTGGATGCTGGCATGCGGATTACTCCTGGAGAAGTCCTCGCCCATCCTTTTATCACCAAGAGCCACCTCAGTGACAGCAAGGACTGCTCCCAGTAAGTGCGTGTGCGTGTGTGGATAGACGCTTGATGGCTGGATGGATGATTGATTGAACAATTGATTGATTGATTGGCTGAAATAATTAATCATTAATGAATTGATTCATTCATTCCATCATTAATTGATTGTATTAATTGATTGATAGATTTGTTAAAATTTTTAATTGATAGATAGATAGCTTGATTAATTGCTTCATTACATTATCCAGGGAGAAGGCCTCATTCTTGTTCACCTATACACTGGACAACTTTAGAGCGCCGTCCAGTCCCCTGTTTGACGGTAGTGATACGTCCACTGCCCGGTCTGACGGTAGTGATACGTCCACTGCCCAGTCTGACGGTAGCGATGCGTCCACTGCCGGGTCTGACGGTAGTGATACGTCCACTGCCCAGTCTGACGGTAGTGATGCGTCCACTGCCGGGTCTGACGGTAGTGATACATCCACTGCCCAGTCTGACGGTAGTGATACATCCACTGCCCAGTCTGACGGTAGCGATGCGTCCACTGCCCAGTCTGACGGTAGCGATGCGTCCACTGCCCAGTCTGACGGTAGCGATGCGTCCACTGCCGGGTCTGACGGTAGCGATGCGTCCACTGCCCGGTCTGACGGTAGTGATGCGTCCACTGCCCGGTCTGACGGTAGTGATACGTCCACTGCCGGGTCTGACGGTAGTGATACGTCCACTGCCGGGTCTGACGGTAGTGATACGTCCACTGCCCAGTCTGACGGTAGTGATACGTCCACTGCCCGGACTGACGGTAGTGATACTTCCACTGCCTGGACTGACGGTAGTGATACTTCCACTGCCCGGTCTGACGGTAGTGCTCCGTCCACTGCCCGGTCCACTGCCTGGTCTGACGGTAGTGTTACGTCCACTGCCAGATATGACATTGGAGCTACGTCCATTGATGACAGATCCTTGTCCACCACTGTCCCAGCAGCTCAAAAAAAGGAGAAAAGTAAGAAACAAAGCCAAACTTTATCTGTACAAGTGTATTATTTCTGCTTCATATCATAATTGTTCTTACTATTGAGTGAGCGTGATCATTTTATGTCATTTTCAGAGGTCAACCCAATGAAAAGGTTGCAGGAATTTTTCTCCAAACTGATGAAGGGTCTATGTTGCTGTTGTGCTGTTGAGGAATGAAGATCCAACAGAATCGCCTCTTGTTGCAGCAAAGCAGCTAAACATCATCAGCATCATCATCCAGATTTGGGGTCATAATATAGGGTATAATACAAAATCTAGAGTAGGTGATAAGCCATGGAGACAAACTTTGCACAATCAATCAATCAAACAATCATGGTAGTCAGAGGCTCACTCTTGCCCTTGTTCTTTCTCTCACCCTCTCTCTATTTGAGGCCCCAACAGATCCTAAATAGGGCCTGACTGATGTTAGATTTCTGACGTGTGTGCGTGCGTGTGTGCGTGTGTGCGTGTGTTTAACCCCCAGGCTGTTCTGGACTCCAGCTCCCAGGAGTCCCTGAGATAAAAACACCTGGCTGTGATAACTGAGGGGACTCCATCACTGGACACCACAGAGGTAGGAATCTCTAAATGAAAAGTGAAAAATTGACTCAACCAGGAATGAATGCGATTCTTGTTAATAGTACTAATGGTCTCCTCACAGGTTGGAGCAAGCCTCACTGTGGCCACCCCTTCGGTTCCCCTGAGCAGCCCTGTAGGTCCTCCCTTGAACAATGACCTGGTCCACTCCACATCTGGTAGGATATTCACCTCCACTTGTGTCTGAATTGTCAAGTCCTGCCACACTGTAGTTAATTCCAACTACATTGTTTATTGTCCTCTTTCGATTTTTAGAGGTCAGCAAGCCCTGGAAGAAGCAGAAGAAGGTGGATGAGGACATTCTGCTGCTGTGCGACCAAAGCCAAAGATGTGGAGTGAAGTTCTCTATGAAGGTTTTATAGCCAAACACCTGAGAAAAAAGTATTCACCCACGTGTGATCGAAGACAGAAAACATTTACAGATGTAAAAGTAAACATCTGAATGAATGTGGTAGCAGCTGCACTTGAAACTTGCACTTGGCAGAACAAATTGAATCTGCCACTGCAACTTCTCAGATGGTGTCTTGGCCATCACAAATCTGCACGTAAAATTGTTGCAGAGAATTTGATGCCCAAGTGATTTAAATCTGAGCAAATATATTTCAAGTTTGCAGCTGCTTCTCTGACTTCAGATTAATGGGTGGGTGAATATTTTCCGAGTGTAAAAGCCATCATCAAGTTCTCAGGTGTTTGGCTAGCAGAAACCTTCACAGGTCTCCCTGTGGGCGACACGGTGGCCCAGTGGTTAGCACTGTGGCCTCACAGCAAGAAGGACACGGTTCCTCTCTGTGTGGAGTCTGCATGTTCTCCCCGTGTTGGCGTGGGTTTCCTCCGGGTCCTCCGGTTTCCTCCCACAGTCCAAAGACATGCAGGTCAGGTGGATTGGAGACTCTAAATTGCCCTGAAAGTGATTGACAGTCGATCTGTGTTGGCCTTGTGATGGATTGACGACCTGTCCAGGGTCTTTCTGTCTTTCACTAAATAAACCCAGTCGCTCAAAAACAAATTCACTGTCAGTTGTGTGTTTTAGTGAGGTGAGTGACTTTCATAAATTATATTTCATTGTTCAGTTGATGAGTAATGAAATAGAAAGCACTATCACCTCAGTAACAGGGTTAAGCTGTCCTGGTTGTGACCACATCAGTTAATTGATAAAGAACAAATTAAGTATTGAATGAATTCTTGTTGTGATTGAGTGTGAGAACATAGCGTGACACGTGAGTGCACGTCAGGGATTGTGAGTTTGGGTGTTGCAACAGGGCAAGTAAACTAGGTGATCTGGGCCTGGGGGTTTATGTTCCTATAGTGAGTGAAACCATGTTTGGAGTTTTCATGCATCTATATGAATGAACTCATATAGAAAAAATTGTTTGGTTGATTTTCACGCTTTCTATATGATTGGACTCATATAGAAAAATCTCTGGTTGATTTTCCTGACTATTAGTGAAGTAATCCTCACATCCACAGGTGTGTGTGAATGAGAGCTCTGGTGTGATTGAGAAGGTTGTTCTGAAAAGTAATAGTCTATGTTGGTGTGACTGTACCAGCAGTGATATATATATATATATATAGGTTATATGTTCCTAACCTGTATTGTGTTGTTGGAGTGTTGTGTTGAGTAGTTTACCAAGGTGTTGAACTGTTCATTATGTATGTATGTATGTATGTATGTATGTATGTATGTATGTATGTATGTATGTATGTATGTATGTATGTATGTATGTATGTATGTATGTATGTATGTATGTATGTATGTATGTATGTATGTATGTATGTATGTATGTATGTATGTATGTATGTATGTATGTATGTATGTATGTATGTATGTATGTATGTATGTATGTATGTATGTATGTATGTATGTATGTATGTATGTATGTATGTATGTATGTATGTATGTATGTATGTATGTATGTATGTATGTATGTATGTATGTATGTATGTATGTATGTATGTATGTATGTATGTATGTATGTATGTATGTATGTATGTATGTATGTATGTATGTATGTATGTATGTATGTATGTATGTATGTATGTATGTATGTATGTATGTATGTATGTATGTATGTATGTATGTATGTATGTATGTATGTATGTATGTATGTATGTATGTATGTATGTATGTATGTATGTATGTATGTATGTATGTATGTATGTATGTATGTATGTATGTATGTATGTATGTATGTATGTATGTATGTATGTATGTATGTATGTATGTATGTATGTATGTATGTATGTATGTATGTATGTATGTATGTATGTATGTATGTATGTATGTATGTATGTATGTATGTATGTATGTATGTATGTATGTATGTATGTATGTATGTATGTATGTATGTATGTATGTATGTATGTATGTATGTATGTATGTATGTATGTATGTATGTATGTATGTATGTATGTATGTATGTATGTATGTATGTATGTATGTATGTATGTATGTAAGTAGTTGAAGACTGGAGAATATCTTAGTGATGATTTGAGAATGCATGCTACCAACAATCTTGATGTAATAAAATCTGAAGCCATCATATATGGATGGAATCCTAGTGGGAGTCCAGGGGAGTGGTCGCAATGGTGGAAGAATGTAACAAAAAAGAAGTTTGCATACATGTTGATGATTTTAGAGGCAGAACGCAAAACATGTAAGTGTGAAGCATTGAAACACAAGATTAACCAGCTACATACTGAATTAGCCCATAAACCAGAAACAAAGGTTTATGTGGCTGCTATAGACACACCAATGGGGAAATTGTAACAACCCAGCCCCCTATAGTAGTCAAGGTAAGGGAATTTTCCCATGTCCCAGTACAGAGCAGAAACCAGACCCTAAACCTTCTACTTTCCCCAGTGATGATGGTTTCAACACAACAGCAGTAATGGCCCCAGTAAAACCTGGTAATGTACCTACAGGTCTAACGGGTGAGAATTTGTACCAACTGTTCAAAAGAAGAAAGCAAAAGCCTAAGGAAACCTTTGAAAGTTATGTTGAAACCAAATTTTAACTCTGTCGGTATAGGAAATCGACTGGAACTCGAGATGATCCAGATTTTATAACAGCAACCATAACAGGAGCCCATCAGAAATATAGAACTGCAGTTAGTAACTCAGGCTATCGACCACAGAGACATGCAGAAATGATGACGTGGGCACAACGTATAGGACGTACTGACTATGACAATACCGAAAGTAGCTATCCCAGGGGCCAGAGACAAGGAATGATAAGGAATGGTGATGGTGTAAGGAAAACAGGCTGGACTATTTGCGAAATTGATGGAAAATGGATTGTTGAGGGCGGAGTATGAGGCTCTGCCAAAGTTCGGACATTTAGGAGTTTCCTGACTAGAGTAGGAACTCCCATTCAAAAAAGGGGGGAGTAGTGCATGGTAATGCATGATCTCCATGATGCTATTTACTGCTCAGAACTGTGTACATTCAACAGGATGAAGGCTAGGCTTATGTCTGGCAGTCAAAAACAAATAGACCACTTCACACAAAGGGGTGAGGTTTTTTCATGTATGACAGGCTGATGCTTCGAACACAGCAGTCATTTTTGAAATGTAGATTATTCTAAAGGTATGGGTTACTGTGTTTCATAGACATGTTACAGGGAAAATTATGAAAACTGTATTAAAAGGTTTGGGAATTAATTAATAATTCCATTGTACCTATCATACAACTGCCAGTGGTTTTGTGGACAGAGCAAATAGAAGTTTAAAAATTAAACTAACTAAATGTATGTGCTCTATTCCAGAAAAAGAAGGGATGACGCAATTGCAGAGTGTTTTGATGCCCATGCACGCTAAACCTAACAACTGACAACTAACAAACTAACAACTAACAATGTAATTTATGTCACTGTGTAGCCCTTGAGGGTTCCTGGGGCTCTGTGCCTAGGAAGAGGAGAGCTACATGTCATCAAGTATTAAAGTACTGCCAGTTGTTAATGCAATCTGTCTCCCAAGTTATCAGAACACGTCTAGGTACAGCAACAACTGATGAGTCTCCATAGGTTCAGACTGGAGACCAGGTAGTGGTGAAAGAAGACTACATCCAGTTCTTCAGCACAACATGGTCCGGACTGCACTAAGTGCTCCTTGTCAGCAGTACTGCAGCTTGAGTGACGGGAATTCCCATCTGGGTACATCTGAGATACACAAATCCAGGAACGCATCTGAAAAGACACCAGCCCAGGCCTCCCAAGCCAAGGATGACTCCAGGATCCCTGACACTCTTGAACACGCGAAGAGCAAACAGAGTCCAAGAGCTGTACATGACAAGCTGACTATGGACCTCACTGATAATTCAAAGCGCCATGTGCACTTCCTTACCCATGTTCTGACCATTACTATTTAAACCAGAACATTATGTATGTTATTATTTAGGACAAGCAAGGTATAAATACTGAAGATCAGTGTACCACTATAGGGGGACAACCTAAACTAGTCTGAGGGTAAAATCTACGAGACTATGTAATGTAATGCTAAAATATTAATGTTATAAACAACTGAGATACCCAACTGGATTGCCAGAGAGGTCATGGATGGGTCTGGAACAGAACATTGCAAACTATTTGTCAAATTTAGCTCTGGCGAACACACAGACGGACAGTGTAACTGAGGACAGTTATTTGCATGATGCAAACATAAAGATATGTGGATTATGTTATATTGATATGTATGATGACAAGCAGAACACCACTACACACCAGAGTTATGAATAATAATTAGTTATTATTGTTATTAATATGGGAATATTAGATTTAAAATACCCAACAGTGTGATTGTAATGTGCCATTGTATTTACACCACGTACTGTTATTATTTATGACCTGCCTTGATTTTTGTTTCCTCTATACAAGAATGGTCACTTCTGCTCACAACTTCTGTTGAGTCTTTTTGCTTCCCTGACAGACGAGATCCGGGAGGTCTTTTGGCCCAACATGAAGACTCTAGACCTTGGAATACCAAAATTCTTGTAATGTGAGGATAAATTGCAACATTTATCCTCAAGTCAAAAAGTAGGGAATGTTGGGAAGTATATATTTGGCCGAGGCAAGGTTGTCCTGTCTCCGCCAAATATATACTTCCCAACATTCCCCCATACTTTTCTGAGGGGGATGAAAGGATCTATGTAAAATATCACATGGGTGTGTTTGTATAAAGGAACTGTATCTGCTTGGAGTTCTTCAGAGTATCCTGTAGGCAGTGATGCTGCCGGATATTTCTCCCTTTCAGCGCTGAACTGTATTAAATACTCATTGAATAGTCGGACGTAGTTTGTTGTTGCTTTCTTCTTACATTCATCACCACGACCAAGAAATAATTCCGAACAGAGTACATTTAGGGTTCACTGGCAACATCCATACAAAATTATGTGCAACATAATAAAGCCATAGATCTCAGCGCAGATATAAGACCTGAAGTGGTAACTCTTTCTTAGGTGGTCATTTCAGGTTTGTCCGCCAGTTTAGCAGGTTCAATCTCCATTGCCATCAGGTATCCTGAAGAAGCACGGGGACACAAAATGAGGACAAATGGACTTAATGACTTAAATATCAGTGTGTTAGACTAGGGGTGGGTGATATGACTTAAAATCAATATCACGATTATTTCAAACTTTTACCTCGATTACGATTAATGAACGATTATTATTACGATTATTATTTGTTTTATTTTGAAATTTGTTCCTGTGTCTGACTTCCTGCCCAGCTTGACACATTCGCGAACGCACGCATTGGGGAAAGTATTTGGCCCATTCATTCGCAGGAAAGTGCTGTTACGTCTGATGCGCGCGCACACATACACACACACACACACACACACACACACACACACACACACACACACACACACACACTCACACTGGTTGCTTTGCTAACTGGCGGTTCTAGACGTTCCTCGTTCTTGTAGCCTAAATAACAATCGAAATCAACGATTTTGAAAATTTGCCACGATTACATAATTAAAATGACGATTACAATTATAAACATCGCCCACCCCTACTAACCACCCAGTTCTTCTTCTGTATTTATTCCAAACAAACTGTTGCTGCTGCTGTCAAAGGAGACACTTCAACAGAGGTTTTCTCCTTCTTCCAAAAACTCGAAGGTTTCAGACTCAGACTGGTGCACATGACAGGTCAATTGGTGGTGAAGTGTAGGCTCATACAAATTTGTAGCAAAATGCCACTAATGGTTCTTTGATTGGAAAAGAAATGTCCACTATATCAAGAACAACATGCAGATTTGCTATTACTCAAATCTACAGCTACAGAACACCCCGGGAGCTGGTAGGGGTCCAATGTCTTGCTCAAGGACACTTCAGCAGGGCGGATGCTTGCTTGTTGAAACACTCCCTGGACTGGACTACATATGATATGCAAAGAGTAAAATGGGGGTGTGAGAAGAATAGGTAGGTGAACAAAGTGCAGACGGTGATAAAGCCTTAAAACTAAGATACTGGCTAAATTAGCATGCCCCTTGGTTTACTTTTAGAGCACTGGGTCATTTGGATCAGTTGTTGGCAAAATGAGGACTAGTTTATTAGTGGGATTGCTGTGAAACAGCAAACCCACTATTGTAATCCGCCCGGCTTCTTATTATTCTTCTGTGCGCCTTTTGCATTGATTCCTATGTTTTTTTTTTGCTCACCTGTAGCGCGAAATCCGCTTGTGCCACATATGTGGTTCAGGTATCGAAATGTGACGAATTATGCGACGGGGTGTGGAAATTAGTAACGGTGGCAGAAATTTGCATGATTCACGAGTTATCGCAGATAAACATGAGTTTTAAAAACGCGGTCGCCGCGCTACTTGTCCCGCAGTTTTCGAGCGACATGCACGTGTCATATGTCAAACTGTCCGGAATTATTGCATTCAACTTCATACAACTTTCAAGTACTACTTCTAGTACTACTACAGATGCCGCCATTTTGGATCCAGGCAGCCATTTTGGATCCAGCTAGAACACATTAGAAATCACATAGACATCAATGTATTTGTAATGCAACTGCATTCAACTTCATACAACTATGAAGTACTATGACTAGTATTACTACAGATGCCACCATTTTTGGATCCAGGCAGCCATTTTGGATCCAGCTAGAACACATTAGAAATCACATAGACATCAATGTATTTGTAATGCAACTGCATTCAACTTCATACAACTATGAAGTACTATGACTAGTATTACTACAGATGCCGCCATTTTTGGATCCAGGTGGCCATTTTGGATCCAGCTACAACACATTAGAAATCACATAGATATCAATGTATTTGTAATGCAACTGCATTCAACTTCATAAAACTATGAAGTACTATGACTAGTACTACTACTACGCCATTTTGGATCCAGGCGGCCATTTTGGAGTAATATATACTTTGCGGTTTGCCCGTACAGCAATCCCACGCATTTTCCGCGGGAAATGCATTTCTAGTTATTATTTTTATTATTATTATTATTATTATTATTATTCAGGCCACACTTTTGTGAATAGAAGAAGCTCCCAAGTATCTGGTGGTCGTAAAAGTAGCATTGTAAAGAGAACATAAATAAAAAAGGAAATGAAACAAATAAAACTACAATCATCCTGCATTAGCTTACCATCAACTGGGTGTGCGCCCCATGAAGCTGAATTGCCACTGCTACTGCTACTGCTAGCTGTTGAACTCAATGCTGTGTGCGCCACAAATACAAAAGAAATCAAATCATCTTCAACCAACAAGCAATAATCTTTCGGATATATATTTCCAGACAAAGATACTTACTCAATGGCTCCATGTTTTTGTATATAACTGAGAAACAGAACGACGTTCCAACATCTTCTCTTACTGTCTTCTCAGTACACGCCTAGCGACTAGCTAACTGTCCTGGCTGCGCTTCAGCCTATTCACCCACTCTGGGCTTGATTGCTGTGGCTGAATGTGAAAGCCACACCCCCTCATTATCATATGGACAAAGAAATCAATAAATAAATAAATCTGGAAATAAATATATACAGAAATAAAAGAAATCAATAAATAAATAAATATGGTCATGAATAAATACAGAAATGAATGCTAAAGGAAATGAATAAATAGGGGAATAAACGAGTACAAAAATGAATGATTAAGGAAATAAATAAATAGTGAAATAACTAAATGTATAAATACCCATTTATTCATTAATTTCATTTATACATATATATATGTGTATATATATTTATTTTTGCATTTTTATTGAATTTATATTTATTTATTTATGTATTAATTTATTTATGGAGTCATTTATTTATTTATTTTTTAATTTGGTGGTACCGGGCTTCCAAAATTACGAAGATTTGTTATGTTTGAATAAAGAAAAGAGACTAATTCAGTATTACGCTGTACAAAATAACAAAAATATATCTAAATACTAAACCCAATCATTACAATAAATATAGAATGAAACTCTAACTGTTAAATAGATGCTGCCAAAACTATAAAAAGAAATTGTCAAATATTAATCTTAATTCCTATAGCCTGTTATTAATGTGGTGTTTGAGAATTTAGCGAATTAGTCTGCCTGACTTGAACCCAGGACCTGCTTCCAACCTCAAGGAATAATTGTGTAAGTAAAATAGAGTAAAATTGACCATAGATACTCTTCTGCGCCTTGTTGCAAAGCTTTGTGTTGAAGAGTTTCTTTGAATATTTTTCACAGCTGTGTCTATGAAAGATGCACCTTGCATTGGTCTATATGGCTATTGATATATGCTGTGAAAAACAAATTTAGCATAAATAGCAATTGTATTTTAATTTACCACAGATCCCCCCTTAATGCTTTATTTCCACTTCTTTACTTTGTGAAGAAGAACGTATGTTCCGCAATTAAGGTTTTATTTTGAAGGTCATAACCGGAAGTGATATTTTCTATCCTGGCTAGCTTGACTCCGGTGTCTCAGACTGAGTCTCAGTCGTCCAGCGAAGAGCTAACAGAGTCTGACTGGTGGTGTGGATATGAGAGCAAGACAGATGTGTTAACCTGGCAGTCTACCGGTCTACAGGCCGCTGTACAGCAGCATCCAGCATCATCTGAGCGGGACTGTCCGACCGGCCTGCTGGCTGCTGCTGCTAGCTAGCTAGCTAACCTCAGACCGCTAACTTTACCACCTTAGGGGACGACCAGTGTGGGTAAAGCGGGGCCTCCGGCTGGTACGACCAGGCTTGCAGCTGCCCTGGATAGCTAAACCTCCCGGTTTATTTGTCAGAGCAATATCCTACTGAGATGGGTGAGTAGACGGTTAACGTTAGCTAACCAGCTAATACTGAGCTGAGCCAGTTTAGATGAACTGGTCTGCACCATACATAGTTATACCACAGGGAATAACGCCTGGACATTGCCAATAGATGGTCGATGACTATTTTGCATTATGGCATTGCCCTGGCCCTGATAGTTCTCGGTTTACTGGGCTAGCAGTCATCATTTAAAGACTCACTTTAAATTGTGTGTGTGTGTGTGTGTGTGTGTGTGCGCGCGCGCGCGCTGCATCAGTGCTCGGGCGGGGTAGCTGCCCTGACTCTTCCCCTCCACTATCTGCTGTTCTCTCAGTGGTGGTGAGGGTTTTCTTTATAAATAATACTTTTTCTTATTGCATCCATAGTGTCCCGATGTAATTCAGTCTCGACTCGTAACGTTAATTGCTTGCTTGACGAAGAATGTACATCCCCTCAAATGGCAGTGTTGTGGATGGTTTACATGGCAGTCCTCCATCCCCACAGCTGTTATGCAATAAGAATCCAGCAGCCTGCTCTCCACTGCTGTCTATGCTGCACTGCCCTCTTCATAACCACTGGTTACTGATGTGCACCCAAATTGGTTACTAATTATAGGTGCATAGGCACTGACTGTTCTCATAGTCTTGTCTCTGGACGTCATTTAATAGAGATCAATGTCATTACAAACTAGCTTAATTATTGCTTTCGTATCTCATTTCCCATATCAATTTCAAAATGAAGTTCCATCAGGCAATCGCCTGCCCATGAATAGCAGCCTGAGCAATTATTGTTTTGACAGTGTCTAAAGCCATTTCCCAAAGTAAAATTCTAAGCCTGATCACACGTGTCAGTGGACATTAGGCATTCGTGGATGGACGGGTGCGTGGGTTGTGCAACGCACTGACAACAGCAACAGCCAGACCACTGCAATGTTGTCTGCCATGTTCATGTAATTTATTTTCATATTAATGTCTGTTTGTCACTCAGTCACTCATTGAAATAAAATAATAGCGAGAGTCAGTTCATGAAAGCTTTAACCATCTGCTGTTCTAAACATCCGGTGTCTGCTAGTTCTTTCCTGGTGCACAGGAAGTGATGCGCTTTATGATTTTTACGGTTTGTTCTGAATAAACAGAAGAAGAACTGGGTAGTTAGCATGAGCAGAGATAGCCACCATAGCTGAACATTCAAAGAAAAGAGCGCCACCTACAGAAACTTCAAAAGAAAATCTAACGAAGAAGACATCACAGTACTGGACACACTGTTTGATTGACAGGTGATCTCTGGGAAGTGCAGTGCAGAAACACCACAGCAACTAGGCTGAGAGACAAAGATGGAACAGAATAGAAAAAAACAAGGATCTTGCAGATTACTTGAAGCTTCTCTCTTGAACCCCACCAGATTTCTCTCCCACTGTGTCCTTCTCAGTTTTACTGTCATCTCACTAGATTAAAAAAAAATGCTAAGTGGAGGCTACCGCCAGCCTTCCATTAGAGAGAAAATGCATAAGATGAAGAACTGAATGCCCACTCCCTGTGCAAGACTACATGTTTGCATTGCAAACAAATTCCTGGTAGTGATAATGGGTAATAATCTGTAATCCCAATGCGTGAACTCTTCTGCGGATTTTTATGGCGGATCAGTCGGTTTCTGCCGTAAAGGAAGCTTAGATGGGTCGGGTCACTTCCAGATGTGTTATTTCATGCAAACCTTTGTTGTAAAATGTTGTTTCTCTTTCCTAGACAACTTGAGCGAAGCCTTGGAGAAGCTGAAGCTGGCCTCTGCAGACAGTGCTGCCGACAGTGTGGAAAGCTGTCTGGACTGCCTGCTCAAAGCACTAGCCCACAACAGTAAGTACACCCCGGCTTCCAGCTATGGTGTAGGGATCCACGGTTTACTATTTACTGCATGGTCTAAACAAATATTGAAATGCTTAGTATGTAGTGGAATGTACAAAGGCCAAAAAGCATCCCTTTCTGCTCTCCGTGGTACTGGTTGCATATCGAGATTCTCTCAGTTTGTACAAATGTTGTCGTCCATCTTCCATGCCAGTGGAAGTAGCCTGATCATTTTTGTTGCGCTGCGTTCCTTTTTGATTAAGCTTGTCCTGAGCGTGGAGGATTTTTTTTTTTTATGGGGCGCATTCACAGCCAGCATGATTGAAGCGGTTTCATACAAAACTTTTAGTCAGGTTTGTTTTGGTGTGGTTCAAACATCTTCACCGACACGCTTGAAAATGTGGCATCTCCGTCATAAAGAGAGTGGTTCGTTATGAGTGAGAACAGATTCTGAACCAACTACAGGGAACGACCCCAAAACCCAAGGGTTTATGGGTTTAAGGAGACAGGATGTTGACATCTGATGGGCAGCAGTTCCTCATGCTTGGAAAGCCCAGCCTAGCGATGAACTGAGGGCAAACCACAGTCTGGACTGATGCTCATATTCAGATATTTCTTCTTTTTGTAACTTAACTGGTATGAACACCAGAGAAGAGCAGACAAGTCCGTCACGCTCCGCTAAAGTTACAGGGACTGGAATTGGACTTGTTTTGAAAATCGATGCTAACGCGCCACACAGGCTGCGAGTGGGATCATCTGCCCAACCCCACTGTGAATTGACAGTGTGTATGAGAGTTTTTATATTTGCTTTCTGTATTTTTTGCTTTGAACACTAACTAGAAGTACAAACTTCCACCGACACCGAATGCTCACATTCCCTTCACTTGAATTGATTTCTTGACCCCCACAAACAAAAATCGTGAGGTTTGGAATCAAGTCCTATCTCCTTTTTAGTTTCATAGTTATGGCTAAAAAGACGATCATCATCTAATCATGTCATCTACTGCCCATGTGATGGAGGTTCCACCCTGACCACAGATACATAAAAACAGCCTGTAAAACCTGCAATGAAATGGTATTTCGCGCATTTTATTTCTTCATTTAATTGTTCAAGAATGTTTTTTTGTTTTTTTTTTTTTTGTAGATTCATTTTTCATTTAAAAGCCTAATGTATCCCAGAGTTTCCCCTACCACTAACTAGGCGTGGGTCACCCCACCTTAAAGGGCTGCCAACTCTAGTCTGGGTTTCAAGGGAAAGTTTTCGTGTCCCATTTCCACCCTAACAAGAATACAATTCTGGGGGAAACACCGGATACTCGTTGTGTTTTGGCATGAAAATGTGAAAAACATTGAATCGCGGTAGAATATCGGCAGCTCCAGTACAGAAATATCGGTATTGGTATCTGCCTCTCGGCTTGGTCAGTCCAGTCAAGTACAAATGAGCTAGTTCCTTGTGTTGTTAATTGCTCACCACAGTAACTGAAGTATTCCCATAGAGCCAGTGTGTTGATCTTACCACCAGCCCTCCCTCCCTACAGTCCACAGCTCCTGCCCTAGATGCTCTCCAAATGGTCGGGGACGCCTTTAGGCCGGGGGCTAATTGTGATTTGTCTGTTCAGCCACGGTGGCTGTCGCTGCTCATTCTAACTACCCAGTTCTGTTTATTCCCCCCCCCAAAATATTGGCGTTGCTGCCGCCTGAAACATAGAATACATCACATTCCAACGCCCCTTATCTGCGTGATGTTGTTTTCTTATCTGCGCACCATCGTCATCCAGTTGTGGCATTATTCCACTCAGCACCTGTAACCTAACACAAGGAGCTGACGCTGATTAGGTACGAGAGCGCTTCTTTCGAATCGGACGTAATCTATTCCACGACCGTCCGCCATGTTTGTCGCGCAGCACTGCACGTTCATTGCGAAACCATAAACAGCCGTCTCTCTGGTGCCCTGGACTCAGCTGCGGCTGCCAGTATCTGCCTAAAGCCACACATTTGAACAGCTTGACAGCCTTGGCCAGACACCAGCTGGTGTAATGTGTAGGTGCAGACATCTTGCTGTTGCACGAGCAAATCCCTCCATAGCTGAATCCACAGCTCTGACCTATTCTTACTGAGTCATCTCCGTTCCGAAACACTTGGAACCAAAACTAAGATGATCGGTGTAATTTGAAAGAAAGGCAACGTCATTATTTTGAGAACATCTTTCATTGTAGCCCCAATACTCTCGAAAGTATTCGCCTCCTGGTTTGCTGTGTAGAAGCACCAATTGTTCTCTAAATGCACTGTGATGATGCATTGCTCCTCTCCACATGTATACATGGAGCATAGTGGGTTTAAGCTGTTGACTAAGTGAGAGATGACCATCTTTAGGACGTTTGTCTCAGGTGCATGGGTTAAAAAAAAATCCCAGACAAAAAGAGACCACCAAGGAAGAAACAAACAAAAAAAAAATTTCCTTAGATTTCCTCCTTGTGCTGGTCTGGAAAGTCTTGGAAATTGCCCCAAAAGTATGGCAAAGTTTTGAAAATGCTGATATAGTTTGACATAGTTGTAGACCCGCTGTCATCTGACATATTGTGGTATTTTCCGTTGTGAGGAGTAATGTTCAGTTGTAGAGCGATGTTGTCTCATTGATGTCATTTATGTGTGGTTTCCTCCTCCAGACACGGAGGCCAGTGTGAAGCTCCAGGAGATGGGCGTCCTCCCCCTGCTCCCCACCCTGCTGAACCCCCAGTCCTCCTGCACCCCGAAAGTCGCCAACATGATCGCCGAGGTGGCCAAAAACGGTAAGGTTTGGTTTCAACACCCTGACTTTCGCTTCCTTCGTTTGCCAGTGTTCCAGTTTCACATACTTTGCTGTTTTCTGCGCGCGTCCATTTTCATCTCAATATTTCAGAATCGGCCATCTGTTTGATTGACAGACCATTTCAAACCACGGGGTTAGTCTTAGCAGCCCTCCTTGGCATTTCAGGGCTGTGCAAAGACTGCCACTGAGGTGCAAAGGGCTCTTAACTTGCAGAACTGCTGGGGTCAGAGGGATTCCATTTTCTTGAGTCCTTCTGTGTAATTACCCAAGAAGCTTTTTAAAGGAGAAGGGGGAAAAAAACGGAAGCATATCAAAATAGGGACAAGAGAAGGTTAGGATAATGGATGGGTTTTTTAGCAGCTTGCAAGACGACAGCTAATGATCACTCCCCAGCACTCTGCCAGGCTTTGGCAGCGACCCGCTGGCATTTATCTGTCACTGCTTCCGGAGTTGTCTGCAACCAGCCAAGTGACTGCTGGGCTAAAGACGACTCCCTTTCAGTTTTGTTTTGTTTTTCTCTCCCCTGACAGTTTTAACTGATTTGATCATCAAAAGCTGCACTAGGCAAAAACATTGATGGAACAATTCACACGCAAATTAAATTCTGGCATGGTATGGACAATAGCTGGAAATCTGCACAGGAAGTGACGAATCAGCAGAGAGGTAGCGCTCTGTCCAGAGAAAGCTGAACTCACCAGCATCTGTTGTCTCTTTGGTAAAGCATCACTGACCGGCCCGGACTGAGCATGCTGTGTGCACTTCACTGACCTTACACCTTACGGGATTTCTGCGTCCCAGGTCCTCTTGCAGCCGTTTGGAGGCACAAGCGTGCAAAGTTGTCTCGTGTAGCTTTAATAACATCAGTTGGAAGGTTGCAGGTTTAACATGCAGCATTACCTGTTAGTGAGAAAATCTCAGAGTTAATTCTCTTAAAATAAGTGAATTTGTGCTTTAATTGTGCTGCCACTACCTTCGAAAGTTAAACAGCAGATTTGCCTTCTCCTCAAAAAGATTACTCTGGATGAAATTAGTCATAGTTTACATTAGGGATGGGAAGATTAATCGGTGCACCGGCATAAAAGTTGCGATTGCCCCGATTTTATAAAAAAAAACTTAAAAAAAACAGTGTGCACTGGATAAAATCTGCGATGAACTCGCGATGCATAGTTGCTAACATCTTTGCATCGGTAAAATACGATTTATTTATATCTAATTATAAGTAGGGGCCCTGTGCCATTATTATTTAGAAAATAATAAATAATAATAATAATTTTAGATTTAGATTGATTCCTCGTCCCTAAACTGTTTCTTAAGCGCGCTCTATCATCTCCACCTGCTGTCAGTGGTCAAATTACTACGGGGGCTGAGGTGTGTGTCC
This sequence comes from Hoplostethus mediterraneus, assembly GCA_034670385.1. NCBI lineage: Eukaryota > Metazoa > Chordata > Actinopteri > Trachichthyiformes > Trachichthyidae > Hoplostethus > Hoplostethus mediterraneus. The sequence continues at coordinate 483,517 of JAXDDW010000113.1, read as the reverse complement.
GTATGTGTCATATTAGAGATTAACACGGAGGAGGAAGAGCTACACATTCCACCGAATTCCTACAAATCAAATGTTTGGCGACACTTTTTCAAGAGAGACGGACAACTTGACAAGCCGGCATGGCATCGCTATAAAGTACACAGGCAACCCGACTAACTTAAATACTCACCTAAAGTGGCGACATGGTGTGCCTGTGGAGATGGCTGCCTGTCCCTCCCCCTCAGATTCAGTCTTGCAGTGTCACAGAGAACGAAACGGCATAAATGAGATGCTTACCATTGTATAACATTCTTAATAAAATAAGGATAAAATATAATTACATGAGGATTTTTTTTGTTTGGCATTCATTTTGAGACAGTAGGACAATTACCGTAAACAAACAAGACCGGGACCGGCCTCCACACTGCATTGTACATTGTGTGCCAACAGGTCGGTGGCAGAAAATCTGCTTGATTGCTTTAAGGCACAAAACAGAAAGAGGGTGCTGTTCTTCCAGCGCAAATAGAGCTAATGTTTTCGCGGAAGGAGTGAAAGGCCGATGGAAAAATGACTTCCAACATGTTGATCCTCTTCAGTAAAGCCAAAGAAAAATGGTCTTAAACCTGTACTATAAATGTATGTAATGTAGTCTTTGGCGACCCCAAGTGGCAACGAGAAGTAACTGTTTGCAGCTTTGTTAGCGGCTTCAGTCGTCTTTGCTCTTTCTGTAGCGATAGCCGAGGTGCCAGCTCACTCGCTGCTGTATGTTTCGATTCGTCACTTCCTGTGCTCAGAGAAAACTTTCCCGCCGCTGTACCTACCTACTCCGAAACGTCATTGGGTTGAATGGAGCGAATCTACAGCGGGTCAATTAAGGGGGAGGGGCCAGTCTTCTCTTTTACATAATGCAGCTTTCATTTTGAGAAACACTAACAAAGAGATTGAGGCGACCAATCATCTCCACCATGGTTGTTTATGGTAGTCATACTAAGGCTTCACAATTAATTTTACAATGACCTATTGATATCATTGTATTGGTATATTGATGTATTGATTGAAGTATTTTTAAGAACATGGCCTTTTGGACCTGTACAGGGTGTTATTTCTATATTTGCATCTGTTTGAAGCAAGTTACAGCAATGTCTTTGTTTGACTCTATGTGGCACCTTTTAACAGATTAAAACATTTTATTCAGAATAGCTTAACCGATAAAGAAGAGTGTGGTAGGTTAGGCCTAATGAAACAGAATGGCATTTAGCCTGCATAGCCACGGCTCCTCTTCTAAACAATAGGCGCTATGAACTTAACAAATAGCAGCATTTTAGCATTTTAACATCTCAGTAGATATTTTGACGAGTAACACCGGTTTGTGATGTGTCAGTCGGGATCACTTAAATTCCTCGTTCCAGTTGGAAACCGCTTTATGCCGACTCATTATCCTGTGCCTGTCCCCAGAGTTCATGCGGAGTCCCTGCGTCGAAGCCGGCCTCATCCCTCCTCTAGTTCAGCTGTTAAGCTCCACCGACCAGGAGGTCCTGCTGCAGACCGGCCGAGCCCTCGGCAACATCTGTTACGACAGCCGTAAGTAGAAAACCGCCCTCCTCGAGGAAACATTGCTTCCCACCTGGGCCCGGATCATCATCATCAGCATTATGAAACCATGTTAACCCCAGTGGGGAAATTGGGTCATTGCCTCAGCAAGAGAGGAATAATCTAAAAGGAAATCTAAAAAAAGATTCATTATAGCCATAAAATAGAATAGAAACAATTAAAACAACAAAAGTACAAACAATTGTGGGGTTATATTAACATATGCAGCTGACAATTTAAACACGTTAAATTGGGATTAATTAGATTCAAGAATGGATTACTGTCATGTATGGATTTACTTACAGTCTGGATTGCTTACTTTCATATGGATTATTAAATATGAAAAATTGTATTATACAGTACAACACATTTTTTTTAGACTGTATACTGTATGAAAAAGTGGAAGTTTCAGTATATATTCAGAATTGTATTAATGAGAGCTACTGTTGGAGTATAGTGGACAAGCCAATGTGTTTTCAAGTGTAATCGCCTTCATCAGAGTTACAGGACTGCATGCATAGTTGACAATATATTTAGTGATATCCAGAATTGCCACCTCAGGGCCCATAGACCCAGTATACAAACAATCACTTGGAGGCGCCATAGGGGGTTCAGTCCTTCAAACCAACAGTTCACCTCCAATATGAAAATTCTGTCATTAGCTACTCATCCTGATGTCAGTCGAAACTTTATTGGAGTTTGTATGGCCGCCAAACGGCACGAGTTAGCTGCTGCAACTCCATCTCCTAAACAATTGTAGTCACTGGGGTCTTGTTTCACGATTCCACAAGTCCTAAAACATACATTACCTTATTATGTGGCGTTATTCCAGGTAGTGGAAATGGTAACTTCCTGCTGTGTAGTACGGCAACCAAAACAAGGGGGTGGGCTGATTCTGATTACAACTGGTCTCTCTGCAATTGTGCACGCCCACAAACTCTATTGTCTCCATCTACTCTCTATTGTCGGGCCAATTGTAAACCGAATCGGTGCGTTTCCTTGTTTCACTGCCACACAAGAACAAGAAGTTCCCGTTTCCTTTACCTAGAATAAAGTTACATACTAAGGTAAATGTAGGCCTGAATGGTGGTGGTCATTTTCTTACCTTTGTACAACCAGACCCCATTCACTTCAGTTGTATGTTAGAAGGCTGAGATGGAGCCGCAGTAGCTATGTTTTTTTGGTGGAAGAACTTCAATGGAGCTTCCACTGACATACAGGTGAGCAGATAATGACGTGATCATTTTCATTTTGGGCTGAGCTGTTCCTTTAAGGACATAGAAGGTGATTCACCTTGGAGGAGCTGCAAGTCTGTAACAGATGGTTTTGCATAGCGATGCACCCAAGGAAAGTCAGACAGAAGAATGAGAAAGCCATGTGCAAATATGTTTGGCTACGCTCACAAAAGGCATGCACACTTCCCATTTTTTTTTAACAGCCATGTCCGGCTATGTCACATGCTTTGTGACATTTCTGGTGTGTTACAACCTCCCTCAGGAAGTGAAGGTTTGGAAATAATGTTTATGTGACCTAAATACATTTAAAATATGAAGCATGCATGCATTGCAGGGGTAATTTATGCTAGCAAAGACTGTAGCTCCCTCTCAGGGTGAGTTTATTCCTATACTAGAACCCAAATCCTGTGCCTGCTAATATCGTAGACAGTCATGCTGCAGACCAAGCTAATTCAAAGTATTTATAATATTTCTACCAGAGGAGTAAGTTTAACCAACCTCTGAAACATGATTGACTCCTATTCAAAATATCCGGTACAGGCTGATTTGCAGTCAGAAGGCTATTAATTGCATGTATCAGTGAGGAAACTATTTATTTTTATTGTTGTATTCAATAAATTTTTTGTAACTGCATATTTCATTCCCTATGCCCATTCAGTGAGCTGGTAAGTTTTGAATGTTTGAAGTTCAAATAAAGGAGATCTTACAGCAGCAAAAGTTCCTGTCCAAAAAAGGTGCTACATGTAGCATTTTAACATCAACAAATCACTACCACATTAGTTTTGAGACTTTAATATAATTACCATAAACAAAGGAGACCGTTTGCAAGAACATTGGCAGCCAACCAGTGCAAACAGTGCTAAAGCTTTTCAAGTTTCTGGCAGGAGGTGGTAGGAGTGAAAGGCCGAAAATCACTTCCAACATGTTGATCCTGTTCAGCAAAGCCTAAGACACCAGAGAGGGGGGACAGGAAGCAACAGGGTTTATGGGAAATGTAGTCTTCATTTTGAGAGATACTAGAACTAATGCCAGTGTTATTGTTAGATGGAGCGTACCAATTGCCTTGACTATGGTCTCATTTGATTACAATAATTATACCTAGGTATAACAATTAATTTGACAGTGATATAGTGATGTTTGAAAATGCTACACATGGCACCTTTTAAAATGGGGCTCAGTTGCAGTCACTTCTTTCCCTTGTAGTCGGCCTACAAGAAACAACGGGACGGCCTATGAAACAAAAATCACAGCTCTCTCAACCTAGCAGTCTCTTGAAGACATCTTCGCCGGCAATTTTCAAATTTCAGTAGTGTGTATACCAATGAGAGTTTAGGCCAGATACTGGAGCGGCCATAAGGAGGCTTGAATCACAGTTGTTGATTCTGCTGCATAGTTTCTCCTCTTGTCGAAAAGGTTGCATATCTGTGTCATCTGGTGGGATCTGACATTTGTTTGAGTGTAGGGGGGTCTCAGTAAGTTAGCATGGCTTTCTGGTCGTCATGCTGGGAGAGTGTGGCGCAGCAGCTGCTTGCTTCCTTAAAGAGACATGCACACTGTGATACGGTAGCCGTTTCCCCTAATTGCTTTCATACAATGGCCCTTCAGAGTCTTGACTGCCACATGACGAGGGTCGGTGGAAATTGCTTTCGGTACGGCACGCTACATCAATGGACCGATAATAAGTAGACACATAATGGGAACAAAGCTGAATAAGCAAAACATTTTAATATATTGCAGACTTTTAAACTGTTGTTAAGGGCCTCACAATGCATTACATATAGAGGTAGATATATGGTAGTATTGTGACTGTATATTTATTGTGATTATTTGTGATTGTGATTATTTGATTGTGTATTTTGCAAGAGGGTCTTGCCTTTGGAAGATCCCTATTTTAGATCCCTTTTGGAAGCTTGAAAAAATATTGAGGGGAAAAAAATCTAATTGAATTAATGTCAGTACAGTTTCAGTCACAGTTTGGTCAAATCTGATTTGAAATTGAATAGTTTTGCACTATAAAGTGTTTAGAATACTCAATATAACAATTTTACATTGTATCATACGTTACATATGTTGCAAGTATCACAATACATTGATGCTCAAACTACCTACTACCAACAAACTGTTTAAACTCTCAGCCAAATATCTTACTTCAGTCATTACTTCATTGACTATATTTGTATTATCATGTATCATATCATATGTATCATAGTAAACAAATGATACAGATCAGATCATAATCACTGTTACAGTCTCAAAGGGCTTCAAAGTGCCCAACGTGTGAAAACAATAAATGGTTAGTACACAACATCTCATCACAACAAACTCCAAAAAAACCTTTTGGGGAAAAATTGGAAGAAACCTCAGGAGGGGCTACTCAGAGAGGGATCCCCCTACCAGGATGGTTGCGCGTGCAATAGATGCCGAGTTTGGGCAAGCAGCGTATACACAATGCATAAAAGTTTATTTGGTGGGACATCCAGATCTGATGTGGGGCATCACAGCAAACGGCACCTCAGTCAGTGTCATCATAGGACTAGGGGACCACACAGGTGCCAACACTGCCCAGATAGGGGACACACTGCCCAGCGTCTGTAGCAAATCCACTAGAGTTGCAGAAATCCCTCCATGTATTGCATTTCTCAATGAGTGATTGTCCAGGGCTCCTCCCTCCACTGTCTCTGGCTTTTACTAGACCCCCCTCCAGGACTTGTCAGGGTGGAAACAGTGTTTAGATCATGGATTTCACCATTGAAACCAATAATAATGAAAGGCTTTTAGGTGCTTTAGCAACTCCTAACAGTAAACGTCAGGTTTTGTTGTCTGTCACTCAGAATCAAAGAGCAAGGGCTTCTTTCTAGACGTGTGATTTTTCACAGACGTAACAATCATGCAGGAAGAAATCCATCGGAGAAGAGGATGAGACACCAATACCAACACCAGTCTCTCCACCGACAGTAGCTTCAATAGACAATAATGGAATGCAGCCACAAGACATTTTGCCACAAGTTGTGTTTTGAGTAAGGGGTGAAGCCTCAATCACACGCCCCAATGTTCAGCAACTAGTTGGCTAGCTAGCTGTATTTATACGCCCAACTTTGATTGAAAGCAAGTGCACACCCCTTCTCTGGGGATTGTTGAAAGGCATTCTGGGAAACCTACGAAATCGTTAACTGAAGTAGTAGATGAGGCAGGTTGAGGGGAAAGAAAAAATGTAAATTACAGCACATCACAAAGTAACTCCTGGAATGTATCACAGATTGATTTGTTTCTTTTAAGGCAGGGTGACCCACCATTGAACAATTAAATGAACAAATAAAATATTTTTTCCCTTGAAGCTGTTGAGTAAAATCCTCCCACAGCACACTGGAATGATTACTCTGGTCATCCAACTGATAATACTACTAGCTGGCTGGCCGATATACGTTTTTGAATAAAGGCCAATATCGTCAAACTGATAAGTCGGTCTAACACAGTCCTTGGCTCTGCGGTTCAGTCCTGCTAAGGAAACAGGGAAGCAATCCAGAACCTGCAGTAGCATCAGTGAAGGAGCTTGGAGACTGACCACACTGAGTGGGCTGACTCATCTACTGCTTCCTTTGGCAAGTTATCCTTCCAGACAAACCCCTTCTAGAAACCTGACGTTTACTGCAGAGTACGCAGCGTTTCTCGGAGGCCGTTTCAGCCACTTGCATGTGTAGAATGCATGTGCTCTTATGTACGTTGCATTACGTATATAAGCTCTGAGCTTGTGTGATTTGTCGGTTTTGATCCGGGGAAACCTTTCTTCTGTTACCGTAGGAGTCAGAACAGAGCCACTTCCCCTGTTTTTGCTTCCAAGAAGACCATAAAGTCTGCAGACATCTGTTAATGGCAGAATTTGGGACGGGAGTAATTGTTAAATGTTTCAAGTAAAGGTAGTTGGCTGAAGGTTTATAAAGGTTTGAAGTGCCGCACAGTTTTCCAGCTAAAACGCTAGATCGCATTGGCCCTCGGTAGACTGTGATCTGGAAATGAACACAGCCTGCAAATGCTGGATTAGGCCAAAACCAATCTACCATAAATTAGCCGTTCATTCGCAGTAGGAAAGCTTGAGTTGTGATATTTGGCAAAAAATTCCATCTTGGCCACCTCAAACCATTCCGTACCGTTTTCCCACCTCCCAAATTATTATTCCGTATTGTGACCCTTTTTTTATGATCTCATTTGATATTGATTTCTGTGTGTTATGCTGCTTTACTTAACATTGCCTTCATTTGCATTTCTTTCAGGATGTGGTTGTGTCATATTTTTCTTTTCTTTTGTTTGTGGTTGATTTTATGTCCTGACCTCTTTGTTTTGCAGATGAGGGCAGGAGTGCAGTTGACCTGGCGGGAGGGGCTCAGATAGTAGCTGAACACATTAAATCCCTCTCCCAAAATACTGAGCCGGACAATCAGAAGCTCTTGACTGTCTTTTGTGGCATGCTGATGAACTATAGCAATGATAATGGTAATGATCATCTTCGCCCCCCCCAAGAAGAACTGTTAACTAAACTAATCAGAGGATGTTGTATGTTTCATGCGCAAGAGGACGTGTGTGTGATTGCACTTACACTCATCAGTTGTTTTTTTTTTTACAGATGATAGGGTCGAAAGGTACATTTACTAGAACACTCTGTGCTTTTTCTATTTTGGATTCATTCTTTGTGCTGCTTTCTGTTGCTTTTTCAACCCGGCCTTTGAGGAAATCTACCAATTTTATATTAATATTTGCCGAGAGTGAACCTTGGTGGTGGCAGTAGCAATGATATCTGCTTTTAAGCATTCCTTTCTCCCAATACCTGGCCCCGTAACAGTTGATGCTGTAGACAGACAGGTAGGATCTGTCCACTATCGAATTTCTCTACTGCTCTCTTTGCTTTTCACGAATGAATGCCCTTGCGCTACCTTGTATCAAACTGCTGAGCCTACCCTCAACTTCGTACCGTGTATTTCCATTACCCTGTGATAATAGTGGCAAATAGAGGTAAAATTATAAAATAATGCACTCATCAGGCTTGGAGGCTTTGTCGCCATGTCTGCATGTCTGTCTCGTGCCTCTAAATAATAGATCCTGTATATGAAATAAAAGCAAAATGTGAGCGGTAGCTACCTTTCCTAGAATAGATCACAAAGATTTACGTTAGCCTAAAAAGGTGGGTAAACTGCATTTAGACAACTACATCTACAGTTTGACCTTTCTCTGGACGACACAACAAATTTGTGTCCTCATCCAACTAGGCTGAGCTACGATAGCTGATAGCCTCGGACTTCCTGCCAAAAGCGCCCTTTTGCCATCAGGGTGATGGTCGGATCGGTTTGATTGGATGCTCCATTATTGTGATCATGCCGGGAGGACTGGGGTTACATTAGCAGAGCAGATGAGCTGTTGTGGCTTTCAGCATCTGCTTCCCAGTAGCTGACTCATTTCGTGCCAGGAGAAAGCCCCCACTCATTAACACTATCTGGAGAATCGTGAATATATAATCAATCAATCAGTCAATTTAAAGTTAAGGTGGCAGCACTTTCTATACCTACCACATCTATAGTGCATTATAGGGCACAGATAAAGAATTCTAAGGCACATATAATACCTTATGACCATGCTTATAAGACTCTTGTCCTTATAATTCATCATAAATTATTTATATAATATTTTATGAGTGCAATATACACCGATCAGCCATAACATTAAAACCTGCCTAATTTGTGTAGGTCCCCCTCGTGCCGCCAAAACAGCTCTGACCCGTCGAGACATGGACTCCACAAGACCTCTGAAGTGTCATGTGGTATCTGGCACCAAGACGTTAGCAGCAGATCCTTTAAGTCCTGTAAGTTGCGAGGTGGGGCCTCCATGGATCGAACTTTTTCCAGCACATCCCACAGATGCTCGATCGGATTGAGATCTGGGGAATTTGGAGGCCAAGTCAACACCTTGAACTCTTTGTCATGTTCCTCAAACCATTCCTGAACAATTTTTGCAGTGTGGCAGGGTGCATTATCCTGCTGAAAGAGGCCACTGCCATCAGGGAATACCGTTGCCATGAAGGGGTGTACTTGGTCTGCAACAATGTTTAGGTAGGTGGTACGTGTCAAAGAAACATCCACATGAATGCCAGGACCCAAGGTTTTCCAGCAGAACAATGCCCAGAACATCACACTGCCTCTGCCGGCTTGCCTTCCTCCCATAGTGCATCATGGTGACATCCTGGTGATTCATCAGACCAGGCCACCTTCTTCCATTGCTCCATGGTCCAGTTCTGATGCTCACATGCCCATTGTAGGCACTTTCGGCGGTGGACAGGGGTCAGCATGGGCACTCTGACCAGTCTGCAGCCATGCAGCCCCATATGCAGCAAGCTGCGATGCACTGTGTGTTCTGACACCTTTCTATCATAGCCAGCATTAACTTTTTCAGCAATTTGTGCTACAGTAGCTCTTCTGTGTGATCGGACTAGACGGGCTAGCCTTCGCTCCCCACGCATCAATGAGCCTTGGGTGCCCATGACCCTGTCCTTACTTGGACCACTTTTGGTAGGTACTAACCACTGCATACCGGGAACACCCCACAAGACCTGCCGTTTTGGAGATGCTCTGACCCAGTTGTCTAGCCATTACAATTTGGCCCTTGTCAAAGTCGCTCAGATCCTTACGCTTGCCCATTTTTCCTGCTTCCAACACATCAACTTCAAGAACTGACTGTACACTTCCTAATATATCCCACCCCATGACAGGTGCCATTGTAATGAGATGATCGATGTTATTCACTTCACCTGTCAGTGGTTTTAATGTTTTGGCTGATCGGTGTGTATATATATCATGTCGTCATGTATAATCATGTCATAATGCATTATTAGTGCATTATAATTCCTTATTAGTGCCCTTATAATACGATATAGATATGGTAGTCATAGAAAGTGTTACTATTTATAAGTGCTACATGTAGCATTTGTAAACATCAATATATCAAATGAACTGTGATACTTTGGTATAATTACTGTAAACAAATGAGACCATGGTGGAGACAATTGGTAGCTTCTATCTAACGGCAGTTGTATTGTTAGTGCTAGTGTTTCTCAAAATTAAGACCTCCTTTCCCATAGACCCTGTTGCCCCCTCTACCTCCCCCCCCACCCCCCCCCCTCACTGTCTGTTGTTGCAGTCTTCTTGGCAATGGTCTTGTTTGTTTATGGTAATTACATTCATGCTTGAAAGTTTGTGAATCCCTTGAATCCCTTTAGAGTTTTTACCATGCATTCCGTGCATGTAGTAAAATTAAAATAGATTCAATGGAATTAGTTCAGTTAACCAGTCAAAGATCAGATTTTGGGCAGATCTTTGTGTGGCAAATACAGGGGAGAAACCTAGTCAGTTTGGAGAGAAGTTACTTCAGAGAAGTCAGAGAGGCTAGTTAGGTCATATGTTAAGGAGGTTTTGAGTCCCACAGTGTCTTAGTAGTGTAGCTCTGTATGGGAAAGGATTTTTGAACTGCCAACTGTGCAAAGGTAAGATTAGAGTGCAGTGCACATGGTGAAAACTGAGCCCAAGGGTAGCAGTTCAGCAGGCAGTTAGTCCTCAGGCATAGGGATATTGCAATCAATGCAACCCAACATTATAGGCGCAACATATGATGTACTACAATCTCCCCAAGAACTCTTCCTGTTCCTTATGTTCAGGCATAGGTACTCTTATACATAAGAATGAGTCTACTTGGTGACATAACCATTTGCTGATGTCTAGCAAAAGCAGTTGAAAGCAAGTGGGCAGAAATTAATTCATCAGATGACAGGAAGGAAGATGCAATGATGTGCAATTGGTTTTGTCCATAAGAGAGAAAAGACTTTGAGGGAGGAATGTCTAGGCAGGCATATTGTAGGACAGCTAAGGGTGTGCAGAGATTGACAAATGGCAGTAGATTTCGGGCAAAAAGATGATGTAATATATATAATAATCCCACAGGAAATAGTGCAATGGTGTTCAATCATGTGTCATGGAGGACCAAGAGTATGCAGGGTTTTCCTTCCAACCAATCACCAGGTGATTGTGGCTAGTCAGAGTGAGTTGTGATGCAGTGTTTTCTTAGCTCTTGGTATAATTATTTGCTGACACAATTCAGTTTCTGATCTGCTGAGCGGGGCCGTCTCAAGCTAGCAGCTAGTGTCAGCCGTCCCTTTAGCTTATTGTTGTCAGAATTAATGGCAAGTTCAGAAATGATTGAGTAATGTTGGGAATTAGGCAAAAGCCTAAGCATAGCTACGGGGTAGTGTAGGCGGTTTTAGTTGTATTTGGTGTCGAGGGGGTTCTGGGACACCATAAATTCAGCACCGCCTTCTGGAGGTGTCGTGGGCCGAAATCAATGAAACATCTGTGATGGAAGAGACCACTTGATAACCCTAGTGACATTCTCGCACTCACACAGTGAATGGTGCTGCCTGTCTGATGGTCCTGTAGATTTATGACTGCATAGCCTGATGTCCTTTATAGTGGGTCAGTACATAATTATGTTGACATCTGAATTTGGTTTATATAGTAATGCTCATCCTGGATTATGGCCCTAAAGGTTTGCAACCCACAGATCTACAAGCCTCCATTGCCACATCTGTCATTGTGCATCCGTCAACAATAATAGGAACACTGAATAGAAATAGCATTAATGCAAGATAAGCCCGGCAGAAGCCTCTGGGCTTCCCAACTGGAGAAACCTGAAGATTTCTGGAAGTCTGTTCTCTGGACTTATGAGTCCAAAATGTAACTATTTGGCTGCTATCAAAAATGCCATGTTTGGTGAGAGCCCAAAACTGCCCACAGCAATGGGGGTGTCATGGTCTGGGCTGTTTTTCTTCCTCTGGACCTGGACGACTCAACATCATTAAGGAAACCATGAATACTGAGGGAAACCAGAGAAGTCATGAACAGAACGTCAGGTCATTAGTCTGAGAGCTGAAAGCTCAGTTGAAAGTGGCTGTTCAACAAGACGATGATCCTAAGCATTGAAGCAAATCTACCAAAGAATGGCTCAAAGTTCAATGTTTTGGATTGGCCAAGTCAAAGTCCTGACCTAAATCCATCTGAGATGCTGAATGGAGTTCATACGAGACCTCAAACCTCACTGAGTTGGTCGAGTTCTGTAAGGAGGAGTGGGAGGAAATCCCTCCAGGAAGAGGAAGAGAGGCTCTAGGAGATGTCAGCCAGGGATATCGCACCAAGGGATATTGTTAAACCAGTTTTGTCAAATAAACAATGAAAATATATAATATTTGCGCATATTCTTTATTTGGGATATCTTCATTAAGATTTGAGGGTGAGATGAGGATTTTTATAAGGTTATTCCTCTGTAATATATGAAATATTGACCACCCCTTGTAGGGTTCACAAACTTTCAAGTATGACTGTATACTAATGTATGAACAATTAATGAAGTAATGATTTATTGATGTTAAAACCCTACATGCAGCATGTGTAAGGCATCTACACTGTAATTTGTTGGCTCTATTCAGGAAATTGCTCATATTTGTTTTAGCTTGCCATAGATGAGTGATCAGATTGTTTTTCCTGGTTAATGTGGCTTGTAGGAGTGGAGTAGGAGTCTTGATTGACATTTCACAAATCTAACCAATTGGATCTCATTTCTCAAGTTTGTGACACTAAATTGTATTTTTTCCCTTCCTTAATATTTCTGTCCCTAAAAACTAAATCCAAATGCTTTCTTTTTCCTCTCCAGGCACTTCCTATAGCACTATCGCTTCTTGCTGTGACCAGGGAAATACATCTACACATTTAGTTTTAGGTTTCCACGTCAAAATGGCATCGGTGATTTAATTTCTCACATAGAATGAAACCGAAGTGTAGATTTGTATCCTTGGTCACGCCTAACTCATCTTCCTGTTCTAGAGAGAGCCTTGAACACTAGAGTTAGGGTCAATTATTTCTTTCCAATACATGTTTCAAAGTGGTATTTCACAACAAAGCAAAAGTAGAAACATAAAATGCTTGCTGTCAGTCATGTGAGATCAAGAATGGCAACTTTATTATCCTCATTTTTTTTGGGGGGGTGGGGGTTAGTTTTAGAAGAGATTGGATTAGAGCTGACCATACCCTAGTCCCTGCTTCCCTTCTTAGCTGTACATTTAAATCATGTGTTACAAATAAGAGAAATTCTTGCTTAGGATAACAGAAATCTGTGCATAGAAAGTTTCTGGCTCCATGTTCCGTGTCTTTCAATTACACAAGTACATCATTATTTGCCACATTCCCAAGCCCTCCATTCATAACCCTTACCCTGCGTTCACACTGCAAGCAACATAGTCGACGGTTTGCTCTATTCAGACTGGTTGTGGCTGGTGCGAGAGGCTCTGTTCTATGTAGTGGTCTGCAGCCACGAAGTTTAGACCATGAAATCATGAGTTTTTGCTGCTTTGCCTTTTGTAACATTACATTGTTAGCTAATGAGTTAGCTAGCTAGCAAGCGGTAATTAGGTAGCAGTAATCAAAATGAACATATGATGGAGCTTCACGTCGACCCCAACAATGAATGCAACCGTTCTCCAAGTGTTGGTTTTGAGACGTTTATTCCTGTAGTCTTTCAAGTAAAAGTTGTAGAGTAACTGGGAAGCTTTTAATGGCTGTGATCAACTTCTTGTCTATTCTGCACTTCTGAAACAAAATCACGTTATCAGTGAAACAAGGTACCGCAGAAATCTGATTGTTGACAGCCGCCACAAGTTTCCCTGGCCGCTCAGCCCTGTAGCAATTGAATGGGCTTCCAGTTGACTTTATCATGTTGCTTGCAGCGTGAATGCACTATTCAAGGAATGTGTTTGCCAGGTTTTTGCTAGATTGCCCGTTGGTCGTCTTACTCGTTAAATGATGAGAACATAGACACCAAAGTCCTCCAAGTGTCGACTGTGACAATCGACAAAAAACCCATGGTGTATTGCTTTAATTGTTTAGATGGGACAAGGCACACTATAACATTACAGCAATGATTTTGTTCTTAGACTGGGCTGTGAATCTAGGGCCATCTTTAAGTCATCATCAAGTTGAGTCATCAACATAAATATCAGTACCTGCTATATTGTAAAATGAATGTAGTATTTAATAGTTCCTCTATGATGAACTCAAGCTCGTGGTTACATGGAGTCATGGCTATTTCACAGGTTTTTATTTCATGGGACATGGGAGTGGGGTGTGGTGTTTTGAGCTTACATTTTTATTTTGTGACAAATTTAACTTCCACTATTGGTTTAAATATGGGGTATGGTATGTTTCATGTGCCTTTCTTTTAATCTCCTTTGAGCTCCGTAACATGGAGGATGACAGGTTTGACCGTTTGTGTTTCTGTTTCTGTTTCTCTGTTTTGTCCAGATTCCCTGCAGGCCCAGCTCATCAACATGGGTGTGATCCCAACCCTGGTGAAGCTGCTGGGTATCCATTCCCACAACACAGCCCTGACAGAGATGTGCCTAATTGCCTTTGGGAATTTAGCTGAGCTCGGTGAGTACGTCTGGATAAGTTGCACCTCTTTGAACAATGCAAACTGGGGTTTCTATTATCCCATCATCCAAAGGTGTCAAAAATGTCATTTCGATTTCAACTAGTTTTTTTTTAGCCCAGTTTATTTAGCCTCACGGGACATTGCAGTGATTCTCTTGTTGTGTTGTCAGAGTCCAGCAAAGAGCAATTTGCTTCCACCAACATTGCTGAGGAGCTGGTGCGTCTGTTCCAGAAGCAGTCGGAGCACGAGAAGAAGGAGATGATTTTCGAGGTCCTGGCTCCACTTGCAGAGAATGGTAAGATGTTGGGTTATTATTATTATTATTTATTTCTTCTTACATTGGTCACTATGCCGACTTCTTCTTCCTAGATCATGGCATAGTGTTTTTCGTTCACCTGCCTGGTAACACCAAACTGACCAGGTTTCTCACCTGATTCATGGGAGTGCCATACAAATTTCTCCCCTCTCAAAGATCTGACCTGTAATTGGTTAACATACCCAATTATTTACCTACCTGCTTACCTGCTTACCTACTTGATTGAACTAAAGAGGAGGTTCACTTGTTTTTGCACCTGCGCTAATTCCCTTTAAAACATTTTAATTTTACTATGTGCACATTTTCCTCTAAAAAAACATGTCAAATTGGTGAATAGAGATCCTCTATTTCATTTAAGGATTAAAGGATTAAATAAGGATAACATGTTAAAAACTCAAAATTTCAGTAATTGCACTAGGGCAATTATTTCGCAATAATAATAATTGCACAGTAATTGCGCAAACTTTCAAGCATGATTGTACATGCAATGCAAAATGTGCCTCGTCTTCACATTAACAGGTCTACAGGAGGCAGTGTTTTTTCATGCCTTCAGACAACAGCATATCCACCTACTGTATATCCTCCCAGTCAGTGTGAGTCAGCCTTTCCAGAGTAACTGCTAACTGCACAGTCATGGCAAACAAACTCCTACATTTGTTCAGCTGCTCTTTTTCATACGTGTCTGTGTCTGTGTGTGTGCGTGCGCGCGCGTGTGTGTGTGTGTGTGTGCGCGTGCGGCAATAGGAGAGAGAGCATTTTACCGACTGTTGTTATCACCATTCCAGGCACACTGGGTTCTCCCACACTGCCAGTCTCCAAGACAACGTCCTACTTAACTCCACTCTAGAGAAATCTCTTTCTCCCTCAATGTCTCTCTCTCTCTCTGTCTCTCTCACTTTCGCTTTTGTGTTTGCTGGCTGTGTAGAGAAAGACAACAACTCAGCACTCCATTCTTGAAAAATTATGGGAATGCATTAATAAAACAGGAATTGTAACTCTTCCTTAAAATCTAGCTGGGTTTCCATACAAGCATCTTTTTGCTTTGATCTTTTTTCTTCAAATTAAAAAAAAAAAAAAAATGCAACAAAAAAAAATCTCTCTTTAAGAGGTTTTTGATTTATAAAAAATGTATTCAGTAAATTGCGATCGAAATGCATTTGTTGATGTACATCAGAGTTTTATGACCATTAGTTTTGGTTTTCAGATGAAAACATGCAATATGGCCAACATTAGTTGTCACTAAAGAACATTAACAACTTATCCAATACTAATCAATACTAATCACCTTTTAAAAGACCCATTTTTCTGGTGTTTGTGTGTTTGGACAATGAGGAAGCTGATTTATTCACTCCAACTGACCTAATTTGCATTTTATTTTTGTGACATTTCGGTAATTTGTGTAAAATTGTCCTGACAGTTGCATGAAAGTATAGCCAATTGGAGAGGTAATCCAGGTTTATTCACTCACGAGCTCTGACATGATTACACAGGCCTCTCCTTGACATCATCTGCTTCGTACTCTACTGCACATCTCGCCTGTTCCCTGCATTTGTTCCTCTCCCTTTTATTCTGAAAAACAAATTGAGCTCTGAGCGTTCTGGAGTGTTCTTTCTCACACTTTTGCCCGTCTGTCCTTTGGGTGTGTACACACTATTACGCTGTGGTTACGTATGTTCGTCTTGCGCTTCCTGCCTCTCCTAGATGTGATAAAGCTGCAGCTGGTGGAAGCCGGCCTCGTGGAGTGTCTGTTGGAGGTGGTGGCTCAGACGGTGGATGGGGAGAGGGAGGAGGACATCGCCCAGCTCAAGACCTCCTCCGACCTGATGGTGCTCCTGCTGCTGGGAGGTAAACACCAGGGGTTAAGACCAATGTGCAACGCCGATATTGGCATCTTGGATGTTGCTGATATGATGGTTATGATGCAGTTTGATTGATTACATGTTTACTGTAGAATTGATACTGCACTGGTTGTCTATGGGAAGCCCTTAACTTGATTCTGATGCAACATTTTGATCAGATTCCACACAAGTATGTGAGAGTACCCAACCCATGAAAATTATCAAATTTAAAGATATTGAATATTTGCTTGAAATATATCTATTGGCCCATAAATCCATATTGTGCAAAATAATTGTCAGATTACTGTGGCAGCGCAGCCCCTGCAGCCATCCGTCTAAGGCCATTAGAAAGGGCAAAATCAGGCCCAAATCAGCTTCAGACTTCTTTTATGGACATAAAATATCGTCACATATATGACCAGAAACATAAGTGCAGGGAATCTGGAGCAATGATTTGATGAGTATTATGGGAGATTTAGATGGATGTGGTACATTGTACTCGCCCCGGTGCCTCCGAGAAGCACTGGCATTGAGAATGAATAATTCAGCCTTTTTGTAAATATTTTATTCCGGTCGAATATACCTGAAAATGGCATGTGTTATAAATATACATGCCAGCCTCACAGTTTAAGTGATGACATATGGCAAATGCGCTCCATTCTTTTCCATGACAGCATCATTACACTGCAGTTCACACAACTAATCAGTGGACCTGATTATCTAATTGGCCAAACACCCATTCCAACCTTATGTATACACTGTGGACCGCAGGAAGAATAGCAGTCGGGTCAACAAGCTAATAGGGATTTGAATAAACGTATGAGATACATTGAAGAAAACTTGAATTAGAAAGGGCACTCTTGCGGTGATCTTTGCAGGATACCCGCTCCTTAGGGAGGGTAGCAGCAGTACTGAGTTACTTCCATTTGTGCACTGATCTGCCTGACCGTGGATTCATGGGAGGCCCAAATCATCAGAAATGCTTTGTAGCCCTTTACAGCCTTATGAGACTTTTTCTGAGGTCCTCCCAAATTCTTTTTTGATCAGGGCATGTTTCACCTCAACATATCTCTGTTGTGAAGAGCAGACTCTGTTGGTAACCAAACTTTGTGGGTTTTTTAATTCCAAAGGGTTCACAATTTTTCTGACCAATCAATATATCAGTCTAACCCTAAACCACAGTAAGGCAGCTTGCCCTGTGTCCTCGCTACACTAACCTCTCTCCACATGGGTCCCGTGTAGATGAGTCCATGCAGAAGCTGTTTGAGGGAGGAAAGGGCAGTGTTTTCCAGAGGGTCTTGTCCTGGATACCTTCCCATAACCATCAGCTGCAGCTGGCCGGGGCTCTGGCCATCGCCAATTTTGCTCGCAATGGTAAGCTTTTGTTCACATTGTTGTAAGATGCGGCCCTAACAGAAGCCAAGGTAAAATAAGGTAAAAAGTTTTTGTCTACCCATCCACCCAATATTTCAGGGTTTTGGGTACGTACTGTTTTGCACACTTTTGTATGGTCCTAATCCTGTCATCCTGAAGTAGTGGGAGTACCCACTACCAGAGTCACCCAGAGATTGTTAGTAGCCGACACAAGGTCAAGGTATCTCCTCAGCTTGCATTTCTGTCGGTAGATGGGAACTGCATTCACATGGTGGACACTGGTATTGTGCAGAAGCTTCTGGAGCTGTTGGACCGGCATGTTGAAGAAGGCAACGTCACTGTTCAACATGCAGCACTTAGTGCCCTGCGCAACCTGGCCATACCCGGTGAGCCCGCTTAGCAATACATCTGTCTAACTGCCACAAACTTTCTTTTACCTATTTCTTCCAACCAAAAGGGATAAAAACCAAACAAATGTTGCGTATACTGGGTGTCCGAAAGGTCTGGCATCATATGGAAACTGCAAACAAAACTACTATCAAAACTGCTTGTCAGAGGTGGGATTTGAAGTTGGATTCAAGCCCACGGCTTGAGACCAGAAACCCTGGCGTCTTAATCCACTGGGCCATGTTGACAACTAGTGTGTGCAGGGAAAACAAGTGTATTATTGAAAAATATATGGTGTTACTTATACCTGTGACTCCAGACGTTTTGGCCATCCTGTGCTAGGGTTGAGTGATTGGACTTGATAGTTGGCATTTATAATGTAGCTTAGCGCAAGACACTCAGGGTTTCCCACAGCGCTTGACAAGCATAGATAGCTGCTTTTACAAAACACTTGTTAATAATTTCTTTCTTTCTTCTGGATTTTGTTGTCTTCCTGTTTTTGTCTTTTTTTAATATTCTGTTTGGACATGTTGTGTCCCTCTCTCTCCAGTGGTCAACAAATCCAAGATGCTTTCAGCTGGTGTATCGGATGTGGTGTTGAAGTTTTTGCAATCAGAGATGCCTCCAGTCCAGTTTAAGCTCCTGGGGACGTTACGTATGCTCATCGATACACAAGGTAGAGATTCATTTCCCATAAACCCTGTTGCTACTTGGTAATGATTTATTGTTGTTAAAACACTACACATATCACCTTTAAAGCAAATCTGAATTTTTGAAAATCATAGATCATCAAGCTATTGATAGGACTTTTGTGACAGTAGACAGCTTGGGTGATGGCAAAAAAAGTCATAATAAATGGTAGTAAACTTGCAGCATGCTGTGTTTGTGGGTCCAGCTGAAGCTGCAGATCAGCTGGGAACCAATGGGAAGCTGGTGGAGAGGCTGGTGGAGTGGTGTGAAGCCAAAGACCATGCAGGGGTGATGGGCGAGTCCAACAGGCTCCTTTCAGCCCTCATTCGACACAGCAAGTCCAAGGTCAGACACCAGGCTTCCAATTCAAAGTGGTCACTTGAAGCAATCTGCTAAGTATTCAATATTAGCAGTCTACCAATTCTGTACTGACTCTGCTCCCATGTGGCTTTTGTTGATAAATTATGGTTCGCTTGAAATTTTGCCATGTAACCAAACAAATGCAACAATTTGTGCCCTGATTCAGACTATAGGTTTGAAAGTGCCCTCTCAGACATTAGTGATTGCTCCTTCAAAGTGGTCTGTTGCTGGGTTTCAGGAAGTTGTCAGAGCTGTCATCCAGGGGGGAGGAGTCAAGCACTTAGTAACCATGGCAACCAGTGAGCACATGATCATGCAGAATGAAGCACTGGTGGCTCTGGGCCTCATAGCGGCACTGGATCTGGGTAAGAGCGAAGATGAAAGTAACAAATTACAATTACTTCTTTTACTGTTATTGAGTAGCTTTTTTGTGTACTTCTACTTTTTTGTGGTATTTTTAAAATCAGTAGTTTTACCAAGCTGCACTTGGCAGCTTCACACATTGACAGCTCTAAATGGCAGTTAGATGAAACTCAAGTATGTTTTGACTCACATATTGTACTTTGCTACACGTTAAATCGCATCCATTACGGAGTACAAATTTGTTCTTCATAAGCATTTCATCAAATCATGAATTGTATCTGCATCAAACCTGCACAAGTAGCTAAATTAGCTACTTTCAACCACTAATTTTACTCTCTATCCCTTTCATTTCATAGTTCCAGTTGTTGGGTTTTACATATCACAAAGCCAGGGTGTGATATGTGTTCTTTTTTAATTAAAACTAGAAGTGCCACTACGCCAGATTTTCAGAGCTGATATGATTACGGTGTACTTCATTAAGTAGATCAGCTAATAGACTGAACCAAGTACTGCTCAGTTTACAGGCATTCACGCAGCCTCAAGTTGGCTATAAACCAATTACAGGAACCAGATTTCACTGATCAATGTATAACAATACTGTTTAATAAAAAAAGCCTAGAAAATATTGTTTTTTATGCACTGGTGAAACAGCTTATTGAGAGACCTTCAAATACAGCTTATTCAGAATGGGTTAACAGATAAAGAACAGAGTGGTAGGTTAGGCCTACCAAAACAGAATCGCATTCAGCCTGCATAAGCAAGGCTCCTCTTCTGAACAATATCCTATGAACTTTTCAGCATTTTTCCTCCTGCTGAAAAAGTTTTATATTACGCCAAAGCTCATTGTAAGTATAGATGTCAGGACAGCCTCATTTGCTGATCCGAGTGCGAGTACTTGCATGCTGGATCAGCGCCAGTCCCAACACCACAGACACTATGTAGTATCTCTACTGAAAATGTCAAATCTCTTGGATATGGTGTCGGTGCTTATATGAGTTGAGCAACACTGTCATACGCCCAATTATGAACATGAATGTTGCCATTTTAAAAATGCAACTGAGGATCAGATCAGTTCTCCACAGTTTCTGCCGTAACATCAACCCCCCCCCCCCCCCCCCCCCCCCCCCCCAAAGTAGATCACAGGGGACCAAGACATGTTAGAAAAACACACGCTAACAAGACTGAGACTCCATTTCTGCCTGATTTCAGTTGCAGCTGAGAAGGACTTTGTCGGAGCCAGCCTGGTGTCAGTGCTGCACAAGCTGCTGTCAGACGAGAGGAGTGCACCGGAGATAAAGTACAATTCTATGATTCTCATCTGTGCAGTCATGGGCTCAGGTGAGACCTAGCAACGTCCTGCTTCACATTCGTACAGTTCCTCACATTCGCACCAGCAGCTTCCCAGTACGACCACAGTCTCGATGTTGCCCCGGTGACACATTAGCTTTGTTGCCAATGCCGTTTCAGCACGCATATAAATAAAAAAAACAGTAAAGACATTAGTATGTTGATGACCAAATATATATGTAGTCCTTTGGTGATATGATGCAAAAGTGTATCTCCACCTCAACTCAACTTGATGCCAAAACAATGGCCTCTGGTGTGAACAAGGCTTATGAAAGGGTTTAATATGAAACGCATGACTTGAGTTCCCAAATCAATCCGGGATTAAGCACTAATGTACTCAGGCTAATTCAGGCCCGGTTTGAACAGTCGAGATGCATGCAGGTTCACGCCTTTTTAAAATACGGAACCAAGATGCCAAGCAGGGAACAGATTCATGGCCGTGGAGCAGCAGACACTCATCAAATAGTAAAATGAGTAAAAATACTATATCGATGATGCAACCATTTAGCTTATAGTTGAACAAACTCTTTTTTGCGATCGGTGTCTGAAGAATCAATTCGGAATTGGAGGAAATAAGATTGTGATGCGTCCAATTTTTGTTTGTTTTACCCAGCCCCATTTACACTATTTGCATTTTTCCTCCAACAATCTGCTCTATCCTCTGCACACCACCAAATTAAATAATGTAGATAACAAAATCAGCACAGCTAATGAAAAACAATGTTGCATTATTCGCCCAGAAGTTCCCACGTGGCACTTGCAACCTGCACTCTGCTAGATATCACTTGTTGGTAGCTATATCATTACTATACCATCAAGACTACTTCATCGACGTCCTCTCCTTTCTCCTCTCTCCTCAGAGCCTCTCCATAAAGAAGTGCAGGGCCTGGCATTCATCGACGTGGTCTCCAAGCTGAGGGCACACGAGAATAAGACGGTGTCGCACCAGGCGTCACTTACAGAGCAGCGGCTAACTGCCCAGAGCTAAATGACTCTGACCTTCACCCCTCCCTGCCCTGACCCCGACGCCTGCCTGACCGCCTAACCACCCCATGACTCCTCCTGACTGCTCTCCATCCTACTCCCCCGCCCCATCGTCATGTGCCAAGGTATCATGTTGCGTCAACTGCCAGCCGGCCCCGTCCGACGGTCATGTTTCTCTACCCCCAATCTCCCCGATCCATCCCCACTAGGGTTAGACTGATGTGGGTTTTTGAAGGCCAATACCATTTGTTATTTTGTGCCGATATTCTATATATTTAAATATGACCATTTTCACGCCAATGTTTTTTTAATTTTTGGTGGAAAAGCCTCTGAAACACCATTTAGATCATGTGGACACTAAAACTCTCCACTGAAAGTCAGACTAATTATATTATTAGGTGGGTTAGCAGCTCTTTAAGGCGGGGTGAGGCAGGTTTCATTGCAGGTTTCACAGACTGACACCCCTGAAGCTGGAAAATCCTCCCACACCACACTGCAATGATTTCTCCAGTCAGGCATCTGATATAACATATTCGCTAGCTGTGGTCAGGGAGGAACCGCCATCCGATTTTTAATAAATTGCCAATATCGGCCCGATACATCGGCAAACTATCGGTCTAACCCTAGTCCTCACCTCCACTCGTGCATGCATCCTCCGCTACAAGCAGCTCCATGGCAGCCGAGGCGCTGTAGACAGCATAACGCAATAGATAAAGAGATGATAACTCTTTTACGACCATAGCTGTGATACCATCCGCCAGTAACCCGTCAGTGAAAAACGTGTACAAAAGAAAAAAAGAATAAAAAAAAAATTTACTCCTGTGGTGTGCAAAATCTTTTTCTTTTCTTTTTAAGAGAAAGCCGCCATCCATGATGTGCCCAGTCGTGTCCCATGTAGCTTGAGCATCAATTGACTAGAAAAACGTGCATGTTTTAGTCCTATTGAAGGTGTGTCCGTGTTCATTTTACCCCATGCATACTCTGAAGTACAGCCGGCCCCGCCCCACTGAGTCCTCCAGTCTTGTACCTTTCTTTCTTTTTTTTCACTTATTCTTTACGAGTTAAGCTAGAGATTTTAACCAGATCCTTAATTCCTTGGTTGCTCAAGACACATTCCCCTCTTCAACAAACACCCAGGTCAGAATCGCAATAAAGTTTGGGGCTCCGCAAGTTTCCATCCCCACAGTTGTTGGTGAAGAATCACGTATACACTTGGGACGCAAACGACGCCAAGAGTGGGTCTGTAGCCGAGACAGGTCCAAAGCGGGTTCGAGACCAAGTCGAGACCAAAGTAGGCAATAAAAGCTGTGCATGTGTTTTCAGATGTAAAAAAAAATGCATAAGGAGTTTATTATGGATGAACAGAGATGTAGATCTATCTGTACTATACCCTTCAACATCCAAAGTAATGCACGGGAATTGGACTAATCAGTGCATCAAAGTTTGAGGTCCATTACATACACAGGTTCCTACAGGTGTGAGCCCTTAGATAGGCAGAAAAGTCAATAACCAATAGTGGCCGAGACAAATCGACGGCACGAGACTAAGACCAAGTCCAAGAGAAGTGTACTGCAGCCCCGGTTCAGAATATACAACGAAGCAGCACAACCATTCCTACACCCCTACCCCCCCTCCCCCTCCCCCGGGGCAGGTTTCTCTTTACATGTGATGGTTGGTTCTTCTAGTCAAAGGGATTACTGGCAACATGCACCATCTCAGCATGTTGGATTCTTTACCAACAACCCCGTCACGCGCCACGGTGCGTTTTACCGGTCCGAGCCCACTACCTTTTTTCTTTTGTCAGGTATGAACGGTTATTTATCAGATTTGTACCCTTCTAAAGACACATGCCTACGGAGATGTATCCACAGTAACTGCATACAATACTATAAACTTAAATGTTTGTTGTAAATGTCATGAGTTGTACATTTGGAGGATTGTAACTCAGCAGATAATTAAAAGATGATCGCTGGTGATGGTTTATGTCTTTATTGCCATCTCAAGTCAGGTGTTTTGTCTTTAAACATAAAGCGTTGAAGAATGTCGTTATTTGGTTTGGCGATATGACAAACAGCAATATGGATTCTCCTGAACCTTCAAAAAAAAAAAAAAAGGAAACTATCAAGCACCTTTTTTGTTGCCACCTTTCTTTTTTTAATTCATATTAATTCATAAAATGTCAGCCAGTCAACATATTACAGGAGATGAGATGAGGAAATCGAGAGGAGGTAGTTACATTACAATGTTTGTGGGGTCTACTGTGATCTCTCAAATGAATTCATGAAAATGTAACATGGGGATTAGTGAAAGGCCTGCAGAACCGAGTGAGATCAAGGGTTCATGCTGCACCAACACTTCGCCATAGGAGTTACAACCTCCAAGACCTGGCCACATACACTGTATATGTAGAAATTTAAAGGGACAACTTCATTTTCAGCCAGCTGGGACCGAATACATTTGAAATGTCTTTCCAGTTGCACCGTGGAAGTTCTCAACTCAAATGCACCCTTGGTATAAAATCTCAAAAAACGATGTCAAACACTAAGCGAGTAGCTTAACACTTTTCAGTCGTTGGAATACATCCCACCTGAGCGGCAAAAACGTGCAGAATAAAGGAAACGGTGATAAAAAATAAATACCACACTACAAAAAAAAAGAGACAAAATTAAGCCGGCATCTGTATAAACCCTTAAAACAGAGATGCTGATAAAACCAGCGTTTCTGCACATTTTCCATTACAAAATTCCAGACTATCCAGACCTTCTTGACTGGCTTTGAAGATTCTGGTATACTGTATACTGATGGGCGATAAGTCAACAAGACCATATCACTCTGTAACTGAAGATTATTCTTCACAACAACTACAATACGTGAAAAGACAGTGGGTCTACAGCTACATACATTGTGTGGTCAGTAGTTTGTTTTTTTCCATACTTTTCCAACTCAAAACATTTTAAGAGATTGAATTGAAATAATCAGATTCATTTCCCAAACTGCATGGGACCCCTGTTAAGAATGCCAGTCACTCCTTTCATATGGAATATAGTGTGATCCTTGCATGAAAATTGGACAAACAATATGCTGCATCAGTTGGTTAGGGATGATCATTCTTAGTCAATTAGTTGAGTAATCACTCATTAAGTAGAGTGCTTGAGTAACACAATTGTAGTAGTTTCATTTTTTTCATGTTGAATGAGTTAGTGTCTGAAAAATAATTAGCACGTCTCTGCCATCACAAATTATTCACAAAATATGCATTTGTTTGACAAAATTTTGCATTCATTTCTTGACGGGCAATGTCAAGCAAAATATTCAACTGGAAGGAACTACCAGGAATTTATCCGCTCAGGAAAGCCCTGGAACATATGCTGTAACCCCAAAAAACATTACAAATGTTTTATTTTTGAGGGGAAAAAATGATGCTACATCCTGTCTTGAATCCAAACCCAATACAAGTTTCACAATTATGCAAAATGTTCTGATGTTGCCCTCCAATTCGAGGAAAGGAACAAGCAGCAAGCATCGAACTTGGACACAAACACATCCTCAGTTTCTCGTTTACCCCGGTCCCAGTTTTGTTTCACTATTTCACCAGTTCTAGATGACGGATTTAGCTTCATTTTCACAGTGAAAAATACCAATCTAATATCAAAAAGATGTATCAAAACTCCTGCAAACGAGGTGTAGCTAGTCAAACTTGAGCACTGTGAT
Organism: Hoplostethus mediterraneus; assembly: GCA_034670385.1. Classification (NCBI taxonomy): domain Eukaryota; kingdom Metazoa; phylum Chordata; class Actinopteri; order Trachichthyiformes; family Trachichthyidae; genus Hoplostethus; species Hoplostethus mediterraneus. Next base: position 457,832 of record JAXDDW010000113.1, on the reverse strand, counting down.
GATAGGCATGTAGCGCCTCTATTAACCAGCCTCTCCACCTATCCCTACCTTTACAATATTCACACACAGTGTTATATACAGAGGACTTGACATATTAGTGCATTGGAAAAAAGTGCTGGTTCCGTGAAAAGATGGTGCAGGTGATCAGTGAACTCCTTTTCCGAATGATCCCTCGCAATGTTCCAGGAGGCATGCTGCAAAGACCTGGAGCTGGCAAGAAAAGAAAGATATTTTTAAAGGGTTAATTGACATTGCTTTCTTTGTTTTCAGTTTCAATTTTCTTTTAATATGCAGCTGAATTGACGAAAACATTTTACCTGTTAGAATGTGAGTACTGCTTCAGCCTTAGGTAAAAAAACTGCACAAAAGAAGGGGGGAAAAAAGAGCTTAATTCATGAATTATAGGAAGGGCTAGCTCCAGTGCTAATACGTGGCTCACCAATGAAGAAATTCTAACTTTCTATTTTCCAAGGAAAATCTATAAACTAAGTTAGTTGTTAAAAATTGTTGGCAAGAAGAAAGATGAAAGTTAAGGACATGAAGGAAAGCAGAAAACATCAACGCAGCATTGTTTAAGACAAGTGCAAGAGTACAGACAGGAGGGGGGGGTGGGTTAGGGTGGGGGGGGGTGTTTAGTTTTTTTCTGCAACTGTTCAAACTATGGACCGGAGAGAAAAAGGAGTGAAGGTTGTTGCGACAGAAATACAAAGAGAAACTGTTTTCATTTGGACAAAGTGAAAGACCACGAGGGGAAGCAAGGCGAAGAAAGGGCCCAACTTTATAGCTCAGTAGGAGTTAGCCCTGATACAGGACCCTTTGGGAGTCTTTCATCGTATAGGTTTTTACCTCTCCCAAAGGGTCCTGTCCTGCTCCATTGACTTTTCCCCCCCCCTATGAGCCTTCTCTTGCCTACTTTCACCGCAGTGGCAAATAAACATTTAGGCCCCATCCCAATACACCCCTTGCCCCTACCACTTAGCCCTACCCCTCCGTTTTGTGCGTTCACGTGTAGGGGTAGGGGTTTAGATTCTTGCCGGGATAGAGCGGTAGGGCGAAGTGTTAAGGCTACATGGCCCTCCAAACAGAGGTTTTTCAGAGGCACACTCAAAACCGAGTGTTCTGAAAAATCTCTGACAATCATCGGCAAGATGGTGACGAACGCTGCACAAGCAACAAAAGGAAACCGCAAATGAATTATTTTCTTCATTAATAAAAATTATGATAACCATCGTATTATCTTAGTTTAATGTCGTTTCATTGTATTATAGACCTTTTCTTTATAACAAGCATAACAAAAAATTGCTATTATGCTGATGTCTCTAGCTAGCTAGCTAATGTTACAACATTGTTTTACGGCTGATTTGTGCATGACAGTCCTGCATTTTGACATATTTCCATGTTGCATTTCCCCCCTTTGATGGCATATGTCGAATGTCGAAATGTAACTCAAGTCCAGCAGCGAAGTTGCTGCACTTGTTACAGCTCCTCTAATATCAGTGCAGACTGGCAGGGTAGGAGCACGGGTGTCTAGCCTACAGACCACCACTATTCTGTCATGAAGAAGCCTGGTAATGAAGCAGTGTTCTTTTTTATTTGATGACTTGATTGATAGTGTGAAACATAAGCTGTGAACGAATTGTGAGCGTCCATACTTTTCTATCTCCGTCAGATAAATGGCAGATGTCATTGTGATAATACCATTATTGCCATAGTAATGTCCGGCAACAAACTTGTCGCGTCTGTTTACGTAAATGCCATCGACGACTACTGATGACGTGTCAGGGTCTTGAAGGGTTGTCCCATTTCATGGGGGAAGATTTCAACCACTACCCCTTGTAACTCTGTTCCAAGGGGCAAGTCAAAAAGCGAGGGGCACTCAAAAAAGAGGGGTAGGGGTAAAAATAAGAAATGAGATTGGGCCTTAGACGGGTATACCCCAAATCTCCACTGTAATGAAATAGAAAATGGCTGACAGACGCCTTGTTTTCTTTGTCAGCTCGCTGCTGCTACCGGTGGTCAAAAGGTAGACCTTAATAACCTTTTATTACCTTGACAAGTGAAGGATTACGGACATCTGTTTGGATAAGTGAAATTCGCCGTCGTTTTTTTGTTAGGGAGCTCTCCGACTTTCATAGGGGAAAAAGTAAATGGAGCAGGACAGGACCCTTTTAACAGGATTTATTAATTTGTCTTTTTGTGTACTTTCTCACTTTAATTCCATATTTGTTTACTGGAAACAATCCCGCATGCAAACATGCAAATCTCATTCCGCAGAATGCATGTCTCATGTTACCCAGAATCAAGCTGGCTGTACACCGTGATGATTGGTACAGGAATCAGCTGTTATGAAGTCATATAAACTACGTGCTTTAAAGCTAAATTTTTAAAAGTCAAAGTGATGGTCCTGTCAATTGAGCGGGCCTTGAATTGCACCCTCACTTTACGCTTTACTTTAACCAATGTTCTCCATGTCTGTACTGAGGTGGATGTTTCCCGGCAGAGGCAACTGACATCTAATGCTGCGTTCCGGAGATGTCGAGAAGTCGGAAATTCAAACTTTCCTACTAGGAAAAATGCAACGGAATAGCCCTTTGGGTCGGAATTCCGAGTCAGAAACCTTTCCAAGCCGTGAGACGTTGCATCAATGCGACTGTAAATGTTACGCAGCATTACTTTTAACATGTTTCTAGTCCTCAAAATACAGCACAAGATAATTTTAGTAGTTTGGATATATGCCAATTTCCCAAAACGTCAGTGTAGTCCTTAAAAACTATCAAAACACCTGTTTAAACATAGATTTGTAATGTAAAGTTGAAATGACTAAGTTTCTAATTGGCTTGCTAACCTTGCCAATTATCGTTAATGCAACATTAGCTGCTGCAAGAAGAACAGTCTATTGCATTGAGCAAATTAAATTTTGCGGGCGTCTAGTTTCTCCTGTTTTTCTTTTTCAAGCTGGACCACTGGAATGCCTGGAGTTTGGAATTCTGACCTACCGGCCGGGAATTTTCCAACTTTCGAGAAACGCAGCACAAGAAAGACCACACAGCGACTAACTACCATACCACAGCAACGCTCAAGACAAAACAATGACCAAATGGATCCATCGCACCCACCGGCTACAAACACACATGCGTGAATGCGTGTCTCTCATGAGTAGTAAGCCGACGCTTTCTTGCTGGAGTGTGGTGGGAGTCGGCGCATGGAGAAGGGGGGGGGCACCCTGAAGAAGCGTGGAGTTGGAGGAGGAGGAGGAAGAATGAGGTGTGAGGTGAGTTATGGCATCGTGATGGTAAAGCTCAGTAACCTTTATCTCCCTCAGCCCTGATAGGGAATGAGTGTTCCTGATGGTAGAGATCTTCTGTGGTCTTTAATGGGTAGTATATGTCCATATAATGTAGTAGCTCTTACAGTAGATAGACCTATGTTGTGTTTTTTTTATAAATATGTACTGTATTACAGGGGAATGATTCATGCTGCTGCAAGAAAAGAGACGCTTTGAACAATTTTCAGGATTCCTATACAGTTTCCAAATTCCATGCTTTTCCCCACAACTTCGTTTCTTCATTTGATTTAAAGATTTGGCGCTCGGTACGATTTACGCTGACGGTAGTTTTCCTTCCCAGTGATGAATACGGGAATACTTATGTGTACCAGAACAGGACAATATCTTTCCATATTTTTTCCAAACTTTTTTTTGTGCAATGGAAATCACTAATGACTAAATGACTTTTTCTATTTCCAGACCAAACCGGTGTAGAAAACTGTTGTATTTCCAAACAGAATATTCTTGTGAGGACCAAAATATAGTTCAAATCACCATTTTTGACCTAGTAATGATGTGTATATACATTTACATCATAAAGATTCATGTTAGACTATAAAATGGTAAAGTGTTTCTCTCCATACTAAAATAGTACACTCCAATATATCTACTGCTTGTGCTTGTGAGTTTTTACTTTTGCTCTTCTTCTCAAACATTACATATTGATATTCAGGATATATTCAAGAATTTAAACAATGCTTCATGTCAAACAGCGACAGAAAACAAATGGGTACAAAGCCGAGGGATGTATGCGTGAGGTTATATGAGAATGGAAATACTGGAAATAATTTTTCTTACCAGCTTGCCTGCACCGCTTCGATGTCACTCACTAGGTTTTGTGCCAAGCATATCCCAAAAATCTGTAAAATAAAAATAAATAAAAGCTAATGAAATGACAACATTAGACGTTTTCATAGTGGAAGGATGGAAGGATGCGTTCCTTCCCCTTCACCTTATCATGCAGGGAGAAGAGAGGTGTTTTTTTTCCCCTGACCTGTAATAGCGCGACTCCGATGAATATCCCGGCTACCAGCGTGAGGTTGTCCTGCAGCCACTTCTCAAACTGTGGCACGCAGCCTTTCACGTTGATGTAGTCCTTCTGCTCCGAGTCCTGTAATGTGCAAAACCGTCTACGGTTACCTTTGCATTTACACAGCAATATTTTTGGATTGAGGCTACCGCTAGCCAATACTTCTGGTAATATTTAATACTTTAAATTTGACAGGTTTCATGCCAAAAATACCAAGTATTCAGGGTTTTCCCCAGAATTGTATTCTTATCAGGGTGGAAATACAGCATTTAGACCATGGGACACTAAAACTCTCCATATCGGAGGTGGACTGTTTCAGAGGCTTTTCCACTATCCAAAAGTAATGTTCTGGGAGAAACACTGAATATTTGCAATTTTAAAACAAATGGCATGAAAATGGTCAAATATAAATATATTGAATATTGACACAAAATACCAGCTATTTGTGTCTTCAATCCAAAAATACTGGTATTGGCCTTGAAAAACCCTTATCAATGGAACCATACATAGAGTAAACATGGAGGAAACATATTCAAGGGAGGTAAACCAGTGCAGTTGGTTGAAACGTCAATGCGGAATTTTTTTTTTTAACTGGTTTTCAGAGGAATTATTTCAAAACTTAAAAGTGAGTGAGTAAAGCAGAAAGAAGATGCTACTTACGGGTTTAGCTCGGATGTCATAACCACACTGTGTGTTTATCACGTCCTCCTATAGATGATAATAATAAACTTTATTTAGATAGCATATAGCGCGCGTGTGCATGCTCGCGCACATGTAATTCCGTAAATGTGTGTGTGCATGCGGTGCAAGGGTCTCCTACCGCTGGGTCTTTGGTGCAGCAGGAGAAGGGGACGCCACACTTTTCCCTACTGGGATTCCCGTCAGTACAGTTAAAGTAGATGTTGAGGTTCCAGTCATCAGCCCCGAATGCTCCGCAGCACTCCCACTACAGGAAGACAGGACAAAGACAGGACATGTTGCAGATTGTTAACAAAAAAAATAGTCCCATTATGATTAGTGGTTTGATTGACATCTTTCTATAGTTCCATTATGATTAGTGGTTTGGTTGACATCTTTCTATAATTCATTATGATTACTGGTTGGTTGACATCTTTCTATAGTCCATTGTGATTAATGGTTTGGTTGACATCTTCTCAACTTACATATTCCTGAGTGAAGTCTATGAGGTTTTGTAGATCAATGTCGTCCCGGTATGCCCGGATGTTGTTGTTGATGAATAGGTTTAACTGGTCTTTGATCCAATCCTTGAAGACAAATGCCAAGACTCCCGTAGTCAACTCCAAGAAAAAGATGATTCCCAGGAACACAGAGAACTACGGCAGAGTGAACAGGGAGAGGACATAAAAAGAGGAGAAACAATAAATACACACTTGTAGCTGTACACCAAAGCTGCTTTGTATCTCTCATTACAGAATACAGTGTTTCCTCATTGTTTCATGAAAGGAGTGGCAATTTAAGGTCTTCAGTTATTGGAGGAGTAACAGAGGTTGGTTGTTAGTGTGAAACATACAAATTTCAGTAGAAAGGTGTTTTCCCGCAGCGCTCCGATGCATCCAGCGAAGCCAAGAATGAACATGACTCCCCCGACCACCATGAAGAGCCAGACTGGGTCTAAACCCCCCAGGTCAGTGATGGATGAGATGTTGGACAGAACCCCCTGGTTAAGGACAGACCAGAAACATTTAGTCAGACAAGCCCGGAGAGGTCCTTCTTTTCAGTAAATTCTACACGTTTACTAAAGGACTAAAACTCTATATACAGGGTACCCGCGGGGTCTTAAAAGTATTAAAAAAGCATTGAATTTAATATTCTCAAAATTCTTAAAAGTATTGAATTTCGTTTACAAAGTATTGAATTTCGTTTACAAAGGTCTTAAATTTCTTTCTTGTCCTTTCGTAAGATCAAATAAATACCGTAACGTCATGAATAACTGTCAAATGTATAAAATGTTCTGTATGTAACGTTGGGTGTAAGTTTGGTGTGGCTTGGACATTGCGACAGTACAGGTAATGTTTACGTCAGTGTATTGACGCTCTTGACCGTGGAGTGTGCTGCTAACAAGCTAACAAGCTCGTTTTAAGGAGCAAAGCGTCGGCGTCAACGTCAGGTTGGACGAGACTTCTTCACATGATCAGCGTCACCCGCATCAGCCGGTGATCGTAGCTAACCACATCGCCAATGATCACACCGACACACACATAAAACAAGTTTCTCTTCGATATATATTTTTTTAATTTCGCAGCTATGATATCAAACTCCTCTTTCCCACTGATCTCTATCTCTAACTCAATCACTAATGAATAGCAAACTAAGAGCTATTAGATTCCAGTGATTGGTTGCGCGTTGCAAAGGTCAAAGTTGAATATAGTTGAACTTTGAGCGCAGCGCCAGGGGGTCTCCCAGTGTCTGTGCCCAGGGCGCAGAACACCGAGGGCGGCGGCGGCGCTAGGTTCGGCGGCAACGCTTGCCAAATAGGAAATAAATGCCAGCGCTGAGCGTTTTTGTCACTGATCATGTGAAGGGCGCTCACAAAGCTATTGTGTATTAAATATTAATGTGAATAACATGTTTTATAACATGTTTTATTAAATTCAAGTACTTGGTAAATAATTCTTTTCTAGGGGTTAAAATCCATACTGATTTTCCATTATATCCTTCATACTTTTGCCAGTATGGCCGTGAAGTTGGCATTCAATTTAATCCTAAGTGGTATTAAAAAGGTCTTTAAAAGTCTTAAATTTAACTTGGAGAATCCTGGGGGTACGCTGTATATAAGATAAGATAAAACTGATAATCCCCGTGGGGAAATTGGGTAACAATTGGGTTTATTTTAATTGTACATGCAATGCTAATTTTAACATAACACAACAATGTCAACACTAGGGGCGCTGTGTAATGCTGCATACCCACCTGGTCATTTATTTGTTAAACCACAAAACCTATTTTTTTATAGGTCAGAGGTCAATTTTTAAATTTATAGTGTTTTCTTAATAAAAGTCTGTCTTAAGTGCATATCCATAAACCTGTATTTAAGTTTAAAAGTAAAGGGGGCTTTAATTGAAGCTTATTTTGGAGTTGCTATAGCTTTAGCCATATGGAAGCTAGCTAAAAATGTAGGATTGAGTCAAGATTGGATTCTGAGTAACAAGTTGAAGCTTTGATGATTTTGATTGACACACACATTCACACACATACACCTCTTATTTGTTGCATTTTTCGACTTCACTGGCAGCGTGTTGTATTTCTGTTGGACATGGCCCATGCCACTGAGCGTAACATATCCAGTTTCTCCCTACTCACCTTCTCACTCCACGCCCATAGTCCAATTCCAACTAAGGCCATGCCCAGCAGCTGAAAAACACCACAGTCATGTCACATCACTGGGGAAATTGGGTTCAATGCACAGTGGCACAATGTAAATGCGCTGTAGTGTGTATCTGTGGCCAAATAGAGATGCATCATTTTTCTCTGTGGCCTATATGACCCAGTGGAGTTGGATCATAGAGTGAGCCTACTTCTACGCTGTCCCTCCATCCTCATTTTTTTCATTTTCCATTTCTCTCTGAATGAGGGAAGGAAAAATATCTGATTGTAGGAGTTGACCAAACTGTCATGTGAAAGAGAAGCATCCCATACTTCAAAAAAATACCAAATATATTTTGTGAGATGTTGTTTAGATATGTTACGGATCACGTGGCCAAAATTACATTTGTTCATGTAGATGACATTAATTTCAAATATAATTTAGATATTATACTTATATAATATATATGCTGTCAACAACACTGCTTGGAAGTAAATATATTTCCAGGGTCCATAATATATCTTGAATTAATGTCATCTACATGTACAAATACATTTTTTGGGGTGACAGTTTTTATTTTTGTACAATTTGAAACAACATATTGAGTGAAACGTGGTATTGTTTTGATCCGAAGTCTGTCTAGTCCCGCGTGAATCGATTATAGCTGATATGAACGTGCCACTTTGAATTATAAACCTGTGATACTGACGCGCTGAGCTGTCATTAGTCCACTACAAAAAGCCGATTAGGACTCAGTTAACCATCTGAACTGACTTGCAGCGGCTCTTATCCGTACATTTCCTGTACAAATAAAAGGCGAACTGATCCAAGAGGCAGTTTATTTTATTTAAAATTTAAAACTTAAATGAAATAGGATGAATTAAATAATTCGGGCCTTCTACCCTGCTGGTCAGTGGACGATATAATGACCCAACTGTATCTGAGAGAAGCGCAGATGCTGAGGATGATATATATACGTATATAGGCCTACTTACCCAAAATAGTATGTTGAATCCAAAAATGAAATATTTGATGCAACAGCTGACTTCGTGGCCTTTGTACTGATTTCCAGACATGTTTGAGCATCATCAGCACAGCCTTGATATGTGAGGGGAAAAAACACGGCCTGGTTCACAGGCTTTGTGTGTGGGATGGAGCAGGTTCAGCGCTCCCGAGATGCATTTTTTTTTCCTTCAGTCCAATTCAAACAGATCAAATCCAGAAAGTGGCATATTGGATGTTGCAGGACGCATTCGCGGACCTAGGACCAGCCAGACAAACTGATGCCGACGCGCAAAACTACACAGAATAAAAAAATTATATCTAGTCTTTCTCCGTAAATTGCGCCCATAGGAGGCGGTGCCGGACTTTTGGGTGGTTGGCCACAATTGGCTGGGGGAAAAAGGCTGAATGACTCAGACTTAATCCAATCAGAACTCGGGAATGGTGTGGCACTTCCGGTCTCTCGGGTAATAACAATAAAAATAATAATAGAAGTAGAAGAGATATTTCATGATTATAAAATTCAAACTGACAACATAAACAAATATATATATAGTTTATTATTATTGCGTTTTATTGTTGTTATTACAACTACTGCTAGTAGTAGTTGTAGTAGTAGGCCTATTAACAGTAGTAGTAGTAGTAGTAGTAGTAGTAGTAGTAGTAGTAGTAGTAGTAGTAGTAGTAGTAGTAGTAATAGTAGTAGTAGGAGGAGAAGGTAGGGACAGCACTGAAATAATTTAAGTAATTATAATTAGTTTATTTCCCCCCTCTGGGTTTTGCTGTCTCCACCGAGATTCAGACTCCCCCCCCCCCCCCAACTCTCACAACCAATATAAAACATGGAAAGCATGAACCTGGACATAGCACAAAATTATATTAGTGTATACTTTACCATGCTGGTATACAGAAACAGGCATGATTCTGTATACCAGCATTAATGTTTCACTCCAATTCCAATACTTCAGGGTGAGAGATGTCTGTTGATGGATTGAGCCAACTGAAGGGTGATGCTGACACTGCCTATGCTCTGTGATGAGCAAGGTCCGACCGATATTGTTTCTGAAGGCTGATACAGATGCTGATATTGTTGGACTGAAGCTTCCGATAGGCAATATGTTGTGCTGATTTTCAATATCTTTTAAATCTGACCATTTTCATACCAGAAGATTAAGATTGAGTATTCTGTGTTTCCTTCCAGAATGCAAATCTTGGTAGAGGGGAAACTCCTCTCAAAACATGGGGCCCAAAACATACTACTGCTGCTACATTACATTAAAGTCATTTAGCAGACGCTTTTATCCAAAGCGAATCACAAAGGTGATAGTTGACACTATGTGGCACTATGTGCTGCTATTACTACTACTACTACTTCTACTATTGCTAGTACTGCTATTACTACTACTTGTACCACTACTACTACTACTACTACTACTAATAATAATAATAATAATAATAATAATAATAATAATAATAATAAAACATTCATGCATACTTGTGTTAAATCCAAAGTCCAAACAGCCACGCTACTATTAATCAATTCCACTATAAATATGTAATCAATCACACTGCATCATATCCATTATATCAAAGGTGGACAACACTAACTGGACCAGATCAGATTTTTAATAAAAGACCAATACTGGTTCCATAAATGGGTCTAACCCCGGTGTTGATTCCAGTAACAGGGTTGTCTAGATCCGGACAGGGTGCACCTGGTAAAGCACCAGTAAGGGCTCGCTTAAAGAGCCTCTGCTCAGGCAGTAGAGACTCTGCGTTAGGGCTTCATGGAGGACCAGGCTTCCACTCTCATCTGTGTAGCGGAGCTGGAAGCCCACCACATCCAGAGGCTTCACAGCCAGAACAGCCGAGACCTCAAACACGTCGTACCCGGATGAGGGTCGCTGGTCCAGGGTCAGCAGTCTCTCCTCTAGGGTGGAACTCTCCTTCAGAGCTCCTTCTGAACTGGTGAGGCTGTGCAGGGTAACAGTAACGCTGATGGGACGAGGGTGGAGGGTTTTCCTGAACAGGACCAGCTCTGCGCCCGTCATTGAAGGGTTCAGGTTGGTGACGTTGAACCAGATCCACCCTGGAGGAGTGTGATCAGGACCTGGTTGGGTCACGGTATACCAAGAAAAACATGGATTAGTTAATGCTAACTTACCAGTCCTTCTGTTTATTGAAAAGTGCTGTTGCTGCTGCCAGAAAAACATAAAATGCATCACTTCCTGTGCACCAGAGGACCAAATGAACAAGCTTTCACAAACTAGTGTGCTCTATCAATTGGCAATAGAGTAACATAATGGGCTTTTAGTCATGACTTTAAAATAAGAGGAACATTAATATCAAATCCTTACCAAAAACACTCCGAAAACTCTGCACCAGCGTCCCATCGGAATTCCCCAAGTCTTGAGCTTCCAGTGAATCCAAAAGCTGGTAGACCCGCCTCATGTAGGGATGCGGTTTGGCCTGATGGCTCGCAGACACTTTATTGATGTGTAACATCTCCAAAATGGCTTTGTTGAGCTCTTGGTCATCCTCTGCATCTCCCTGGCGCTCCATCAGCAGCAAGCCTGCGACGGGGTCCAGCAGGAGCAAGACCAGCATGACATTAGAAAATCCCAAACAGACACTTCTGAGCATCCTTTATTCTTTGTCTTTCTTCTTGCTTTTTCTTTCACAGCGCTGTTGAAATTTCCAGTGTAGCAGTCTGCCTACTGACTGGTATGCAGGAACTGCAGGGGCTGTCAGGACTTAGTGGGAGCAATCACGTTATGGAGCCGAGGAATGTTCCTTCCATTTGACAAACACTGTACCTTAGCCACGTCTGTAATGAGCCGCAGTCCTGCACTACTCTCCTGTGGGTTGATGAACTAACTGCAAGGTCTCCACGCTGAATAGAGTGACATTACAACATTACAATGTGAGCAACAAGACGTGATGTTTGATACTAAACTGTCACAACTAATACAAAGTCCTCGACTCCACCAAGCGTGAGAGTCGGGGTCGGCTCTCAGCCAGTGACTGGGAGTCAAAGCTGAACAGATTTGACTCTTGGTATCAATTCCACTTGACCAATCAGCTGTTCTAGCTTCAAGGTGGGACTTAACCCTTTACTCCAAACTACTACTATCATTTGATAGAACTTTTTCACGACAAGAACAAAACCTGTAGCTTACTATGTTTTCATTTCCAATTCAGTTGATGCGGGAATCATGCACCACTAGTGTCAGGTAGGTCTCTCCCCTTGACAAATCCTCTGGTGCACAAGAAGTGATGTATTGTATGTTTCTGGTTTCTTTGGAATACATCAAAGATGAACGGGGTAGTTCGTATGACCAGCTATAGCCACCATGGCTGAACAGACAAAGAAAAGAGCGGCACCTACATACATTTCATCAACAATAAAATTCAAGGAGAAAGACATCACAGTACTGGACACATTGTTTGATTGACAAGTGATCTCTGGGAAGTGTAGTGAGAAACACCACAGTGATGAGGCTGAGAGACAAATATGGAGACTAAATGGAAAAAAAAAAAAACAGGATCAACTTTAATAGTGAGGACATGCAAGCTGCTGCCCGTCATTAAAGCAAAGAGGTCAGATTGATTGATCTTTGACTCTTGTTGCCAATGGCTGAACAACCTCTCTCATTGTTTGGCTATGGACATTTGCCATCAAAGGAAAGACATATGTTTATACAATTTATGGATAATAACTCCTTGGGTACAACTTTGTATACCTGATGACCTGGTGGTGGAATTCTGGAATTCGGTCCTACAGAGCTACATGGGCTATGAATCTGGTTGTTATACTATATATAAATATATATATACAGTACTGTGCAAAGTCTTATGTAGACATAATCCGTAAAAGCAAAGATGCTTTCAGGCTGATACTGCCCCCTACTGGCGCAATGGTAGCACAACTACAGTTTTGCCATATTGAGGTCTGCCAGCAGCACTTCAAATCCCATATTTTCCCTCCACTTAATGAGACAATGTTTTTACAAATGTTATCGTAGTATTTATTCTTTTGTTTTATACTGTATTATACCAATTTTTTTTATTGATTGACACTGTGTAATCAACACTAATAACTCCAACTTCTGATTAGAAAATGACATTAGTGTTAAAATTAACTCTAAGTGTTAATATCAATCTGAACAGTTTCATCTAGCTGTTTGCCTCTTATCAAGCTACACAACTGTGACAATGTTGAGGGATTTCCTCCATTCAATAAAGTTTATATTATATAAACAGGGAAAATAGAATACAAACACACAACACAAATAATACAAAATAAGCAATTAAAACAGTCTTAAAATAAAAACAATAATGCAATAAAATAGAATACAAACAACTGTTCAGTTCCATAAACGTATGCTGGTGTCAATTAAATCGACTGTGGAAATAAGGGTATGGATTACTGACGTGTATGGATGAAGTTACAGTATGTCTTAATAACTATTAACTATTAACTATAAACTATATACTAACCATTATATACTATTATTATTAATATTGTTATTATTATTATTATTATTATTATTATTCATCTCATCTCATCTTCCTCCGCTTATCCGGGGTCGGGTCGCGGAGGCAGCAGTTCCAGCAGAGAGCCCCAGTCTTCCCTTTCCCTGGCCACATCCGCCAGCTCTGCCCTGGGGATCCCAAGACGTTCCAAGGCCAATGCGTAGATGTAATCACGCCACCTGGTCCTTGGTCTGCCCTGGGGCCTCCTCCCCGTTGGACATGCCTGGAACACCTCTCTAGGGAGGCGCCCAGCAGGCATCCTTACCAGATGCCCGAACCACCTCAACTGACTCCTTTCGACGCAAAAGAGCAGCGGCTCTACTCCGAGTCTCTCCCGGATGACTGAACTTCTCACCTTATCTCTAAGGGAGAAGCCAGCCACCCTCCTGAGGAAACTCATTTCAGCCGCTTGTATCCTGGATCTCGTTCTTTCGGTCATGACCCATCCCTCATGACCATAGATTAGGGTCGGGACAAAGATTGATCGGTAGATCGAGAGCTTCGCCTTCTGGCTCAGCTCTCTTTTCGTCACGACAGTGCGGTAGAGTGACCTCAAAGCCGCTCCTGCCAATCCGATTCTCCGGCCAATCTCCCGCTCTATAGTCCCCTCACTCGTGAACAAGACCCCCAGATACTTACTACTCCTTCACTTGGGGTAAGGACTCATTCGCTACTCGGAGTGGGCAGTCCACCGGTTTCCTGCTGAGAACCGTGGCCTCAGACTTGGAGGTGCTGATCCTCATCCCAGCCGCTTCGCACTCAGCTGCGAACCTATCCAGTGAGTGCTGGAGGTCACAGACCGATGGTGCCATCAGGACCACATCGTCTGCAAAAAGCAGTGATGTGATCCCCAGCTCACCGTACTGCAACCCTCTCCCCACATGGCTACGCCTCGATATCCTGTCCGTGAAGATCACAAACAGGATTGGTGATAAGGCGCAGCCCTGGCGGAGGCCAACCCCCACTGGAAAAGAGTCTGACTTACTACCGAGAACCCGAACATGGCTCTCACCCTGGGTGTACAGAGACTGGATGGCCCTGAGTAGTGGCCCCCTCACCTCATACTCTCTCAGGACCTCCCATAGGATCTCCCGTGGGACCCGGTCGTAAGCCTTCTCCAGGTCCACAAAACACATGTACACTGGTTGGGCAATCTCCCAGGCCCCTTCCAGGATCCTTGCAAGAGTGAAGAGCTGATCGGTTGTTCCACGACCGGGACGAAATCCGCATTGTTCCTCCTCGATATGAGGTTCGACTATCAGCCGAACCCTCCTTTCCAGAACCTTAGAGTAGACTTTCCCAGGGAGGCTGAGTAATGTGATGCCTCTGTAGTTTGCACACACTCTCTGGTCCCCCTTTTTGAAGAGTGGGACCACCACCCCAGTCTGCCACTCCTTTGGCACTGCCCCCGACTTCCACGCTATGTTGAAGAGACGTGTCAGCCACAACAGTCCCTCAACCCCCAGGGCCTTCAGCATTTCCGGATGGATCTCATCCGTCCCTGGAGCTTTGCCACTGCGGAGTTGTTTAACCACCTCAGTGACTTCCTCCAGGGAAATTGATGTTGATCCGCCATCATCCTCCAGCCCTGCCTCAATCGTAGAGGATGGAACTGTCGGGTTTAGGAGTTCCTCAAAGTGCTCCTTCCAATGGCCGATGACTTCCTCAGTAGAGGTCAACAGTGTACCATCCCTGCTGTAAACAGCCTGAATGTTCCCCTGTTTCCCTCTCCTCAGGTGCCGGATGGTTTTCCAGAAACACTTTGGTGCCGACCGAAAGTCCTTCTCCATGTCTTCTCCGAACCTCTCCCACACCCCCGAGCCTGTCGGTACCTTGCAACTGTTTCCGGAGTCCTCCGGGATAACATATCCCGGTAAGCCTCCTTCTTCAGTCGGACGGCTTCCCTGACCACCTGTGTCCACCACGATGTTCGAGGGTTGCCGCCCCCTTGAGACACCTATGACCCGAAGGCCGCAGCTCGCAGCCGCAGCTTCGGCAATAGAGGCTTTGAACACCGACCACTCATGCTCGATGTCCCCAACCTCCACAGGGATGTCCAAGAAGCTCTGCCGGAGGTGGTGGTTAAATTCGGAGGTGGTGGTTGGATCTTCCTCCAGACGTTCCCAGTTCACCCTCGCTACACGCTTGGGTTTGCCAGGTCTGTCTAAAGGCTTCACCCTCCTCCTAATCCAACTCACCACCAGATGGTGATTGGTGGACAGCTCTGCCCCTCTCTTCACCCGAGTGTCCAGAACACACGACCTCAGATCGGATGACATGATAACAAAATCGATCATCGACCTTCGGCCTAAGGTGTTCTGGTGCCAGGTGTACTTATGGGCAACCTTGTGTTCGAACATGGTGTTTGTTATGGGCAATCCATGACTAGCACAGAAGTCCAGTAACATAACACCACTCGGGTTTAGATCGGGTGGGCCGTTCCTCTCAATCACGCCCCTCCAAGTATCTCCGTCATTGCCCACGTGCGCGTTGAAGTCCCCCAGTAGGACAATGGAGTCCCCCGCAGGAGCCCCCCGTACAGGACTCCATTTAGGGTCTGCAAGAAGGTCGCGTACTCCGAGCTGCTGTTCGGTGCATATGCACAAACAACAGTCAGAGTTCTTCCTCCCATTGCCTTAAGGCGCAGGGAGGCGACCCTCTCGTCCACCGGGGTAAACTCCAGCGTAGCGGGGCTCAGTCAATAATATTATTATTATTATTATTATTATTATTATTATTATTATGTGTTTCTGTAATTTCAGGGAAATACTGCTAAATCTCAGCCTTCACAGACAGGGCGGCCCCTGCCTAAACGCAGAACACGCGCTGTGCGTAGGGCCTCACATTCCATGGGGGGCCACATTTTGCACGATGGGCCGCATTTTGCGCAATATGTGTAATGAATGCGCATTTGCGCTACCGTGAGGTGCGCGTTGGGCACCGAGTCAGCTCGAGGCAGGAGAGAAAGAGGCCTGTAATCTGACACCGTACGCGCCGCTGCAATGATTGACACCAATCGACATCTGACCAATCACTGGTCACCAATCACAAAAAAATCAAAACAAGAAGAAGCTTGTGCTTCACTTGAAGGTGGATATGTTGTTGAAATGAAAATGTAAAACTTTGTGGCATAAACACCTCAGCTACTACTCATGAAACAGGAGAGAGGCTGAGTGTCTGTCTAGACGTGGACTGGAGATAAAATTATTTTCCAGCGGCCCTGATTACCATTTATTGAATGGCTTGTTAACGCCTTTGTCTGCATATGCATTCACCTCTGTTGAAAAGGAGTGGTAAATTGACCAGTTGGTGGTCGTATATATTGGCTAAAGTTTATAGCCTATCAATCTATGCTATCAATATCATTTTTCGGCTATTTTTATGGAGGTATAATGTCGCCATCTGTTGGTGAATTTAATTCATAACAGTCATAGCTTTTGAGGAGACATAACAGAGAAATAGTGATACATTTGTGATACAATTCCGTTAATTTTTGGTTTTGGGGGGAGGGCCTCCAAATAAAATTCCGCTTAGGGCCCCAATTTGGCCACAGAACACAAGAGAACAACCCCTAAATCTGATCCAAATATGTCTACAGTCTTCAGTCTTCAGTCCAATGGCGTTCCTAAGTGGTGACACTATATATATATATTATATATTTCATATATAATATATAATATATAGACACTAAAACGCAATCTGATGCTTCAGAGTAAAACGAACAAGAGAGACTACTTCAGCTTACCCGCCGGATCAAGGAGCCATATTGGATTATCAAAAAGGCCAATGTAATAATGTAGCGGTGTATTACATTCTATATACATTGACAACAGTTTTTATAATGTTTAAGATGTTGTTTGATAAATTAACTGGTGATTGTTTAAATAAATTAACTGGTGAGTTTTTTTTCTGGCGCTGCTATAACTGCTGCTGAATTGATTCAGTCGCATGTGCGAGTTGAATCAACTCACTCACTTAACTGATTAGGTTCTTTGGAACGATTCGTTCGTGAATCGGCCATCACTAGCCGATAGCCGAATCTCTTTAAATTTCACCATTATCATGCCAAAAAAAATCCATATTTTTGGTGTTTCCCCCAGAATGTTTTTATTCACAGTTTAAAAACTGCTATCGGCAATGTACGTTGCATTACTGGATCCATTTTGTTGTTTGGTGGTGTATTTTTCTTATTCCTGTGGATTACTGGTGAAATTTAGACGATGTGATGTTGCGGCAGGTGGGAATTTCTATCGATCTAAACAGTAAACGTCAGGTTTTGGTTGTCAGACCCTCAGAATCAAAGAGCAAGGGGCTTCTTTCCAGACTGACGTTCAACAATCATACAGGGAGAAATCATTCGGAGAAGAGGAGAGAGAGGAAATCTCTAACTGGAGTAGAAGTAGACGAGGCAGTTTGAGGGGTGCATACAGCAATTCAATACAAAATAACAGTGTAAGAGTATCTGAGGGTGGGTTTTAATTTCTACAAATATTATTGAACAGTTAAGCTATTCATTTTATATTTATTCTTTGTATTATTTATAGATTTTATTCTGGTGTCCACCAGCTGTGTAAATTAGTACTAAAACAAATTAGGGTGTTTTGTCTCTTTGCTTTTTTAAATTACTCCAAGCTTTGGAGTAATTTTGCTGACTTCAAAATAAAATCAAAAAGACAGAGGTGTATGTATTCTTCCAGATGTTACCATTGTTCTTTAATTAGATTTTCACATGGATGCCAGCCATGGATGCTGCAACTGTTTCTTTTTACAGTTTCCAATAATCTGCATTTCTTTGGATATGCGTTATACAATTTTTTATTTAACGTATACAGTGCTGCTCTACAAAGGCAAAACAGCAGTAGCTACTTTTTGTGTGTTTAAAATGTCAAAGGTTATGCACCTTTGGGTTCAGGTGTTATATCAACAAAAATTAGAACCAGTTGAGTCATTTCTCACACTGTTAGTGCTCTGTGGCTCTGGAGCACAGAAGTCAAGTTTCTTTCTTTAGGCATTTTGTTGTTAAGCCCTTCATCTTAGCCCGTTCCCTGGTGAATAATGACAAAGCTGTGGTTCAAATCATCAGGCACTTTGGGAGAGCACTTTGATCTCCGACCCCAGTGTTTGTCTTCAGTCTTGACCGATCCCAGATCCTCCCCACTACCCTCTTCCTCCCAAACAAAAACCTCCTTCCTTCCCCCTCTCTCTCTCTGTCTCTCTGTACCTCGCTCTCTCATTTGTGGGTGGAGTTTGCCACTGAGGAGTAAGCCAGATTCTGTCAATTAGATAGTTGCTGTTGAAAGGGAAGGAGAACATACAGACAGAAAAAGAAGACGCGCCAGATGTCAGCAGATCAGGTAAGGACATGTCTGCATGTACGTGGAGATCTCTGCCACGTTAAAGGGCAAAATCAGGTGTTTGCATGAGTGTGTGTTTTTTTATTAACTTTATTAACACTTGTCTGTCTATGTATCTGCATCTTCTGGCTCTCTGCTCCTCTCCCTCTCCTCCCCAAAACACAAACTTTGGGAAGAATGTGTAGTTTTCGTGACAAATCTGCCTCTTCAAATAGACCAGAATAGTAAACTTGCAACTGCTTGGTCAAGAGGACAACAAGAGATTTTCCTTGGGATGTTATCCTTTATGCTTTCTTGTGATCCCCTCAGTGACCGCTAGTCTTCGTGGGGGTCTACTAAGAAAGTTATTATAACACAGTTGACTGCACAAGACAGATGGACAGTACATGTTAAACATTCACAGACTTTGGTATTGCAACATAAACATTTGCAGATATATGTAACTTTATCCAGCAGACCAACCATTACCAGACACAGTGCACCAAATGAAAGAAGAAGCTACACTTTCTGATATGTACTACACTTTCACCTATGTCACAGATACTCGGCTCCTCTTTCTCGTACCAGAGGATGTTTAGGAGCCTTTTAAGACTGTTCTGTTGAACATTCTTGAATAGGCTGGACGGCAGCCAAATGTTGGTTGGTCATGTTTTCAGCAGAATGCCTTATTTTTGTTTCCTCCCCCCGTGGCTCCTCTTTCTTTTGAAAAGTGCTGGCTGCCGAAGACCCTATCATTATTAAGATTAGAAGAAGTGTTAACCGTGAAACGGACGCAACAGGCATTCCCAGCTGTTGAGCAAACCCGCTTGTTAGATGGACACATCACCCCCCCGTTGCTGCAAAACAAACTATGTTTTGGCGTTCATCACTGGTCTGTGGCTTGACCTTTCAAAAAGGCAGGATTGTTTCACTTTAAATATCAGGGTAAGGGGTACACCCTAATTTGACCCACACATCTGAAAGGAATTATTGGAAGTGTGTTCATTTTGCATGCAGGGATCCTGGAAAATTATTAAATCTGTATCCTTACCGTCACAGGTTTTTATGTACCACTCTCAGGATTTCACCTCCTAACAAACCATTTTGAGTCTGTAAACGAGTTTGAGAGAGGTGCGCTGCTGGTTATGTTTATTTTCCGATTAAGGATTGCATGTTGAACTGCCGCTTCTCCTCGGAATGTAAATCCGCTGCCGTTGATGCAGAGCAGATGCTAAGCCTAGTCCTGAATGAGATTGAATATATTGGTGTCCCTAAGCAGAGAAAATGTCACGGTTCCTGTTGTTCATTTGAGGGGAGACTTGTTTCTCCAAATAAAAAGAAAGCTGATTCAGTTTGTGTTTGACGCGACCCAACGCAGGAAACAGGATCGCTTCCAAGGATGGTCCTGTTGACGTTGTGCGGTCATCGTAAGGCGAAAGCTCTGTCCCAGAGATGGCCAAAACAGGAAGAGGATTAAGGCTCACTGCTGGAAACAGGGACAGGCCCTTCTCAGTGCTCCAGGCAGTTTAACATTAAGACCTTTCCCATCACTTTCACCCACTCATCCGCCCTATAGCCCCATACGCTGCAGCACACATCAGTCACCAGGTCATCAAAACCTCCAGGACTTTAACCAGGAGAGATTACTGGGGTCTTTGTGCCGTTTCACTGGGAACAACGGTAGTGTCAAGTTTCGCACAAGACAATGGTGGATCGGTGTTATCTCCTTAAAATGTGATCTGCTCTTAACTCTGGCATGCAGCTGGACTTTGGTTTGCTCACAAGCTCAGGAAGGGCCGTGGGTTCGCTTACGTTCTCCGACAGGGAAGCTACTTGCTTGTCAAGTTGTTGTTTTTCCCATCGGTTTCCTTGTTTCCACTGGATAAAGACAGCAGGGTTTGGGCATATGCATTCAGCATTAGCAGTAATAGGAGAATTTACATTTAATGCATGACTACAAATCCGAATCTGAACATGATACTAACTAAGCCTGGTCTCAAGGATCATCATCAGGTTAATCCAGGAGAAGTTTTGAACCCTTATTTTACAATTGGCCTGGTTCATGATTGCATTAGTATCTAAAGGCATTTTGGAAACACATTAGTCTCAACCTGTATCATTTCTAAAGCTGCCAATCATAACCTTACAGGACAAATTATAGCTTGGCTGATGTTTCATATGCCCTCAGGTCATAAGAGGTCAGGTGAGTTACAAATTGTACATGCCTGGTACTTAGCACAGGGTCTGAGAAAGGGGTGGTGACCCTTGAAAATCCTGTTTTTGAAAAGAAAAAAAAACAAAACCTTGAACATGATCTTCCCAGCTCCCTAAACACAAGCATTGTTTCTTGGGGGACAAGCTACAACACGTTCCCCAACCCAGACCCTGATTATATGGTGCATTTCTGTTCCAAGGTGCTTTCTGCTGAGGTCTGGGGCAGGTAGAATAGACAAATGTTTGAGGAATGACGTCTGATCCTTTTTTTTTCTAACAGGAAACATCTCTATAACACATCTTCAGTGGCATCAGTGACAAGACAAGATGACACGTTTATTGATTGGGGAAATTAAGTCATCCGAGCAGGATAGGCAATAAATATGGGAAAGACTTGATTATTATTATTATTATTATTATGTAAGGATTCAGTCCAAAGTGAAGTCTTGATCATGAGCATGTGTTCCCTCAGGGAAAGGCCAAGGCTACATTTGACTTGATTTAAGTGCTTCCTTTCCTGTAACCTTTCCTTGACCCAAAGGTCGAGGGAGGGTTATGAACATATTTCCTGACAATGTGAATAGAGAACAACAGTCCTAAACGCTGCAAAATGCCATAGTGGTCTGGAAGACACCTGGAGCTGGGTGAAATCTCAGCAAATTGCTGCTCTCTGTTTTCTAATTAGAAGAACAACTTTGAATTCCTGTTGAGGGAGTTGTTTCTGCAAGCCAGCCAGTCCTCACTGGTGTATCAGTGTGTGCTTATATTGATGCTTATTCATATTATTGCTAGTGCAAGTAGGCCTATATGTTTGCTTGCTTGCTGAAATTACCTGTGTTGGTTTTGTTCACTGAAATCAGTAGTTCAGATGCATTGTAGTGGGCTCAATCCCACTTGAACAAAACATTGAAGAAGAAAAATGCCCACTTGAAAACTTCAGGAAATTCTCTGAAAACCCCACACAAATATTTGCTTTCCATCGTTTTTTTTTATAAAATGTACTCACCTTGGACGATTGTACTTTAGCAATAGCATGGGTAAAGCCATCTGTAAAAGCAGGCGTTATCTTCAGATATGTTATCATCAGGAAATGGGCTTTTATCATGGTTTGATAAAGTTATAGTTGTAGTAATAGTAGTAATAACATAACAGTAACATAGTTAATTTGTCAGAGGATTTTTGCCATTTGCTTTTGTTTATTAATAAATATGGCAAGTACAAGGTTAGTAGAACTTTAGCATTCAGGGAGTTTATTTGGTAATTCACATATTCAACACTGAATATGTATTAAAATGTATTTGTGAAATGTGTAATAAAGGTTAAAGTAGGCGATTTTTTATATATTTTATGTTGTTTCCAGATGTTGAAGATTCTCTTTAAAAAGACAAGGAAAGACCTACCTGACACCGGGCGTTTAGAACAGCAAATGTAAAAGCTTTTATGAACTGGCTAGAGGTTGGATGACTGTTGTGTTGTATCAGTTGGTGATAGAGGATCAAAACTAACATTTATTCATGTGGAAATGTTGCAGATTATTACTTTAACTTTAACTTTTTATTGGTGATGGAGGGTACATTTCTTTATATATAAAATATCACACATTGTTACTTTAACCCTTCAATTTCTTTCGCAGCTCTTGACCAACCATGTGAACCGGTAAAAACTGACAACCATCAGCAGCAGTGATCAATATATCACAAGAACATCCATCTTCATCTGAAGAGGAAAGTCATCCCTTATTTTTCTGCAAAAATCCAATTGATGTTTCTATTTAAAACTCCTCCTACTCTTGTTTGGACCTAATCCGTAAAGAATTTACATAAAGGACATTGGCTTGCGGCAGATGACAGCCATGGCTTCCCGAGGTCCAACCATGGCTTGGACGTTGCTGCTGGTGCTTCTGCTGGGAATGACCTGCTCGTCGCACGATTCCCTTGTGAAAGTCAACAAGGGTTTAAAGGTGAAGCGGGGTCAGTCGGTCTGCCTCCAGGAAGGAGACCTGCAGTTCCACATTCCCCATCAGAAGGATGCTTGCAAGGTGGAGGTTGTGTTAAATGAGCCCATAACGCAACGCGTGGGGAAGCTCACGCCTCAGGTGATGGAAAAATCCTCTTCCATTGTGAAACTCCCGTATCTTCCAGAAAATCTGTTATAAAACCTTGTAGCACAATGTGTGATGTTTCCATAACACTGTTTGACAGCTAACATGTAAGAAATGGTGTAATATATAATTTGTTTTGTCTTAATGATGACAAGCGCTTACAGCAGGAGGGGGGTAGGTGTGGTTTAAGTCATTTTTCACCATTCCAGCAGATCAGGAACTTGCCCCTCTGGCTTCAAGCTGTAAATAATAAATAATAATTGTTTGTTTCAGTACATAAAATGTAGAATTTTGGTTTTATAAGGTACACAGAACAAAACCATCAAGGGGAAATCTGGAAAAATCTAGGGAAGCGCTTAGAGGAATAATCGATAAATCTGCACCATGTTGACAGAGCTGTAGATGAAGGGGAGTGATGCTTCACTGCATCCTGCATGGGCAATGAACTTTCAGCTGTTATTAATATACTGCTAGAAAATCAATGTCTTAAAAGTCTTCAAAAATCAGTATTTAAGGTAATTTTAGAAAACTATCTCACACCTTAATTCACCACCCCAAAGAATTAATCAAAATCACTGGTGTATCCATAGAGGAGCAAGGCAGTCAAGCCATTGTATCTAGAAGGAAAAGGAATTTTGAGGCGGAAAATCTGGGACCTTCTCTATACGCCTTTCTTATACATCCTTTGTCTGCCAGGTAGACCGGTCGTCTCCTCTCTAATGACTTGGTGCTGACAGATACAGTCAACTGCTGAACAGCCCAAATGATTGTCGGTTGAGTCATTTCATATGCTTAAAGTTGCACTTGAGACTTTTGTATGCAACTTGAAACAACAAGCAAACCCACATGGCACTTAACGCCTTTCAGCTCCCTACGGCACATGTGTTGATGACACTTAAGCCATTCGTTTACACTGTTAAAGGAATAAACTAAGTTTCTGCGAGGTTTCCCCGTTGGTAAACTTAGCCGTTAAGTCATGAGAACATAGACACCAAAATGATCCATGTGTCCCCGGTCGATTGTTGGCTCTGGTGCTCCGTGCTAACACTTTAGCATACATTGTGTTGAGTGATAGTAGCTTCCATGCAAACACTTTAGCATGCACTGTTGAGTGATAGTAGCCTCCATGCTAAAACGTTAGCATACCCTATGTTGAATGATAGTAGGCTCCATGCTAATACTTTAGCATACACTATGTTAGGTGATAGTGTGTGTGCTAAAGTATTAGCATGGAGCAATGGAGCCAATGATCTACTGGGAACACATTTTTATGTCTACATTGTCATCGCTTAACACTTAAGTTGACCAACGGGACAACCTACCAAAAGCTCACTCTATTCCTTTAACACACAAGTACTTTGAGGCAAGGTAGGTTCTACATATAGTGTTGATTTACTTGCGATTGTTGAGGATAATGATCCCATCCATATGTTTAGGTATTTGACTGCCACTATCTGGCTGATGAGGTGAAGTATGTCCATAATGGCTGCCCAATATTAAAGGAGGATACTGTCAAGCTTCGACTGTACAGGTACAGCAACTGAATATCCTTAGTACAATGTTGTTGGACATGAATCTTAATTAGAAGTCCTTCAATATAAATTGAGACCATTTTTTGCCTTTAACAGATTCCTGGATTTCCTGGGATGCCAGTATTCTTTGTGTATAAGAAAAATTATGTTAAATGTTGTATCATTTTTAAGATAAGATGAAACTTTAATGGTCCCCATTGGGAAATTGTTAATTTGCCGCAGCAATTGTGAGGGTGTGCAAAATAACAGCAGTAGAACATACTGAGACAAAGAAAAAGAACATATGAAAAATTGTTTTCTGGAAAGGCTGTTTTTTGGAAACAATTTTTGACTGTGCTTGTTTGTGTGACAGTGTGATAGTCTTATGGGTTTTTGACCAGGTTCACCGAGACAGAGACCTACATGGAGGTGTTTTCTCTCCATGTGGACATTGTGGAACCTGAATGCAACATAATCAAGCTTGGTCGCAAATCCCTGGATGTTCCTGACTTCTACGGCCTCTCTGACACCGTGGATGGTAATGCGGTGTCCTTTCACTATGAGAGGAGGTCCAGCCTGGAGTGTAGCATCCATCTGAGCAGCCATGACACCCACCTCCCAGCCCACGGGCAGCTGGTCACTGGAGAACCAGATAAACCTACCACCAGAGGGGACGAGCCAGAGAGCTTCATCCCCCTACGCCAGCAGCTAGGTGACGTATGAGATTGCATGGGTGCCAGTTGGCGTATGGCGATGTGTGATAACTTAGCTTAAAGGAAATCCACCCCCACACTGTTAAATTTGTGATGTCCATTGCATTCCGGGAGTTGTGAGTATTGAATAATTTTTGGTGTACCGATTGGCCATTTCCTACATTTCCCAGAACTAACATTGGGAACATTGGGGCATGTCTATGATTGTGGCCGTGCCCCTTAATCAAGATTGCATTGTCTTGTGGCTGCTTTGCATTATGGTCTATTGAGGCTGCTGCCTGTAGAGAAATAGGCATCTCATCAGTGCAAAATTCTGGGTCTAGAAAGTAGTCCTTCTCCTTTGATTCTAAGGGCGCTTTCACACCTACCCTGTTTGGTTCGTTTTAATCAAACCATGGTGCGTTTACTCCGTTAGTCCGGTACGTTTGGAGACGTGAGAACACGCATTCGAACTCTGGTGCGGACCAAACAATTGAACCATGGTCCTCCTGAAAAGTCAGGACTTGGTCCGGTTCCAAGTGAACCACAGTTCGGTTCGTTACATGTGAGAATACAATCGGACTTAACATACGACCTAAGCGGCTTTGATCAAAAATAGTTTTACTACACATGATCTGTCTAGTGTCTTTCTTCGTCTTTCACTGCTTTTTCATCCTAGTTTTCTTTACATTATTTTTGTTTGTTTTTTCCCTTCAGGTTGCAATGCAGCATATCTACAATTTGCCATCACATCATTAGTTGACCCGTCACGTTCCTGTCCCGCTCTAATCTGTCAGGTCTCTCAGTGCTGTCAGTTTCACACAAAGAAAAGGAGAGGTCCGGAGCGGAGAACACACATCTAACTAGTTACCGGCCTGTTAGCAGCAAATCAACTTGAACAGTTTATAAAATGATTAGGCTACACCGTGGCACAGCCTGTCCAACCGGCCCACTGGGATTCGTCCCGGTTGTCCTGATTGGCCACTCTGGCATTGTCCTATCAAAGGGCTCAGGATAACAAGAAAGCAAATGGTGCAAATTGCATATTTAAATAAAAAAAACAACCTCCCGGACATGTAGGAGTGTTAATGTAACATGTAGGAGTATTAATGTGGAAGCATTGCGCCAATTTGACCGTTTTATGTGGGAATATTGCGGGGTATTTTTTTGGCAAAAATGAAAGCTCTTGCAAGTATTCTGGCAATTAGTTGAATTTGCGTTAATTATTGCAATCGCAACATCCTGGAGGGACTGTATAGTGGCAACGAAATGAATCTGTTCATTCATTTCATTCAAACATAAAAGGCTACCTGCCGAATTGACAACATGCCAACGTCAGACGCACCCCCCTCTACAAACCAATCAATGTAAATTATAGGGAGACGCAGCCCACGTAGGTGATGATGACAGGATGTAGCAAAGTTCTTTAGTGCGTTCACAAAATTGCAATGTGAACCCAAAACTAACCAGATCACCATTGATGTTTTAGATCATTGAAATGTTCTGCTAGTAGCCTCCATTGTAGCTGTGTTATATCTTGATGTGCCCACTTTCCCTGCATGAAGCTTCCACAAGAGATTTCGGTTGAGTAATTGTTCCAGATAATGCTGTAGAATACAACGGCCATCCATGGACATGACTTCTAACAAAATAAATTATAAGCGATGATAAAAAAGTTTACGTTAACGCTGTGTGGTTGTCTTCTTATGCAGATAATAAAGCCAGAGCAATGTGTAAAACTGAAGACTGCCTGAAGGGTTTGAAGCTGGTGAAAGTCACCAAAATCCCCTGTGATGACTTCCTGGTGATGGGGCTGAGGTATCAGCACATAGACCCTCCATCTCCAGACATCGACTACATTGCAATCAGACTGGACCTCAAGGACACCAGGAGTGGCAGCATATATCAGGTATTTTGTAATACTATTTGCCACTTGCCACTGTTGCTCTGTGATGTTTTGTGCCAGCTTCACGATTAGGGTTAGATTGTCGAAATTCTCTATCACCGTGACCATTTTTCTCTTTTTATTGTGGTGTGTAGTCTGAACAGGCCTGGATACCAGTGCGGATAATCGGCGCGGTACCCAACCAGCCTCCCAAGCCGTCTTTCATGTCCATGTTTATCCTGGAAGTGGACCAGTTCATCCTCACGCCACTCTCCACCGCTACGCTGGACGCTGAAGACGAGGAAACTCCAAAGCAGCTTTTGGTTTTCAACATCACCAAACCCCCCGCGGACGGCTTCATCACACACCTCTCCGATCACACTCGCCCGATCTCCTCTTTCACATGGCTGGATCTAAATGACATGCTTATTGGGTATCAACCGCCTAACTCCTCTCATACCCAACGCAGGAACTACGAGGTAGCATTTCCCTTTCCGGTCCAGCTCTATCAGCTATCAACTAATCATCATTTTGGCAAAGTCAGTTGTGCCTGAAAGTCTTTGCAATGTCCCCATACAGGTGGAATTTGAGGTCCATGATTTCTTCTTTGAGATGAGCCCATCAATGATAGTTCACATGTCTGTAAGGAATGCAGACACCAATGCACCTAGAGTGTCCTGGAACATGGGTAGGCATCATCACATCTTACACATTACACATTTTCACATAGATCATTGTTAAGATGCACAATGCTTGCATGAAATATATGGGAGCAATTTAGTTATTAAAGGAATAACTTTGAACTGAAGCATCTGTGTACACTGTAAATGTTAAAGCTGCACTAGGAAAGATTTTTATGTAAGAATTCACCCGCCTCTCTCGTCCCTTTGGTATCCTTTGGTGAGAAGTTCAAACAGTTGCCTCTCACTGCCTGTTCAAAGTTGCCTAGTGCAACTTTAAGGACCACATTGATGTCATGATGTCAGAGAGCTTAGTATATCATGTAAATAAGTATATTCTTTCTATGAACACTGTATTTCATAGGCCTCAGCCTTTTAGAGGGCCAGTCTCGTCCAATAACATGGGAGCAGCTCCAGATTGTGGACAACGACAACCTGAATGCTGTTCGTATCATCACTGTGGATGGCCTGCAGCATGGAAGGCTGACTGTCCGAGGTACTGTAGAAAACAACGTCCAGTGGAAACATTTTCTGTTTTCAAGTGTAGATTTCCTTTAGAATGAAGTCCAGTAATACTATGTAGTAGTCTGTTTATTCTGGCATCAAACAAAAGTATCTTTTTTGTCTCCAGCTTTGACAAAATAGAGCAACTAGGATTTAAATTGTTACAAATCACCTCACTCCTATTCTGGGACCTCTTCATTTGTTACCTTATTGGTTATTGGCAGGAAATCTGCTGGATTGCTTTACAGCACAAAACAGGAAGAGGTCGCTGTTCTTCCAGTGCCAATAGAGCTAAAGCTTTCAGATTTTCTGACAATGGCAGACGGTGGAAGGAGTGAAAGGAAGATGGAAAAATCACTTCTTCCAACTAATTCATGTTGGCAGTATTAGGCCGGGGTGGGGGGGGGGGGGGGGGGGGGCTGGGGGCTGCTACACGTAGCACCTTTAGATTATTTTGAGAATGATGTCTGCTTTCATTTTACTTGTTAAAGATTTTTAGAAAGTGGTATATAAATAAGGTTTATTATTACCATTATTATTATTAGAGTAACTGCAATGATACTAAATGCCAAGCTAACAGTAGAAGTTGTATAGTTTAGATGCTAATACTGTCATGAATGCGGCGTCCAGGTGGAAAGGGCTTCATGTTCACTGTCAGTGACATCAGAGCGGGCTTGGTTCGCTATCACCACGACGACAGCGACTCCACCAAAGACTTCATCGTCTTCCGCATCACCGACGGCCGCCATCAGACTCGGCACAAGTTCCCCATCAACATCCTCCCGAAAGACGACAGCCCTCCATTCCTCATCACCAACATGTTGCTGGAGTTGCCTGAGGGCCAGACGGCCCTGCTGAGAGGCTCTGTCCTCCAGGCTTCAGACATGGACTCCAGCGACGACTACATCCTCTTTAACGTCACCCGGCCTCCCCAAGCAGGAGAGGTCATGAAAATCCCAGGACCAGGTCTCACAGGTCAGGATGTCCTCTCTGAAGGATATACTGTACACTGTATATAACCAGTATTTAGTGGTCTATAGTACCAGATATAGTGGTAAATAAAAAGGTTGGTAAACTATGACCTCCAGTTGGTGATCATCCAACTGGCAAATTGGTAAATTACCACCAATAGAGGTATTTTCAGAAAAGCACAAATTCTAAAACTGTATCATTATATAACTTACCACAGTTGGACACTACTTACCATGACATATAAATTAGGTAAACTCTATTCTGCTAATAAAAAGGTGGTAATCTGAGTTTAGGTGGGTTTACCCTCCACTACATCCCTCTATGTATTGTATACTGACCATGTTGATATGCAGCATTATCGTGGAATATAAATATTGATTCCTGATTAGAATATACAGTATAATTCTAATCTGTGTAGTACTTGTAGTACTTCCATAGGAAGCTGCATGTAATATGTATTATCTGTGACAATACAATGCATTTTTGAATGCTGATATTTTTGGATGGAATCTAATAAAAGCCAATATTTTGAAAATTATTATTAAAATCTAAACATTTTCATGTTAAAACTTCCCACAACAGTTACAAATATTCAGTGTTTCCTCCACAATTGTATTCTTGTCGGGGTTAAGGGCTGAAGGGCTTCCCATAGACAACCGTTGTAATTCTCCAATAAATATGTAATCAAACTGCATCACAGCCACCATATCAGAATTGGATGACACCAACTGGATCAGACCTTGAACATATTTATGCTTCTGTTCTTTTTAATTCAGGTTACCCCGTCAGCCATTTTCTGCAAAAGGACCTGTCCCAGTCGGTGGTCTACTACCGGCATCTAGGGAACGAAGTGTTCGACGACTCCTTCGAGGTGGTGCTGTCTGATTTCCATGACCCACCCAACCTGTCAGAGCCTCAAGTGGGTAACAGCAACACATCTTTAAACCACAGTCACTTAGCAAGTAAATGATGGACAAGATATGGAGTTGGACTAACATAATAATATAATAATGACAAACAAAGCTTTCATAGCTTCAAAGCAGGATTAGACCAATTGGCCTTATATAAGAGTGGTCTAGTCAGTATTGTCCACCTCTGATATGATGGCTATAATGCAGTTTGATTGATTATTGATTATCTTATTTTTCCTCATTCTTATTCTTATTATCCTGGGTTTTAATGGAGAGTTTTGGTGTCCCAGGATGGTCTAAATGTTGTTTCAGAGGCTGGCAAGAAGAAAAACCCATTTCTGTTGATCCCTACTTCAAAATACACTAAACACTACTTGTTTGCCACAACATTTCCTATTTCTAGAATGAGTAAAATCACCCCAGCAATCAGAATACTCTCTCTGACAACCTATAGATTTTAGGCTACCTCTGTGTTCAAAGAAAGAAGTGAATTTGTGTTTTGGAGAGGTGGCGTTAAAGAAATTTAGATGATGTCTGATTGGATGATCTACTCTGATCTCCCTCTTACGCAGGTGATAGTGGTGCACATTGAACCCGTGCCTGACCAACCGCCTAAAGAGGTTCCCGGTGTTAGCCGGTGTCTTGTGGTCAAGGAGACGGATGTTGTCTATTTGACACGGCAAGAGCTTTACTTTGTCGACCCGGAGTCTCCAGACAGTGAGCTGACGTATACGGTGACCACTCCGCCATTCTACACTGGTCCTCGCAGGTTAGCACGTCTTCGCCTTTAGAAAAACACAATGCACACCAGGCTGTGGAAAAGCATTCCACCTGAGCAATCTGCCCTTTTCTTGACAAGCAGCAGTCCTGATGCAGGGAGGTTGTTCCTGGTCGACAGCATTCCCAAATTTACCAAAGACTCCAATGCACCAGTGCTGAGACTTTTCACACAGGTAAGCCTTTCAGACTTCAGGAATCCAAATCTACCAATGTTACAGGGCTATGATTGATCAAACATACACGTATTTTGTTCTTCATTTACCACCGCGAGGCTGTAAATCTAAAAAAGCAGCTGTTCAAGGCGTGTATTGTTAGTCCCACCCTCCTCCCACTCAGTTGGTCAAGATCCTGCCCCAGGACACTTGTCACTCACTGTCTGATGAACACTGCTAGCTTGCTATGTAGAATATGTAGCACACTGGCTAGCATCCTACCTGTTTAGCAGCATACAAGTCAACTCCATTGCTACTCAGCCCTTTGTCTCCTCCTGATGGCACCAATGTTCACCGCGTTGTTAAGCAGGTCTCGTCTGCCACCACGTTTAGTTCGCTTTCGTTTCTTGCTGCTTTCCTCCATTGTTGTTGCTGTAACTTCCCTGCTGAGTAGTCACTAGCCTCACCTTGATAGCCACAACAAAGCTCACCACTGACCACGCCCACTGACTACTCCCACAGCAAATGGTATACATCCTCAACATCATTGAAAAGTCAGATTTAGGCTTGATCACACAGGGTCACAGACAGACTGATAATGTATCATATTTTCTTGTTCTTTAATGGTATTTTACTCTGAAATATAAATGCAAAATAATAAAAGAATCATTTTTCTTTTCTTTTTTGCTTCTTTCCAGCATGCAGTGAACTTCATGAAAGTAGCTTACATGCCTCCAATCATGGATATTGGCCCTTACCCCCAGCACATCCAGTTTGTCCTCTCTATAACCAACCAGTTGGGCAAAACAGTCACTGGGATCTGCTTTAACATCACGGTGGTGCCAGTGGATAATCAGCCTCCAGAGGTACAAGACAGCACAGTACAGTATGCAATAACATAAGGCTGAGTTCATTGTAATGTATATATTATATTTAATATTTAATATTTTACATCGCTCTTTTCTTTGTCTCAGTATGTTCTACTGCTGTGATTTTGCAACCCTGCTGTAATTCATTTCAGCATTTCAGCAGTCGAACATGATGTGGTGATGTGGAAATGTTCAAAACGTGTGCATACAGTATGCTCCTTGCTCAGGTCATCACCAGCCATCTGACAGTGGATGAGGGAGCAGAGTGCCGGCTTGGCCCTGAACACTTGCTGCTGTCGGACATCGACTCCATGGAAAACGCCCTGCAGGTGGAGCTCCGGAGGGAACCTCAGCATGGCGCTCTGCAACTGGGTGGCCTCCCGCTGAAACCAGGCCAGGCTTTCACCGTGCAAGACGTGAAAAGCCTTAAAGTTAGGTCAGACATCATGATTCATACAGTTTCTCTACTTGCTTAATACATACGGGCTGTCAACTGGAAAAAACGCTCACACTCAAACAATCCGTTTTTTTGTTTTTGTTTTTTTGCTTAAAATGAAAACTTGAGCAGCAAATTTAAATAGGCTGGGAGTTTGCCAGAAATCTCAGCATCTCGCCAAGTAATCCATGAGTCATTGGTATTGATCAACAACCCCATCAACCCTCCGCAGATATATTATGGTCATTTTGTTCTATGGGGCAGGAAAAAATGTACGTACTGCCCCTTAAAGCTATGGCGTGGCTGTGGAGAAATATAGCTATGTTTATCATCACTGGATTCTCTGCTTATCAAGAAAGTATATAAGGAATTCATAAAGGCAGACAGTAGCAGGGCTACACCCCCACTCTGGGTGTGTCCATAAGTAAGTAGTTTTCGGTGAATAAGGTCTCAAGGTTTTAAAAGTACAACTTGATGTACTCTTATCCTAGCTGAAGATAATAAGCAACAATGATGAGCATGCTAAATACTATGCATGTTAGTTTACCATGGTGTTTTTTTTTAAGTAGTCCTGCTAACAGATAAGCAAGACTATATAGTGTTTTTTAGGCCAATACTGAGGTATTTCTTCACAAGTTGATGTTTCAGATGATTTTCAAGCAAAAGGGTTAGTTCAGTAATCAGAGACTCAAACCACAAATCCATTTATTATAATTCACTGTCTTGTGTTAAATACGGTGAGACTGTCTCTGTGATTTGTTGCAGGTATAATCATGACAGCTCAGAAACTGTGGAGGACGACATTGACCTCACTGCAACGGACGGCATTAATTCAGTTGATTTTGTCCTGCAAGTTAAGGTGATTACTCTTTGTACTCTATTTTATCATGTTGTATCCTATTGCTATTTGCTGCTGCTGCTGCAACCCAATTTCCCCACAGGGATCATTAAAGTGTTTTGTGGGATCTGTGATAGCAAATTCAATGACAGGGTGGCAGGCGGTGACTTACAGCATGTGTCGTCTTGTAGGTGCGACCTGTCAATGACGAGGTCCCAGTGTTGGTTGCCGGTCTGAAACCCGTCCTTGGCTGCGCAGAGGGACAGGAGGTGGTCATCACGGCGGAGTACATCTACGCCACTGATGTGGACAGCGACAACGGCAGCCTGGCCTACCTGATCGCCCGCCAGCCCTATCATGGTGTGGTGCTCAGGGGTGGCGTTGTGGTTGACCACTTCCTTCAAGCAGACATCGCTGCAGGGATTGTCACCTACAAACACACAGGTATGTAGGAGGCAGTGGGGTTAGACGGATATGTAGGGATGATATTGACCTTTTATTAAAAATCAGATATCAGCCAGTCGTGTTCACCTCTGATATGATGGATATGATGTAAGGATTGATCAGTACTACACTTGTTGTCTATGGGAACCCCCTTAACCTGAATTGATTCTAATGAGACATTCTTATTGGATTATAAGTATATTCTGTATTGAGTCAGTTGTAGCCGTGCAGCTGAGGAAGTAGCATGATATTTCAATCATAAATATCTGTGTCTTCTGAAAGTATCATACAACACAGGGTAGAGGCCATCTTCAAAAGTGTCTACTGTGTTTGTGATCGTGCTTCTAGGACTGGAGATCGGACTCACTGCTCGCCATGACACCGTCACCTTTGTTATTTCTGATGGAGAAACGGAAAGCTCTCCTTTATGCTGTGGCGGAGGAAATCCTGTGACGGGCAGACGCGCAGCTCATCTGAGAGACAGTCTGCCAGCATACGACCTCAAAATCACAGTGTTTCCAGTCGACAGCCAACCGCCGTCCCTCACAACAGGTAAGTACATATAGATCTCGGTGTTACATGGTAGTGGATTGAAGATGTGGCCAGTGAGGGATTTGAAAATTATTCTATGATTTGACCCCAGAGAGCCAACGTCAAGAGCTTTTAAGCTGAAACAGCAAAAAATGTTTAGTGATCCAGTGGGGAAATTCAATCTAGCAGAAGCAAATGGTACGAAGATACAGGAGATAAAAATAAGAACATAGCAAATGATAATTTCAACCCTAGAACATGTCAAGTCCAAATTTATGAATGAATGTATGAAAAGGTATGGATTACAGCAGTAATTGCAGTAGAGTTGTCAGTAGAGTTGTCTTATTGAGTACAATATCGGAATATATGAAACAGTATGAAAAACGTGAAATATTGGTTAAAAAAATCAATACAAATGCAAGGATATGGGAGTATGAAAACAAATATGTGCGTTTATAGCATATGTGCATCATATTTAAATAAGCAGCCATATAGGATATATTCAGTTTGCCGGCCCACACAGCTCAGCCAGTAGAGCATGAGGGTTGTGGGTTCGATCCCCACATAATGTCAAGTATCACCTTTTTAAGTCGCTTTGGATAAAAGCGTCTGCTAAATGACTGTAATGTAAAAGAGGTTGTAGATTTGGATATGTACATTACTAGCTGTTCGCCTTGTCAAAACCTCTTTGGACAAACTATATGTAGTTATCATTTTTGATCTGTCAAAGTAACTTGAACATTTGTTTTTTGCTGTTTAAAGGGGACCTGTTTGTGGTGGATGAAGGTGGAACTGCGGCAATAACAGTTTCTCATTTGAAGGCCTTCGATGCGGACACTGCCCTGCAGGAGCTGGTGGTCAGTCTGGTTTCTCCTCCCCAGTTTGGCTACATTGAAAATGTGCTGCCCAGTCCTGGCTTTGAGAAAAGCAACATGGGCATAAGCATAGGTAAGCCTTATCATAGGAGGACCCCCCCCCCCGTTGGAGATGTTCAGTGCCTTCCAGGAGTTTGTAATTTACCTGTTTGCTGATCCCACTTTCCCTCAACCTGCCTCGTCTACTTCTACTTCAGTTAGTGATTTCGCATATTTCCCATTTTATCTACACAAATTGGATAAGCATGTCGAAGTGTCCTTGGGCAAGACACTGAACCCCAAATTGCTCCCGATGCTCAGGCCAGCACCTTGCATGGTAGCTCACTGCCATTGGTGTGTGAGTGTGTGTGAATGAGTGAATGAGTGAATGAGAGGCATAGATTGTAAAGCGCTTTGGATAAAAGCGCTATACAAATGCAGCCATTTACCAAGATAAGGAAGCAATCAGATGACACACAATATAATTGCGTTTTCAAATGTTGGATTTTTCCTCTATGGTGTCTCGGCCCTTTTCCCCCCCAGCTTCCTTTTCCTACAAAGACATCATTGACGGACACGTGAACTATGTGCAGTCCAGACACCAAAGGATGGAGCCCACGGCAGACCAGTTCATGCTTTGCGTAACAGACGGCAAACACAGCTCCGCGGACGTGCCCTTCTACATTATCATCAGCCCGACTAATGACGAGATCCCAGAGTTCTTGGCTAGGAACATCACCGTAAGTTCTGCTTTAGACTAGTGGTTCTCAATCCTGGTCCTCCGAGAGTCCATAGTCCTGCTGGTTTTCTATCCTACCAGGTAGTTGGTTGCATTCTCCTGGCATCTCAGACTTTAAACAGTCCCTGATTTCACAGCAGGGCTCTGGCCCCCGAAGACCAACATTGAGAACCACCACTGTAGACCACAATGACACATGAAACGCTCCCGACAGATGAAAGTATGAGAGAACGTGCCACTTTGAGAGTGTGGTTGTATATTGATTTGATCTCCCTGTGTGATGAGGTACGAGAAGGAGAAATGAAGGAGCTGGACCCATCGGTTTTAAACGCTGTGGATCTGGACATCCCCAAGAACGTGCTGCTCTTCAGCGTGGCCAAGCCCCCTCGGCACGGCAGCATCGTAAACAGTGGAAGGTCGATCTACAGGCGGAGGGAGGTGGAAATCCCAGTGGAAGACTTTACGATGACAGATCTGAGAAATGGTACCATTTGCGATTCTGTGGTTAAGCCTCATAGGACTGAAATCCATATCAAAGGGAACTCAATTCATTCATGAATCTGTTATGAGTTAGAGTTTGTCTGTGTAGGTGTGGTCTGGTGTAAGTTCAGTCTAGGTGAGTGTAGGTGTAGAGTAGACACAAGCTTCCTACTAGAAAGTACTGTTCACCTCAGCTTTCTGGTATAAATACTACTAGAAAATACCATTTACCTCAGATTTCAGTCAGGGTTTGGCAATGAATCCTGAATTCTGACATTGCCAACAAGGAAATACCAGTTGTCAGGCGTAGGTAATCATATATTTATGTCAAACAAAATGAACAATTTTCATAATTTAAGTTGTTTGATTCAAATGTACCACTCACTAAGTGCATGTGTGTTAAGTGTTAAAGCAGCCAACGTCTACAGAAAACTTCAATCATTGCCAGCATCTTGACAGATCCAAACAAGTTTGAACATATGAACACTTTCAAGTCATTGCTTTTAACTGGCAAGCCTCTATGAAGTGTTGTGGGACTAATTCAACAAAACATCCTTTAAAACCCAATGACATATCTGGACTCTCACATCTAAACCAGGGATCTCATTTATCAAGGTTGCATTGAAAAGTTTCTTCAATTAAAATTGGGAATGTTTGTACATACAAGGGACAGGGTGGCAGTATCCTAGAAGGTAGAGAAGCAGGCTTGTGAATGGAAGGTCACTGATCCCCAGACTGGCTGGGAAAATGTGGGTGGGAAGGTAAATGAGTTACATTCTTTCCTCCAAAAACTACTGTCGAACTGCCTTTGGACAAGGCACTCAAAACCCAACTGCCCCAGAGGACCATTGACTGTGGTTGTACTGGGCAGCTCCCAGTGTCAGTGTGGGACTGGATGAATGTGAAGTAGAACATTGCAGAGCAAAAAAACAGGGAACGTTGACTGAGCAACTTTCCCTGTTTTTAAAAAATGGAGGTTTAAAAAATTGCCTTGCTAAATCCCTCCCTTTACGCACATATTTGTACTTGCACCACTTTGATAAATGACCGCTCAAGGTGATCATGACACAAGGAATAATTACATTCAGATCCTGAGAATTGGGAAATTGTCAGGAATAGAATGCACACCTTTCTAATATTATGTAAACTCCAAATATAGATCTTTGAATAAGTGAACTCAAATGAACCTGTATCCATTACTGTTTTCCAGATATGGCTCTGATGTACATGCACGATGACTCAGAGAATATGGAGGATAGTTTCACCATCCAGTTGACTGATGGGAAGCACCAGCTCCATAGACAAGTGATGGTTAAAGTATTGCCAGTCAATGACGAGGAGCCTCGAGTCATAAGGTCAGGGTAACACCTTCACTATAGTTGCTAGTAAAACATCACATTATTGTAGGAAAGTAATTGCAACTTGTTCTGTCCTCCAGGAACAACGGACTGGAGGTTGAGCTGGGGGAGGCCAGGCTTATATCCAGTGTTACGCTCTTTACACAGGACAGTGATACTCCCTCTGCAGAGGTCATGTATGTGTTTGAGAGTGTTCCTACTCAAGGAATACTTCAGTTTAAGGTCGGTGGAATGATGTTTACATGTTGAAAGGGATACACTATGTTTTTGGGAGATTGTCCCATTTGTCAACTTATCCATTAAATGATGAGAACACAGACGCCATAATCATGCATGTGTCCCCAGTTGATCGTTGGCTTCTGTGCTCCATGCTAACACTTTAGCATAAACTATGTTGAGTGATAGTTCGCTCCATCCTAACACTTTAGCATACACCATATTAAGTGATAGTAAGCCACTAGAATTATCTGAAAAGTGAGAAAATGAGCAGCAGCTCTAAAGCTAAATGGTAAGTTATCTTAAATTATATGTGGGTAGGTCTGGCAGTTTTATGTTGAGATTGGTAAAATCTACATAAAATATGATCCAAAAATAATATACTGTTTTGAACTACTAGGGACTACTTTGTTCCATTTGAAGTGAAGGTAATGGGTAATGGGAGACTGTGTACAGCTAAAAATCACTGTGCAGCAATGAATGGATCTGCAGGCCATATAATAGAGTCCACTAACAACTTTTTATTACTAAAAGATTAGTCTTCTTACTTTGGATCATGCTACTATCACTCATCATAGTGTATGCTAAAGTATTAGCATGGCGCACCAGAGCCAATGATCTACCGGGGACACCAATAGGACAATCTCCCAACAACTTGATGTATTTCCTTTTAAATGGAGTACCACATCCCATTGAATATAGAATCTACATGATTGTAATTTATATTCCTTTAGGACAGTTCACTTTGTAGCAAGTCATTGCTATAAGACTACACTGTCTTGGGCCATAGGGTTAACATAAGGAAGCTCTTAAATTCCTTTTCAAGGTGTTTCTAACCCTAATTGTGACTGATCCTGTCTCAGGAGGGCCAAGACTGGGTGACACTGACTGCTGGTAGGAACTGCACCCAGGAAACAGTGGACATGAACCTGTTGCGCTATCTACACACAGGTCTGCACAGCGCTAAAAAACAGGACTTCTTTGTCTTCTACTTGCTGGATGGAAAGAATCGATCACCTGCACAGCACTTCCACATCTCTGTCAAGGATATGGAAAAAGGTACTGTAAGTTTACCTCTCATAAAAGTCCTTTGCCTGTTAGCGCTGTGAAGTAATTGACACTGCTGCATTCCATCCAATGCATGCTGGGATAGGCTCCAGCCCCCTGTGATCATAAATAGGAATAAGTGGGTAAAGAAAATGATTGAATGAATATCCTGCTTGCTTGGCAAACTCCTCCAAATGAAAGCGTAACCTTCAAACTGTGGCCTCACCACCATGATTTTCAGGAACCATTGCCGTCTTTGTGAAGCCTGTGAACGTCAGTCGCGGGGATCGGGTGGTTCTCACCACAGACGTGCTGCTAACCACAGATGGCACAGACAAGCCAGAGGAAATTCTATATGTTATCACCAACCCACCGGCTCATGGACACATAGAGTATATCAGACATCCTGGGTTGGCCATTTCCACCTTCAGCCAGATGGACGTAGCAGCAAACCTTGTGGCTTATGTGCATGACAACCGAGCCAGCGCACCCAGAGAAACTTTTCAGTGAGAATCCCCAAACCCTTTTTACAGAACTTGCTCAAGAAAGTTGCTCAAACATCTGAGGCTACGTTCACACTGAAAGCATCCCTTATCTTGATTTTCTCTTTTACGCATTTGACCGTCATGCGACCAGCATTTGAATGTGCAAATTGGAATTTATCTGCATTGCCATGATTAAGTAAATCTTATGTCATTCATCTGAGACAACTGTTAATTTTGGCATCCATGGTAGCTTGGCTGAGCCAGTATGGAGGACAACAAGAGAACAGTAGAAAGAGAGCCAAATAGCCCACTTGATTGGTATTTGGGAAGATGCCTCATTTCGTTCAAAATTTGAAGGCACATACTGTAACTCGTGTTCGAAACGAGCAGAAGTGCAGGCACAAAAATGGATGTGACGTCTTTAGTTGTTGTTACACATGTATCTTTTTGACATGGCTCTCAGTTTATATTGGTATTGGATATGAGTTACAGATATGAGCCGCAATTTGGAATCGCATGAGAGCCTGTGGTGTGAACATAGCCTACCCACCTGTATTTTTTTTTTTACAGTGATTTGATTGCACAGCCTAACACCCAATCTGTGGTATGTTTCGGCAGGTTTGTTGTCAGTAATGGTAAGACTAGCCGAAATGGAACCTTTGAGGTTGCAGTGGAAATGGTGGATCGCGTCCTGCCATCGCTATCCCACAACCAGGGCCTGATGGTTCCCCAGGGCTCCTCCGTGACCCTTGGTCCTGACTGCCTGACCCTGTCTGACCCAGACACTCCACCTGGTGGCCTGACCTTTGTGCTTCTCCAGCCACCACAGTACGGCAAGTTGCTTTTAGGTGGTGCCACACTGACTGCTGGCTTCAACTTCACCCAGGGAAACATACAGAAGTTGGAGGTAACCTATAAGCATGGCGGGGGCCCGTCACAGATCGATCGGTTTGCCTTTACCGCCTCCGACAGCACAAACAGAGGCTTCCTGCTGGATGGGCGGTTACACACAGAACCTGTGTTCTTCACTATTCAGGTAGGTGGAACCTTGAGATAAAGTTGTATGCAAGCTATGTAAGCTACAGTTAGCCTAATAAATTACAAATCATTAATTTGATCTCGCTCCGAGAGACAGTTCTCACGCTGTGGAGTCAACACAAGGCCAGAAAGAATTGTAAACGTAAGTGAAGTATTGTAAACAAAAAAATATGAACTATCACTTAATTATTAAAAAATATCTTTTGCGTTTACAAACCTTCTTTTGCATTTACCAAACATTTTTGCATTTACAAAAGTTTTTTTGCGTTTACAAAACTTTGTGGCCTCTTTTTGACTTGGGGTGGGGTTAGAGGAGTGGGCGTGTCGGAGAGAGGAAGAGGCGGAGTTTGGGATGCCAACCGCCATGATTCAAAAAACAGAAGAAGAAGAGGCTTGAGCACACGGCATAACATCATGGCGGATCGGAGCAGTGGTGGTTCGAGGCCAATGTTTCCAATGCAGGATCAGTATAGGTCCAAATCTTTGCTTGTCAACCAGAACTCCACTTTTTTTGTATTCACCATCTGACCAATATTTAAGACGTGGGGTCTGTGCATATCATGTTTGAAAAATTGTTTTGGACCATTAGCAATATGCTGGGTTTTCAATTTATTTTCACAAACTTTTTTTTCTCTGCATATTCTCCCAGAATTGAACGCCTTTGGCGTGACATCTGGGTGGCTGTTACAAACATCTTTTATGATGTTTTACGCAGTCTTGAGGAAGAAGGGTTAATTGATCCAACCAACAGCCTGCACTTGTTTTGTGCTCAGTATGTATTCCTACCCTGCCTCCAGACCAACCTTGATTCCTTCACCAATGGTTGGAATAACCATCCACTGCATACAGAGAGAAATTTGTCCCCCAACCAAATGTGGGACTCATTCAAAACCCTGTCACCCCTCCAGACAACGTGGAGGCATTGGCCATGACTGAAGTCTGTTCTGTGCCATTTAATTCTTAATTAATTGGATTCATTCTTAATTAAATTTTAGTCCATGCTAAGGCAGTTCATGTGTTTGTTTTTTTACCTGATTTAACATACTGATAAAGCATACATTTCTCTTGTTTTTAAAATCGATACAAACTGTTTTTTTTGGTTTTTTTACTATGTGCAAGACGATGAAGACCATGAACCTGACACTGCCAGGTTTTTTTAATCATGGCGGTTGGCATCCCAAACCCCGCCTCTTCCTCTCTCCAACACGCCCATTCCTCTTCCTCTAACCCCACCCCCACATCAAAAACAGTTTTGTAAACGCAAAAAAGTTTTGTAAATGCAAAAAAACGTTTGTAAATTTGTAATAATTAAGTGATAGTTTATATTTTTTGTGTTTACAATACCTCACTTACGTTTACAATGCTTTCTGGCCTCATGTTGACTCAATACTATGTTGTTCACAATCATGATGAAGATCAAGATCATGTTTATGTTGAAATAAATATACCTATACAAGTAGTTTTGTCTCTCGTATTGGTTTGCCCTCTTATGGACATAATGCACAAAAATAGATATTCAAATGGTTCAAACCTATGTGTTTTTTTAGAAGGAATAATCAAATGTCATTTTTGGCCAATTTTGACAGCCCAAGTTATGGATGCTAGCAGTTGCAACACAAATCTCCTAGTAACCATGGCTGATGCCATCATGGAGGTTTATTGGAGAATTGGCTGAAAATATTGTCTAAATAGGCCAATATACAACTAAGAGATACCCGAAAAAGATTGTTGTAGTGTTAGGGATGGAACCGTTCGGTTTGCTGGTCACGGTTCGGGGCATGTATGTATTGTTCGGTTTATTTGAAATATGCTATGAGGCTACTAGGCTACTGTTTCATGTAGATTTAGGCTACTGTTTCTATTTATTGTCACACTAGAAATGGGGAAGATTTCAGTCAAAAAGGCATGCGCAGAAAAACCCTTCAAATAAAGTTATTGGGTTCGCTTTTCAGCGAATGTCGTTTTTTTCACGTCAATTTGGGTGACTTTTTTGGGGGGGTGGGGGCGGGGTATGGGTGACGGACGAATCTCCTTAACGATTCCTACAGTGTATTTCTGTCAGCTCATATGAGTGGATTGCATTGAGAAAAAAATTCTACTCAACTGTCAGGACCTGCTCTTAAGCAACAGCAGAGCAGACAATCTGCTTCCTGTTTACACCGGCACGTGCATGCCCATTGTAGGTGGATGGTTAAGTGATATGCGTTTTCAGGCGTATTAGCATGGACGGAGATCATTTCTGAAACAGTGCTAAAACGCTTGTGTGGACAGGGATCCTTTTAGTTTCAAAACTCGTTTTAAAACGAAAACGTATTAGTGTGGATGTAGCCTGACACAGCAGCAAACGCTTGTCTGTGAACACACCACTCTCTCCCTGTTCTGTATGGCTCATTTTGAGTGAGTGGCGAGATCACCTGAGGTAAGGACATTCGCTTTTTTCACTTGGCTGACTATTTTATATGGTTTTGACTAATTAGCTCTGTAGGTTATGTATGTTATGTCTTTTCAGCTAACGTTATTGTACTCCGTGTCAGAGCAGTTTCTCTTATGCTAGATTTCCACGAATAAACGGATCCCATTCATTTATTAGTGAAAGAGTGCCATCTAGTGGTGGAAAGAGGCCAGGTTACCCTAACAAAAAAGTATAGTAGTAGTTTGTAGTAATCATAGTAGTTTGATGG
The DNA here is from genome assembly GCA_034670385.1 of Hoplostethus mediterraneus. Taxonomy (NCBI): domain Eukaryota; kingdom Metazoa; phylum Chordata; class Actinopteri; order Trachichthyiformes; family Trachichthyidae; genus Hoplostethus; species Hoplostethus mediterraneus. Next base: position 414,863 of record JAXDDW010000113.1, on the reverse strand, counting down.
TAATTTGAGTTTTACCATGGTACCATGGTAATTATTGTATAAATAATTTACCATGGTATAGGCCCTATTTAAACATTGTTGCTCTTGAGTAGTACAGGCCATAATTTAATTTCACTCATAGCTTTAGTATTGAGAAATTTAGCACTCTGCTTCATCCATGAAACCTTAGAGGGGAATTCCTGTATTTTTAAACCTGGGCTCTATATGTACAGATTCGTCATTTATACCCCAAAATAGGTACAAAAAGTTTTGGAAGGCAAGATCGCCTTAGCCAGCAGTCACGAAATGGGCCCCTATGGCTGCAGCATAATCAAATGCACCCGATCAAAGTACACTAGGCATAAAGAGTAAAGTGTGACAGTGTTTAATTTAGTAAGACCTCACTTAGGCAGCCTGAGGGTGTGTTTTAAGGAGAGGACATTGTTGGACATTGAGGACATAATTGAACTAGTTCTGAAAATAAAAAAAATGTAATTTACGACTTAACATCTGTCTGTCTCTTATTAATCTGAGTATATTAAATAGAATTTCCTATTTATTTAAGCATATACCACAGACCTTCGTCACATGGTTATATGATATTAGACTGTCGCATTTTTTTTTTTCAACTTCAGGTAGCTCTCTCTTTTTTCACCATACATTTTTGCATCCCTGCAAATAAATGAAAAGCATTTTGAAATTGGCAATGACTCCTTCCTGCTGTACCAAAAACGTACCGACCCAAACCCAAAACCGTGACCCCAAAACCGTGATATGAACCGACCCGCAAATTTTGTGAACCGTTCCACCCCTATGTAGTGTGGATGTAGATAGTTAACCTGTTTTTTTTGGTTTCGCTAGCTAAGTAGCCAGCAGGCTACTGTAGCAGAGCAATCAATGTTAATGTAACATGCACCTACTAGCCACTGCTAATGCTAGCCTCTACTATATATTAGCTAGTGTGCAAATCAGTGTTCATAACAAGGCAGTGATGGCTAGCTGACCAGATACTATGGTTAGTTTGCTAACAAAGCTAACATTATCTAAACACAAAATTAGATATATCAACTGCACAGTAATGACCAATGTCTATTGAATTATGTTGGCCAGGTTGTACGTTTAGAAACACAAACAGCTGTTTGTGCAGAGCAGAGGCCCTCCAATATGGCCACCAGAGGGTGTCTTACACACGTGAAAGACCTCTATACTGCTAGTAGTGGTGACAGTTGCACAATTGATCAACAAAACCATAATTGAAGCAGGCACAATATGGAGCAATGGTGTTATGATCTATCAACTGTGCTGTGAAGAATAGATGCAATGTCATGCCATGTCACAGGTCCGAACGACTTCAGTGTCCAAGCCAAGCCCTACTTCATTTGCAAGCTGTGTCTAATTTCCAGATCAAGCCCTTGGATAATTCATCTCCTGAGGTTGTGAAACTGCACCCCCTGTGGAAGGCAGAGCTTTTAGCCGATGGTCGCTACGGGATCTTTCTGTCATCCCGGGAGCTAAAGGCACAAGACGGGCATACGAGAGAAGAAGAGCTCACCTTCTGCATCGTTCGCCCACCCTACTTTGGTTACTTGGAAAACGCCACCACAGGTTGGGAACTAAAATAGCATTACCATCCTCATCACAGCTGGAACATTAGCGGAAATGCAACACACTGGGAAATACAAATCACAGCATTTCACAGGGAATGCATTATGTCCAAAAGATGAAAAAAAAAAAAAAAAAGCTATACAAAAAAGCCTGTGAAGGAAAGAATTGCATGTTTATTTTAAATTGGCAAAACAAATGTCTACATAAAATTAATTTTATAAAGTCAACATTTAGGTTAATTTAGGTAAAGAAATCATCAAAATCCATAGTCTTCATCATCAAAGTCATTCTCTTTGCTCTTACAGGTGAATTTGTGCGACAGTGTTTCTCTCAGATGAACCTGAACAAGAGAACTATTGTCTATATCATCAATCCAGCCAGGGAGTCTCTAACCGATAGCCTGGAGTTCAGAGTATCTGATCCTCTAGGCAACACCGGGCCCTCCCATGTGTAAGAGAAACAACCGAAAATGCTCATTGTTATTCTGAACTGAATTAATGATTTTAGTTTTCACTGCACATGCCCCGGTCATTCCAGACTTGAGCTGCACTGGTCCAGCGTGGAACTGTCTCGGTCAGAGTACGCCACGTGCGAGGAGCAGGGGAGTGTCTCGCTGGAGATAGTTCGAAAGGGAAACATGGCAGAATCCTCGTACATCTCCATCAAGGTCTACATTTAATTTGTTATTGAGTCTGCATGCATGCAGCGTCTTAAAATATAAGGTGGATTGTGTGGAGTTTGCCTTTGGTGTTTATATGGTTATTTTACCTGAGCAGTGATCCTTGATCCTTGAAAGCAAGTAATTGTGACTAACAATCTCCAAAATGACTAAATAGCTTTGCCTAGTCAGTGTGATATGCTATGAGCCTGCCAACAGCAACATTTTTCTTCTATGCAACAAAGACAGCTTTCTTCTTTGAAGATACACGATAGCTCAGTTATCTGATGCTTGTCCTTTGATTCTTCCACAGGCTGTAAGAAGTGTTTCTGACCTGTGTTTCTAAATCCTAGGTGAACGAGGTCACTGCAACTGCTGGAAAAGATTTCCTCACAAGCCCTTCCTCCCTCATTCAGTTTGATCCAGGTAAATGTAATAACTACGATGATGGATTTGGGGAGTAAAGTGAACATGATAACAATGATGTTGATGATAATAAGAATGATGATCATAATACTTCAAATGCTAACACTACTACTACTACCACCACTGCTGCTGCTGCTGCAATAACGACTACCACTACTACCTCTACAACTATTACTACTACTACTATTACTGCTGCTAGTGCTACTACTAAGAAGAAGAAGTCTCAACAATGTTACAATGTGCTGCAAAATTACAAAGAAATTGCTACATTATAAACAAGGAAGATCTACACCACTGGCTCACCTACTAAAATGTTAAAAGCATCAGTGATGTTGCTCTCCATTTAGGTATGTCAAAGAGGAGCTGGCAAACTGAAATAATCCAAGACCACCTTGAGGAGGCTGAAGAGACGTTTGAAGTTACACTGGTCTTTCCTGTAGGCACGGTGATAGGCAGCATCAACAAAGCTCAAGTTACCATCCAGGACTCGCAAACAGGTGAGAGCAGTCACCATCAGTACTGAGATTGTGTCCATGGTACAACTGGTGACATAATATAAATAGAGGTTAAATACATGTAAGGGATAATGTACAGTGAGCTGGTCGGGGCTAACTTCGTAATAATGCTCCCTGTACATTATCCCACTTATTACATGGCTGCTTAACAAAGGCATTAATGCTTTGACGTGAAATATTAATTTTTATTTTATTAAAAGTTCATGTAATTTACAAGCTTCCACCAAACTGCAATAACGATCGTTATGTACTATAACTCTAATTCTATGATCATAGGCAAAGACGTTTAGACAACAATGCACCTACAGTATCAGCCTTATGGGCTAAGGCAAAGCCACGAGCGGAGCCCAATCGATGTACCACTGCTGGACCCAAAGGCCCAAGGGGCAAAAGACGCAAGCATATTCTGAATAACATATGTTATTCAGTACTACCTGGTCATGTTTGATTAATACTCAAGTTCATGCATCACATGAAAATACAGTATAATCTAACCATTGCCATCTTGTGTTCACTGAACCAAGCAGTTGACACCAAGAGGGAGCCTGGATAAACTGACAGTCAGTTATCCCTGCACACAGTCTGCTCTTTCTTCATGCGAACATAGGAGTTTGTATTGATGGAAAAGGTGTTAGCATACTGGCGCTAACCTAACAGCATGCCAACCCGTCTAGCGCTACCTAGCGCAGAGGGGTGGAACCTAGGCAATAAACTCTAATTAATGGTCCAGGTAAAACTAGCGGGAAAGCTACAACATATGTTATTCAGTACTACCTGGTCATGTTTGATTCATACTCAAGTTCATGCAGCCCAACTAGGTGGACCGGAACGGTATGTAACTCCGCCTCAGACTCATTAGAATGAGGAGGCAGATGGAAAGCCTTCAGCACAATATCCCGATAAGAACTCCTTATGTTCTTGGGCAGGAAGGTGGGATTCGGCCTGAGCAAAGCAAAGGAGCCATCCCCATTGATAGACAGACAGCTCGGGTACACCAAAAAAGCACCGATCTCACTGACACGCTTGGATGAGACTAGCGCGAGTAGCAGCTCAGTCTTAAACGTCTAGAGGGGCCTGGGACAACAACTCAAAAGGACTCTTTGTTAGCCCTTGCAGAACAATGGGGAGGTCCCAGCGTGGCGCTAACACCCGTTTGACTGGCCCCCTGTAAGAATCTCTTGACCAGGAAAACAGGCTTGTCATCGTATCCAACATGACATGCTGACACTGCTGCAGCTAAGACCTTAATGGTCGTGAAGGATAATTGCTTATCCAACAAGGATTGAAGGAACAAAAGCACCTGCCCTACTGAACAAGAGGCCGGGGAGGCGCCACTGTTGTCGCACCATTTTGAAAAAGTGTTCCAATTTGCTGTGTAAGCAGTGATAGTGGAAGAGGCATGTACGCTCTGAATTGTACCAATCACTGCTGTCGACAACCCCTTGTCCTGAAGAATCAACCTTTCAGAGACCAAACCATCAGCGGACCCCCGAGAATCGGAGGTTGCTGAACGGTGCTTGTGACAATGCATCCTTGAGAGCTTGTGACAATGCATCCTGTCTCATTGGGACCGGCCATGGGGCCGCATGGGACAAGGATTGTAGCTCCAGGAACCACGGGGCTGACCGTGTCTCTGGAGCTACAAGGATATGGGTTAGGCGCTCTAGTCTGACTCTCTCCAACAGAGGACTGACCAGCTGGAGAGGTGGGAAGGCATAGAGGAGCGTCTGGAGCCATGGAACATTGGCCATCGCATCCACACCCAAAGGAGGAAAATCCTGCGGGCTTAGAGAGAACCACTGACTGCAATGAGTGTTCTCCTTGGAGGCAAACAGGTCTACATGGGCTTCCCCAAATCTCTGCCAGATCTGTTTGACAATGTCAGGATGTAACCGCCCTCATCCCATCGGGGTCCACCACGGGACACGAGGTCTGCTCCGACATTCTGGTTGCCCATGATGTGACGAGCTCTCAGACTGAGGAGGTTCTGGAATGGCCAAAACCAGAGCTCGACTGCCACGTTGTGAAGGGCAGAGGAACGTACTCCCCCTTGGCGGATGATGTAAGCCGCCGCCAACATGCTGTCTGTTCTTTACCAGCACATGGCGACCCTGAACGAGGGTGTGAAAATGCTTCAGCACTTTCAAAACCATGGCTAGTTCCAGCACATTTATGTGAGCAGAAGGAGGAGTCTTCCACTGAGCGCCGACCGAGTGAGAGAGACAAGTCCCCCCCCACCCCGTCAGAGAAGCATCTGTGAACACGACAATGTGAGATGCTACTATGCCTGTGGACGATGGTAATGGGGTATCTCCAATGGTTCAGCTCTCATGTCACTGAGAGCGGAATGGACAACATTCTGCGCTTGACGGCGTGCTTTTCTCCCAATTGATGGCCCAGAAGGGAGAGATGCACCACTAGTGACCTTGTGTTTTCCCTGGCTTCCTCCTCCGATGGGCTCAGAACCAGGATGTTGTCGAGGTAAAATAGAATTCTTATGCCTCATTGACGAAGCGGGCCCAGCACCACCCCAACTGTGCAGGGCTAGAGAATAGCCGAAGGGGAGGCATTGGTACTCGTACACTCTGCCCTGAAAGGCGAAGTGGAGGAACTTCCTGTGTGATTGTAGAATGGGGACATGAAAGTAAGGGTCCTTGAGATCGATGGATGTTCGTGGACCAGTCGCCCTTTCTCACACACCTTATCAATGCTCTGGTGGTGAGCATTCTGAATTTTCTTGCCACCACTAGCTTGTTGGCCCACCCCAACCACTAGCTTGTTGGGGTGGGGCCCTTTGGGGGGCTATGACCGGCCCTGGTGGCTTACTTTCCCCTGGACATCCATCAGACTTTTGGGAAGAAAAGTGCAGGTTTAGCCACTCCCGGGCCTAGGGGATGAGCCTCCTTTTGGCCTGTATGGCCAGGGCTACGTCCGCCCCTGGCCTCTTACTTTTCCCCGTCATTCAACTGGAGAAACAGGAGAAAAGCGTAAACCTGAGTGTACCAACGGCTTGGTAGGGTGAGAGGATAGAGCCCCTCTCACCGTTACAGGAGTCCCGCGTTCTATTGACATAGTATCAGGAACCTGTAGGCGAGAGCAATTAGCTGTCATTAGGAATAAGTAAGGTCGTTCGTTCAAACGTTTTACTTTAATAACAGGCTTGAGCGATCCCAGGAAGGAGCCAGCCTCCGCTGCTTCTTGGGCTGACCCAGAGCTCCTCTGGCAGCCGGGACGCCATCCAGTGGCTGGACAGAGAAGTGCCGCCAGGGGAGACTCTAGCACTCCAACCCTCTACCCTGGTCAGGTCGGCAAATGCCTTGACTGGGGCTTTAAGGGATGACGTGTCCTTGACCGCTCCAGGTTGGACCGGTGGAAATAGCGGGCAGATGATGAGTGGACGAGACAAGAGTGGGGGCTTAAAAAAGTCCCCTAGCATCTCGTCCAGAGTGCTAGCTGGTGGAACTTCCAGCATGGTTAAACCCTTGATGGCCACTGCCAAGGTCATGATGTCCCCAAAGACGTCCGCCAGCTGCTGAGGCTTCTGCTGCGCCTCCAGGAAGACTGCGGTTCTAGCATGCTCCGTGCTGAGGCAGCGGAAGTAGGAAGAGTGACCGTCCTCTGGCAGAAGATCCACCGGGCAGGATTTGCAGTGCTTGGCCCTGAAAAGGGCCGTTGTTTCGCTGGTAAAGGAATCCATACTCTTTTAGCTAGGTGTTCGCTGAAAGAAAAAGGAGGGGACGAATGCCGGGAGACACGGCATTATATACAGATGCTTCGGGGCAGAGCCCTGGCTGATAGATGCATTGTTGAATTTTTCAATGCTTGCGCTCTCGCGCACGAGCATAGCCCATAAGGCGAAGCCTAAACGTTGAAGCCTACGAGTAATCACTAGCTCACTCTGCTGCCATATGGATTTCCATATCAGATTTTCCTACAATTTGCAAGTCAAAAAATATGGGAAGCGATATATTGTCATTATTTGTAATTCAAAACACTAACATGACTGGTCAAATTAAATACTACAGGACAGTGCAGGCAAAAGCAGGATCAGGAGATTCCTGTCCTCGAAGGAAAAGAAATTCGGTCTGAGACTTACCCTCAGCATGGATCCATTCAACTAGAGAAGCTGCCCCTTGACACTGAATCAGTAACCTGGACCCGTGGAGACAGCATCCCCAAGCCTCAACCAGGTCTGCCAAAGAAGAAACTCAAAGCCATAGGCAATCCAAAGACTGTAAGTACCTGTTCTTTAACACCACCATTTAATTTCACTTTATCAAAAATCTCATCCAACGTCATTATAGTAAGTGGTACATATTATTCAGTATAACTAAATATAGATCAGTGGAAGATGAGTACCTCTTTTTCAGTTAAAGGGATAATAATTAAGATTTGCATATATATTTGCAGGGGTTGATAGGGTTGTTGATCAGTACCATTGGGATGAAGCCTTGCATAGCAAGGCGGAGTTATTTCTGACAGTCACATTCGAGGAGGCGCTACACCTCAGTCAGCTCACGTGTCAGCTTGCATATGCATAGTCACTACAATTGTGCAGTCTATTTAAAACATCAATCTCACTGCTCATTCTCTGCTGCTGCCGCTCTGCACAATGCGTTGCTCTGTTGCTGTTTATGCCAATGCTGATGAAGCTCTCACATTACCTGCTAGCTATCGCCGTCACCATGTCACTCGCTGTCTCCGATTCCGAGGACGAGGCAATCCTATTGGGAGGAATCTCCAATTCCGTGGTCATGCTAGCGGCTACACCGATGCCCTACATCCCTGTCGGAGTGTCCGCTTGGCGGTAATCATCCACCGGGCCGGTAATCGCCATGCCAGTAACTTGCATTGTGAAGGCATCAATGTTGCTTTGCAGTCCTGTCTACACTCTCAGAAACCAATCTGCAATTGCCCACATAACCGGCGAGCATAGCAACAAATACCAAGCATGGCAGCAAACAGTAAGCATACTGCATATCAGCCAAGCTGTGCGACAAGAACCAAGCGGTGCAACAAGGAATGGCCACACGGCGGCTGGTGCCTGGCCATACACAGGCTAGAATGACCGAGCTAGATCCAGAAATGCATAGCTTGTATTTTGTCACTGTGTCTCCCTTCGAGAGACAAGACTTGGTTGTATGGTGGGTGCCCCACCAGTACACATAGAGAGTTGGCGTCTGGTTCGACTGTTGTGGTTTTGGGAGATTACTGCCGATCGCTTCCTGCCTCACTCGGCTGGCTAAATGAGTTAAGCAGAGGGCAATGCAACAGGGCCTGATGCCAAACTAAATCGCATTTACATTTTATTCTCATATAAAATGTCATCAATATGTGAGTTGGCTGACATAAATGACTCAATGTTTATTTGGCCAGGTGCTGAGATTTCTGGCTTGCAAACCCATTGGATTTTAAAGACAAAGTGGGGGATTGGGATTGCGATTGGTGGATTGGCACCAATCCCCCACCCCACCTACTGGCATTTTAAACTGCTCAACCATGGAGGATGGTGCTATGAGTGAATGGTATATCAGCCAGCCTAATTCTCAAGCCAAAAAAGCAAATGACAAAGCAGTATTATTGAAATATTACCTCTTCACTTCTTCTGCATTTCTTCTGGATCTCTGCTCTAAAAGCTAGTTTACTCCTCTCTGTTGTGACTTTATTTTTTATGTCAATTACAGGCCACCATAGCTCAATGGGGAGGGAGTAGTGGGGCACTGTGCCAGAGACTTGTGTTGAGTTCTATCAGTGTTTTTGCAAGGTTGATAAAGCCCATAGATCATTTAAAACCTTAAACCAATTGTTTATGAATAAATTAAACCTAAATCCAACTTAATGGGATAGCTGACTTATATGGATTGAAACAGCAGTTCAGAAACTTAATCATATCAGCAAATAGCAAGCTTAATTATGTAACACAATGAAACCAAGAACTGAGAACGATAAATGACAACCCCTGCAATATGCTTCATCTACTGCACTGGACTTAAAAGAAAAAGAAACTGGACTATAAAGAAAGAGTCTGTTACGTATTGGGCCACAATACTAAGTCAGGTCTTAGGCTGGTACTGACTATCTCTGAAGGGACGATAAGATGCTAGCCTATGTCCGCTTGCATTTCCCAATCCCTAGCTTTTACCTGCTGCTGTTCCATAAGCTTAACATGCAACACAAAATAACAATCAATCGAAATTGTTAAAGGGTAATTCTGTGATTTTTCAACCTGGCCTCTATATCCACAAAATCGCCTATCATACCACTAAGTAGATCCCAAAAGACCTTTTTTATCCAGAAATAGACCTTTTTTTTAACAACAAAAAAAGGTCTATTTCTGTAGCGATCCTTTCAGTAATGTTGTCAGACACTTGAATAACAATCAGCCTGTCGGTGGCAAAATCAAGCACTTTTAGTGGACGTACTTTGACCACATTGATATGCCCTGGATTACATTGCAGCCATTGAGCCCCCGTTTCGCGACTGCCGGCTGAGCCGATCTACCGGAGCAACTCCGAAACTTTTGGGATCTACTTAGCAGTATGATAGGCGATTTTGTGGATATAGGGGCCAGGTTGAAAAATCCCGGAATTACCCTTTAACAATTTCGATTAATTGTTATTTTGTGTTGCATGTATTTTGGACCTTTCAGATTCGACCATCATCAATTCTTCACAACGGGACAGACATTGTTTATACGGTAAGCATGAGCACAACTGATACCAACCTGATATTATTCTTCAAAAAGATAGAGAAGGCTGCATTTCTACTGTCTCTTTAATTGCAGTATCATGGCATCATGCACATGCAAGTGGAGGATGATGCCTCCCCATCCAGGAAGGGGAGAAAGGCTAATGTCCGTGTGGTTAGCAGGGGGGCACAGCAGCAGGTGTCAGCAGTGGTTGCTAAATCTAAACCTGGCCCTCGAAGAAAGGTCCCAAGCCCTGGAGAAACTGGACTAGCCAAGGGACATGTGAGTTTTTTCACAATTTCACTACTAGTCATTTTCTGGAGATGTTTGGTTAACGCTGCCCCAGCAAAGAGAATTTTTTTTTTTTTGCAGATGGTATGGAATGATATGATATGATATGATATCTTATATGGGAATTCAATAAAGAATGTCTATCTACTTATTTATGTATTTCTTCTATTTACGTATAATGTATAAGATAATAGTAGAAATAATCAGTCTCGAATATACAATACAATATGTTTAACTGTCTTGTCTTGCTAAAATTCTGGAATTCCTAAATTAACAATTTAAAAGCTTTTCGAACAAGGAAGTCTATCAATCTGGGTTCAGGGGTGGACATAGTACTATCACAGCCAGATGTTTGGTTGTGAATGATATTGATCTGCTTGGACAGTGGTCAACACTGTGCTGCCCTGTATATGTATAATATGTATATGTATAATGTTTCAAAAGCTTTTGAACAGGTTGATCATTCCTAGCGTTTAAATTGTCAAAAGTATTGGTTTAGAAAGTATTCTAAACCAAAAGTATTGGTTTAGAAATTACCTATCTGGTTGGTCCATTGACAAAAGTATACCTCAGGGTTCAATATTGGGTCCAATTCTTAAGTGTTTACATTAATAACATTTTTCAACATTCAATAGTAATGTCCATCTTTATCTGAACGAAACAGTTTTGTATTGTTGCGCAATATCTGTAATAGTGGCTCAAACCACACCCAGCTGTCACTTGAGAGAAGCCCCCAGCTTAGAGAGGCAAATCAAGTTATTTTCAGTCTCTTCTCTACCTCTACTGGATATTATGGAGCAAAATTATGATTGTTTTTCTACCCCACATCCCTTAAAGAGCTCCAAAAGATAGAGTCTTACTAAAATATATATATATATTGGCCAAATTCGGGAGGGGAAAAAGTTCATATAGAATGTATTATTTGTGCTTTACCAAATATGATGTATTCGGATACATCCTTACAGCGTTCACTTAAACTTGATGTACTGGTTAATCTCAATCTTATTGTGATTGAATGTAATTGTCTTTGATGAATGCTGTGGTCTATTTCTTTTCTTTATTTGTGATGGCTTTCTGTGACTCACATCATGCTATATAACTCGACTCTGACATGAACTAAAGGTTAAATAAAAATAAATAAAATAAACAATATATTTGCTTACTTTATATTTGCATATAAAGTTGCATATTGCAGCTTTAATATAAGTTTCAAATTGAAGCATTCTCACATGAATTTGTATTTTCCTTAGGCTACGGTGGATAACGCCATCGCCAAACCCTGTGTTCCTGAGCTTATGGGACTCCTGCACTTCAACCATACCACCAGTCAGCTCTTTCATTGCAATGGTGTCTCGTGGAAACCCTGGGCGCCTACTAATGAGGTATTTCAGCCTCAGACTAAAGGGTTTGGCTTGATCACTACAAGACATCAGTCTCTTTGACAAATCCTGTTCAGTGATAACATCATCAAAAGCTGTTTTTATGCATTATAAGTACAAGTTGAGATAATTATTAACAGGTTTGACATTCTAATTAGTTGACATTCACCTTCAAATGTGATAAATTGTCTGTCCATTTCTTCTTGAAACACAGATGGTGAGCGCTCAGATGTGTCCTCAAGGCTGGACCTTTCATGGCGGCTACTGCTACTTCCTCAGTACTGAGCGCAAAGCTACATGGAGCACTGCTAACAGGGCCTGCAGAGAGAGGTATATTTAAATTTAGAGCTCATAGAGATTTTAGATGCACTTATGCACAACTCTAATTCATTGTCTATTATGGATTGAATGGTTGAGAAACACAAAATCATCTATCCTCATCAATATGATTAGATTACATTTCTTCATTTTTTTCTTTTGTATTTGATTCCAGATATAAAGGCACTCTAGCAAGCGTTCTCTCTAGAGCCAACATGAACTGGCTATGGGACTTCAGTGGAAGGAAGCCATTCTGGATAGGTGTGCCTTTTTGAGTGATTTGTAGCAACGGGATGTATGGTGTCTGTAATCTGAGTTTGTCCATTTTTTTTCCTTCTGTTTGTTCCAAACAAACTGGAAACATAAAACGCATCACTTCCTGTGCACCAGGAAAGACCCAACTGACACCGGGTGTTTAGAGCAGTAAATGGAAAAACTGTGTAGAGGTTGAATCACTATTCTGTTATATCAATCAGTGATAGAGAGTAGCAAAATGGACATTTATTTTCAGAAAAATGTTAAAGATTATTACTTTAAATTTAAAAAACATTGTGGACTAGACTAGTCATTGTAAATTAAATTGATCATACCATGGTCCTAACATTTGCTACTTTTCTCCCATTTCCTAAGGTCTGAATGACAGAGAGAGCCGAGGGCGCTGGGAGTGGGCGGGCGGAGAGCCAGTCAGCTACACTAACTGGAGAAAGACGCCCCCGCGGTCAAAAATGAAAGGCAGCAATAAGTGTGTCCTCGTGTGGAGAAGGGCAAAGTGGCAAATCAGGGACTGCAAGATGAGCAGAGGTCATCGCTATGTGTGTTCAGTCAAGACTCAAGTTTGACAATGTGTATCGCAGCCACGAAGCACATCATCATTTCAGATTGCAGGAAAAAGGCTCGGTCCACAGGACAGTGATGCTCCAGCAACAAGGACCAATAGGAACTTTTCACAAAATGACTATATCATGTATAATGAACATTTTTAGACCTAAAATTACCTGCTACTCAACCCATGTACATTGTTTACACTGTATCTAGTCTAATTAGCCATTTAAAGTATTGTTCCTTTACTATATGTTATGCTCACAAGGTTTTTTTCCCCCCAATTACAGTCACAGTATCTCTTGCTTATTTCTGAAAGAACATCTGTTGCCACTTTCAGAATTAGTTTCCTGCCTTTTTACAAATCTGTTACTTCTTGTGACAGACAGCAATGCTTCCAAACTGAAAATTAGGTTGAAGTTGTGAAGCTCGAGCGCTTAAATTCACATTAATTTGTAATTTGTAGATCTTGTCAAGGCCTGCACACACATCTTTAAACTTCATTCATTCCATAAATTAACACATTTGTAATGGGCATTTACAGGAAAATCCACCCTCAGATCCTCTTACACTGTTAAATATCATCAATCTCATGCTCAACGCATTCCTGGAGTTATGTGGTATTCATTTACCATTGATGTTTTAGATCGCTGAAACATTTCTCATCTTAGCTGTGCTGGAAATATCTCAATGTCACGTCATCTGCGTTTAGCCAGGAATAAGAAAAATACACCAAACAACAAAACCTGAACCGGACCCAGAAATGCAAAGTACATCACTGTGTGTTAATGTGTTTTAGAAATATGAAATATGTATAAATGAGGCTCTCATGTGCCACTTTTCCACAATCAAATACAGTTATTTATTGTATTTGATTATTATTATTATAGCAGTTACTTCTACAGTTATATATTATTATACCTATTTGTGTATTTATAGAACCATCCCTTTATTATAGGACCTTTACAAAAGGCTATTATGCCCCATTTCAAGGGGATATATTGTCCCTTCAGCATGTCCAAGGACAGTCCAATCAGTATTTGTGAAGATGAGCAACTCTATCCTAAAGCTTGCTGAATCTTTACACTGAAATAAGCTCATATGGTGGTGCTGTTATTTCTGTTAGCAAAAGATTCAAGCCTATGTTCATATTGAGCCTTTTTTTGAAAAGGCAATAACATCCCATGTCACGTCGATCTGGGCCAAGGGGTCCCGCTAACCACAGGGTTAACCAGCAATGTGATTATCCGCATCATGTGATCTATAGCCTGGGTATGAAAGACAGCCTTTTATTTGCTGTAAGCACTCCTCAGAAGACTCTGAAGGGCTCTGTTAGATACACCCGGCTCTTCCACTTGGTGAGTTCAGTGAAACTGAGTAACTATACGTGAATATGCTGCATCTAGAGTCATCTTTTGAGTGCGTGTTTCATAAAGTAGCAACCTGAAATTTTGAGATGTGAGTGTCAACCTGCTGCTTAGATTGGTCAGTTCAGTGAAACTGAGTGGGTGAAATTAAAATGTTTGTCTCTCAGATGTTTCTGCTCTTCTACTGGAGCGTCTGAACAGGATACAACTCCTTTATCTACTGACTGGACCAATAAACAACTGCAATAGTGGCTCCAAATGATCCTAGGAGATTCAGTATGTACATCAACTTAGTATGAAACATGATTGTGGATGACCTTGTTGACTTGTTTTCTACTCTATCATCTGCAGACAAATACTGACAAAGCCATCACTTGTCATTTTCTTTAGTTTGCATGTAATACAGTGGTATTTAGATTTTTGGAGCAATGTCAGACAATATTGGCACTTCTTCATATTTCATTCAAAATCTATTTCAAAATATAGAGGGCTTTCAGGTGATGTCACCCATCATGATTGTGTTTCTAAATGTATAACTTTGCCGTCTCAACAGAACTGAACAGACGTGGTTCATTTCTGTGCTGTTTTTGACTGTGAACTGATCGTTTAATCACTGATACATCCAAATTGATTTTGTATTCAGATGATGTTAGCTTGTTAGCTAGCTAACCATAGTATCTGGTTAGTCAGGTTATCAATGTCCTGTACATTTCATTTGTGCACTAGCTAACTAGTTTCCAGTAGAAACTAATGTTTGTAGTGGCTAGCAGTTGCATATTAACTTTAACATTGGTTGCTTTGCCAAATTTGCCTGCTTGCTAATTAGCTAGCTAACAAAGCCAAAAAACAAGTGTTTGTTCAGGTTAACTGAGCTGTACGGAAGAACAATACTGCCACTAGGGAATTATAATTTTCTCCTCATTTTCTCGTTATAAAGAGAAAGAGGATCTCATTCTAATGAGAAAATATCTCATAACAAGAATTAACATCGATGTAACAAGAAACTATTTCCATATTCAAGAAGAAATAAACATCTTGATGAAAGACAAGGTATCAGAGTAGTAATAGTAGCAGGAAGTAAAAATCTATTACCCTTAGGTTATTTAGATCCAGTGGTATCATAATGTGGACAGGACAAAGGTATTGGTTCTAATATTTTAAGTGTTACTTTATGTTTTCATTCTTCATCATCTCAGTCTAGCTAAGACCAGAAAAAGACCATCAAAGACCAGACCAGAACTAGAAGAATTGCTACCATTAGATCTGAGTTTTAGAGTTAAGGGTCCTTGACTGCTGGTTAAATTATGCTTAGTGGATGGAATCCTGGAGGCCTAGAATCCACTGTTTCTGTTTTTGTTTACCCAGTAGGCAGATTAGGGAGGGCAGTGTACAAGCCTTCAGGAAAGACCAGATGTCTCATTTGTCATTTTTCTAATCAGCTGATAGTCAAAGTCATGTGCTGAGTTTTTCCAAAGTTCTAGGGCGTTTCAGGCTCCTCGCTGTGGCGTACAATCTTCCCTCATTCATTTACTGTTGTTGTTGTTTATTCAAGGTTGGATCATGACGTAATCAACACAATTTCCTGCTGGTCTTGATGGAGAGAAACTAAAGAGGTTTACACTGCTGGCTTTTTGTCATGGATCATCATGCCCCAGGCCAGCACAGCCAGCCCAGTCAGGCTTCAAGCTTTCAGTGGCTTTCCTTTGCCTACCAGGGCCTTTCCGAAATTCCCTATGAAACCATACTAACACTGAGCAATACCTTGGAAGTGTTGGACCTGAGTTACAACCTATTGGACGAGTATCCTTCTACTATTAACCCTAAGCTAAAAGACCAAACCAGCTACAATAGCCAATAATAAGAAATTAGTAATTGCATTTGAAGTATTCATCTCGTATATTAATCCCTGACTATAAGAAGCTCTGCCGTGGTCAGCAAGATAACAGGTTTGTTTGGGAACGAGTAAAGAGAGATATCTGTTATCAAGCGGATTGCTCAATTTGCAATAAAATAAAACTCAACTACTAACCGTATAGTAACAATGCTGAAATATGCCAAGGTGATATTTTATTTCATTGACTACCTTAGCACCTTAAAGTGCACACTTTTGCCAAATATTTTCAGTAAAAATTAGAGAAATGTGTATATCTTATAGTTGGTCATATAATGGAGTGTGCTGCCAGGTGATTTTCAACAAAATCTATTGCTTTGCCACATAGCCGCCAATAAACAAGTGGGCAATCTTGGTTAACTTCTGTTTTGGCTCCCTATTAATCTTTAGGTCATGAATTCATAGTCTACATCTTAGAAAGTCGTATCAAATGGATGGAAGTTATATTAAGATAGGGTATTTTAAGTGATAAAATCATATATTTCTGTTATCTGTTATCAGTGTCTTTAAATTAGTTTTTAAATTAGGGTTTACCTTTTTTATTTACCAATGCATCACTGGTAAAAACACTCCAGGTGAATATTCCTTTGTTTCTACGGGTTACGAAATCCATCCCGATGAATACTGACTCACTAACTCGCACCGCTGAGCAATCGGGAGATCCCTGTTGAATGCTTTCTCCTTCATTCAGTCTCTACTGGAACCCAGCTCTGTTGGGTCAGCTGGAGAAGCTCAGCACTCTGATCCTGGACAGCAACAGCTACACAGCTCATGTGAAGTTCCCCTATATGCCGAGTGTCACGGCTGTGTGCATCAACAAGAACAAGATCAACAATCTGCCAGTGTTTGTGGAGGAAATCCACAGAAAGTTCCCGAACATCAAGTGAGTCGACCTCTAAATCTGTGGAGGCAGGGAATCTGTTCTTGGTGTTTGTACATTGCAAATAATATTCCCATATTCCTTCTAAATCTAGGATCCTCAGTATGATGAACAATGAGGCGGCACCAAGCTATTTCAATGGAGGTAGTCTTACCCAGTACGAAGACTATAGGTGAGCAGTCTGTCAAAAAAATCAGATGGAAAAATATGTATATATGTACAAGAATCCTGTTCAGAAAAAGCCAGGAGTGTGAAACCAGGAACCTTTAGAGTAGTATCAAGTGAGTCTACTATCTGTATGTGTGTTTTGGAGAAATTGGTACTAATAGAATGATGTTGCAAATGATATAACTCAATATCCAAAGCACAGCTGCAATTGGATTGAATTATACAAATCAAGCATCACTAATTTGATTAGCGAGAAGATAAATTCATGCCATTGCCTACTTAGGCAGTATGTCATCAGCCAGATCCCAGGGCTGGAGATTTTGGATGACACCGAGGTCCTGGAGAAGGAGAGAGCCCAAGCTAGAAAAACCTACAGGATTCAGCAGAGCAGTGAAGGCAGCAGGAAGAGGAGGGAGCTTCATCGGTGAAGACACGCACAGAACAAGTAAAGGCCTGCTATAGGGCAATAAGATATGCTAAATCCTAGTTAAAGCTTTTAAGGTTTTATGTAAAGATACACCCATCTTATCAACCTAAATCAAAAAATGGGGCTGCAACAGAGAAGAGCGTCCCATCCTCACTAATTGAGACACCGTAGATTTACCCTATTTGTCCAAATGAAATTCTGGTGTTGGTATCGTCACTGGCAGGAAATCTCTTCTACACAGGAAGTGATGAAGCAAACTTTAAGTGTGAAATCCAGAGAAAACTGGGCTGACCAACGATGGCTGAACTTCCACCCCACCAGACGCTAAGAAAGAAGACATGAAGTTTGCTAATGCCACCTTACAGGATTTATGAGTATTGAAGTCCTGCAAATTCAAACAGTTAACTCTGTTTGGGACCACCAACATGCGACATTGCTGAGTGCAGATTCATTTCCTCATGATATACATTCTAAATGTTAGAAATGTATCACAGGTCAGCTGAGTTTGTACTACACTGCCTACTGAGAAAATGTCTCAGAGACCGTGCCACAAATACTGCTGCTTCTTTCTTGCCATCACTCTCACCAAGTTTGATTCCACTCAATATTATAAAACTGTCTGTAAATTTAAATAGTTTCTATGTGTTTTAGCATTCCAAATAAATCGAGCTGTCACAGCCAAATCTATCTGTATTACCACTTAATATAAAAATAAAGGGTTAAACTTTTGCTCTGAGTAATTCCTGACTGGTGATGATAATGATTTTTTTTTAGTTGTACAGATGTCTTTTGTTTTCCAGACAGCTGTTTTTTTTAACATACTGTATAAATATTTTTGTTTGTGTACATATTTTATTTGCAATTATCTCACATTTGTGTCTCTAGTATAGCTTCTCTCGAATTCTACCTCTAAATGAACAATAGTCCAAAAATATTCCCTAATTGGAATCATTTATAGTAAATTGAATTAAAGTTGAATCAAACTTTCTGAATTTACGCCACTTTGACATCCCTTCTGAACAACTTTGCCACTGAACTGTGCGCTTTCATTTTGAAACCCCATACCGGAAGTTGTGTTTAATGAACCAGGAATTTAAGCGGGTCTACCTTGTCAAGAAACAAGAACATTGATCATTTTATTGGTACGTGAATTTATTCTGTTACATCGTAAGGACATAAAATGAAGCCTGTTAGGTGGTTATAGCAATTCTTGTCAAAATGGCTCATTTGCCGATGGACAATGCACTTATTTTGAAAACAATGGGACGGGAAGTTGCCTTCTGAACCCGGAAAAGCGGGTCTGTCTAGTTTGATAGAATGAGATAAGCTATCTGACAGTGTACAGATTGGAGACGAATGTGCTCTGCGGTGTCTGCTCGGCTGCACATTGAAGTAAGTTAATTTTATCAAATCAGATTGAAACTAATTCTGACAGTAGCCCGACGTAGTTAGCCTCGCCTTCCCGTTGTTGTTAGCCGTTGCAGTTCGCTAGCTAAGTCAGGTGAACAATCTTTATGTTGCTGACAATATATCGTAACATAATTAATACTAAATTGCATCGCAGTTATAACATTACATATCGGCGGTATGTTCAGAAGAAAATAAATGCACGTTCCCGTCTATTTTTCATACAAAACACGCTGAAAGGCCTATAGTCTGTAAATCGTAAAGTTTGACCAAAAAGCTGACTGTCAGCAGGCCAAGTTGGATGTTTATGTATGAGGCAGTGGATCGATGGAAATATGAAGGAAAAAAGGAACCATGCAGGACTGGGTCGGCTAGCATGATCTAAGCTTGCGTTTGTGTCTAAAACCGAAGATTTAGAAAACCAGGATTTATAATATCCGCTTTATCCATCAAAAAGTGACAATATTAGTTAAGCTAAAAAAACAAAAGGTGACTCTTGCCATGTTACATCACGCAGTATTATCATTTGACTTTGCACTGTGCATGTTCGAGTTTTACTATACAGATCACTTAACCAGCCAAATACACTCGGGATGTGGAGGCCCGTTAAAGCAAAGCTCTTATCAGCTGACATTTCACACAGTGGCAGATACCGCTATTATACCGTGTTTGCTCTTGTCGAGGAAAATCTCACAACCCGATTTGCTGATTACTCACTTGACGTTGACAATGGTCATTTTCGAGGTGGACAGCTTTCAAACACGCCACATTTTTCATCAGATTGCCAGAGGTTTAGTTGTGTAACACCGGCAGTTTGTTAACCTTGGGGCCAAGAGTTTACTGACCCTCAATCCCACCATCCAGAAATGTCTGTCTTTTTCCACATTCACGTTAGACATGGCCTTGTAATTAACCACGCGATTCTCAGAATAGATGGTACAGGATAAAAATCATAAAATGATGCCAGAAATGTCACAAATATTGGCACTTGTTGACCGCACTCAGGTAACATTTTTATTGACAGACACATTTTAGTTGTCATTGACCTTGACAAGTGAGCTGGAGACTCAATTCCAAGCTAATAGTTAATATATTAATGTTATGTTTCTTCAATATTTCAATATGATAATAATACCTCACTTTCAATAATACTTAAATATTTCTCAGAGCTTAGCATGGTAGAAAGTTTTTTAAAAAAAAGTTGCACTTTATTTTGTATTTCCTTTCTTGCAATACTTCATCAGTTGAGCTTTTGACTGACATTCACCAACCTCCCATAAATGCCTATATATATATATACAGTGGTGGCCAAAATTATTAGAACACCTGACAGATCTGAAAATATTGACCTTTTCTTGCCTCCAAAACATGATTTCATTTCATAATGTTCATGAAACATGCAGATGGTTGCTCTGAGCACAACAAATATCAGATGAAGTGAGTCCTACTGTTTTTATCCACTTTTAACTTTAATATTTGGTATGTCCACCTTTTGCAGCAATTACAGCAGCACATCTCTCTGGCATAGTGTCAATATATTTCCTGAGAACTTGAACACTAATGTTATCCCACCTTCTGCAACTCAAGCCAAAGGCTTTCCTTTGAATGTACAATAGATCTGTCCAGTTTATTGTCCAACTCGCCCCAAAATGTTTTTTGTAAGGAAAATGACGTAAATCTCCTTATGATGGCTCTATTCTATGGTTTATAGAGCATAATGATGACTTTGTATATATTTCATTCGTTTTATGGGTATTTTAATGGCCAATTGAACAAAAACAACTGAAACCTCTTAAATATGCCAAGTGTTCTAATAATTTTGGCCACCACTGTATATATATTATTTATTTATTTTTTCATCAGAGACGTCATGAACCGACTTCAGATCATCATTTTATGTTTAAAAAACAGACCCAGACCACTGTTTTGCTCTGTTTTAGATTTATACCTGGAGCCTTTTGGAAGTTTGCCAGACCTTGGAGATATTTCCCAGCCCACTGAACATTAGAGGAGGATGTCTGGGACCTTGAATAATCCATACCAGCATATAGTCGAGCCTCTGGACCCGAAGGACCCAGACCAGCGCTTTTACAATCTCTCAAAACTTGGAGATCCCAGATATGGTAATAACATTTTTTCTATCAAATGAAAATATTCAAAATATTATAAGCTAGTCGGCAAAAAAATAATACTGGAATTTAATTCTGTGGTTGATACCAGCCTAATACCCATCTCTTCCTCAGACCGTCTACCTTTCTCCATTCGTGTGCTACTGGAGTCTGCTGTAAGGAACTGTGATGGGTTTCTGGTGAAGGGTTCAGATGTGGAAAGCATCCTCAACTGGAAGCAGACCCAGACCCAGACTGTGGAAGTGCCGTTCAGACCGGCCCGTGTGATCCTCCAGGACTTCACGTGAGTCCATATTGTTCTTGTTGATTAATAACAAAGTTGTCTGTCTTTCTTGCATTGCGTTTTTAAATTTACCAATAACTATATACAAAAATAAAACTGAGCTGGAGTACTTGGGCTCAGAGAGCCACTGTGTTTACCTGTCAGAGCTTGAGGCAGGGATGTGCATCAGCCATTTCGGCTTAAAATAAGAGGTGTAAACACATCTAGATACATTTTTCATATTTCCACATTATGTAGGGGTAAGGTGAATAAATATTGTAACATGAAAGTTACAATATTTGTTTAGTATATTAACAGAAGACTCATGTAAGATTATCGCTCATATATACTGATATACTGGCGTTACAGTTAAAATGACAACAATCAAACATTGTGGGTTAAGTTACCTGTGCAGTAAGTTTTTTGCGAGAATTTGTAAGCCAAGGCGACCAACAGTTCTTGAAGTGCAATATGCCCTGGTCCAAAAAAAAATTAGAAAAGGCTACAAAAGCATTTCCAAAGACTGGGGATTTAAGCCATTATGTGATTGGCCATACCTAGACCTAGTCCTTGATTGTGCCCTCACCTGCTAATCACAACATATATGTAATATGTGTTTATGTAATATGCCATAAGCTACGTTTGCTAATGTTCCTGTATTCTCCATTGAAGAAATGAAGGCAGCTGATTAACTAGGGAGCCAGAGAGCTGAGCTCACATTACAATATACTGATCATAAATTAGTTATTTTTCTTCAACTCCCCATGCAGTGGCGTGCCTGCTGTGGTGGACTTTGCTGCCATGCGTGATGCTGTAAAGAAACTAGGTGGCGACCCAGAGAGGATCAATCCCGTTTGCCCGGCCGACCTTGTCATTGATCATTCCATCCAGGTGGACTTTAACAGGAAGTAAGACCAGGTTCCTCAAACTCTGTGTCACCATAGCATGACTAATCCATACCTATTTTGAGCCAGAATCACAGTTTAATGCCTCAGCCAAAGGGAAAATGGAAATTTCACTCTGTTATTTTATCACTATTTAAGCACCATCTAATGCAATCTTCTCAATTCAGTATAAAAACATTTGATCCTTTTCATTAAGGTCCAACAGCCTGCAGAAAAACCAGGACCTGGAATTTGACCGAAACAAAGAGAGATTTCAATTCTTAAAGGTATCAAAGTTTTAACAATCTAAACAAACCTATGTAAGGTCTAATAGTAACATCTAATAGTTGTTAATTTTTAAAATATATTGAGTTCTCTCTCATTCTCTTTTTTTCAGTGGGGTTCTAAAGCCTTCAGGAACATGCGAATCATTCCTCCTGGTTCAGGGATCGTTCACCAGGTCAACCTGGAGTATCTGGCCCGGGTGGTGTTTAACCAGGATGGGTACTATTACCCCGACAGCCTGGTGGGCACCGACTCCCACACCACCATGATCGATGGCCTGGGTGTCCTTGGCTGGGGTAAGGCAGGTTTTCTCCAGATTCCAGATCAGTAGCCTATTGCACCAGCTGGACGTGCGCTTGATCGTAAGAGTGTAAAGTCTACGCTAAACATTAATGTTCAAACTAGTCAGTGTGACAATGAAGCTGTATCTTTGTTTAGTTGCACCATGGTGACATAAGTGATTTTTAGCTTGCACATTATTGGCCACAGAAGGTGGAATGAATGAATGTCAATTTCTCCTGCTCCAAGGGTTTAGGGTTAGGTATAGACACCAATAGTGACATCAAGTGGTGTAACCGTTAATTTCAACAGGGTAAAAGCTAGGCCTAATGCCAGTCTCCTTATGACTAATACATATTTATTTTACTGTACGCCAGCAAAAATAGTAGTTTTGTTTTTCATCAGTTCAGTGATCTAATTTCATGTTGCTGATGTTAACCGTGATGCCGGCTGCCGGGAGGTTAAAAGTTGGAGAAGCAGGCTTCGTGACTGGTTCAGATCCCCAGACCAGCTGGGGAAGTGTGGGTGGGGAAAGTGAATGAGTGACGCTCTCCCCTCCCTCTACAACTACTACAGTAAATAAAATAATAAAAGTCAGTTTTAAGAAGTAATTTGAAAGATGGTAGTGATTTAGCAGTCTAAGCTCCTCAGGCAAGTCATTCCATGCATCAAGAGCTCCATTTGTAGCTATCATTTGAGAGTTAAACACTGTGTTCAATTCAGCGTTACCTCCTAATACCCTAGAATATACCAGGTTCCTATGTTTCCTATGTTTTTCACTGTTGTTTGTCTACTGTAAAAAAAAAAAAAATGTTTTAGGCGTTGGCGGGATTGAAGCAGAGGCCGTTATGCTGGGCCAGCCAATAAGCATGGTACTGCCTGAGGTTGTTGGATACAAGCTTTATGGGACCCCAAACAAGTTTATCACCTCCACAGACATCGTCCTCACCGTTACTAAGGTAATAAGAATCGATAGAACAAGCCCATACACTGACAAAAAGGCTAGAGAGGCTCTTCAAATGCAATACTTGCAAAAATCACTTACATGGGGAAAACATAAGTGTTAGTCCATTTTTTTGGGTCAAAAACTTTGAATCAAATCAACTGATATTTCAGGCCTGTATTAAAAATTTGGCCAATCAGCATTATCCACTGGATCGGCTATGATTATCCCATTTTTGATCTTTTGATTTTTGAAGATGTGTGATCTGAGAAATCATTCCAGTGTGGTATGGGATTTGTTTTTTGCAAATGAATTCATTTCAAGCCAGTTTTCTCTACAATTGAATAGGTGGGGTGGTTGCTGCCTTAAAGAACTGCTAATCTTAAAAGAATGTTTTAGGGCCCCATAATTGTTTAAAGGCTGTTTCAGAGGCTTTTCCACCCTTACAAGGATAGAATTACAGGGAAAACAGTGACTATCAAAATAAGAGTCACATCATACTTTCAGGATGATCAGATCTTCTCAGAATCAAATTTATTAGCCAAGTACGTTCGCACATACAAGGAATTTGACTTGCTGACCTTTTAAAAAAAATGTTTTTTTAAAAAGCCATGATCTACGCACATCCAAATTAATTTTGTGTCATGTTCTTCTGTGACGTCAACTGTCCATTGCTGACCCACCTTCAGGTTTTCATCGACACTCTTTCCTTCCCCTTCTAGCACCTTCGCCAGGTGGGTGTCGTGGGGAGGTTTGTGGAGTTTTTTGGTCCAGGCGTGGCCCAGCTGTCCATCGCTGACCGAGCGACCATTGCCAACATGTGTCCAGAGTACGGAGCAACAGCAGCTTTCTTCCCTGTGGACAACGTCAGCATTCAGTACCTAGAACAGACTGGTGAGTACAGAGCCATGGCTCGATTATTGTCCAACTGTCCAACTACGGATTGGTCATTTTGAGAGGTGGATCCCAAACAGGGGAAGTCAGGGGATTTGATAAATTCTTTGGGGAACTATCAGGGGATTTTGCAGGAGTCACATAACAGGAATATAGCAGCCTAACCGTAGTGGAAACTAGACTGTTAATCAGACATTAACAAACCAGGAGGGATTTTAATTTGCATGCTCATGCAAGCTGTCCTACTTAGTCATGGAAAGTCAAAGCAAAGTCATGGAATTTTACGCCAGGGCCACGGTGGGAATCCTGTCTGTTTGTCTCTCCTACATACATATTCCTACGTATATTTCAGGCTCCACTGAATTTTGATACAATTTTAAGAGCCAGTCATATCTCTCTCACACCGCAAGTTGGAATGACATGACGTATACCTTAAGTGCCTTGGGTACTTTGAAAGGCGCTCTTAAATTAAAGTTATAGATCTATTTATGATGATAAAGCACATTGCTGTATAAGCAATGCTTCTTTGTATGTATGTAATAAATTATGAGGGATGTTGAGCTGTTAGTAAATGTTCAGCTACTAACTTTAAGTAGCGAGCCAGGTAGCCTAACATTACTGAATTCGCCATAGAACGGATGTTCTAACGGATGCACGCCAAACTCCACCTGCCCCTTAGTTGTCGGACTCAGTGCGTACTGAGAGACGGAGCCTGAGAGTGGCTGAGTGCAATGGAGAAATGGCAAACTCCCGGAGGACCTTCTTACCTTCCAATCTCTGCTGCTAAAGCTGCTTTCTTCTGCACTAAAATTCAAACTTCTGCTTCCAACCCTAAAAAATCATTGAAACTTTCTCTTCCCTCCTCCAACCCCCACCCCCTCCTCCCACCTCCTCCCTCCACCCTGACGATTTCGCCTACTTCTTTGGCAAGAAGGTTAACTATCCAATCCTCCTTCCCTCACCCCCCGGCTGGTGCCCTGCGCACTAACCACACCTGTCTGCCTTCCACCCATCCCTCTCCACCTTTTCCCTCCCCACCTCCCTCCCTATCCAATTTTTCTCCCCTCTCCCCAAACGAGGTCCTTCACCTTGTTACTTCCCTTCCTGACCCACCTCATCAACACGTCTCTGGTGTCTGGATGCTTTCCCTCTGCTTTCAAGACTGCCAGAGTCACCCCCCTTCTGAAGAAACCAACACTTGACCCCTCTGAGGTCAAGAACTACAGACCGGTTTCCCTTCTACCCTTCCTATCAAAAACTCTTGAACGTGCTGTCTTCAATCAACTGTCCTTGTACCTCCACCAGAACAACCTCTTGGATCCCCACCAGTCTGGGTCCAAAGTGGGTCACTCGACCGAGACTGCCCTCCTGGCAGTGACGGAGTTGCTCCATGCTGCTAGAGCGAACTCTCTCTCCTCTGTCCTGAAACTCCTGGACCCTTGAGGGGATGGGTGTCTCATGCTCTGCACTCTTGTTTGCATCCTACCTGATGGATCGCTCCTACCAGGTGACACTGAGAGGGTCTGTGTCAGAACCACGCAGGCTCACTACTGGGGTTCCGCAAGAATCGGTTCTGGGTCCTCTTCTTTTTTCCCTCTACACAACATCTCTTGGTTCTGTTATCCACTCCCACGACTTTTCCTACCACTGCTATGCAGATGACACCCAGCTGATTCTGTAATCTGGGAGTGGATGTCGATGCACCACCTGAAGCTCAACCTGGACAAGACTGAGCTGGTGTTCCTCCCGGGGAAAGGCTGTCCGCACCGAGACCTGGCCATCACCATTGATAATGCTGTGGTGACTGTAATGTAATGTAGGATGCAACAGTAAGAGACTAATACCAAATGTAGGTAATTGTCACATCTGAGTGCTTTGGCATGAGTCGTTAGTAGGTTTGGTCGTATCCCTATTGGCTGAGCGTTAGGTAACTTGCTTGCTAGCCATTTAGCCAGTGGCTACGGCTGCTACCATGCTAACAAGTCCCACTAAAGACCTGTTGCATGCAGTGATTTATTCAGTACGGGGACATTCAGATGGGACATTTGTTGATTGACAGTGAAAGTTAGTGACAAGGTCAGTCATTACTGTTGTCGACCCATTTGTTGCATGAATTTTCAAACTGCTTGTGTTCAAATCTGTCGAAAAATCTGCTGACATGGCAAGGATGGCGCTTGAGCTGTCGCTTTGATTAATGAGTCAACAGTGCTCACCCCTGGACAAATGTGTTTACTGTCTGAACCTGCCAAAGCCATTTATGCATTACTTGAGCTTTTCTTTTCCATTTGTGAGGAGGAATTCTATCAGCGACTCATTGGTGGTACTCATTACGATATATCTATAATAGGCTTACACCGATCAGCCACAACATTAAAACCACTGACAGGTGAAGTGAATAACATTGATTATGTTGTTACAATGGCACCTGTCAAGGGGTGGGATATATTGGGAAGCAAGTGAACAGAGCGTAAGGATCTGAGCGACTTTGACAAGGGCCAAATTGTGAAGTCTAGACCACTGGGTCAGAGCGTTCCTGGTATGCAGTGGTTAGTACCTACTAAAAGTGGTCCAAGGAAGGACAACCGGTGAACCGGCACAGGGTCATGGGCGCCCTAGGCTCATTGATGCGTGTGGGGAGCGAAGGCTAGCCCGTCTGGTCCGATCCCACAGAAGAGCTACTGTAGCACAAATTGCTGAAAAAGTTACCGCAGGCTCTAGAAAGTGCATCGCAGCTTGCTGCATATGGGGCTGCATAGCCGCAGACTGGTCAGAGTGCCCATGCTGACCCCTGTCCACCGCCGAAAGCGCCTACAATGGGCATGTTAGCATCAGAACTGGACCATGGAGCAATGGAAGAAGGTGGCCTGGTCTGATGAATCACGTTTTCTTTTACATCATGTGGATGGCCGGGTGCGTGTGCGTCATGCGTGGGGAAGAGATGGCACCAGGATGCACTATGTGATGCTCTAGGCGATGTTCTGCTGACCTGTTTTGGCGGCACGAGGGGGACCTACACAATATTAGGCAGGTGGTTTTAATGTTATGGCTGATCGGTGTATATTAGACGATAATATAGGCCAACCATTATATCTGTTGGGCCCTAATTCGCACAAGGGGTGATTGCATCATTTTTCAAGAAGCCAATATGGGGCACCACAAATGCAAAAAGGAAACACTAGCAGATAATGTAAGTGATGCTACAATGTGTATTTGCATCGTTTCATTAGTTTCAGACTTGACCTTTTTTCACATTTGTATAACTTGTTACTGGTCCAAAGGGAGATTGCATCATTTGTGGGCGACATGTTAACAATTTTTAAGGGATCTGAGTTTGATTGTTAAGTTCGATTGTGTTTTTTTGTGTTTAAGAAGCTGATTCATTAAGTGTCCACAATTGATTCTCCTCTTTGACCCCCCCCCCCCACTGGCTGTATTTATTCAGGGAGAGAAGATGAAAAACTGGCCTACATTACAAAGTACCTGAAGGCAGTGGCCATGTACAGAGACTATAACGATGTCTCTCAGGATCCTGATTTCACACAGGTCAGTATTGACCATATAGTTTTGCCACTTCCTGATAGGATTGTTCAACCTATAAACAAACCTTGATGCTGTCAAATGATAAATAAATCATGATGTGTAAGAGATTATAGAATACAGTACATGAAAATAGAACATGAATAATAATAGAGCAAATGGTGGTATTTAAACAGAATGCAACTGACAATTTCAGCAGTAGAACGTGTTGAGTAGAAATGTATGGATATGTTTTAACTGCAGAATTATGAGGGTGAGCAAAATGGTGGAACATACTGAGGCAAAGAAATGAGAAATAAAACATATTGCTACTTTGACTGGTTGTCCCTCTGCCTATCTCTCAGGTTGTAGAGCTTGACCTGAGTGCAGTAGTTCCTTGCTGCAGCGGTCCGAAAAGGCCCCAGGACAGAATTCCTGTTTCCGACATGAAAATCGACTTTGAAACTTGTCTCGGAGCAAAGGTAGTACGCGCTACAGAATTTGCCAGTATCTATAGACTAATGATGTTGAGGGGAATCTGTTGTCTGCTCTAAATAACTTTATTTTTCCAATGCTTTTTTAATTTTTTTTTTAGCAAGGCTTCAAGGGTTTCCAGTTGGCCCCTGAGTGTCATAGCATTGCGGTCCCCTTCCAGTACAACGGTACGGCGTATACCCTATCCCACGGCTCTGTGGTCATCGCAGCGATTACCAGCTGCACCAACACCAGTAACCCATCGGTCATGCTCGGAGCCGGTGCGTATACTCCTTATTCATACTTTTGGTTTGTTAAGACATAATTTAGGGTTCCCACCCATCATGGAATTTCTGGAATTTCATATATATATATTACATATTATATCACACTTTCATTGCATCAGATGGTGGTTTTCTGCTGTGTGTGTGTGTGTGTGTGTGTGTGTGTGTGTGTGTGTGTGTGTGTGTGTGTGTGTGTGTGTGTGTGTGTGTGTGTGTGTGTGTGTGTGTGTGTGTGTGTGTGTGTGTGTGTGTGTGTGTGTGTGTGTGTGTGTGTGTGTGTGTGTGTGAGATTTATTAAATGAGTCTAACCCTGTTGGAAACCAGGACATTAACAAACCAGGAAGGAATGAATAACATTTCTTTAGGTCATGGACGCGCTCCGACATGGGGAAAGGGACTAGTCTTAAAATTTTACATCTGGACCACAGTGGGATACCTGATAATGATGCCACAATTCTTTTCTCTCAGGGCTCCTTGCGAAAAAGGCGATCAGGTGTGGCTTGAGCGTGAAGCCGTACATAAAGACCAGCTTATCACCAGGCAGTGGAGTTGTCACCTACTACCTGAAGAAGAGCGGTGTTATGGACTACCTCTGTGAGCTCGGGTAAGCTGCTGAAATTCCCACTGGACTAGGGTTGGGTGGTAGCGGACACCCTCCCGTCAACCAGTCACCATCACGTCCACCGCTGGTAGCGGATGTATTCTTCCATGCCGGCGCAAATATGAGATGGTGGTGCATCCCATTAGGAAGCAGTAGCACGAGACACTCAAACAGGACAGAACCAACACACCTTGAGGAGGGCTCTGTATAATGTCAACTCTATTTGAAATCAACTTGAGCATAATTTTGTCCCCACATTCGAGCAGAAGTAGAAAAAAAAAGGCACACACATCCCGATGTCGCCTGCAGATCATGGACGAAATGCACTGCAACGCTCCGTTGCACTACAACACTACGTTCAACACTACGTTCTGCAAATTTATTACCGCCTTGTGACGTTTCGAGCCACCGTGCTCTTCATCGGGCACTTCCCCACCCCTTTGAGTGTCTTGCCCTAAGCTGCGTTTTAAATGATAAAGGTAATTTAAATCAGAAAAGGAAAGGCGAGAGAATTTCCACCGGCGATCTCAAGATTCAAGATTCAAGAGGTTTATTCGTCACATACACATACATGCAGTGAAATGAAAAGTGGCAATGCTCACGGGAATGTGCAAAGATGCATTTGTCGAACTACCAATAACTTTGTCTTTCCTGTTAGCTTCGAGGTTGTTGGCTATGGCTGCATGACCTGTATAGGCAACAGTGGGCCACTCCCAGAGCCGGTGGTGCAGGCCATTACCCAGGTACCAATGCTTTACATTACAGGCTGTTACCATATCACCACTGAATGATTTCCCCCAATCTACTCTTCTTCTATCTGCTCCCTTAAAAAAGGCTGACTTTTCCTTATTTTTGGTTGCTTTTTTTCTAATCTAGCAATTGAAGCTAATTCTACTGTTGCACTCTTTGCAAGTCACTCTCCATAAGAGCATCAGCTAAATGCCTAAAATGTAGCACAATACAGTTGAAAAAAAAAGAAACGGCTACAAACGTTTATCACTGTTACATCGATGGTTTGAGGTCCTCACGTTGACCCTCGTTTCAGGGAGACTTGGTCGCTGCAGGCGTGCTGTCGGGGAACAGAAACTTTGAAGGGCGAGTCCACCCCAACACCAGAGCCAACTACCTGGCTTCTCCACCGCTGGTCATCGCCTACGCTATTGCAGGCACCATGAGGATTGACTTTGAGAAGGAGCCGATAGGTTAGTAAAAACTAGTATTTTGATTTATTTATTTGATAAATAAATAGGGTGGAAAAGCTTCTGAAACAGAATTTAGACCATGGGACACTAAAACTCTGAAACCCCTGCAGCCGTCAACTCTGAGGGAAAAGAGATTTTCCTGAGGGACATCTGGCCCACACGGGAGGAGATCCAGGCCGTGGAGAGACAATTTGTCATTCCGTCGATGTTCAAAGAGGTCTATGAGAAGATTGAGGTAGCGTCCTGTCTTTTGACCTAGAACCTTTTCTTTTTTTCCTCAAACAGAAGCGTAAATCTCTTTCATATCCTACTCGCTTTTAGGCAGATATTCCAGCAGTCACTGTGCATCAGTGATTCCATCGGATTTAGACGTTTGACTGACACTAATGGCGTCCGTATGTGTTGCTTTCTTGCAGAACGTGAACGAGCGCTGGAACTCTCTCAACGCTCCCTCTGACAAGTTGTATACCTGGGACCCTGACTCCACTTACATCAAGTCGCCACCGTTCTTCGACGGCCTGGTAAATACCACTAACTAACACTGCCGTTAGCGTTGTGAGACCACGGCTCACATCTCACATTACCTTCTCTTTATTCAGACCATGGAGCTGCAGCCACCCAGCTCCATAATCGATGCATATGTGCTACTGAACTTCGGCGACTCGGTCACTACAGACCACATTTCTCCTGCCGGGAACATCGCCCGAAACAGCCCTGCGGCACGCTACCTGACAAACAGGGGGTGAGTGACCTGATGGCCCCTTGATGAACCCTAAAGAATAAGTAAAGGTGCTCAATTTTACATGCGATGGTTTCCTCTTCTTTTGGAAATTTGTTTGTGTGTTTGGAAACATGCGGGAAGGCTCTTAGAATGGCTTATTCTTTATGAAAAATCCATTACAGTAGTGCCAAACCTCAACAACAAGATGTTTCAGTGGCCTAATAGGCTGGAATGGCGTATTTCCGAACTGTTCTCATTCATAACAATACAAGATTATCAAACTTGTAATGGGTTGATCACATGGATTGAACGCCTTACAAATACAATTACAGTCCTACCATCTGATGAAGATGCAGCCTGGATTTGTTCTGTGTCCAACTCCAATGCTGACTGGACACCCGACAGTGAGGTCTCTCCTATTATTGATTGATCCTCTGATCCATGTCGGATAGCGGCTTTGTGCACTGCCGTTCTCCTGTGGCTGATAATACACGCCTATTTCTCCTTATACTTTTTTGCAATCTAGTTTCATGTTGAACCATTTCTTTTTTTACCTCAGCAACGGACAGCGTTAATAATTTCTTGCCATGCTTTACTTTTATCAGTTCTTGACTCCACTGCTTATGCTTCTGAAAACTCTATTGTTTTTTTTTTTAACCATGCACGCATGTGTGCAACACTTCCATTTCGGACTCCAAAGTTTCTCTTTTCCCTCTGTTCCCCGTGGTTTACTTGCACACGACCCTTCAGTCTTTTACGGTGTTGAACAGCATTTACCTATGCAAATCGGCATCAACAGGCACACGCATCCAATTTACAAATGATTGGCATTTATCAAATATACACCTGTTCTACGAACAAATCGAGGTTTCCTGCATGTTTGATGAATCCCACCTTGGTATTTTCTTACGCACATACGACAAAATTATGTATAATTTACGAAAAGTTTCGTGAATGAGGCCCATTGACTTTAATCGACTAAATAAACCCAGTTGACAGGAAATGCATTACATTACACTCATTTATCAGACGCTTTTATCCAAAGCAACTTACACAGGTGATAGATGACACTATGTGCGGCTCGAACCCACAACCCTGAGACTAAGAGTCTCATGCTCTACCGACTGAGCTGTCTGGGCCTACTATACTGACATACAATTAACATAGAGAGGTTATGGTGGAGTATTCTCACGTGGCATTGCTTAATAAAACCCGTGGCAATACTGCACATAAACGTTTTCTGTCCCGCTCCATTTTGTGTTTGGGCAGTTTGAACCCACGTGACTTCAACTCGTACGGCTCTCGGCGAGGTAACGACGCCGTGATGGCCAGGGGAACCTTTGCCAACATCCGCCTCTTTAACAAGTTCCTCAGCAAACAAGCGCCAGAAACTCTTCACTTGCCAACCGGCAAAACGGTGAGTGAACGCCTTCCCTACCGCTATGTAACTCAACAAAATTCACTTTTTGATCTCAACGGAATGCTCTTGCGTGAACTTATTTTCGCAATAAAGCGTGTTTACATATATTGACCAATGTTCCCTTGGTGACCTACATCTAATAATGTATCATGTTGACCAATAATAACAAAAGTCAGAACGTTTTGGTGCTAAATGGTATTACATACAGGGTTTAGTGGATTGACGGATTTATGCTTCAAGAGAGCTGAAGGTTGCACATCACACAAGCATGTCAGGATGGACTTCCTTAATCCTTGCTGTGTGTGTCCCCCCCCCCCAACCCCTCCACCCCATCTTTCTACAGCTCGATGTGTTTGATGCTGCCGAGAGATACCAGCAGGCCGGTAACCCTCTCCTGGTTTTAGCAGGGAAGGAATACGGCTCAGGCAGCTCTAGAGACTGGGCAGCAAAAGGCCCATTTCTATTGGTGAGGCTCACCTTTCCCGGTTGTCGCCCACAAAAAGGCATCCGTTAATTTTCCTTTGAAACTAGAGATTGAAGTGTTTTGAAAAATGATGCAGGTGTTATCTGTCTAAAAATGACTGCACAAGCGTTCTGTTAGGGTGTTTTAGGTTGCAAGGTAAGGCAATAGATGGGATGAAAAGTTGTCTGTTTTGATGCGTAGGTAAATATGCTACATGAAGCATTTTGAAACATCAATATATCGC
This sequence comes from Hoplostethus mediterraneus, assembly GCA_034670385.1. NCBI lineage: Eukaryota > Metazoa > Chordata > Actinopteri > Trachichthyiformes > Trachichthyidae > Hoplostethus > Hoplostethus mediterraneus. The sequence continues at coordinate 381,444 of JAXDDW010000113.1, read as the reverse complement.
AGCCAAATTAATTGTGATAACTTGGTATATTTACCATAAACAAATGAGACCATGGTGGAGACAATTGGTAGGGTTCTCAAATTTAAGACCACCTTTCCCATACACCCTGTTGCTTCCTGTCACATAGAGCTTGTTGCTACTGAAGAGGATCAACATGTTGGAAGTAATTTCTTTGTCTTCCTTTCTCTGCTTCCTGCCATTGCCACAAACTCTGAAAGCTTTAGCTTCGTCAGCGCTGGAAGAACAGCGCCCTCTTCCTGTTTTGTGCCGTAAAGCGATCCAGCAGGCCACACTGTAAAATGCAGAGTAGAGGCTGGCAATCTTCTCAGCGATGGTCTTATTTTTTTTACGTTAATTTTACAATGTGGTAGTGATTTATCAATGGTAAAATGCTACATATACCACCTTAAGTAACAACATGAAATAATTGACCTTACTCACAACCACTATTATCTTTCTTGCGGGGCTCATCCTCCATTTCATTTTCCTCTGATACCTCTTGCGTCGTTGTTGCTGTTTTTCCAGGGTATTAAGGCAGTCCTAGCAGAAAGCTATGAGCGGATCCACCGTAGTAATCTGGTTGGGATGGGGGTGATCCCTCTGGAGTATCTATCAGGGGACACCGCCGACAGCCTGGGGCTGACCGGCCGGGAGCGGTACACCGTTGTCATCCCCGAGCAGCTGACACCAAGGATGACAGTCGACGTTAAGGTACGCTCCGCTTTGTTTATTCACGTGATTGGTTGAATTAATTAATTTAAACTGCCATTCACCCTGCCTGAAGAGGTGCTAACCCTAAAAGAATTGAATCTGTCTCATACTTGTGGCCTCCCTGGAAAGTTTTAGGCCTTTCTGCCTCCGAAACAATGATCCAAAAGCACCCAGGGATGGTTCAAGAGAAAACACAGAATTCTGGGCGAAATACTGAATACTTGGATTTTATAGCCATGAAAATGGTTAAATTTAAAGATATTGAACTAGTGTACTATTATACCTCTTTGCTTTATCCAGTTGAGGAAAAATGAAGAGCTCAATGGTTTGCATTTATTTTTTTTATTTTTTTTAAGTTTTAAAAAAAGTATTGCTTTTGTTGTGATACTTATAAGCGATGCATTTCTGCCTTCACAGCTGGACACAGGAAAAACATTCCAAGTGCGGATGAGATTCGACACCGATGTGGAATTGGCGTATTTCCACCACGGCGGCATCCTCAACTACATGATCCGCAAGATGTCTGAAAAGTAAAAATAAACAAATAAATAAATAAATAAGCCAAGTACACACACATCTACTGTCCACAGAGAGAGAGCAAGATATTTTATTTCTTAATTTTCATCTACCATCCTCCGTGGCATATCAACCACGGGTCCGGTTGCAATGAATCCCATGCAACGGCAACACCGTCCAAGAATAATCCATAATCATTTTCTGTGTTTGGTGTTGGGACCTGCAGCCATGAACTGGCCATTCTCATTTTTGAGAATGCTGCTGTTTGTTTGACTTGGGTTGAATACAGTCAAATTAGATTTGTGAGTTAATGTGATGCTTGATTTAAAGGTGCCATAGGGTAAAAGAAAAAATCTTTGTCAACATTTTCCCGTCAGCCGGACAGTGACTCATTCTCATAAAATTCCATCATGCCTACATGCTCTCTGTAGGCTTGTGTGGTTGCAGAAGGGGGTGTAAGGGAGAGGTACAGTAAAGGCAGCGTCATCAGCTGTGCGCTTTAAAATCACTTTAAAATCAAGTCACTGTCGGTCGTGCTAGGGTTAGTTTCAGAGACAACACTACAACTGAGATTCCTTGGAGATGATGATGATGATGATGATTGGTGGTGATGGGTGACAACTAATTTCACCCACAAATCGAGGAAGAAGGTTAATGAGTAAATGTCACCTGGCGACTAGAATAGCATATTCATAGGATTTCTCTTTTCAACTTAACCAGACCAAAATTTTTGAGGCTGCACCTGGTTACCTCACACTTTAAAGGTAATTCTGGGATTTTTCAACCTGGCCTCTATATCCACAAAATCGACTATCATACCGCAAAGTAGATCCCAAAAATTTTGGAGTTGCTCCGGTAGATCGGATCAGTCAGCAGTCATGAAACTGGGGCTCAATGGCTGCAACATAATCTGAATGGGCATAGAGGCACGGTCAAAGTACGTCCACTAAAAGTGCTTGATTTTGCCACTGACAGGCTCAGATTGTTATTTGTGTGTCTGACAAGTGTCTGACAACATTACTGAAAGGATCGCTACAGAAATAGACCTCTTTTAACCAGAAAACTAATGTCTAGATCAAGGAGAAGTCCCGCTCTGAAATGGATGGTGGACAAAGGTAGTCTATAGCGAGAGGGCTCACTTGTTGCAGGAAGAGGACGGTAGAAAGATTTATGTTTACACCATACCGTACTCTTCTTGCAACAAGTGAACCCTCTCGCAATAGACTACCTTTGTCCACCGTCTGGTTAAAAAAGGTCTATTTCTGTAGCGATCCTTTCAGTAATGTTGTCAGACACAATACACACACGAATAACAATCTGAGCCTGTCAGTGGCAAAATCAAGCACTTTTAGTGGACGTACTTTGACCGCGTTCAGATTACGTTGCAGCCATTGAGCCCCAGTTTCGCAACTGCCGACTGAGACGATCTACCGGAGCAACTCCGAAACTTTTGGGATCTACTTTGCGGTATGATAGTCGATTTTGTGGAAATAGAGGCCAGGTTGAAAAATCCCGGAATTGCCCTTTAATACGTTACTGTGTGCAGCCATTGCACATCATCTGATTTGTCCCTAGGTGTCAGCATTGTTCCCATTTTAACCCATCTAATTTGGTCATCATTAGCTCTGGTATGGCACCATCGTGTTATTCAGTTTTCCCTGTAATTTTTTCTGTTAATCTTCTCTGGTTCCTGTTCGATTCCCTAGCGATTCCAAATTTCCCTCTGCATCATTGTAAACCCCCTTCTTTGCCAGCACATCCAAGCTAATGTTATTGACTGCCTTAACAATTAAATGTGGAAATACTGATCATCTTGATTGTAAGTATCCTTGTTGTAATATGTTAACAATATTGATTATCTTGAATTTGAACACTAACCAAAAATGTATCAGTTCCGTTAATATGTTTGAGCCATAGACTGATTACATACAATAAAACAGAATTTTTGGAATTGTTGTCCTGTCATTAATAGTACATATTTGCTTCAGCATTATTTTCACTGGCTTGACAAATGATTCTAAGAATAACCACGTACCAAGATTGCACATGCCTGTTGTATTAATGTCGGCCATATATTGCAGCAGCTCTCCAAACTTCAAATACTTACACAGCTGAGAGATTGCATTGGAATGCTTTTGTTTCTTTTTTTGGCCTCTTGGTAATACACCAGGGAAAATGTCTTCAGATGCTCGTAAATTCCTAAAATAGAGTTCGGGTCCTGCAGTATCATGGTATTTTGAGGTGTATTCCAGGCAGGGGAAGTCAAGGAATTTGATACATTATCTAGGGAGGTCAGGGAATATCAACATTGACACATTTTCTGACTTAGTTATGTAAGGTCATGGAATTTTACATCGGGGCCATGGTGGAAAGACTTGAATTCCCTATTTCTGTTCCGGTATTCCCATCCCTATTTTCATACCATGCTAATGTCGGCTATTCCTCAAAGGGACATGTCACCCTTAATGTGTATCATGAATGCTCTTTTGTAGGGAAAAGGTAGTTTTATGACCTAAAATTGGCAGATCTGCAGTATACCTGTAGTTGTGTTAAGGGGTTTTAAGTAATCTATGACCTTTGTCAACCTCTATACACTTGTTACACTTGACTTGTTGCAAGAAGAGGATCGTGTAAACAACCGTCCTCTTCCTGCAACAAGTCAACCCTCTTGCTTTCATAGACCACCTTTGTCAGAGTTCAGCGTTCAGAGTTGTTGTTAAAAAAATCCTTTCAGTAATGTTGTCAGACACTTGTCAGACACTTGTCAGACACACGAATAACAATCTGGCAAAATCAAGCACTTTTAGTGGACGTACTTTGACCGCATTGACATGCCCTTGATTACATTGCAGCCATTGAGCCCCCGTTTCACGACTGCCGGATGAGCCAAACATTTGGGATCTACTTAGCGGTATGATAGGCGATTTTGTGGATATAGAGGCCAGGTTGAAAAATCCCGGAATGACCCTTTAAGACTGGAAAACACTAAACTTCACTATTAAGGAGCCAAAACAATATAAAAATATCCTGTTGTGTTGTTGGCCGGTAAAAACAGAAAGATACGAAATCGGGAACTTAATTTTTTTTTAGACTCAAGATACACTTCTATGTCTGGCCAGTTGGATCACCCCCACTGACAGGAGGGAAGGGAGAAGGGATCTGTCAGGTTAGTTCCATCAGAAAGGGTCAATTTATCTGTAAAATATTTAAACCATTGTAATACTCTAACCAAGTTCCTCTTCAAGACATGATGTTGTTTAACTCGCTAGTTAGCTAGTTAAGCACAAAACTCTGTACAACTCTGTAGCATTTCATTGGTTTTCTGCAACCAGTTAGTGCGCATGCTAGGTAAAGTACATTTTAAATGAGATTCTTCTAAAAAAAAAAAAGAAAAATGTAATTAAGATTCCAGCCAAGTAACAGTACAAGAGTAGGATATTTTAGTAGTCCTTCCACCTCTGATCCGCACTCACTCTTCTTTGTGGTTCATATTTCACCGGTCGGTTGTTTGCAGCGAAGGCAACCTGAGAGTACACTGCTCCATAAAAAAGGGAGAGGGAGGAATGGAAAAAAATTTGTGTGTGCGTGTGTGACATAACCACATAAAAGGCCAGCTGCTCCCGCTGCTCTACACACACACACACACACTCACACACTCCTGACACTGCAAAATTCAAGTGTACACACACAAACAGTATATATATATATATATATATATATATATTGTACACACAAAGAGCTGAGGGAGCAACAACATTTGAATTATTCAAAACTGACTCAGACACTGAGGAGGCAGGACTCCCATGTGTTAAACTCAACCACTAAAGATGAAATTAAAGCCCACTGCTGATGACCATTCTCTGTTTATAATTTATTCAAACAGAAATCAAATCATCTATGTTAGTACTATTTTATACAGCCGTGAAAACAGTGGAAGGATTTTTCGGCATCAGTACAGATTAGGACGTAATTACGTATTCATTAATAATAAAAAATATGACTGATGTATTAGTGCCATTCTTCAGCCACCCCTGAGTACGTTACTAGGTAAGGTACAGTAGTCTGTAAGTCTTAACATTCACATACTGAACACTGCTTAAAAAGTGATTCAAGCCTGGCGTCCCGTGGTCTAGACCCGTCAGCTCCGCCTATGCTGTCTGGGTGCGGGTGTCGAAAAAGCTCCACCTCAACCTGAAAGGTGATGGGGAGTGATACAGTACTGCGAGGTTTTACCCCTAGCAAGTTTTGTAGTAGCTTTAAAGTGCACAATAACAGTATGATTATCAACACCAGTTAATACAGTCCTTTTAAAACTCATTCGGTAACTAACAAATAATATACGAGAGGACAAAAACATGACATGACGGTATAACATCAAGACATACTGAGCGGAACACTTACTAGTTATCACATTATCCTTATTTAACCCAAACCCTCATTTTCCATTGTCCATTTTCTGGGCAGTGTTGGTGCCTGCGTGGTTCCCTAGTCCTATAATGACACTGACTGAGCTGCTGTTTGCTGTGATGCCGCCCCATCAGATCTGGATGTCCCGCCATAATAAACTTTTATGTATTGTGTATACGCTGCTTTCCCAAACTATTGCACGCCCAACCGTCCTGGTAGGGAGTTGGGGGAGGGGGGAGTTTGGGGGAGTTTTTCCTTCCTCTAAGGCTGGGGGATGTCGTGTACTAACCATTTATTGTTTCTCATGTTGGGCACTGTGAAGCCCTTAGAGACTGTAAGAGTGATTAAGGACTATACAAATGAATGATTTGATTTGATTTGATTTACAGAACAGTGACCCTGGAGCTGGGAGGAATTCAGCGTCTTGCTCAAAGACACTTTGGCAGGGTGGGGATATTCTGTGATGGGACAGCATTTAAAATGCAAACGTGGTCAAACGGATGGAGTCAACATCATGAGCGCTCAAACTGTATCCATGGCTATGAAAGCTCTTTCGTAAAGTTGTGGCCCAGATCGATACTCATTACTTACTACATAAACAACAATGTTTTACAGCGGTTTTCTTTCTTTTCATTCAGGACTTAGGAAGACAAAACAAGACACAGAGGACAGCAGACGTCTAGTCTAAAGAAAATGCTAGCGGCCTCTTAAGAATCCTAGATTCTTTTTTTTTTTGCAGACGGGATACCATCTGCTTTAGAATAATCCTACTTAAATAACTGCTAACTGCAAGGCTAAACATTGCTTCATGCAATTACAGGTTGAATAAATAGAGGCTAGTTTATCTGGTGAGGTTAGCATTTAATCTCCACGGTGAATTTAATAACCTGATTGGTCAAGTGCAAATCTATCCAGGAAATTCCTGCTGGCAATACAGACCACAGTATTGCCATGCATTCAGCTAGCTGTTATTACATGTCCATACTATGGCTTTTTCTCTAAAGGAGTTGCTATGCATTGCAAGATGTGACAACTCTCCATCAACTTATCTAAGGCTATGTTCACACCTCTGTGCACAATTGGCCGTTCATGTCTGATGTTTTTGGTGAACTGTTCATGTCTATTCTGGGATGCAACCCATGTCCCGAGGCGCATAGGCAGAGTAGCAATAATAAAAGACTCCATACAACTTTTTGCTGTTAGAAAATATCAGATCTGTGTCACATGAGGGTCCAAAAAAAACAGAATAGGGCCACGTTTAGCTGCAGTGTGAACACAGCCTATGAAGAACAATAATGATCAGCAGATGTTCTTTATAACATGAAGACATTTTGCACAGAAGTAACACCAGTGGTTCGACAAAACATGTCAAATCAGCAGGCCATCATTCCATGCTTTAGAGTTGCTAGCGTCGTTAAAGGTTAGCAAAGCAAGTAGGGCTTCTTAAAGTGTAATGATAGGGCAAGCTCAACTGGCCCCCTGAAAGTGCTTTTCCTGCAAGACTGATATGACCACTCAGCTATTTCTGTTGTGGCGGCTAGGCCACCCCACTTCCTGCTGCAAGGGTTAGTGAGAAAGAGAGAGGAAGTAAGAGTGTGTGTGTAGCATTCAGTGTATGCAAGTCAGGGAAAGAGCGTGTAAGCTGGACATGCGGTCATTTTGACTTCTTTGACATTCTTCAAATGTTGTTACACAGAACATGTGTCTTCTTGGGTAACCTACCAACACCTTCCTTCTGTCCTCAGCGCTACAATCCCTAGAGATCATTATTATCCACTTCTGCTCAAACAGCCTGTTAGAACTTGCTGGAACATCTCAGGGGAGTGACCTGGCAAGGTCTTCTGTATCCACTCAATTGAACGAGCTCAAAATATAATCCTTTCGTCTCCCGTTGTGCTCAGTTACGAAAGCCTGAAAACAACTGTCATAAGGTGTTGGAGCATGTGAACAAAAAGAACAGAAAAAAATAACGTCTTCTTGTACGCGCTTGCATCGCATGTGCGAATCTTCATTCAACCTAGAGATAAAAGAGAGAGAAAAAATGCATCTCTGCACAGTTAGTGACATTTCAGATGTTTCCTTGCCAGCTGGTCTCTCTCGGGGCCGTAGATGCAGTTGGAACACCAGGAGAACCACACAATGATGGACGCGATGGTGGTCTGGAGGAGGAGCATCACCCCGTAGGTGGAAGCAACGGTGGGTCCAGGGAGGTACGGGAGAGTGGCAGGGGGCAGCAGCAGGTCCGGGTGGAGCAGGATGGCCCTCACCTCAGACTTGATCATGTGAAGTTCATCCAGGATGGACAAAAATGTGCAGCAGTGGAACCACTGGTGGCTATGCCCCCAGATGTCGAACCGACCCGGGGCTAGCCGCTCAGGAAACTTGCTGATGTTGAAGACAGCCGACACCACCAGCCAGAGGCAATGGCGGTAGAAGAAGTTGGGCATGGACGTAGAGGCGGCGAAGGAAGAGGAGGCGGTCGGGTAAGGAGATCTGGTGAGGAGGCGGTAGAAAACCGGTGTGGAGGAGATGAGGAACGGGAGGAGGAAAACAAGGGTCCGGATGACGTAGCGATATTTCCTCCACCGCTGGCGAGTGTTGCAACAAGACAAGACACAAATAATGGCTACAACACATGAGCTGGGGATATAGAAGGTCTCAAAGAACACACTAAACTCTGTTATTGCATAGGAGGATGAAAAAGGTTCTGCACGGTCATGTTTCAGGTCCAAGCCCATCTGGGAGCCATTGTGCCCTCTTGCCCCTGTATCCACAATCCCTGCCCGAGGGTGAATGTAGTAGAAGTACGCCAACGATGAGCCAACAGTGTAGGCACTGATAGTGCCATAATCCACAAAAAAACAGACTTCTCTTACCACAAGAGACATCGAGTTAAGCAGATGAGCCATACTGCTAGCCATGAGCAGGCAGAATACCCCGATAAAGTAATTCCACAGCGGATAGAAGAAAGGGTCATCTCCGTGCGGCGCACCTTCCCAGCCAAACACCTCCACAAAATAATACGCAAAGATGAACACTGGGAGGAAGTGTGTCCAGAAGTTGCCGGTTTCATTGGTGGGCCTGAACGCCGACAGTAGGCAATCCCGCAGGCTGTAGTTTGGGAAGCGATAGCCGGTCAGTATGAAGCTCTCTGTGACCCGAGGCGGGACATCCGTATGCCTCAGAAGGGGCCGTGATTTACCACAATTCAGAAACATAATGGGATAAATAATGGGCAAATATGTAGCTTATTGCCAAAAATCTCTATTTGGATGTCTTTTTCCTTGCAATGCACTTATTTTTATTGCTTGGTCGAGGGCTTTGCTGACTGATCACAGCATGAGCCTTGATACACTAACATACAATCTGGATGGATAAGGCATCTAGGCGGCTCTGACTTAAAAAGACCTTTCAACCCTGCTCTTATGGACAACAGGTCCCATAATTTGAACCTTTGAACCTTTGAACCTCCACTGCAGGCTTCATGAGTTGTAGGTTAATCCACAGAGCGCTGATATAACAGAGCATTTATGACCATGTAACACATGGTAGTTGAAAATGCCAGGGGGTGGTACGGGACATAAAATGACGCTGCCATAAAATTAAATTAACCATTAACCTAATTTTTTTTTTTCTTCTGGTTGCTGACACCAGGTCAGTCCAAAAGGTAAGCAAAACATGCAGCCAGCGGGTCAATCTCCAGTCCTTTTCATGCTGTTGGCCTCCCTCTCTTATTTTGCATGGGCTCTGGTCTGTCTCGAAACCTATAATGCACATTCACGAGGCTTATATGCATATTTGGCTTTATGCAGCAGCACAAAATGACAAAAAACAACAACAAGCAATGCCACTTCTTACTGTGGTACAAGGTTGAACACATCCCACGTCAGCTGTTGTCTGTCAAATGTGATATTTATACAACCAAGAGGTCCTGGAGATGCCATCCGTTAAGCCGGTAAGTAGGTCATGTGGGACATGCGGGCTATAGCGGGTTATTGCAGGGGACTCTGCTTGCTATTCCACCTATTATCCCGGTCCTTCATCCTGAATCCACGTCCTACTTTCATTTACCCAACTCTCATTCAGTTGCAATGCAGGACACCGCAGAACGGAATATCCTCCCGGGACTGAAGAGAAAACCGGTTTGCCGGTACACATAAGGCTCCTTTAAAACAAGGTCACGATTAAAAACATCATTTTGTAACGACGGATTTTAAAAAATGGTATCCCGCAAATGAATGGTAAGACTTGGCAGCAACGCAGAGTCCATTGGGGCTGAAGCCAGCCGGCAATTCGGTGAAACAGTGCTGTGAGTCTGACAGGTATTAGCGGCAAGCGAGCCCGAATTTCATATCAGCATTTCCGATTAGGGATTTCAAAATAAGAGTTTTAACCGTTGAAACCCACCCTCTGATGGCCATATTGGCGATCCACAGCAGCTAAGAACAGCTGATTGTATTTCCAAACTCCCAACTTGGCCGTTTAACAGTATTGAATAGTTTCTGTGCTGTTTTGGAGTCTCATCATTTAATCATTGATGTCATCTGATTGATTTTGTGACAAAATATATTAGCCATTGGTGTCTCTGATAATTCACAGGCGAGGTAACAAGCTTATCACGATTTTTGATGGTAATAGAGGACGTCATTGTTGCTACTTTGGGGATTTGTAACGCAAAGTCACATGCCCTTTGAAGCGAGTAACAAGTAACTACCCCGACAAAATCTCGTTTTATTTTGAAGAAAAATTAACTTCCTGTCTCATACAGACGAACTCTGGCTACCTTGACGCAGCTTTAAAAGGTCGCCCAACTAAATCGGAGCTGGTCAACGTTTTCCTTCCTTCTCTTTCCTTTACTCTCCTCTCTGTTCGTGTTAGTGCTTGACACACGGCTGGCGGGGGGACCTTGAACACAGATAAAGACAGTGGGCTGGTAGAAACAAAGTGTTCCCAGCCATGCCAAGTCTACAGTGTTCCCGTTATGTTTAGAATGCACCGTACGTCCCCGTTGAGTAGTCCCTTTAGTGCACCACTCTATGGTGCCTCTCTCTCTCTCTCTCGCTCTCTCTTTCTCTCTCTCTCTCTCTGTCAATGTCTATGTCTCTCTCTCACCCTCTCTCGTCCTTGTTGAGTAATCCTACTCGTGCACCTCTCCCTCTCGCGCTGAACCGCTCTCTGTCAAAATTCAGATATGCTTTAATGGCAAAACAAGGGAATTCGTGTTGTCAAAACATTTATAAGAATATGATCACAATCAAATAAACAATCTAGCAATTCATATATCTTGGTATTATCTCTCCAACATACTTGTGTACTCACTTGTCCAAACACGCACTCCCAGAGAAATAGCATTTCTGTTGTCGTTTCAAAACCTCATAACTCCAATTTTTGGTGATTTTCGTGTTTTAAATCAAATCAAATCACATCACATTTATTTGTACAGCCCTTAATCACTGTTACAGTCTCAAAGGTCTTCACAGTGCCCAAAGTGTGAAAACAATAAATGGTTAGTACATGACATCCCCCAGCCTTGGACCCTCACAGATTACAAAGAAAAACTCCCACAAAACCTTTTAGGAAAAAATGTAAATAACCTTGGGAGGGACTAAATTCATCTTAAATTTATCTGAAGCATTAAATGGTCCTCTGTTGCCTGTTGGATAAACTCAAAATGCATGGTGGTCAACCTGATAACGAGGCTGCTTTTATTAGTTCCAGGAAAGTTGATATTTCTGAGACAAGTTTTTAAAGGACATAAGCTTTTTGGGAAATTGGCCAGTTTACCTTTTACATGCTATGATAGGGGTACCACTAAAATAATGTGTCTGTGGTAGATAACTCTGTCCTGTGTGCATGCTAACATGTTAGCTTACAGTACATGAAATGCCTGTAGGATTGCTTGTGTAACAGGTAGCGCTGTCTCCTTTAGGTTTTGCCACACCTCCTAATCACCCTGATGGCAAACAGGTGATGTGGTGTTTCCTATCTAGGCTGGGCCCTTTAAAGGCAGCCATGTGCAGCTAGTGGCAGGCTCACCTCACTGTCTTGATCCTGGTGCTGGGTTCAGGAGGAGATTAGGAAGAGAGAAGGTATGCGGTTTACTGGTTTTTATTGTAGATGTTGTCTCTGAGAGAAGGTGTGTCCAAACTGTATATAAACAGATATTCTTCTCCAATACTCCAAAATGCCTGATTTGTGTTGTAATGTTTAAACAATATCATAATGGTTTCATTTCAATGAAGCTTTTATTAGCACCATATATTTTATTTGAAACTTTATTTTAAATTGAACAAGTAAAGGTCAGCTAAGGCTTTGTGGAAATATGTCAAATGTGATATACTTATACTTACACCTATACTTAGTAATATTTTTTTAGTCTGCATGTATCATTGCTGCTGCAAAAAAACCTCAAAACATTTCATTGCTTGCCCTAAATGATATAAAGGGATTTCCTGTGGGCAAGTAACTCCACCTCTCCCATCCCCCATTACAGTACATGCACAAACGCCACATCTTGTGCCTCCAAGCACTGGCTGTTGTGGCCATATGTCAGGGAGTGTTTGTACCAGTAATGGGTCAGTGGGTGGGTGAGCTCCATCGCTGAGAAGGCCACATGAGCTACAACATGACTTATTAATGATCGATTGACAAGCAGATCATTAAAGGTTTAACCCCCGGAATCCCCAGGGGTTAAACCTTGAGTGTCCCTGGACTACACTAGTCTATGGTGGGCTTTTCAGTGTTTGCTCTGTCTGAAGTGCTTTGATGTAATAGCATGGTGTTTGGTTGTGAAAAGCCTGGCCTTCCCTTGAAGCGCGTTGGCCCCCGAGCATTAACGTCTGCACAAGACTCGTCAGGACCACACATCTGCAGCGAGTCATTTGACTGGTCATCCTACGACCTACACAGGACAATATCGAGTTGCAAGTTTTTATGACCCACTTGCCAACACAGACAGGGAATCTCTTCAAAGCCTATGCATACTTTGATGTTTTTTTTGACTCATAAGATAGTTTGTGCAACACTGCACAGACTGCAGTGTTGCATCCTGCAGTGACATGCACCAAAGATCGCTCCTCTGGCAATGGTTGTGCTCTAACACTGCCAGAACATTTCATCCCAGACCAAAAGGGGCACTCAGGAATTTTCTATGTGATATATCTTATATCTAATTATTATATTGTAGGTAGGAGGAGCTTCCGACAGGCAGGGTGTGCTTTACATCTACAACCAGGCTCCTGAACTGAGGAAGAATTGCCAAATTCTACCCACCAAAAATCCTACAATGTATTTAATCTATTTAGATTCAATTTGACAGCACTAAAGAAGTGGTTTTGAAAAGAAAATTGCATGTGTGCACACATTTCTAATTAATCAATGTCCATGTCCAGGCAACCCTGATCTGGAAGCTTCATCTGTGCAAAGTGCTCTCTGTGTCAACATTTGTTTTGGTTGTGGATTTGATTCCCTTTCCTTGTGGAGTTTGCAAGTTGTCTATATGGTTCGTTTGTCAGATGCGAAACCTCAGACATCAGAGCAAAGCACAAAGCACAAGTTCACAAACAAAGGCCGTGTTAAAGGGAGGGGAACTTCCCATCATTCAACAGCAGACAATACACTCCACAAAGCTTAGAGGTCAATTTCCTATACACACACACACACTCCAAACAAACATCTACTATACGGTATGTGCTTGGGAAGTCCAGATCACATATCGCATCCTCCTCAGAATAAACTCACACAACAAAAAAGGGGTTATACATACCATTCTGGATTATACACAGAATACTTTTTGGCAGGAAAACTGTCAAATTCTCATATCAGGAACAAAATATCAGCTACTAGCAGCTTCAATCTCAAAACAGTTATTTTCTAATTCTTTGGCTTCTTTGTTTGACTAAAAGCACAAATGCTGCTTTTCGTCGGTCACAGTGGAAAGACCCTCACTAACGTACGTACACCAGTTCAAAGGTCACGTGCGGCGGCGGCACCGACAGCTCCCATTGGAAGAGACAGGCAGCAGGTTTACAGTGACGCTTATTGAAACGGTATGCGTGGTTATCTCTGTGTTTACACCCTGCAGACCATCACTGGCATCAGATAGAGAGGCCATTCAGGAAGAAGGCGGCAATACAATGAGAAAATGAAACACCACACACACACACAGTTTACCACATTTTTAGGCAGTATATTCCACATACACAAGTAGTAATAAAGTAGTAGTATTAAGTAGTAAGTAGTATTAAACCTTGACCGGGAAGGAGGAACGCTTTGAAGGAAGCTGTGGCTGCTTTGTGACCCCCTTTTTTGTAATTTGAACACCACAGCACCGCAGGGTTGTTCTCCCTCTACTATCACTTTTCCTACCTACACGTATCGCCCGCAACTGAGTGCAACGAGCTCCGGCTCTCTGGGAGAATGCATTCTGGGAAATCACAAACTGAAGCAGAGGTAGACGAGGCAGGTTGAGGGAAAGCTGGTGAGGTAAATTGCAACACGTAACTCCTGGAATGCATTAAGCATCATCACAGATAGATGGTGTGCAACAGTGTTTTCTTACACAGCTATCCTTGCAATATAATAATATAAAGTCAAAATTTTTAACAGACAAAAAATAAATTGCTGGATTATGTAACATCTCCTGACTCATATTGTAATAGTCCAAGTGTGCCCCCAACCTGCAGCATAGCTGAAGGACAGGTCTGGGTCCATATACGTGGCTAGCCTGGCACAACAGTGCTCGTGCCTCTGGGCACTTGGATCGATCTGCACGGGAACACCGGTCTGAACAGCACAGGCACGCCTGACACTGGGAGCTGTGGAAAGATGCAGGGGCGAGAGAAAGAGAGGGAAAGAGGGTGACTTTTGACCTTTGATCTTCTTTAATGAACCGTTTGCTTAAAAAACAGAATGCTGGCCCATCCTCTGTCATGGCCTCTCTCAGCAGTCACATCACTCCTGAGAGAATAGTACACATATTCTACTCTAAGGCGTGCAGAGACGATCCCCCTGAACAGGATCACAGGGTCTGTGACTCCTGCACGGGCAGGGGAAGGAATCAGGATAAGATAGCAATGAGCAGACGATAGCGGTTGGTACGATATGTCCACATTTGAGAGCAGAGAAAGTAACCGGGGTTAAGGGCACAAAGCATTGAAAAAAGAGAACTGTGTAGAAACTATTGACATTTCACAAAAGAAAGAGAGACCGTTATACTAGCCTACTGTACTGAACAGCGCAATACCTGCAGTTCCTCAAACTATTCACCCTAAACCACAGTTTCTAAAGCTTAAGTTCCTAAAACGTTGTGTAAAATCAGACAATCTAGTATGTCCCTCTCCAATAAGCCAAGACACATTGTCTGGAATGCTCAGTGGTAAATTATGGTCTCCCAGAAACCAGCCTTTTACCAAATTATGGATTATATTTAGTACCCCACAACCACAGTAAGCGATTTAGCCCTAGTGACAGCTGACAGCAGTTTGGAAAGGCCTGTTAGTGCCTCGGAAACCCCTTAGCTGTCTGTTTCTATTGAGCTCAGCTGATCTGAAGCCACAGTTTGCGGTAGGACTGCGTCCGAGACGAGAAGCCTTGACCAAAATGTCGACGGTATAAAGGCGGGTTGAAAGCCTTGAGGCATCTGGCGTTATGGAGCTGACAGCGCTGAGCTGCGTTTTCACCTTCATGCAAAAAGAGTTGGGTTTGGCAAGGAGTGGCTCTCTCCATGCTTTACCCTAAGTGAGGCCAAATTTGGTAACCTTATGTCCAATAATCCAAATTGACCACCATGGTGTCAGCTCACTGGTGAAGGGCTGTTTCTTACAGACATTGCAGTAGCGCATTGAGGGCCACAGAAGGCTGAAGGCTGGGGGCCTTAATAGTATTAGTGTCACTCTGTCGGTCCCAAAAATAATTTATTACACTTTACTAAATTCATGCATAAATTTACCAGAATCTCTTTTTAATACCGTTTGTATTTTGGATGAAGTACAAATGGGATATTTATTCCAAATTGCAGCTTCCTCTTTTTGCCCTCAGTGGAGAATAGCTGGAATATATACAAACATTGTCCAGCAGATGGTGTTACTGTCCCAGAACTGTTAGACAGTACTACTGTGTGTTTGATTACCACTGTATTATTACTGTACAACCTCCACACCCAGTGTACATACGATTTCTTACACATCAAATGTTTTTATTGATTTGGCAGTATTTCTCAGCATTTTGTTTCTCACCAAAATCTGATCTAATGTCTCACAGAAGATGAATAATCATAATAACTTGTTAAGTAACTTATGTACTTATCTAAAAGCAGAATTCAGGAGGTAAAAATAGAAAACACATTTAAAGTCAATAAAATGAAATAAAATAACTAAACAGGTAAAAGAAAAAAGAAAAAGCATGGCCGAGTATGGCAATAAGCAACCAGACTGTTTACAGCAATCAATGTAGTCAGTCATCTTGAGAAAATAATATTACAGACAGTTAAAGATTAAAAGCAGTCCATGAGTAACATAATAACGGAAACAAAAAACATGATCACAAAGACAGCCCCCGGAAGCACATAGATCAGCGTGATGTTCCAGAAAGCAAACAGGTACAGAGTTCGGTCACAGTGAGGCAGAACAGCCTGGCTCGGTTCTGTATTGTTTAGGCCCTCTCCAGGTCGTCTCATTCTTAATGTGGCTGAGGGTTTCATCCGGGTTGGTTAAAGTCTGGTTGTGATTCCAGGTCTGGTTGTGGTTCCAGGTCTGGTTGTGGTTCCAGGTCTGGTTGAGGTTGACATCCGAAAGGGTCTGGTTCTGGGCCAGGTTCTCCAGGCTGGAGTTGAACTTGTTGCCATGCTCAGAGAAATGATCAGAAGTCACGTTGTGTTTTGGGTCAGTGGTGGTCTTGTGGTAGTTGGGTGGATATATGGAATAAACTAGGTAACTACCTGAGGGTGGAAAAGTAATAATAAAACAATGAAAAAACTTGAAATTTCTAAATTTCCACAGAGTCAATTAGGGATTGATAGATATTATTAGCTCCCAGTAGCAGATATTTTATGCCGATATTCAGTATATTTAAATTTGAATATTTTCATGTCCAAATATAAATATTCTGTGATTTTCCCAGCATTTACACCACGGGACACTAGAAGAACAAGAGGAAGAATAGGTTAAGGGCTTCCCATATGCAGCTGACTAAATACATAATAGGTAATCAAACTGCATCATATCCATTGCATCAGTTTAGAGTTTATCATACATCACTCACCGAAGAGAAACCAAGCAAAGAAGAATATACTGAGGATGGAGCTCTGGCCAATCGTGTTTGAAGACTCGTTCTTGTGCAAGCCGAGGGCGAACTGCAGCAGCAGGGCCGTGACCCCTGCCACTACCAGGTACACTGGGATAAGTGGTGCCAACGGACACTCATGCAAGTACACCGCACCTATTCACAGAGAGCTGCGATACTTAGGATGTACTTTTGTAAAACCGGGGAAAATCTTGATGTTAAAATGGTTGCAAATTTAAAAAAAGTGACTTTAATTCTCGTTTTCGTTTCATCCCACTAAAAATGAAGGCATTCATAACATGAAGCCCATTCTATATAGGATTATTAACGGTTAGCCAGTGTATGTAGCCTCATTCTGTCATATTAAAGATGGGTAAACTAAGACCTCCAATCAGTGATCATTACAAAGCAAACAACTCCCATTATGAGAGCAAAAATTCATATATTTTCAGAAAAGTACTATCTTATGGGTTTTCCCCTTAAAACACCCTATCCTTGTACAACTTACAGTACCTAACAATTTGAATCAACTTACTAAGATGCATACTATAAAGTTATGTCAAAAAGAGTAATGTTGATCTAAAAAGGTGGCAAACTGTTTTGTTTAAAAAATCTTTGTTACAACTTTATACATTAACATTGAATATGTTCCAAATAAGAGGACCGTACACTTCAAAATTCCTTTTGACAGACAAACAAATCTTTAAAAGAAAATGTTAAAGTAAAAGAAATGTGAAGAAATGTCTGTGGCTTACCTATGGTGATTTGGGCAATTGGAAAAGCAATTGCGAAGAGAAAGGTGAAGCCTAGACAAGGAGGAGATAAAGAATAAGCTTTCAATAAAAGTTAAAAAAGATCAGTGTGTATGTATCCAATTTTTTGTATTTGCCGTTTCATTTTTCACATTACCTACCACCTACAAACGCAGTAACACAAAGCCAGAAATACGCCTCATACGTAGGCATTTTGATACAGGCAGCAGCTTAACGTCACAATGATGAATCTAAAATAGAGAAAAGGTTCCATTACTACAAAGGTGAAGTAGATACACTGATGGAACTGTACATGCCCATACCCATGACTGGTTTTTCATATAATTATTTGTTTATGTAATAACAGTAAAAGATAGGAATATAGTCAATTGTCTTATAAATGGCTTACCGGTGTTGTTCTTTAGGTTGTTTGAGCAAGTGTGTGGAGTTTGTTGGCCAAGTTGACATGTCTCAACATTTCAATGTGACATTAAAACGATTCATTACAACACTAAGGAAGGATGATGTAAGCAAGAATTTTCCTCTGTTGAGTCAGAATTACAGCAATATTACTACTACTACTGCAACTCCGTTCGGTTCGCTACACTGGCTCCCTGTAGCAGCTCGCATCCAGTTCAAGACCCTGGTGCTAGCCTATAGGGCAGTGAAAGGAACAGCTCCTTCTTACCTCCAGGCCATGGTCAAGCCTTACACCCCTGCCCGACCACTTCGCTCTGCTGCCTCAAGGCGACGGGTTGCCCCGTCACTCAGAGGCCCCTGCAGGCCGATCTACACGGTCACGGCTCTTCTCTGTCCTGGCCCTGCAGTGGTGGAATGAACTCCCCACTGATGTCAGGACAGTTGAGTCGCTGCCCATCTTTCGCCACAGGCTGAATACCCACCTCTTAAGAGGAAACACTACCCTGACCCTTCCTCTAAGCCTTGCCTATTTGTCGTCAATTATGTGTCTGAGCTCTTGTTTATTGGCTCTTGTTTATTGGATACACTTATTTGTCTTAGCTCTTGTTTATTTGATTCTCTTATTTGTCTCATTTGTTTAAGATAAAGTAGGTTGCTAAAATGCACTTACGATTTCTGGTGACTAGTAGTTTTCTTGCTTACCTATGTTGAATACACTTATTGGAAGTCGCTTTGGATAAAAGCGTCTGCTAAATGACTGTAATGTAATGTAATGTAATGTAATGCAACTACCACCACCACCACTACTACTACTACAAAATATTGCTAGCACCTATGGGGGCTGTGTGTTCCTATCTGTTCTGGTTCCAGGGTATGGTGAGCAACACAATGGGGTGTCGATCAGAACACAAGGGCAACAAGAGAAGCTTCAATCCAGTCATCTATTTCATCTCAGGTTTACAGATGGTATGAACATAAATACTGGCCTAAATTAGACCAGTACATTTAAATACACTTACAGAAAACCCTCACATCATGGATTGCGTTTGACAAACTAACTAAACTAAACAGGAAACATAAACTAAAGCAATAACTCACATGTATTCACGCAGTCCAAACTCAATTTACCCCAGGCACAAAACAGTACAGCAAGAAACAACAGAAGACTTCTTGTCCAGCTGTGACAGCTCAGTCGGTAGAGCATGAGACTCTCAGGGTCATGGGTTTGATACCCACATAAGCCCCGTTTCGACCGTGAGAACTTTCCCCAGCTTCTACTCCTCATCTCTTTTCCAGCGTTGACTCAATAGGGGTTATGGAACAAACTTCCGTATTCTGTAAAACAGGTCGCACCGCTAACGTAACGTGCTAACGTTTGCAGATACATACCCTCGTAGTCGCATATGTATGAGGAAGCGTATAGCTTAAACCCCTTATCCATTTTGGTGGCAGGAGTTTTAGATGTCAACCGGCATATGTGATGGACGGTTATGCTCATCTTTGGCAGCGCCATTCAACATAGCTCGTACAGAAGACCTGGGGCCTCATTTATAAAGGTTGTTACGCAAAAAAAAACCGTTAACAGGCGTTAACAGGGGTGAAATGTGCGTACGCATATTTTACTGCAACGTCATCCATGCGTAGAGCTCACCGCAACGTTTTTCTGACAAGGGAATCAGCGAGTAAAAACATAGTTTTATAAGTGTGCTTTCACAGGGTTTGTGGTCTGTTGTATCTGTTAAGTCACTACTTAAAACCTATTTTTATACAAAGGCATTCTCTTAACTCATTTTATTGATTTATTGATTATTTTACTGGCCAGTGCCAGGATTAAAAATTATGAGGGGGCAATTTTTTTCATAAAATAAAACTCATTGATTTAACCATGTGTAACAAGGTGAATAGAACTACACCACATCTCCCTCGTCTCCCCCTTCCACACATAACCCCACCACACACACACACACACACACACACACTCACATACAGACAGGATGCACCTTCTTTGGGTAGAGGACTGGGTCACCAGGTGACAGTGAGGGGACTTTATTTATTTTCTTTTATTTAATCAAATGGGTTACAACGTGATGTTTTTCTTTTTCCTTTTTCCTTCCGTTTTCCTCTGCATCGCTGTATAGGAATATGCAATGGTTTCATATGTCCTACAGCTTTTAGGTTGTGCACTAAAAAAATTGTATAATGGTTGAATCCATAGTTGGTGGTGTAGTGGTTAGCACTGTCGCCTCACAGCAAGAAGGTTCTGTGTGGAGTTTGCATGTTCTCCCTGTGCCTGCGTGGGTTCCCTCCGGGTTCTCCGGCTTCCTCCCACAGTCCAAAAACATGCGGCTTAGGATAATTGGTGACTCTAAAAAATTGCCCGTAGGTATGAATGTGAGTGTGAACGGTTGTTTGTCTCTATGTGTTGGCCCTGTGATGGACTGGCGACCTGTCCAGGGCTGGGATAGGCTCCAGCCCCCCCGCGACCCTGAACAGGATAAGCGGTGATAGATAACGGTTGGTTGGTTGAATCCATGCCCCGCGAAACTTGTCACCCTCCATTGTTCGTTTTCTCTTGTCCGGTGGTCTCAAAGTAAACGTATGCATCCTGTGCTCTGATTCTTATTTTTGTAATTCTGATTTGTTTTATTGTAAATAATAGGCCTTACCATCGTTGGTATGTGCCATATAAGGTTACGTTTACATGTTGATGCAATCTCTGGTGAGATTTTGTTGTTATAACTGTTTAATGACAGATCGTTTTTCATATGCCATTAGCTAGCTAACTTTGTGGTGAGCATGTTAAGAGAATGCACATTTTGTATTACAGACTAGCTGTGAGAGCGTTGCCTTGGCTAGAGATTCACTGTGTGTTTCACTCTGTGCAGGTATGTGACGGGTCATTGTGTTTATATTTTACTTTTGGAATTGCATTAGTTTTCGTTACAATCATATATGTTTTTATTTCTTTTTAATATATTGTTCGTTCTCTCTTGTCCGGTGGTCTCAAAGTAAAGACTAGCTGTGAGAGCGTTGCCTTGGCTAGAGATTCACTGTGTGTTTCACTCTGTGCAGAAATAAACCAGGCGACTGGTTTATTTCTACACTGAGTCCTGCGAAATTATTCATCACAACGCAGAAATTAACCGGTTACACATTAGCCCCAGAAAGACTAAATTACAACAACATAAGGCTACTGTTCAAAGTCAAAGAATTAATTTATTAATCAGAGCACTCACATAAGAACGGAGCACTGCAGAGAATTTATGAATGATAACGATTCTCTGTCAAAATAGAAACAGCTGTTTGCATCTCTCTCTCTCTCTCTCCCTGAAATGGAATTAGGGCCGAAAGTTGTATTTACCACCACGAAAAGCAAGCAGGCTGAGAAACCAAACTAAGTGACATGTCTGTCCTAGTGTTGTAAATAATTATCATTGCTTTGATGTATTTTGTATTAAGCAATTTTGATTAAGATTAAGATAATAGGCCTTACCATCGATTAAGATTGATTTTTATTTGCAACATCAAACACGTTTCAACACATGCAGGGGAAGTGGCCGCCGACACAACACACACACACACATGCAGGGTAAGTGTCCGAATTGAATGAATCTGCTTCTATCATCACGGACGGAATCGGACCCAGGACCTTCTTACTGTGAGGCAGCAGTGCAAGCACTGCACCACCGTGCCACTATATAACCCTATATAACTATATAACCCTCAAGTATAAAAAGTGTGTTTTGATTGAAACATGTAACCTATAAGAAACCCAAAATGATCATAAAGTTTTGAAAGATACAGTTTGAGGCCCTCTCACAAGAGGGGAGACCAGAGACAGGCTACACAGGCCCGATCATGAAAAGAAGTACCTAAAAATAGACTGGCAGGGCATGCGCAGACAGGAGAAGTCCACGACCCGCCTAGAGAAGCTAGGTATAATGTCATGGCGCTAGTACGGTGGTGGGTGATGGTTATTTTTGCTGATGCTTGTAGTTTGGGCTTGGGGGATATGCTCATATAAGGTTGGTGGACTCACTATTTCTGCTGATCAAACAAAAAAACTTGCTGACATTGAGCTAACGTTGCCAGAATTGGGCGTAAATCGGTATTCTCCACCCAGTTGTTAGGATATATAAGATCATGCGCAGATAGCTTTTGTCAGTCTGGTTCCGGAGCCGACTCAGGTTTTGTCTCTGTGAAGAATAAAACTCTATGCATGACTCTGATCTCATCTCCAGTGATTTATTTTGAACCTGTTTGAGACTCTAGTAACTGTTGAACTTTCGGAATCGTGAAGAAGATTAAAGGGCCACGGGCGGAAATCCCGGGGGGGACACAGGGGACATGACCCCCCCTTCCATAAAGTCCCCCCCCCCAAAAAGAATCTTTGTAAACACAAATACATAATTTTGAATAATATAATAATATTCAATAAAAGCACAACACAAGCGATGCTAATTATAAACGTAAAACAATGGGTCTTTTAAGTGTTGAAAAATGATGACCCCCCCCCTATTCCTCAAAGTGGTTTGGTCCACATGCTGTTTCCAGGGGCTACCGGCAGCTCCGTGTTTCAGTCTCAGTCAGCCTAACGGTCAGATTGTAAGGAAACACCAATGAAACCTCTACAAGTAAAAGCCAGTAAGTCGTTTATCACACCACCTGTTCAACAAGCACAAACTTATAACATGAAACGTGACATTTCTCCTGCTTTGTCCAAAATCAGCTCTTTTTTTTATCAGCACACTGGTTAAGCTAATAGCTAATGATTGTTAACAAGCTCAAATGAGTATGTTGCATAGTGGCAGTGACAGGGGAGAGAGGAGAGGACACAGAGAGGACTGCAAAAGGTAGAGAGTGCCCTCCTCACTGGGGAGTTAGATGATTCTCTAGATCAGTACCCTGAGCTGAACAGAGCTTCTCTCTCTGTGCAGTTGCCCCTCTTTCGCAACAAATACCCATGTAGCAGCAGTGTGGAGGCAGCAGAGGTTCTCAAGGGACTGCCAGTGGAGGTGCGAGGGGTTGTTTGATCAGGTTGAGGTTCTCATCAGGATTTTGTTGGTGGTGCCAGTGTCTTCATGTGAAGCTGAGAGGAGTTTTAGTGCACTGCGTAGGTTAAAAACTTGGCTACGTGCTACTATGGCCCAAGAAAGACTCAACAATGTAGTTGTCTGTAATGTCCAGAAAGAGAGACATAATTGTTCCTACTATTGAGTGAGCGTGATCATTTTATGTCATTTTCAGAGGTCAACCCAATGAAAAGGTTGCAGGAATTTTTCTCCAAACTGATGAAGGGTCTATGTTGCTGTTGTGCTGTTGAGGAATGAAGATCCAACATCGACCAGACCCATAACCCTAACACCTAACCCAAATCCCTAACCCTAGATTTTATTTTTCCTAACTTTAAACCTAAGAATTTGTTTTGTGTTTTTTAGCTTAATCCCTTTTAACCTTCCCTTACATAAATCCAACTCCCTAACCCTAACCCTTTAGATGATTCCCCTACCCCTATAATCTAACCCTTACCTTAATCTGTCCCTACCCCTCACTTTAACCCTTCCTTGTTACTTAATGGATTAACCTTAATTTAGACTCCCTTCCCTTCATATCCTATCCTCTCTACCCCTACCCTTCCTTACCTACCTCCAACTCATTTCCCCCTCCCTTTTCCCTTTTTTTACAATAAAAAAAATCAATTAAATGAATGATTATGGAATCTACTATATAATATAAATACTGTACTGCAGTGTGTGTGTGTGTGTGTGTGTGTGTGTGTGTGTGTGTGTGTGTGTGTGTGTGTGTGTGAGTGTGTATCACCATCACCATTGTTGGACAAACAGCATGCTTACTTTCAGGCAGAACCTGAATCTGAATCTAAAGGCTTCTTCTGCACAACAGAACAGAATCGCCTCTTGTTGCAGCAAAGCAGCTAAACATCATCAGCATCATCATCCAGATTTGGGGTCATAATATAGGAAATAATACAAAATCTAGAG
Organism: Hoplostethus mediterraneus; assembly: GCA_034670385.1. NCBI lineage: Eukaryota > Metazoa > Chordata > Actinopteri > Trachichthyiformes > Trachichthyidae > Hoplostethus > Hoplostethus mediterraneus. The sequence goes on along the minus strand of JAXDDW010000113.1, from coordinate 357,359 downwards.
TAGGTGATAAACCATGGAGACAAACTTTGCACAATCAATCAATCAAACAATCATGGTAGTCAGAGGCTCACTCTTGCCCTTGTTCTTTCTCTCACCCTCTCTCTATTTGAGGCCCCAACAGATCCTAAATAGGGCCTGACTGATGTTAGATTTTTGGCTCCGATACCATATTTGATATCTTAAGGTATTACGATGTTCATATTAATGTGCTGATGTGCTGAATGCGAAGAAAACTCAAAGGAGGAAGAGGAGAGGGCGGAAGAAGGACAAAGGGTAGAGGAGGAGAGAGGAGGAGTAGAAGGGGGAACAGGAGGAGATTGAGGGGAAAAAGGAGGGGAGAGGAAGAGGACACAGAGGAAAAGGAGAAGAGAGGAGGAAGAGAGGGAGGAAGAGGAGGAGGTGGCGAGGGAGGAAATCATACCATCACCACCCATACCCAGACTACCACTACCACCACCAGCATCACCACCACCTATACTACCACCAATACTTTCAGAACCACGCTGCCATCATCATCATGAAAATGTATCAAAATGAATCCATTCACTTGTCAGTCTAAAGTCAGTTTAGTTACTGACCACTTTTTGACTTTACTTAACTTTACTTACTTAAGTCCGCAAACCAACCAAAGCCAATTATTCAACATACATGTATTGACTAGAACACATTTATATGAATTATAAAATACAATCTATGAAATGTGTTCATATAAAAAAAAAAAAAAAGTTTATATTTATTTATTATTATTATTATTATTATTATTATCCAATCAAGTGGGGCACCGCCCCTAGCATCCCTATGGACGAGCCGCCACTGAGTCTACAGCCTGGTGTTCCTTCCAGCTGATGCCATCGAGATACTCACTCAAAATATCAGAAAGTGTAGCCTCCTCTCTGAGGCTACATCCACACTAATACGTTTTCGTTTTAAAATGGCGTTTAGAAACTAAAACGATCTCGGCCCACACAAGCGCTATAGCACCGTTTCAGAAATGATCTCCGTCCATAAAAACATATATATCAAGTTCCCATTCACCATTCACCTACACTGGGCATGCGCGCTGCTCTGCTTGGTTGCAGAAAATGCCGTTATGAAGAACAGCAATGGCAAAAAGTGAGAACACAGATATCTTTGTTTGGACGGACGACGAGGAGGAACTGTTACTGAAAGTAGCAAACAAGTATAAGGCGGTAAATGCGGCGGAGAGTATAGATTGGGAGTCGTCGCAAAGCAAATACAGCGACATATTTCCGCGGTACAAGGAGCACTATCCATATGTCTGACTGATAAGACCCAGTCAGAAAGCGGACGTGGCTCTCCCACAGCAGCCAGCTAGGGCAGAAGCAACAGGTGAGATTGACAGCAAACAGAGATGTAGCAGCAGGGCAGAGCAAGCTTCATTTCTATTCTTCTGTTCCTGTATATATTTTGTTATGTGTTTGACACAACGTGAAGCAATTGAGCTGTATATATTATTTGTCACAAAGTACTTGGCAATTCAATATTTACAGTGGAGCACCTTATATAGCCTATAGTATTATTTAATAATTAATTTAAGAAAGTGTGGGTGCCCCCCAACCAGTCAGCGACCACCACAAATAATCAAATTCTGTGGGAAACACTGTGTACACTATGTGTTGTTGAAGTTATCTTGTTCATTGTGAAATGTCTTAAATAAATAATTAATAAACAATAATTATTATGAGGTGAATCATTTTTTCCCGCTGCACCGCTACACCGGATCTTAGCGTTTCCCCACCTGCCAAATCTCAATACCCAGTGGTCACTAAGGTGTACCAGCTGGTGGATAGGGTGTCCTAGGTGGTTGCTAGGCTGTTGCTAGGGTGTCCTAGGCCATTGCTAGAGTGTTGCTAGGGTATCCTGTGCTGTTGCTAGGGTGTCCTGTGCTGTTGCAAGGGTGTCCTGGGCCGTTGCTAGGGTGTCCTGGGCTGTTGCTAGGGTGTTGCAAGGGTGTCCTGGGCCATTACTAGGGTGTCCTAAACTGTTGCTAGGGTGACCTGTGCCATTGCTAGGGTGTTGCTAGGGTATCCTAGGCCTTTAGGGTGTCCTGGGCCGTTGCTAGGGTGTCCTGGGCTGTTGCTAGGGTGTCTTAGGGCGTTGCTAGGGTGTGCTGGGCCATTGCTAGGGTATAAATTACAAATACATTGACATCTATGTGATTGCTAAGGTGTACTATCTGGACCTAAAATGGCCACCTGGATCAAAAATGGCCGCCTGGATCAAAAATGCCCAGAGGAAAGAAAAATCAGAAACGAGATCTCTTCTATTTCACCATTGTTTCTCCTAGACAACAATGAGATCAGGGTGATATTAAAATGAGACTATTGCTTATGTCTCCTGTTTCTCAGGTTTGTCTCTGGAGCAAAAGACTTTAGTCGTCTCAGTTTAGACCCCTTTTGATTTGCAAAAGAGATCTCAACAAAATCTAAACGCTCAGTTTATGGATCTCATACTTTACTCAGGCTGATCCATCAGAGAGCTCTCTACCTAAACTCACGTAGTTCTCATTCCAGACATGTTTGTTACATCTCAGATTTGGCTCAGTCTGTTCTGTAAAAGAGGTCTCTACACAATCTTGAACAGTTCTCATTTTTGTCATCTCAGTTTCGACCCCTTTTGATCTACAAAAGAGACTCAACAAAGTCTTAAATAACACTCAGTTTTGCCCAATTTATGCATCTCATACTTGACTCAGGCTGATCCATCAGAGAGCTCTCTACGTAAACTCACTTAACTCTCATTCCAGACCTGTTTGCTACATCTCAAATTAGGCTCAGTCTGCTCTGTAAAAGAGGTCTCTACACAATCTTGAACAGTTCTCATTTCAGCCGCTTTTGATGCATCTCAGATTTGCTCTTGTGCATGTAACTTTCTGCAGATTCAGTATATAATTCACTCGCACACACGTACCGGTACGTCTGCACTGTATCCATTGTTTTTAGTATGGTTTGCACTACAGCTGATGCCTCAATTTCCCCCAGTGATTAATCAAGTATCTATCAATGAATCAATCAATTCATCTAGGCTAATTGTTTTAAGTAATTGCACACATTGCCAAGTTTACATTTGCACAGTTGTATAGCTTTATATCATTAGAATTTGCATATTAATTACATTCAAAAGCACTTGCAGGAATCATTCATGTTCAGCCCAGTCCAATGTGAATAACAGTATATTTTCTCTTGAAGTTTCTATTTTTTTCAGTTTATCATTCTGGGAATCTTTGAAATTCTGTAAATTTTTAAGGACACTCATCAGTCTGCAGTTCAGCTGGACAGTGTAGTGTGACCAATGTAAGTAAATCACTTAGAGCCTTTCCTGTAATTTTATGTCTGTTTGCATATGTCATTATAAGGAGACTCTCAGCAACTGAAATTGGTGCATTTTTGTAGAGTGGACAATCCCCAATGTTTTCTGAGTTTGTGACTCCTTTTCCCTCATCTGGTAAGCATTCACTGTCTATAAATGTAAGTCCGTCATCATAACCCCACTCCTCAACCAATGCAGGAAGTGGATGATGATCAAATGAGTCCATGGGATCAGATTGTTCAATATCTGAATCTACATCAATATCTGGATGATAAATCTCTCTTGTGTAGTCTTGTGATGTGAGAAGTGTTTTGTTGACTTTACTGAGTCCGGGCCCATTCATCAAGGAAGGTCCTTCAGGGTGTGGAGAAGCATTATTTTCTGGACTGGAAGAGCAGGATGCAGGTTCTTGTTCAATACAGCAGTGACCTGGCCTCTGTTCTGCTGGTCCTATTAAGAACATGATAAAATCAATACCTCATAGAGTTCTTTATACAAAATGCACACAAAGCAATATCCAAAATATAAAGGTTTGTCAATTAAGTTTATGGAACTATGTTAACAGCTGCTCACTTGATGCAGTGTTGCTTGATTGCATCATTTTCCTCAACCTGCTTAGTGCTTAGACTATAGTAACCAATTAGTGATGTGAACATATTAAACCATTTTTAATAAGCCAACCTGAGTTCTTCTCCTGGGTTCTGCTCTCCAGGTCTGTCATTCTGAAAGACGAGAAATATGTCAAGTAGGCCTACTTAAACTATGCTTGTAGCGGAGCCCCTTATCACATGCTGAGCCCAAACCCCAATTCCAGGATACAAATAAACAATATAGCCAACAGCCACAGAAACATAACCTTATCTTAACAAAAACTATTTTAATTATTGACAGGTTATCACACTATCATGCAATCAGACAGAACATGTTACATTAAACTCGAGGCGGCTGTGGCTCAGGAGGCAGAGCGGGTCGTCTAATAACCGCAGGGTCGGCGGTTCGAATCCCAGCTCCTCCTGTCCACATGTCAAAGTGTCCTTGGGCAAGACACTGAACCCCAAATTGCTCACAATGAGCAGGCTGGCACCTTGCATGGCAGCTGCCGCCATTGGTGTGTGCGAATGGTTGAATGAGAGGCCTTCATTGTAAAGCACTTTGGATAAAAGCGCTATATAAGTGCAGTCCATTTACTCACCAATTCAGTTTGTCTTCTATATCTTTTGGGATTGCGTTCAGCTTTTCGCCTCCAGCGAGACTCTGGTCATCTTTAAATCTGAAGCAACACACATAATATTTAACAGTGAGTCATGACCACCGCTGGAGTTTTGGTCTTGATGTCCGCCAAGGTCATTCTTGAGTTTTTATTTTTTTAAATTTTTTTACAGATTATGAAATTGTAAATTGTAAGCCTATATATGACATATATACATCTGAAATATATACATCTGAAATCACTAAGCAGAGAAAAATAGCTTAAAAGATTCACACACCTGTGAAAAGGCCATAAACTTGCCTCCTTTGACAACAAAATATGACTATTTAGTGATCCTAAAACTGTTGTTCGTTATATTGAGTGGCTGCTTCGCAACTTCAACCTTCATAATATGAAAAAATAAAAACATTTTTGGCCTGTAGGTCATTTTGAGAATTGCCGACATCCAGACCAAACCTAAAGCGGTGGTCACATAAAAGCTTGGGCACTTAATTTCCTGCATTCAGATGAATGTTTGTGCCCCAATTTGTGCTGGATTACTGTCTGCTGCTATCTTATCTAGACAGCTAACTGAATGCAAATATGCCATTTAGAACTGTCCACAACAGATATAGGCCAACACCAGAAGACAGACTAAAGACTGTGGTTACGGTACATTACTTATGTAGCTAACTACAGCTACAGCATGAAAATGTTCATAACCATGATGCTACAGCATACAAATGTCCATAGCCGTGATGCTAATTTCCGCATGTCAAACATTGATTTACTGGAAAACGTTTGCAGTCTAAAAGTCCGCTATTTTGGCCTAAAACACTAGCTACAAGCTGTAACCTAGCAGCCCTCAGTTAGCTAACTACAGGCTGCAACCTACGCTAGCTAGCCTACTAGCTACCTACGTTAGCTAGTCTACTAGCAAGCTAACTAGGCTTATAATTGTACTAGGGCGTTAACTACAGGCTGGAACCTACGTTATCTAGCTAGTTGGCTAACAGGCTGCTACATCGGTGGTTCCAGCTTGTAATGTGGGTTACAGCCAGTGGACTTATAGGTCGCAAACATTTTTAGCATAAGTCAATGGAGTTTAACATGCCATCACGACTAGTAGTGTCACAATTACTAAACCAGAAAGTTTTTTTCTCACTTTTAGAAATGCCTTCGGAACTTCTGGAAGGGGGTGCAGCTCGAACCTGTGCAGATTTCACGCAGGTCGCTGCATGTTGATGCAATGAACGATGTCATTGGTCCAGACCAAACAGTCCAGACATCACTTGATTCTCTTTGGAGACTCCACCTCAGCTCAAGTATTTGGCGCGCAAGCAAAAATCGGCAGGGAAAAATTAAGAGAACTGCGGCGGCAACTCAGGGAAGGTAAGTTAACATTTTATGGAATTTGCTAATATTTATTTCACAAAAAATAACCCCACGAATAGTCATGATAAGTCCAACGTGTTTGTTAGCTGTCGGGTAACATTTCTTAAATAAACAGTGCTAGCTAGCTATATCTTCAGGCAGCATATTATTAGCTAGCTAGCTTAACATCTGAGCTAGCTACAGTAATGGCAGTAATGTGCTGCTTGTCTGAAGATACAGCTAGCTAATGTATAGCTAACTTATTGAATTTAACTAGCTAAAGCTAGCTAAGTTTAATTCTTAGCACATACATAATAATAGCTAATGTTAGTCTGTATGTTTGTCTAATTTGAACGCCCCCTGATGCTACATTGGACCCAATTATGCCAAAAGAACAGCATTAGATTTTTTTTTAAAGATGCTTTATCATGTTGTAACATAACGTTAAGCTAATTAAAGTATTGCTATTGATTCACAGTAAGGGACGCTCTGAGCCAGGTCCTTTAAAGGAAATGCCCAAAAGACAATGCCACCCACCCAAAAAACTGTGCGTGCAAGACTCAGCAGAGTCAGCTCCAGCACACCCAGCAGAACCAATAATGGAGGACCAACATGTTAAGTTTTAATTTCCTACTAACATTAGCTCACTTTGCTGACGTTATCAACAAATACTGTGCCATCCGTAATTGGGGCCCCGTTTGGTCTCGGGGCCAATGCCCCCCCTTTTGGGACAATATGTCCTGAGAAATTATTTAAATGGGAATAAGGTACTACAATGGCATAAATAAATAGTAACTAGTTGGGGACTGGTAGTCTATAGTCTCTCGTACATAGAGGACTGGAAGACTAGTCACTAGTACATAGAGGGCTGTAGCTAGTGACTAGTAGATGACTGGTAGTCCAGTCACTAGTACATAGATGACTGTTAAGGCGGCTACAGACTACACAACACAATTTTACCCCGATTTTGTCTCCCCGACCAGTTTTTTGCGATCGGAGACAAAATCTTCCAATCGTAGCAAAACTCGGGGCGCGCACTCGTCGCTGACACTCATTTAAAGTAACAGCCTGAGCGACGCAATCGGAGGGCTACCGACAGGCTACCGATTCCGCTTTGGGCCATCGTAGGCTTCCCGATTTTTTCAAACATGTTTCATTTTATCGGAAGGGTCAACGAGTAGTGTGACCGCAATAGCCAATGAGAGGTCGAGGAAACCAGGACAGTCACGACCAAGCAAATAATCTCGTAGTGTGAGAGCCTTGCTTGTTGCCACATCGCGTAGTATGCGCTTTGCTACCGATCACTGCGACGATGAGACCAAAAACTACAGGCATGACGGTCGTTTAATGTGAGATGTTCAACGATGTAATCTGGCCAAAAAGTCATGTAGTCTGTAGCCGGCTTTAGTCTAGCCACTAGTACATAGAGGGCTGGTAGTCTAGCCACTAGTACATACAGGAGTCTGAGCCCCTGTTTCCCCACTCACTGCCCCTGCCTCTCTTCACAGTGACTCTCACCCAGCTCTCCCTGTCACTCCCCCCAGAGACTTTTGTGCACACTTGAGTCACCATGTAACATAGTTTCTAGCCCAGTTCCATTCCCAGTCCTCCCTCCTGTTCCCTAGTCTGTTTCCTAATTTGTGTCCTTTATCCCTCTATCCTTGTGTAGGTGTCTTGTTTGGAATCCCTCAATGTCCTTGTCTGGGTCTGTCCCGAAACGCATGCTACCATACTATTCAGTATACCAAAAGAGTATTCAATATGTCCCAATACGTAGTATGTCAAATGCAGTATGGCAAAAGTACCAGGATGTCCTACTACATCCGGTCGTATTTTGCAGTATGCGAGCCAGCGCGCTATTCAGGCGATTCTGACCCACAATCCTGTGCGCAGCGGAACATACGTCACATTTGCGAGCGAGCCGCCGAGACTCTGTGGAATGTGTGGAATGTCTACATTGACTCTCCTGTGGAGAAAATTACAGAAACATAAATAAATGCCCATAATCTCACAATACAGCAAAGAATTAGGATTCATTCTGATCATTCTACTAGCAGAATCCAGAATTGAAATGTGGCAAACATAGCCATGTGTTGCAAAGGTGTCCTCGTCGCGCGTCAGCTTACAGGCAGGCCGGTGCTTTTCAAGAGTAGGACTGAATATAGTGAGAGAGGAGTCACTGGAGCAAACGGGCGATTAAGGCTATTTTATTAGGTGCAGGTATAGACTGAGAATGAGATGTACATCTCATGTTATCCATGCAGATCTATCTATATTAATGCAGAGCCAATGTATTTTCTCCACAGGAGAGTCAATGTGAGGAGAGATCAGTGTTAAAAGAACACATGGCTATTGTGAGAGAGGAGTCACTGGAGCACAGCTGCCCATTCAACCTCTGTTTCCATTGGCACATAAGCCTCCATTTCCTCAACCTATGTTTTCTGAGCAGTCTCAAGGGAAGCCTGTTCTCATGGATTTGGATGCGCAGTTGAACCAAAAGATTCCACATAACCCAACTCCCAAGGAGTCCTTTCTTGGAATGCTGCTCTCTCCCTCTGTCTCTGAAAGGCCAACTCAAAAACCATCCTCTACTGCAGATACAGTGGATGTGGATAATGAAGATTGTACCGCAAGTTCATCCTCACCTGCAGATACCATGATCATAGACAGGTCTCCACTGTCAGAATATGGAGAAGAATTTTGATCAAGTGAAGAAAGCCCATGGGAGCCATGCAGTGCATGCAAGACAGAAGTTTCAAGACTGAGGGTGGAGATGAGGACAATGAAAGATGTGCTGTCCAGTATCGGTAAGTTATTTTTTTCTGCCTACTGTTAATTTATATTTAAAGCAAAATTACACACAATTAACACTTTCATCTAAATCTTATCTTACCCGAAAAGGAAAAATCAAATGTGGTCTCTGCCAGGCTTTAGGGTGTGTAAAGGTTCATTATGTAGTAACTGCATATTTTGTAATAAAATCTCAAAATGTAATAAAAAGTCACTTTCAATATGTAATAACGGGTCATTATGTAATAACCTGCACAGTGCACATTATGTAATAAATCGCCTGACGCAATATGTAATAATGCTTGACTCATTATGTAATAAATGTATTACATATTGTGCTGGTTATTAAAAATGCATCGGTTTTGTAAAGGTTCATTATGTAATAACTGCACATTATGTAATAATGGGCTGAACCAGGGCTGAAAGTGGATTAGAGTTTTTGCAGGTAGCCTTACTACACTACAATAAAAAGAAGTAGAATCTCCACACTGCTAGTAGACTGCTCCCAGTAAGTTTATTTTCAGGGTACTTTGGGGTATTTTGGGGTACTTTGGGGTGTTTTGGGGTATACTTTGGAGTATTTTGGGTACTTTGGGGTATTTTGGGGTGTTTGGGATATACTGTGGGGTACTTTGGGGTGTTTTGGAGGTATCCTTTGGGGTACCCCCAAATACCCCAAAGTAGGGTTAGGGTTATGGGTCTGGTCGATGTTGGATCTTCATTCCTCAACAGCACAACAGCAACATAGACCCTTCATCAGTTTGGAGAAAAATTCCTGCAACCTTTTCATTGGGTTGACCTCTGAAAATGACATAAAATGATCACGCTCACTCAATAGTAAGAACAATTATGATATGAAGCAGAAATAATACACTTGTACAGATAAAGTTTGGCTTTGTTTCTTACTTTTCTCCTTTTTTTGAGCTGCTGGGACGGTGGTGGACAAGGATCTGTCATCAATGGACGTAGCTCCAATGTCATATCGGGCAGTGGACGTAGCACTACCGTCAGACCAGGCAGTGGACCGGGCAGTGGACGGAGCACTACCGTCAGACCAGGCAACGGACCGGGCAGTGGACGGAGCATTACCGTCAGACCGGGCAGTGGACGTAGCTCCAGTGTCAGACCAGGCAGTGGAAGTAGCACTACCGTCAGACCAGGCAGTGGAAGTAGCACTACCGTCAGACCAGGCAGTGGAAGTAGCACTACCGTCAGACCAGGCAGTGGAAGTACTACCGTCAGTCCAGGCAGTGGAAGGAGCACTACCGTCAGACCAGGCAGTGGAAGTACTACCGTCAGTCCAGGCAGTGGAAGGAGCACTACCGTCAGACCAGGCAGTGGACGGAGCACTACCGTCAGACCAAGCAGTGGAAGTAGCACTACCGTCAGACCAGGCAGTGGAAGTATCACTACCGTCAGACCAGGCAGTGGAAGTAGCACTGCCGTCACACCGGGCAGTGGAAGTAGCACTACCGTCAGACCGGGCAGTGGAAGTATCACTACCGTCAGACTGAGCAGTGGACGTATCACTAACGTCACACCGGGCAGTGGAAGTAGCACTACCGTCAGACTGGGCAGTGGACGTAGCACTACCGTCAGACCGGGCAGTGGAAGTAGCACTGCCGTCACACCGGGCAGTGGAAGTAGCACTACCGTCAGACCGGGCAGTAGAAGTAGCACTACCGTCAGACCGAGCAGTGGACGTATCACTAACGTCACACCGGGCAGTGGAAGTAGCACTACCGTCAGACTGGGCAGTGGACGTAGCACTACCGTCACACCGGGTAGTGGAAGTAGCACTACCGTAAGACCCGGCAGTGGACGTATCACTACCGTCAGACTGGGCAGTGGACGTATCACTACCGTCAGACCCGGCAGTGGACGTATCACTACCGTCAGACTGGGCAGTGGACGTATCACTACCGTCAGACCGGGCAGTGGACGTATCACTACCGTCAGACCGGGCAGTGGAAGTATCACTACCGTCAAACAGGGGACTGGACGGCGCTCTAAAGTTGTCCAGTGTATAGGTGAACAAGAATGAGGCCTTCTCCCTGGATAATGTAATGAAGCAATTAATCAAGCTATCTATCTATCAATTAAAAATTAAACAAATCTATCAATCAATTAATACAATCAATAAATGATGGAATGAATCAAACAATTCATTAATGATTAATTATTTCAGCCAATCAATCAATCAATTGTTCAATCAATCATCCATCCAGCCATCAAGCGTCTATCCACACACACACACACACACTTACTGGGAGCAGTCCTTGCTGTCACTGAGGTGGCTCTTGGTGATAAAAGGATGGGCGAGGACTTCTCCAGGAGTAATCCGCATGCCAGCATCCACTTGAAGCAGTCGCTTCATCAGCTCTACAAACCTGAGCCTGTCGTCAATCTCTGCCCGGTTCATCACATTCAGGGGGAACTACATTTGGAAATAACAAGCAATGTCCAACAGGAAACCAGACTAACAACTTGATTATGGAGAAGAACAAAGGTGAATTTAATCAATTTAGTCTGGACTTTTACAACAGACCACCTACCGCTTTCAGGTCATCCAGAGAATTTAAGTTGTACTCTCCGTTTTCTCTGGACTGGACACCTGTATCTGCCGTGTACTCCTCTGGTGTCTAAAATGACATAGAACATACCCGAGACACCTCTTGGTCACATTCACCCATTTACTGTTTTATATTTCTATAAATCCACAGGCAAACAAGATGTTGTTTGGTCAGCAGGGGAGTTGAGGTACCTTGAGCCTCCAGAGTTTGTGGCCTGCATACGGGTGGTTTCTGACGAAATAGCGCTCAATTTTCAGACCAGCGTTGAGAAGCTCATCCCCTGGTTCACCCTGGGTGTGGATGATGAATCGCAACTGGAAAGACGACACATGACCACATTAGTCTAGAATATACATCAAGACCCCAAGAGGTTTTGGAGATTTGCTGTGATACTCTTTGAGGAAGAGTATATATTTGGAAGTAGCGGGACTAGATCTATTTGGAATAGTGTAAAAAAGAAGCAGAGAGACCACGGGTAGCAGGTGACTGACCGTTTCGTATTCACACTTGACATAGCAGAGTGAATAGCCCAGAAACAGTTGCGCCATAGTGCAGCCCAGGGACCACATATCTATAGCCTCACAAAATGGGAGGCCCAAGATGATTTCAGCAAACCACGTGGGAAATATTAGGACTAAGAATACAACATGGGGCATGGCAGCAACAACATCTGTGTCAAGATGTCGCACCGACTGTGGAGCCCACCTGAGCTCTCGATCTGGGGATGGCTAAACCGAAGTCTATGAGCTTTACCCTGAAGGGTTGTCGGATGTGATCCACAAGCATGATGTTATCAGACTTCAGGTCAGTGTGGACCACTCCAACAGCCTTCAGGGTATGGAACGCTGTGGCCAGCTGCAAGTAGAGTGTGGGAATATAGAGTTTATACCATAGTTGACCAACATTGACAGGTTTGTATTGAATTTGGCATCAGGCATATTCCATTGGCATATTCCATCAGGCATATTCAGGCATATTCCTTCCATTGTTTCAATTGGTCTGTAGTATAGTTGTGAAAACCACATGGTCTGTACCTGTTGAAGGATGTGTTTTACATCCTTCAGAGGCAGAGGGCTGAAGTCCGTCTGCTTCAGATAATCCCACAGGCTGATGTCCAACAATTCAAACACCAGACAAGTGCTGCTTCCCATCATGAAGCTGTTGTGCCACTTCACAATGTTACACTTGTCTGGGTCCAAATGGATCAGGTGTTTGAGCATGGACACCTGAGGGTACAGAGATGGTTGGAGATGGTTATATTATCAATATTTAGTTTGCATATAACATTATCAACTTTCATTTAAATGGCCCACCTCGTGTTTTGCCTCATTGGCCATCTTTTTTTTCATGACCTTCACAGCCACAGTCTCGTTTGTGTCTAATTTGAGACACTTAATCGCTTTTCCAAAACACCCCTGTCCCAGGATGGCCAGCATGGCATAGTTGTTGGGGCTGCTGGCTGCTGGGTTGAGGGGCTGTGGGGTCTGCCCCTGTTCTTGGAAAGTGGATGTCATCTCAGGATGATAGACGAGATCCTGAAGAGATGTGGGGGAACGGAGGGAACAGAGAGAAAAGAGTCTGTTACTTTCAACCCTAAATAGGCTCCAATCCATTTAACACAGATAACCCCTTGATGTTAACTTGTCATTCTTTGGTCATGTTAAAATAGGGGTTTTGATAATAGTGTTGATAAATGTTAGTAAATAAACTATACACCTAATTCAACTATAAATATACATTGTCACTGACTCTCAAAACGTCTATTTCATGCCAAACCTGATCAAATATTGCACTAGAAAACCTCACCAGCATCTCTGAATTGACTTACTTGGTCTCTACCTATTGATAAATAACATATGGTTGCCAACCATTTTATGTGAAACCTAAAACCCCACAACTTGTCAACACTTGGTCAATGAATATGACTGAAACCTTTGTGGCAGGAAGTGCAGCTTTGCATTTCCTCCTCAGAGGTAAGGGGAGGAGCTAGGGAGAAATTAAGAACACCTGAGAGCTGGGGGAAGGGGTAGCGCTCCCCATTCAAACAAAGGCAGCATGGAGGAGAAAGAAGAAGTGAGGAAGCAGGACAACCCAAATATATGATCTGTGAAGGACTTATACCAGCCAACAGGACTAAAAGCAACCCCGGAGTGTGTGCGAAGTCAGGAAAGATGTCTCATGCGCGGCACTTGGAGCTACAACTGGTCTGGGCTTAATCAACTTCCAGATAAGTGGTCTCTGCCTGTCACTCTCCAGGCTTCTTCTCCCCTCACTGCCGCTGTCTTCAACTTCCCACCGGCCACAGCAAACCCTCTTCCTATACCCTGTCTCCATCTGCCCACCTACTCCACCCACCCCCCCTCACAAGCATACCTATTTTCATATTTGCACCCCAGACTGAACTGAACTTTTGAACAATAGAACTGAATTCACCATATCCCCCCCCCAATACACACACACACACACACACACACTCTGTCAATGACCAGAATGAACTAAGTAATATGCTCAGCCTGAAACCATTCACCTGTGATTTCTTATGGTGAATGCGATTTTTGTTCCTTTTTGCTCAATGGACTATGAATTTGGGGGCTTATACTTAAATTTAAGTTGTTATTGCTGTCTAAAAATGCTGATTTATTGCTTGAACTTTATTTTCTGAAGTGGTTTATCTGTTTGGATTCTTGTTTTGCCTGTGATTAACAAATTGGTTAATTAACATTTTATTTAGAGAGATTTTGGTGACCAGTGTTTTCTTTTGTAGCTAGGGCCACATGCTAGCGGGACCTTTATGAATTTTGTTCATCAAACAGATACTTTTAGAATTACCTATTTGTCTTTTCATCTTTCAAGAAAAGAGCGACAGGTTGCCTCATGCTCCTGTCTGGCGCCCAACTTTCAGTTACCAGAGTATCTGTTTTCAGCCCCTACGCTACACCTTTTAGATGCATTAAAAAGAGACAATAATCATGTTAGTATCAAACTTTTCTTCAGTTCCAAACTTTTCTATAAGTGTTACTACTCTTCCAGTTTACATTCACATTTAATATACCACTGTCAGGTTATTGGTCTGTTCGTTAAGCAGTGTTCCTCCAGATTAACTGTAGTCCTTGGTTAAAAGGCCTACAGTCAGATATTGGAAGTGGGAGTGAAAATTCTAGTCGTGTCTGACGTTAGAGCTCGTGTCTTGTCGAGTGGAAATTGGAAATAAGTGGAAATTCAAATTGATAGAATGTAAACATAAATGATGTGTTGGCAAGTCAACTAAAAACATTTGTTAAATGTACATCATTCTGATACACCACTATATACCCCTCTATCTATATGAACTACATTAGAAACTAAAATGTGAAGTAGTATCAGTAGTCTGCCTGTTGTAACTAGGGAATATTTCAGCACTCTATCCAACATTATTGCCAAATCTTTGCCACATAAAAGAGGAATTAGCTTACCTGAATCTTGTCTTCCTTCCTTCCTTTGAACTCCCATAGACATCAATGTATTTGTAATGCAACTGCATTCAACTTCATTTACTACGACTACTAGTACTACTACAATGCTGACATTTTGGATCTTGGCAGCCATTTTGGATCCAGACCACCATTTTAGATGTAGCTAGACCACCTTAGCAATCACATAGACATCAATGTATTTGTAATGCAACTGTATTCAACATCATTCAACTTTCAAGTACTACTGCTAGTACTACTACAAATGCCGCCATTTTGGATCCAGGTGGCCATTTTAGGTCCAGATAGTACACCTTAGCAATCACATAGATGTCAATGTATTTGTAATTTATACCCTAGCAATGGCCCAGGACACCCTAGCAACGGCCTAAGACACCCTAGCAACGGCCCAGGACACCCTAGCAACACACTAACAAAGGCCTAGGATACCCTAGCAACACCCTAGCAATGGCACAGGACACCCTAGCAACAGCCTAGGACACCCTAGCAATGGCTCAGGACACCTTTGCAACGACCCAGGACACCCTAGCAATAGCCCAGGACACCCTAGCAACGGCCCAGGACACCCTAGCAATGGCCCAGGACACCCTAGCAACAGCACAGGATACCCTAGCAACACTAGCAATGGCCTAGGACACCCTAGCAACCACCTAGGACACCCTATCCACCAGCTGGTACACCTTAGTGACCACTGGGTATTGAGATTTGGCAGGTGGGGAAACGCTAAGATCCGGTGTAGCAGTGCAGCGGGAAAAAATGATTCACCTCATAATAATTATTGTTTATTAATTATTTATTTAAGACATTTCACAATGAACAAGATAACTTCAACAACACAGTGTACACAGTGTTTCCCACAGAATTTGATTATTTGTGGTGGTCGCTGACTGGTTGGGGGGCACCCACACTTTCTTAAATTAATTATTAAATAATACTATAGGCCAGGTTTACTCATTGCGCGGCTCGCGAGCCACATGCGGCTCGTCAAGCTTTAATTGGTGTTAATTAATGTTGTTTCCAAAAGGGGGGTAACTGTCAAACCTGGCAACGCAGCATGCTTACAGTATTGTTTACAACACCGGCTTACTTGACGGCAGTGCACGCTTGCAGGTCATGATAGCTCAGCTAGCCAGCGTGACATGCACAGGGCACAAAATGGATCGATTTCTAATTTTAAAAAATTTAAAAAAACAGACGGGCAGACACACAGCGTTGGAAGGAATAGTGAAGATAAAGAGTGAGGAAGCAGCAAACGAAAATCAACATGAAGACACCAGAGAGGGGACGAGCAATAAATATGGTCTTAATTGATAATGTATTGGCTGTGTTGTTTCTTTTTTGTAATTTATATGTAGAAATGCTCATCTGTGTGGGTGACTTGGTATATTGTCGTAAAAGTGGCTCTCCCCTTGACTTTGCTCTGCCAATGTGGCTCTTGTGAAAAAAATAGTGAGGATCACTGGGCTAGAGCTAAGATCGACGCCGAGGTAGCAGGAGCCTGAGCTTCACTGATCCGCCAACAACAGTGTTCCTCATTGAATCCTCATTGGTACTAAGCCATGAGGTCTTTGAGGCTTCGTATGGCTTGAGTGTTGCTGGACATTGTGAAAAGGTTCTGCTGAAGCCATTTCTTGCCCTTTCTTTAATGTTAAAACTATTAGCAATTGTCTCTGGGATAATTGCATCTTTTCCTTGCACACATAACTTAAACTTGTCTGGGGGATTGACATTGAAAAAACGTGACTTCATCGCTAGCAGCCCTCCGGCGTGGTGTTTTTTGCTAAAAAACACAGAACATGTTAAAAGACCATTGGAGGAATGTTGCAGAAGGACGTGGGGGAACGTTGAGGAAAAACAAACAAACATTTGGAGAATGTTTCGCCGAACATGTTGAGAGAGTTGGGGGGGAGAGAGAGCGCAGCTGGAGTGTTGCGGGTCCGTTGGGCGCTCGGCAAAGATGTGCGCCTGAACCTGACAGCACCCCGCCGAGACAATCACAGAGCTTCAAGAGTGAATCCCAATACACCCCTTGGCCCTACCCCTCCGTTTTGCGTGTTCACGTGAAGGGGTAGGGCTGTCCCAATACTCTATTTTCCAAGGGGTAGGGCCAAGCCGAAGGGGTTTGTAGCCCTCGAAGCGGAGATTTTTCAGAGGCACACTTCAAACCAAGGGCTACCCAGAATGCCCTGCGAATCTCTGGAAGTAACAGGAAGATCATGGGGACCGCTACGCTACCATCCGAAGTGAACCACAAATGTAGTATTTTCTTCGTTAATAAAGATTTTAAAAATATTCCAACCGTAGTATTATCTTAGTTTAATGTCGTTTCAATGTATTATGGACCGTTTCTTTATAAAAAGCATAACAACAAAATCGCTAATATGCCGATGTCTCTACTTCGTTAGTTAGTTACGTTACAACATTGTTTTAGGCTGATTTGTGCATGACAGTCCCGCATTTTGACATATTTACATGTCGCATTTCCCCCTTTGATGGTATATGATGAAATATAACTAAAGTCCAGCAGCAAAGTTGCTGCAGAGCACCGCTAACGCTATTCTGTCATGAAGTGGCCCGGTAATGAAGCAGTGGTCTTTTTTATTTGATGACTTGTTTGATCGATTGGTAGCGTGAAACGTATAAGTTGTGAACGAATCGTGAGCGTCCATGCTTTTCTATCTCCATCAGATGAACGGCAAATGTCACTGTGATAATACCATTGTTGCCATAGTAATCTCCGACAACAAACTCGTCCCGTCTGCTTATCGATGACGTATCAGCGTCGAAGTGCGATACAGATATTTTCTGGCCAAGCTGAAGCCATAGGGGTACAAATAAGGATTGGGATTTGGCCCAAGTCTCCTTATTTGTTTAGCAGCCACCAGATAAATAACAACACTCTGCCGTGAAGTAAAACTCTCAGTCTCTCTCTCTCTCTGTGTGTCTCTCAGTCTCTCTCTCTCCTACTCAGATCTCCCTTTCCCTCCCTTCCGCCTCCATCTCCCGCTTTGTCTTTTTTCCAGCGCCTTGACAGTTATTTGTATCTTTGTTGCTCTCTATGCCTACCTGTCTGCAGCTACTCAACACAGCCAGAGGCTAGCTGTTTGTTTCTCCCTCTGAATCGTAATATCACTTCCTCGCTCACTATGTTTCTCTGTCTCTTCCTGACTCTTTAATTCGTCGGTTTTGACTGGAAACCATGTATCTCCAAAAAAAGTATTGCTTTTCAGGAGTGGAAGAAAATAAGGCTCATTTTTCCCCATTGATACCCATGCGCAGTATTTCTGAAATTATACCATGGGAGGGTTTCACATTTTTCAAGGGCCGAGTGTCGCGATATGCATGATAACCTTGCGAAATCTTTCAATTCAAGGATGAAAACGGAAATTGCAGTTACATGCTTTGATTTCCACAACATCAGCAGAATATTATTCCCTGTCTATATGTCTCTTAAAGGGCCTCCTGCCTCTCTCTCTCTCTCTCTCTCTTAGATGAAGGTGTCGTATCTCTACTCGGTGTTGTTCTTGGTGAGATTCTTTTTTGAGATTCAGAAGACAGTAGTTGAATTCTCTCGTCCTTCGACTGCGCCACCTTACGACGTCGCTCTCTAAGAGCTGTGCTGGCTAAACATTCAAACCTTATCATCTTCCTGGTTGCTGCCGGTAAACGGAGGGATAACCTCTGCAGTTCTATCTTAATAATTAAAACACAGTGGTATGAAGTCGAGCACTGCTCCTTTATTTATGAGGGAAGCACGCACAGTGAAGTGGTTGTGTTGAAACCAGGCGAGTCCTTGATCCTTGACATGAGGGTTTGTATTTGCAGGGCCTCTTTGAATATCAATGCCAAGACATGATCACCTTACCAGCCCACCCCGACCGCGCACACACACACACACACACACACACACACACCCCTCGGGGCTGCAAGCATGCAGATCATCACACCTTTAGAGGTGCACATTATCAAACCACATCAGTCATCTGTCACATGCACACGTCGTACATTTACAGAGGCTCACGTGTCTGAACACACAAACGCATGCATGCATTTTCACATGTATACCACACATTCACATACATGACCACACATACACACACACACACAAAGAAACCTTTCCTCCCCTGCAGCCATTACCTCACCACCACCAGCACAGCCAATAACTCTCCACCACAGCTAACAGGCGTTAGCTAGCTGGCAACCTAATCTGTCAATCCTGGTGTAATTCTCCCATGCATCAGTGGTGCGTACGTGCGCACCGACAACACACAAAGACCTCCTCCACCACCACCACCACCACCATCACCATCAGCACCGCCACAACAGGGAACCTCTGAAGAAATCAATTACTCCCAGGGCGGGCGTGTCGGTGCTGAGGGCGGAGGGCCTATACATCCACCAGGGGAATCGTTCCAGAAAGGGAAGGGGAGGTATGGGGTGGGAGGAGGGAAGAGGTGGAAGGAAGGGGTGGTGGGGGGGAGGTGGTATAGTAGGCCCGGCCACGCTGGGGTCCCCCCCCCCATCCACCGCAGCTCGCAGCCCTAATCCCTCACGGAGACAGGGGCCCATCTCCTCACATTACCGCGCTGATACACTTCTCAATCCTGCCGGCCCAGCGACTCATTAGATCCGCATTAGCTTCCCCTCCCTGAGCCCGCCACCAAATTGCCATGATCAGAAGTGCAGGAGGAAAACAATACCTATTCAGCAGCACGACGCACGCACACACACACACACACACACACACACACACGCATGCACGCACACGCTCAGAGACAGTCACGCGCACACACACACACACACACACACTAGGATTATCGGGGAGTCAGAGTTGCAATGATTTCAGGATCCAAAAACATGAAATAAAGGGAAAGAAAGAGAGAAAGTGTGTGTGTGTGTTGCACATGCGTTGGTGTTTGCTTGCAAGGTGGGGGTGATACGGTTATGTGTAAAAATATGGAGAGAGAAAACAGTCACCTCTGTCAACATACACCTGCCCAGTGCACACACCACACACACTCATACACACACACACACACACACACTCACACACACACTCTCGCTTCCCCTCTCTGTGAGACATTGCCAGAAGGCTCTATGCTCAAACATTAATGTAATTACATTATGTGCAGCTTCTGCTCAACAAAAGCGGGTTGGCAAAAAAAAAAAGGGTTCATCTTTCCAGAGAAGAGGAAATTAAATTGATACAAATTCACTTCTGCTGTACTAGTTCTCAGCGTTTGACCAATAGGGTTTTTGAGTTTCCAATGTGGATGTTTTTGGATTGAAGCCTCTGATAGACGATATTTTGTGCTGATATTCAATATGTTTAAATTTGACCAAGTTCATCCCAAATAATACCAAAGATTTAGAAGAAGAGGAAGGAGGAGAAGAGGGATTCAGGTTAAGGCCCTCATAGACAACCAACCAAATAAATATGTAATCAATCAAACTCCATCCTATCAGATCAGAGGTGACTGGATCAGCTTCACTGTGCTGTTGTCAATCTATCGTGCACACGTCTGTGAATGATGCTGCAAAGTGCTGTGATGTGTCATTATTTCAATGTTCTTGGAAACTTTCACAACCAGTTCAGTATTACACTGAGAGTCCAGTGGTCGACAGTGGGGGGGCGGGCTGGTAGTCCACAGGCCTCGTCTTCTTTCCTCCAGCAGGGAGATCTGGCTGGCCCAAACATTTTCTTGTGTTGCATTTTATTTCCATATGCTTTGGCGTGATGCTGCTTTTTTTGAGCTATCATTATGATTGATGATTTCAAGCTGATATGAATTTGGAACCAGAACAACATCCCAATACACTAAACACACAATAGTGACAGGAGCACAACAACTATTATTCATCAAATCCTTTAAAAGTCATATTACTGAAATTGCCATACATAATATTACGATATTACATTCTAATATGAAGGTAAAATATATTATCAAAATAAAAAGTCTTGTCTGTGATTAAACAATATTTTTCTAACTGGAATTTGAGTAGTTCAGAGACGTTAATTGATGACACATATTTTTAAATGGGCACTATATTCAGAGAAAAAACTCATCAGGAAAAAGGAAGCGCTCCGTCGTGACTCCGACTCGTGTTCAAGCTGTTCATCTTTCTCTTCTAATATTCTCCTTGATGCTTCGAAGCCCTTTGCCGTGTACATCGACTCCGAGCGAGGAAGGGATGCTTTCTCTCCTCCACTCAATGTAGGGGGTGGAGAACCAGGCAGAGGAGGGAGGGAGGGAGGATGGGGGGGAGGGAGAGAGAGAGAACGGGGGAGTGTATCTGTGGGCCTGGCTGGGGTCTCAGGTCATTAAATATCAAATAATATGGTGAGGAGGAGCGCTCGGCACCGCCAAACTTCCAACCGCATCACACCGGCATCCTGACTTGGAAACCACGCCATCCTCTCTCTCTCTCTCTCTCTCTCTGTCTGTCTCTCTTCCTCTCACTCACTCACTTCCTTGTTTTCCCTCACTCTCTGTTTACAACCTCTGGAGACTCACACAGGAAACAATGCGCACACACTCACACACACACACACTCCTACACACACACACTCGCACAACGATACCATTGTACCACAGACATAAAGTGTACCTGCACACACATTCATCCCTTACGCACTCAATTCAAGGTCTCTCTCTCTCTCTCTCTCTCTCTCATAAACACTGTCTTTGCATCGCTGCTAAATATCCGAGAAGGATGCAGGGTGTACCCCTCCACACACACACACACACACACACACACACACACTCGTAGATACCTTCTCACCCTATCCTACATACATTTTCCCTGCAGCCTCTCCCCATCTCAGGACCCCCCAATGCGATCTATTAATAGCTAATAGAAGCTGCCGGAACCTCCCCTACACTATTAATAGGACGTGTCCAAATCACTGCCGTCACATTAGCAGCTAACCGCTAAAGCACAGGGAGTTTAAGTGTTGCTAACCGAGCGTGCCTGGTTTATTATGCCTTCTGTGAATAATAAAATACCTCTCTCTCTCTCTCTCTCTCTCTCTTTGCCCTCTCTCTCTCTCTCTCTCCCATCACCGAGCCTCTACATACATGGGTGAACTTGGCAGAGCACTTTGTTTGAACACTGAGTAGATTGCCTTGTATCGTGAATATTTAACTTTCTGTGACGGGCCGCGCCGCTGATTAGCTGAGGATGAGCTTACGACTACATCTCTCTCTCTCTCTAGCCTCTTCCTCTCTTTCTCTTCAACATCGATACATGATTGACAAATGACAGATGACTGAGCCTCTATCTCTTCCCAGTGGTATCGTGTCTCAAAATTAAGACCGCATTTCCCATGAACCCTGTAGTTTCCTGTCACAAAAAAAAAAGATCTTTGCTCCTTTAGTCAAATATTTTCTCTTTTGCTTCACTGAAGAGGATTAAAGGTGTGGGAAGTGATTTTTTCCATCGGCCTTTCACTCTTTCCACCGTCTGCCCGCTGTGAGAAAGTTCAGCAGGAAGAACAGCGCCCTCTTCCTGTTTTGTGCCATAAAGCAACTCAGCAGATTTCCAACAAAATGCGACGGTCTCGTTTGTTTACACTGATTATATTAACGTCTATAAATGAATGAAATGATGACGTGATGCCGCACCTCCCTTACATCTCTCTCTCTTTCTTTTTTCTCTCTCTCATTTCTTTCTCTCAATCACTCACTCAGTTTCTCCTTCTCACTCTGAAACTATATGAAGAGTTTCAATCCAAAATGAGACATCCAGCATTTGAAGAAAAAAAAAAAAAAGATTGACAGAGGAAAATGTGAAGCGGCTGGATTACGGTGGGGTATGGCGGGATAGTCCTCCGGTGACAAAAACAACATCACCTTTACAGATGCGCTCCTATATACTTTAGAGATACCGAATGATAAAGTTGAGGTGATGAAATTCCCCCAAATGTCTGTATAACGTTTTAAAACAACTTTTAAAAGTATGTCATCATATGCTGCGATATATATATATATGATACCTCCTCCTCCTCCTCTCTCATCTACTTCTCCTCCCGCCGCCGATCCTCTTTCCCTCTCTCTCCCTCTTAACTAGGTTTCTCTTCCCTCCCTCCCCTCTCGGCCTGAAATGATCTGCCAGGAGTTTGTTGGATCCAGCGACACCAGAAGAAGTACATTTGGTTCTGTTGTTTAAAAAAGTGGTGCTTATCTTCTGTGAGGTGGACATGTTTTAGTGTGGTTGACACATTGTACTTTAGTTTTTCACAGTTAGACAGATATATAGATTAGGTAGCATATAGTATAATATACATTGATAATATTATTTTTATAATTTATTTTATTTATAGGCCTACAGTTCCAATTTATAATTTAAATGTATAAGGGCTGTGCATTTTTAAGTTGCCTTATTTTGTGGCATAGTTGTTATATATTGTTGTATTTTTGTTTGTTGACACTAAAATAAATATATATTTTTGAAGAATAGTTTGATGATGTTGGATTATTCTTGAAGGTATTTCCTCTAGTTTTAGAACTTATTTTGAGCTTCAAGTTCTTGTAAAGCTACTTTGATGGACTGTAGTGGAAATTAGAACCGGGAGCAAAGAAATTCTGTTAGATGTGGTCATATAAGGTGTATCATTGCCGCCTTCCACCTAATACCACTGTTGGTATTGTTGGTTGAACATACACGAACCTGTATACAGGTAGGATATGGACTAATACGGAACAATGCTATAACTACTATTATTACTTTTAATACAATTATTTAAAACATTTGAACATGCTGAGGGCTCAACACGGCAAGGCAAGTTGCAAAGGAGCGTAAGGGAGAAACAGCGGGAGATAGGGCCAGACAGCAATTTTTTCATGTCCCCTCCAGGAATTACTCTCTGAAATTTTACTGTTTATTGTCCCCCCCAACAATGAAATGGGATTTTCGCCCCTGTAAAGGGCCCATATTATGGAAAACCATTTATTCCTGGCGCTTATACATGTTCCACAGGAAATTTCTTCCCTAAGCAGCTGTGAAAATTTGATATTTGGAAGTCAACCCGTTTTTCTGTATTTTCCCGTTGCCAAAGATAGGAGAGAAACGCCACTTTTCAGAAAATGAGACCTATTTGGCGTCATCTAGGACAAGTCCAGCCCCTCTCAGAGCATGACCATGCCCAGTTGAACAACCCCCCCAATTTACGTTGCACCCCCAGCGGCAGCGCCGCTGTTTTTACATTGCGAACATTGGAGCTACAACAACAACATGTCTACTGCAAGAGCCCAACGCAAGACTTGTTCTGTTTTAGGATGCAGCCAGCAACATAGATCCCTGCACAGAATCCCAACACGCGAAAATGCCAGGACAGAGTGGATTAATTTCATTTTTAACTGCGACTTCCCGGCTACAGTCAGCCCAGTTTTGTTTGTGTGTGATAACCACTTCATGCCGGACTGCTTCAGCAACTATGGACAGTTCACAGCAGGACTATCAACTGTATTGAGGCTACTGTAGCAGACTTCAGTCGCCTGGGGAGGCCACACCTTGGAAAGTGACCCACAATCGGCCTGGGCCTGCCGCCTGTCTTCCCGCATCTGTCACAAGCAAAAGAGACCCTAGAGCACTTATGCTTGATCTTGACATGCTTCGCTGCCCGGAGGGCCGTGCCCAATGTGTCACCACAGAGGACACAGTTAGAAGCGACAAAGGGGATTTTGATGCCTACCGATACAGTCTTGTGCAACCCGCCTTTGGCTCTGCCCCCGCCGGCTTCAACGTTCAACGGTATCTTCATGGGATCCGTACCCATGAAGAAGACACTCCTTTTCATTGGAGGCTCAGTGAAGAGCCTCCTTCTGAGGAGGCCGAGACGCCTGGCTCCAGCAGTTGGAGGGGCCACCGGGGAGCTCACGTGCTGCGGAGACCACAGGGATGGACTCCCCATCATGAACCGCCTCCTAACCAACTGGAGCAATCGCATTTTGACCGGGGAGACCCTGCTTACTAGTAACCTACTAGTTCCAGCCAGGGCTCGACTACCGGTCAGGTGTCGATATCGAGACGTTGAGGGTGAGGTGGCTTGTGTCACATTCACCCTCGGTTGGGGAGATCCCCAGAGCGGAAGAGGAATCTTACGAGGCATTGTTACTGCGAAATAGTGGTGGCGAGTCTTGCACTCTGGCCCACACACTGATCCAGGGACATTGTTCGCCGGGTTGATCAACTGCACCGCTCCAGAGTTGCCTAGTGGCGGGTCCACTTTTTTTTTTCCCCTGTGACTTCTAGGCCGCCCATTACACTCACCTGCCTGTCCACACTCGGCCACCTCTGCCCTGGATTAATTCTTTGCTCTGCCTGCCCTGGCTACCATGGCTCTAGGCCCACTACACTTACCCACACGCCCACACTCGGCCACCTCTGCCCTGGATTAATTCTTTGCTCTGCCTGCCCTGGCTACCATGGCTCTAGGCCCACTACACTAACCCACACGCCCACACTCGGCCACCTCTGCCCTGGATTAATTCTTTGCTCTGCCTGCCCTGGCTACCATGGCTCCAGGCCCACTACACTCACCCACACGTCCACACTCGGCTACCTCTGCCCTGGATTAATTCTTTGCTCTGCCTGCCCTGGCTACCATGGCTCCAGGCCCACTACACTCACCCACACGCCCCAGGCAATCTCCCCACCTGCCACTATCCCCGGAGCGGGTCACGCCCGCTTGACACCAGAAGCGAGAGCCCGCTTGGGGCTCGCCTCCCCGCCTCACCAGGTACGTGAAAAAACGATAAGAGTAGTGGTATTTCACCGACGGCCGAGGCCTCCCACTTATTCTACACCTCTCATGTCTCTTCACAGTGCCAGACTAGAGTCAAGCTCAACAGGGTCTTCTTTCCCCACTGATTCTGCCAAGCCCGTTCCCTTGGCTGTGGTTTCGCTAGATCGTAGGTAGGGACAGTGGGAATCTCGTTCATCCATTCATGCGCGTCACTAATTAGATGACAATTTCGTGCCGTTTAACGTGTCACGTCCACGAGGGCTACCGCCCCGGGCCCTCTGCATCCCTGATGCATCGAGCGCTCAGCCAGATGAACGGCCCAGTCCACCAACTACATCTTCTAGTCCACAACCATACTCGTAGTTCCCTTGTGTGGTTTTGTGGGTTGCTAGACCTCCACTGGTTAACCGGAGACAACATCTGTTGAGGCCCTTAGGCGTGGGTGAGTTTCGCCTGGGTCCCTTAGCCATCGGCTTAATTTATATGAAAGCATTTAATATTAAGCATAATAATAAATAAATAATATAAAACACATTCAAAATATACAACTAGTCAGTTAGCAATTCAATTGTATTAACAATGTCCAGCTTTGTAATTGAAAATTCTCACAATGTCAATGGAGTACATCAGTGTACGTCTTGAAATTAGCTTAGCTTTTTCGTTCAGCTTGCTCTTAGGAGTACCAAGTTTTCTCAATATGTCCAAGTTCTTCTTTGGCCAGAGGCCTCTGGCTCCGACGGGGAAACCCTCGAATAGGACCTTCTTGACCGCTGGAAAGGCCGTCTTGATCGCACTCTCAGAGGGCTTGTATTTCTTCACCTTCGCCTTCCTCGCCTCTTCGAGAGTGTTATTGTTTGCTTCAAAACATTCAGCCACATCAATCACCAAGGCTGTATGCTTCTTGATTGCCAGGAGATCGGGGACTCCTGCTTTGCCATTCCCATCATAGAGCCACTTTTCTTCATACACTTCCCAACTGTGGCTCCTTGCTTCTGTTGCAAGAAGTTTGCATACTTTGTTGTGACGGGTCATCACATTGGGCCTCATTTTCCTGCATACACTTAGCACATGTTTGAGGGTCTCTATGCCCCGGCGGCATAGCCTGCACCTCTTAGGGCTCCCTTTCTGACCTCTCCCGAGGAAAGCTCTAGTGGGATACGTATTGGTCTTGAGTTTGAGTGCGGTGATAAATTGGGACTCGGTAAAATTCACCGCAGAGGGATTCCTGAGCCAACTGTTGCTCCATTTGTTCCCTTTCCAATTGGCAATCCCTTCGCCTTGTGCCAGAAGACCTGTCCATTTTTCAAATTCTTGGTCTTTCCAATTAAGATTTGTCCAGTAAACCTTGGTAGCGCGGGTAGTAGTAGCGGGTATCCGTTCTTGTCTGAACTCTGGTGTCTCACCCAGGGCGCCCCCCGCTTTGACCCAGAGTTTCCCAAATTCCTTTCCGGAGATTAGTTCCCTAGTCATGGACTTTGTCACCTTGTCGTCGGAGTTTAGGAGTTGGAGAACTCTTTTGAATTGAAGAACCGGGATTTTCCTTGACAACTTGGGCAGACCCAATCCACCATCTCTGCATCGTGAGTTAAACAAGCCGTCGGTCACTGATTGGCTAAGGTGGAACCATCCCTTAACCGCTGTCCTGACAAGCCTGTTGCAGGACTCAAGCACAGCCCTGCCAGCCATGCATACATCTGCTGTGTAGCCCAATCGAGGAAGTGTGTGGGTGCGCAGTACTTCCAATTTTTGAGAGGGCTTAAGTTCAGCTTTTGATATATTCCTCATCATAGATTCAAGGTTACCCTTGAAATCCGGCTTGAGGATGCCTTTCCAGGGGTTTATATGAACCCCAAGGTACTTTTCGGACTCACCAGGTCCGATCATGTGAATATCTTGTTTGGTCAGAGTCCAAGGTACACATTCATTAATGACCATGCGTCTTCCTTCTCTGTCAATGAAGAACCCGTGGCATTTCTTGGTATTGATTTTGAGTCCTGTGAGTTCGCAAAAGATCTCCAGGATCTCAAGGTTGTGTTTCATTCCGGCATGAGAGGTACTCAATAAAACCAGGTCGTCGGCAAATGCCATGGCAGCTATTGACCCATCAGCAGTCCCGAATCCTATCCCTTCCTTCTGTAGGATGCACAGAAGAGGGTCAACTGCCAAGTTGAAAAGCATGGGCGAAAGGGGGTCACCCTGTTTGACCCCCGTATTCATTAGAATGGGCTTGGTCGGTCCACCTTCGGTCAAAATAGTAGTCTTACAATTCCTGTATGTGTCAGTAATAATATCGATTATGATATGGTCCACCCCTTTCTGGGCAAGGACCTTGAGTACGTGGTCGTGGGCCACTGAGTCAAATGCTTTGGCGAAGTCAATGTAGACGACCGCCAGTGGTTTTTGTTCCCTTTTACTCATCACCATCATGCTTTGTAGGAGCATTAAATTTTCAGCACACCCTGAGAATCCTGAGAATCCCCCATCACTGAGCCAACTGTGATGGGCCTCCATTGGGACAGGTCTTTTAATTTTTCTTTATCCATAGATTTGGGAATTAGCGTGGTCCTATTATCCTTTAGGCACAATGGGAGCCTTCCATTGAGGATAATTGCCGTAAAAATGTTAGCCAGTTTGGAGCCATTGGGGTCCCATTCTCTCAAGGCCTCCCTTGAGACACCATCAACCCCGACAGCACTTGACTTTCGCATATGTTTAATGTGGCTCCTCACCTCATCGGGGGAGATGGGAGCTACAAAAGCAGAGTAATCTGCTTCACCGTCCAAGACAAA
This sequence comes from Hoplostethus mediterraneus, assembly GCA_034670385.1. Taxonomy (NCBI): domain Eukaryota; kingdom Metazoa; phylum Chordata; class Actinopteri; order Trachichthyiformes; family Trachichthyidae; genus Hoplostethus; species Hoplostethus mediterraneus. The sequence continues at coordinate 329,097 of JAXDDW010000113.1, read as the reverse complement.
TTTGCCCAAAGATACACATAGTGAGGATGTTTCCCACTTTATCTTGTAAGTATCCTCAACCTCCTTCGTGGGGATTCCACAGGAGGTCTTGACCATTTGATCGAGGATGAGGCTCACCATTGCCTTTTTATCATTCTTGTACAATTCCTGGAGTTGTTTGTAATCTCTTTTCTTATGGGGTTTAGGCCCAGAGATTTTGCCTTTATGTATTATCTTGTCCTTTATCTTTAATAATGAACCTTTTGCGGCTATAAGTCGCTTCATGGTACTTTTAACATATCTCTTGTTCATCAGTAGGGGGGATAAACCAGAACCCATGTCCTCCTCTACTTCTCTTTGTTCCAACAAACTCACCATCTTCCCCCTCACCTCATCAGGGGGTATCTTTGTCTCAGTAGGAGACTTGAAGGCTTGTAGTCTGCGGCCCCATATTGAGGTTGAAGCACCAGGGACCTCTGCAGCTCTCGAACCGGGGGCATCCCTCTTTTTCTTCGTTTCAATAAGATACTGTACCAAGTGCCTTCTCCTCTTATGGATTGATAGACCCCTGTCAGATCCAAATTTCTTGGAACACATGTTACAAGCTTGGCTACCACAAGCCATTTGCCTGCTTTTTCTCCTTTTACCACACGTAGGTACATGGCCCGCAATGGACCTGTAACAATTGCTCATTTTCCCGCATTTTACGCATACAAAGGATCTTCTTTTTAGGTTATGTTTGATCTTGAAGTGGTTATTGGCCACTGTTACGGAGGGAAGCTCAAGTTTGCAAAACCGACATGATGTCGTTTTGTAAGGAATTCTTATACCCACCGACACGGAGTCAGACTCAAAGCATATCGTTACGTCAATGACCAGAGCCAAGCTTCCTTTGATGGCCAGCAGGTCTGGTACTTTCACGCTACCATCCGGGGCGATGAGTCTACATTCTCTGTGGACAGCCCATCCACGTTCTGCGCCCACCTGGCACAGGAGTCTGCAGACTTTATTATGGTTTTCCATGTGATTGGGCTGCATGAATGGACATATGCTGAGGATATGTTTGGTGGTCTCGGCCACTGCTCGGCATAGCCTACAGGCCCTCGATTCCTTCTTGTTACCTCTCGCTAGCATGGTTAATGTAGGGTAGGTGTTGGTCCTCAACTTCATTGCCGTTATGAATTGAGATTCAGAAAACCTCACCGCCCGTGGTTCTCATAACCACGAGTTGGACAGTTTGTCATTAACGAAGGTGGCCACCCCGGCACCCTGCACCTGTAAGCTCGCCCATCTATTCATCTCGCATGTTCTCCAATCGGGTAACCTCTCGGCTGCCTTAGGGTCGACGACATCACCATTACTTTGTCCCCAGGCCGGCATGTCCTCCACGCTGCCCCCTGCTTCCTTCCATAACCTCGTCAACGTTTTGGCCGTGAGGGACACTCTCGTTACGGCTCTGGTGAGTTTGTCTTTCGAAGTGTACAGAGACAGAACTCTCCTGGCCCTCAGCGAAGGCACCAGGCTTCCCAGCTTCTGTATGCCCAACCCGCCATCTCGAAAACGGGCATACAGGAGGCCATCCGAGACCGACTGACTCAGGTGAAGCCACTCCTTCACCACTCCCTTGATGAGTTTATCGCAGATCCTCAATCTGCATTGTGGCACCATCCCCAAGTCCGCTGTGTACACTACTCTGGGGATCATGTATGTCCGAAGCAACTCGACCTTCTGGGAGGGTTTCAATGGAATCCTAGATACTTTGTCAAGCATCTCGCCCATCGTCCCCTTCAAGTCGGGCTCGAGGATACCCTTCCACGGACTGATCCGGATTCCGAGGTATTTCTCCTCTTCTCCCGGACCAATCATGTGTAGAGGCTCCCCTCCCAACAACCAAGCTGGACATTGGTTAACCGTGAAGCTCCTGCCCTCACTGCTAATGAATGAAACCTCGTTGCCTCTCGTGGATCTCACACGCTGCCACCAGTCTTTTGTTCAGTATTCCGGAGAATAACCTCAGTACAATGGGGCCTATCGTAATAGGCCTCCACTGAGACGCGTCACCCAGCGCTTTGCGGTCGGTCGTTTTAGGGATCAGAGTCGTCCTGTTGGACTTGAGGATCCCGGGGATCCTCCCATTCATCAACATAGCCGTGAAAATAGCCGACATTTTCCCATTTTTCCACCGCCGCCCTGTTCATGCCGTCAGGTCCTGCGGCACTCGACCTTTTGAGCCTTCGTACCGCACTTAGGACCTCATCCTGGGCAATAGGGAACCCAAATATCGCATTGTCGGCCATTCGATGGGCAGCAAACTGGCCAAGTCTTGAGAAGGTGTCCACCGCTTCCCATTTTCCCTTGAAAACCTCCTGGACTACGTCCACGGGGATTGGACAGCCCTCCAGGATAACTTTGACCAAACCGCTCCTGTCCTTTCCGAACAATTTCTGGTATTCTCTGTGCTTGGATCTTACTGTGTGTTTAGGTTTGGGGCCCGATACCTTCACTCGCTCCTTTGCCTTCGGGGAGCCATAGACCGACATAGCCTTCCGGAGTAATTTCTCAACACGTCTATGGTTCAAGCCCAGTGCTGCGTGGGGGCCACACACGTCCCCCTCAAGCACTGACTCCAGTAACCGGGTCCACAGCCTGCTCTGCACTTCGTCCGGGGTTGTCACGCTCGAGGGCGGATGGCAAGAACTGAATCCACTTTATTTGAACAATAATTAACCTTACAGACCTGATGGGATACACTATATGTATATATTATATATATATATAAATAATGCAAGTCTCTCCCGACTTTTATGATACGATATACCCAGCGACGAGCTTCTTCAGATCTTGTCTTATCTTCACGTAACGTCTCTCCACCACCATGTCCTGCTCTAAAATCCAGTTTCTGTTGTTTAGTGTGGATGTATGCAAGTTTCACATTGCTGTGCTGCCGTATCAGATGCTTCAAGAAATTAGATGTTGTATTTTTCGCGGTTGAAAGCATTTTTGCCCTGACCTGCCGTGCGTACACGTCATCATAAAATAGTCTACCTAGGACAAAAAACAAATTGCGTTCTGGCAACGCAGTAACGCAGCATTACTTGGATTAATAACTAATATAATTACTGTTTTGGAAATTGTAATCCCTTACACTACTCGTTAAGTAATAATATTACTAATGTTACTGAGTAACACGTTACTGCCCAACACTGTGTAGGATGCAGGCAGCAACATAGATCCCTGCACAGTCTCCCAACATGCGAAAATGTCAGGACAGAGTGGATTAATTTTATTTTTAACGGCAACCTCCCGGCTACAGTTAGCTCTTTTTTTTTTATGTGTGATGATCACTCGTCGGACTGCTTCAGCAACTAGGGCCAGTTCACAGCAGGATTAGCATCTAAATTGAAGCTTAAAGATGGAGCAATTGATACGGTACGTGACCCATCTGCTAACTGTAATCTGTAAGTGTCACCATGTTTTGATTTTATTTGCAAGTTAGTCTGGTTAGTATATTTGACTATTCGTTAGCTAATGAGCTAGCGGGGCTAGCCACAGGTTATTGGGTGTGGAAGAAGTAAGAAAACTAAAGCTGCAGTCAGGACTCATCTTAAAGTTATGATGTGACCAGTGTCTGTTACCAAGTCTATCGAACGTGTCCGGCTTGGTAAACTTTAGCCACCATTAGTACAATCGCGATAGGTTGTTTGGCTGTGCTGTTTGGATGCAAGTAGGTTGCATCCAATAATATATTGGTTAACTAGCTCAACAAAATTGTCAATCCTAGCTTGTCTGCAAGTTGTATTCAATAAACTTATGGACATGAGCCATAAACAGACCGGCTACAGCAGAGAGCGTTGCTCACAAACCCACATACACACAAACACAATGCACAGAAGTGTTATCATTGAGAAACTAAGTGGAACCGCCTCAGCTGCCTCTTCCCATTCTGGGTCAGACTCCGGCTCAAACATGTGGTCTCAGTGTTGGTTCTGGAGCGGCCGCCATGGTGGTAAATTTCTGCATCAAGCTTATTAGAAGACTTGCTCAAGGAGAAGTCTCGCCCTGAAATCTGAAAGATGAGGTGAGTTGTTGCATGAAGAGGTTAAACAAAGGTTTATGGTTAAAAAAAAGGTATATCTCTGTAGTGATCCTTTCCGTAATGTTGTCAGACACTTGTCAGACACACGAAATACAATCTGAGCCTGTCAGTGGCAAAAACAAGCAGTTTTAGTGGACGTACTTTGATTGGCGCACTTGCCCCAACAGATTACATTGCAGCCATAGCAACGCGTTTCGCGATTGTCGACTGAGGTGATCTACCGGAGCAATTACAAAACTTTTTGTACCAGTTTTGTGGTATACATGCCAAATTTGTACATAGGTTATCAGACAAGTTAGGCGCTGTAGGTGAATGATTCATAAACTGATCAACTGATTGATTGATTGGCATGCTTTGTCCAGTGGGAAGTCCTGCTACCTGGCTATGAGCATAACGTTGTGAGTTTGTCTGTCCTTTGGTAGCAGTGAATCTCCGCCACCTGCCATCACCAGTGAGACTGTGGATGAAAGGCAAGCATTTAAGCCCAGCAGCAGCCAGGCCCAGTCCGGGTCCAAAGACACCAAGAAGAGGACCGAGGTTGATGATCGTTTGATGATGATCCTTCTGTTTGCCTCTTTCTGATTGCCTGCTGATGCAGGAAGGTACCTGAATGTACCTGTACATCACATTTGAGGTATCAGTATATGTTAACTGCATGTGTCCTCATCCACCAGTGCTAGGGGAACTTCCACAAAAGCAGAGCCACGTGTCATCTTGGTTCTGCCTAACCTCTTTTAAACTTGTACGTGCCAATGGTGACTGTGTGTGTGTGTGTGTGTGGCCATATGCCCAACCGAGTCCTTCTCCGTTTTCCGTGCGGATAGAACGGAAGAGTCTGGTAAATCCAAGGGTGGAGGGGTTTGCTTCATGACTAACAACAAGTGGTGCAACCCCAAGGACATCAAGACTCTTTCTCGTTCCTGCTCGTCGAACCTGGAACATTTGACCATCTCTTGCCGTCCATTCTACCTTCCCCGGGAGTTCAGCTCGGTCATCACCACAGCCGTCTACATACCACCACAAGCGGACACCGACGTAGCACTATCGGACCTACATGATGTGTTATGTCGGCATCAGAACAAGCATCCCGACGCAGCTATGGTGGTGGCTGGAGACTTTAATAGGGCAAACCTAAAAAAAAGTCATGCCGAACTTTCATCAGCACGAGAGGCTACAAGGCTCTCTCTCTCCCTCTGTTCGGCAAATCGGACCATGCCGCCATTTTCCTGCTACCGGAGTATAAACAAAGGATAGCATGGGAAGCGGTAGTGACGAGGGACGTAAAACGGTGGTCCGACCAATCAGAGGCTGTGCTGCAAGACGCTCTGTGTGACGTCGACTGGGACATGTTCCAATCCAGTTCCAGGGACGTCAGCGAGTTTACGGAAGCAGTTACAAGCTTCATAGCAACGCTAGTGGACACCATCGTTCCCACGGTAAAAGTTAGGTCCTTTCCTAACCAGAAGCCGTGGGTTGATAGATCCATCCGCGATGCTTTGAACGCCCGCACTGCTGCCTACAACTCCGGTCTTGTTTCCGGCAACATGGACGAGCACAATGCAGCGTCCTATGGACTGAGGAAGGCGGTGAAGGAGGCCAAGAGGAGGTACAAGGACAGAGTGGAGTCGCAGATGGAGCAGCGCGACACCAGACGCCTCTGGCAGGGACTACGGACTATTACGGACTACCAGGGCAGACCCCCTGCAATTGTGAGTGCCGAAGCATCCCTAGCGGACGAACTGAACGCTCGGTTTGAGGCTAGCAACAACAGCGCTAGCTCGCCGGCTAACAACACCATCGTTAGCGCAGCTGGAGTGAGTTCTACTGCTGGGGATGAACGCACGCTCTCCGTGACCGAGCACAGTGTGAGGAGGGCTCTGATGAGGGTGAACACCAGGAAAGCTGCTGGTCCAGATGGCATATCTGGGCGAGTACTGAAGACCTGTGCTAATCAGCTAGCTCCAGTGTTCACCACTATATTCAACATCTCCCTGGCTGAGTCTGTGGTCCCCGCCTGCTTCAAGAGATCCACTATTGTCCCTGTGCCCAAGAATGCTTCTCCAGCATGTCTGAATGACTACCGGCCGGTGGCCCTCACCTCGGTGGTCATGAAATGCTTTGAGAGGCTGATAAAGGACTTCATCTGCGCCTTCCTCCCCCCCCTCCATGGACCCGCTGCAGTTTGCCTATCGTCCGAACAGATCCACGGATGATGCTGTCTCCCAGGTACTGCACACCACACTCACTCATCTGGACAGCCAGAAGGGGGGCTATGTGAGACTGCTGTTCATTGATTATAGTTCAGCCTTCAATACCATAGTCCCCTCCAGACTGTCTGGAAAGTTGATTGAGCTGGGACTGAACACCCCCCTGTGTGCCTGGATCCTGGACTTCCTGACCGCCAGACCCCAGGTGGTCAGGGTGGGTAGACACACCTCCAACCCCCTCACCCTGAACACAGGATCCCCCCAGGGTTGCGTCCTCAGCCCCCTACTGTACTCCCTGTACACACATGACTGTGTGGCCAGGTACAGCTCCAACTCCATCGTGAAGTTTGCTGATGACACAGTGGTGGTGGGCCTGATCTCCGACAACGAAGAGAAGGCCTACCTGGAGGAAGTTGCCGATCTGACACACTGGTGCCAGGACAACAGCCTCCTCCTGAACGTCAGCAAAACTAAGGAGCTGATTGTGGACTTTAGGAGGGCACAACATCTACAGAGGACGTACTCACCATTGGGAATTAATGGGACTACTGTGGAGAGGGTGAGCAGGTATAAATACCTGGGAGTCCACATCTCCGAGGATCTCACATGGACTTCACACACGGACACTCTGGTGAGGAAGGCGAGGCAGCGCCTTTACCACCTCAGACAGCTGAGGAAATTCAAGGTCTCCCGGAGGATCCTTCTGTCCTTCTACTCTGGGGCTGTAGAGAGCATCCTGACTGGGAGCATCACTGCCTGGTTCGGCAACAGCTCTGCTCAGGACAGGAAGGCTCTGCAGAGAGTAGTGCGTTCGGCTGAACGTACTATTGGAATTACACTCCCCACCCTGCAGGACTTGTACACCAGGAGGTGCAGAACCAGAGCCTGCAGGATCATGAGGGATCCTCACCACCCCAACAACGGACTGTTTCAGCTGCTGCGGTCAGGCAAGCGCCTCCGTAGTCACGCTGCTAAAACAGAGAGACTGAGACGGAGTTTCTTTCCTCAGGTCATCAGGACTGTGAACTCTGACCTCACCAGGGCCCCCCACCTAGACCTACACACTGCCCCTCTTATACACACACACACACTTAGGTTAACGAATTTACATAGTTCATAGCGCATTACATTTACACATTTCCCCCATCTACCTCTTATTTTATATTTTACACTTTATATTTTATTAAGTGCTCTTATTGTACATATTGTGTGTTTCTTTATAAAAGAACTCTACTGTAATTATTGTATTTTTATCACTGTAAATATTGTGCTGGTTTTTTTACTGTTAAATATTTTGTAACCATGCCCTTTTGCACATTCCCGTGAGCATTGCCACTTTGTATTTCACTGCATGTATATGTATGTGACAAATAAAACTCTTGAACTTGAACTTGAACCTCCACTTGTGTCTGAATTGTCAAGTCCTTCCACACTGTAGTTAATTCCATCAAGGTGGCTTGAGGCATTGACTGTCCTCTTTTGATTTTCAGCAAGCCCAAGAAGAAGAAGAAGAAGGGAGTCCGACGCTTCTTCTCCAGGTTGATGAGGGCATTCTGCTGCTGCGGTGCAGCCAAGGTCGTGAAGTTCTCTATGAAGGTGTGTTCCCGTGTTCTTAATTTGAAGATTTACAAAAGTGAATATCTGAATGAATGTGATAGCCGCCGCACACAAATATATTTGTTCAGATTTATCTTTATTCTTGAATATAATGTTCTAGTGCAAGAACAACTCAGTGACTACAAGTTATTGACTCTGCCACTGCAACCGCTCAGAAATCGTCTGGTACATCTGAAATGTTGAATATGCTCATTTTACAATTATTGGAGAGAATTTGTTGTCGAAGTGACATCTTGATGTCCCGGATCTACAAATCACTACAGCGTCTATAAAATTTTAGATCTACAAACCACTACAGCGTCTATAAAATTTTAGATCTACAAACCACTACAGCGTCTATAAAATTTTAGATCTACAAATCACTACAGCGTCTATAACATTTTAGATCTACAAATCACTACAGCGTCTATAAAGTTGCAGATCTACTAATGACTTTGACATCAAATTCTCTGCAACAAGTGAAGTGAGAATGTGCAGATTCAACATTTCATTTGGGTCCAGAAGTCGGCACTGGGGGTGAGCTGTAGGTGGAAATTATCTTATAGAATTTATTTATTTTTGTTGTGATATTGATCAGATTTGATGTTAATGGGGGAAGATCTGTTAAGTTAGACGTTTTAATTTTAATTTTGGTCTGAATAGATGATTTGATCTGGGGAAATTATAAAAATTGCCATACTTCTGTACCAAATTATTATGGAAGTTTTCTGTTCATTAAGAAGTCAGGATTGTTTCAGATGGGAGTGTGTTTAGTAGGTGAGATTGTGGTGTTAGTTATCTGATGAAATTTCCACCAGGCTGTCAGGGCCCTTACTTTATCTACTGAGCAAGTTTCAATTAGCATGGATGTAATCGACAACTGCAAAACAATGGAACAATTTGGATTGGGACACTGACATATCTGACTCAATGTATTTTAGGTCCAGTAACTCTTCAGAAAGAGCTCAGCCAGTGCTGGGCAGAGGTGGGTTCACCTGAACAGACATACCCAAAATAAACCAAGAACAGCTCCACAACTATCAGGTCTATATTCATGATCTTGGCCTCTATGGATAGACAACACCTTTGATAATTGGTACCCACTTTCACTAACCAGCTTGAGGAGTGCTGGTCTTTATCTGACCTCTGAGCTCCCAGTGGAGAGGAAATAAAAACAATTCCACACCATCTTCTCATTGGTTGTTCTGTGTTGTTGCAGTAATTTCTGATGTCCACCAGAGGACAGTATTCACTACATGACTTTATGATCAGTGACACTTTGTGGACAACAATATATGGGCCAGTCCCCATCACCGTAGGGATTATATAACCCTCTGTGCCATAAATAGGGTTTATGGGGACATACAGGTCATCATAGGAAGTCACAGACACACACACACAACCTCATTCACAAATTCCAACCTCAAATAACCATGGACCAGAACAAGGTGAAGCTGGTTTCCAAACGCTACAAGTAGAAGTAGAAGTAGACGAGAAATTGAAGTAGAAGTAGACGAGACAGGTTGAGGTAATGTGGGTACAACAAAAAGATAAATTACAACCCAAACTAACTGCTGGAATTGAATATCACACATGAGTACGGGGGAATGTTTAAACCCAGTTAATATGATGTATAGGAAACCTCTTCAGTCAGATGGATTCCTCTCAAATCTGCAATGACGATCTCATTGACTGAGCTGGTGGAAAGGTTATCACATTTGTTAATTCTATCACTTTGCACTGCTTAACAAGATCAAACCTCTGTGAGTGTGAGACTGCAGCAGCAAAGCTCAGTAGACCATCAAATGACTAAGCGATGCTTTGATCAGATGCTGCTCATGTTGAAGTGTTGTTGATCATTAAAACAAGGCTGTTTATTTATCGATGGATAAAAAGCCACCCATTACAAATCAATGTGATTTTTAATGTAGTAATAGTCTAGCAACTGTTACTCCATGGAAGTATTGGGTGTGTCTTGAGTTGGCTTTTGTTGGCACGTTTTCTTTTTCCATTCACAACAGGGAGATCAGATGACGGCGATGTTTGGTGCAGCCTTAAGAAGAGATTTCATCCAAGAATTTGTAAATCTTTACTACAAAGGAGTAGGCCACAATTGGGCTTACCAAATTTCCAGGTATACTATTGGACAGCAAATATGCATAAAATTGCACTTTGCGTGTCATTGATGCCGTCTTGAAGCAGATTCCTGTTACACTTCTTCTTTAAAAGCACTAGTATGCAGAAACCTACCTGTTAAGCCTAAACAGCATATGTCCAGCCCAATAGGTATCCTTACCTTGAAGATCTGGCAGCAAATCAGACAGAGCTTGGATTGGACCTTACTCCCAACTAGCCACACCAATTTGCAATAATTATTCAGCCTGATTGACATTAACATTTGATTAACATTTCTCATCTTTTTCCATAAAAATATGATTTGCATTCATTTGTTGACAGAGACAATTTTCCAAAATGAGCCTATGGGAGACTTTAAGCTGATATTTCTCAGCAATGGTACAGTAAAATTGTGTCATATTTCAAATAGGTATAGATGTAGATGTCCTGAGTGGGAATCCATTGGAATTGTCAACTAATTAATACAAATCATTTTTTTCTGGCACGTTTTTGCAGTGTTTCTAACCGGACACATAATTCTTATTATAGGAAGTACAATAATAAGTACAATGAATTTGAGTCTGACTTTTTCATTTAGACTGCGTTGCCACACCGTCGTTGGGTCAACGCTTCGTCCTTTCCGTAATTACACCAAAATTTAAAACGTGGCTCAATTGACGGCAGTAATTCTGCCTATACAAGTTATAATTTAGGCTGGTGCTAAATAGACGCAGAATTAGACTGGGTATTGTATTTTATGTGTGCTATATTATAATATCCCTTACCTATATCACACATTGGAACTGTAATCACCTCTAAGCCTGATATCATATTCATCTAGTAAAGAAGGACAACCAAACCAAATTATAGTTTCACTTTCCTAGAAACTCAGTCCAGGTCTAACAGGTGACATCGTGAATCTGGAGAAGGGCTTAACTGAGCTACAGCAAAGTTCCGACCAGTTCACCAGCCATGTTGGCAAACACTGAAATTCAGCCTGTTCACTGCAAAAAAAACTGAATTAAAGTGCTCTAACTGGGCACACTTAATTGAAGAGAACAGAAGACAGAGCAAAACCATATTATGATGGCAGAGGTCAGGATGATTCTTGACTTGTAAAATTGGACCAAGATAGGCTGTGAGACATCAAGCTTGATAATTTGCCGCAAGAAAAACATCCATTGTTCCATCTCATTTTAAGGGCGTTAGTGATGGTGGATTGTAGGAACTTGAAGAACTGATTTGAGTTTACGAGGTGGTAATGAGCACAAAGAAGTGCTGCCAGTAAAACGGCAAAGAACATAGGTGGGATACAACAGGGCAAGTCAAGTCAAGTCGGTAATTCTGGGAAACATAGGAAATTGCAAACTGAAATAGAAGTAGACAGGTTGAGGGAAAGTGGGTACAACAAAAAGGTAAATTACAACACAAACTAACTGCTGGAATTGATCATCATACGTATATTGATGATATTTAACAGTGTCAGAGTACGGGTGAATGTTTAAACCCAGTTAATATGATGTATAGGAAACCTCTTCAGTCAAATGGATTCCTCTCAATCTGCAATGACTATCTCATTGACTGAGCTGGTGGAAAGGTTATCACATTTGTTAATTCTATCACTTTGCACTGCTTAACAAGATCAAACCTCTGTGAGTGTGAGACTGCACCAATTGTGAGACTGCAGTCTATTACACCAATAGACCACCATCAATAGACGCAACAAAACGTGGCTCAATTGCCGGCAGTAATTCTGCCTACACAAGTTATAATTTAGGCTGGTGCTAAATAGACGCAGAACTCCTCTATTAGACTGGGTATTGTATTTTATGTGTGCTAATAGCCCTTACCTATATCACACTTTGGAACTGTAATCACCTCTAAGCCTGAAATCATATTCATCTACTGTGACGGCCCCTGTCTAACCTACTCTACTGTATTGATGCTGGTGTGGTTGTACTGTGTTTTCCTATGTGTCATAGAGGTACCAGAGGAAAGCGGGCGTGGCAGCTAGTCAGATTCGGAACACCTGGGCCTAGCGCTCCCATGGCATAAAAGATAAACTCCCAGCGTTGTTCGGGGGCACTCTTACCTGCACTCCTCCCAGCCAGCAGCTACAGGCTTTTTACTTTCGGTTGACTTTAGCTTTGTTTCTGCTTTCTACTCTCCACTGCTCACACATCCACATTTACATTACTGATGTTACTGACTGACACACTCCATATTTGTAGTTATTTCTTCAGTTATTTACATTATTATAATAAATACTTTTATTTTACCGCCATCCATTGCGTCCATTCAGGTTTTTGTCATGACCTAGGAGCCGGGCTGTAGGAATAAGGAGATGTATCTGTCTCCTTTGATTGCTGAAGGACAAGCAAGGACAAGCAAACCAAATTATAGTTTCACATTCCTAGAAACTCAGTCCAGGTCTAACAAGTGACTACGTGAATCTCGAGAAGGGCATGGCTGAGCTACAGCAAAGAGGAGGTTCCGACCAGTTCACCGTCCCTGTTGGCAAGCACTGAACCATTTCAGCGAGGGAATGTTCAGCCTGTTGACTGCAAGAAAAACATCCATTGTTCCATCAGGACGAAGAAGTGCTGCCGTCTTACTGGCAGCAGTTAATGAGATAGAAGACGGAACATTGCATAACATTTTTCCCTTGGATGATTCAATAGCCAAAAATATTGAACACTAGGTTTACAAACCGAGATTAAACGGTAAGTTCCCTTTTTAATTTACTGGAGTAATTTAACATTACAAGAAAAGGTAAATTTTCTGGGTTAAATTTCCAATCTTGAACCTTCCATAAAAATATGATTTGCAATAATTAAAAATGGTTTAAAAATGGATTCCAACTCGGCATGGCTTTTTGTTGTCACGTGAAATATGAAACAATTTTACTGTTCCATTTGTGACACCATTTGTGTGAAAGTCCAAAGATGGGAAACTTAACTGAGACAATTTCCCAAAATGAGCCTATAGGTGACTTTAAACTGATATTTCTCAGAAATTGTACAGTAAAATTGTTTCATATTCCATGTGGGTACAGAGAGGGAATTGGAATTGTCAACTAATTATCGCAAATAGTATTTTTATTAAAGGAAAAATATTTGTCACATTTTCAGGCACATTTTCGCAGTGTTTCTAACCAGACATATCATTTGCGATTAATTCTTATTATATGTAGTACAATAATAAAACAGTTTTACTGGAGTAATTTACTGAAGTAACTTAACTTGTAGTTTGAGTGGAAACTGGTCCTGTGAGGCACATTTTTTGTTGCGTGTCTACTGGTGTAATTACGGTATAGACGCAGCGATGGCCCAAAGACCGTGGAGCGATGCCGTCAAGATGAAAAATGGAGCCAGACTCATAGTTATATATGATTGTGAACAATGAAATAATTAAATCACTATGAACCCATTCATGTTACATTTTCCTTCTTAAAACATATTTTATAGACTTGCTTTTATTTGATGTATTTTTTAATCCCTTTTATGCCTTCTTGTAGGCCTATTGCTTGTTTCAATTTATCAGAATGAGTATTTGCTTCCTTTCGATTGTTGAAGTGTTTTAAAAGGGTGCTATAGAAAGTTGTTGTTATTATTATTATTATTATTATTATGTGTAGCTGAGGGTTAGCTGGAAGGACTGTATAACTGTAGGACAGTAGGTGTGGTGGATAACTGGCGTTCGCCCCGGGGTGTCAGCCAGGACACAATTGCGGACAGCAATGGACATTTCTGTTGTGTGTGTTTATGTGGTTCTGCAATAAACCAGAAACAAGAAATACACTTAATACAATACCAAACTAGTAGGCTACTATAATAGCAGTGATAAATCAGCTAGGCTATAATGACATACCACCATAATAACAATAATAATAATAATGATAAGTAAATACAGATTAAATATTGCTCTAGAATATACCATACAAATGCCTAAACATACAGTAACTAATAATGATGAAGGTACAGTACAGAATTTACTGCCACTTAGTGGACATTAGACGTAAAGGATCAGTTGGGCATTTAAGACCATGCAGACGGCTAGCTTAGCAAATCGCCGCTAACCTCCCTGAACACGAACTGCAGTAATTATGCACATAAAATAAAAAACAAAGCTACTTATATTCTTATATTCTTATTCTATATTCTTCCACAAACGTTAAACTAATGGAAAGTGGGACTTACAGTTGGTCATGTACGCACAAACACAGACAATGTAGTAAGCCGAAGTTGCCAGAGGGAAACAGCCAACCACTCTCTAAACTCTATACTACCTACTGACTTGGGGGTTGTGAGGGGAGGGGCTATACTAATTGGCTGAGCTACTGGGCTTTCTAACATTACGTCTTTTTAATGCAATGAAACACAGTAATTACCTGTTTACAGTGGATAAAGTTCACTGAATATTATGTGATGCCTGTCTTTACCATAGGTGAGATACATTACCTGTTGTCAGCGTCATTGACCATCAGCTGTGAATATCGCACTCAAAATAAGCAAGAAATTGGAGAGAAAGGAACCAATGGACCAATACATCAAGGTACAGATTTTCTGTTGTGTAATATATTATTATTGTCTTCTCAATCACCAGTAGCTGTAAGTATAGTGGTCCAATATACAGTATAGCCTTTTCAGTTCATTTGTGTTTTCGGCTGCAGTCCAATTTTGAATATATGTTTATGTCAGAAATCATCCACAGTATCCTGACTGGGGAAAGCCAGAGGCGTAGATTTCGGCATAGATGGGGATCACATCCCCCTCAAAGACTAACCCAATTATTTCTGCCTCAAAAATGCATATACTGTATGTTCTGCCCCCAGATAAAAGTTTGTGATTTTAAAAATGACTACACAGTGACAGTTTTGTAGAGAGTGACTTTTATTTTGGTAACCCACACGTGGTTTGTTTATTCCTCGTAACCTAGCAACCACACTAACTGTCGGTCACTCGTGAAAGTTCTTCTGAAGTTCTTGAGCTCACAGAAAGCGATAGCTGTAAGTTAAATAGTTTGATTTTCATTACAAATGAACATGAATATTTAGTTCACGTTAGAATACTGTAGGTTGATGATTTATGTGATGTGGGAAATGTGTGGATTCATGTCGCATGCGGACCAAATGTACCGATACTGTATGCTAGCCTAGTGTTTGATGCTAGCATAGCACATTGTTTGAGTGCATGTTCTGTGAATAGCTAGATGTAATGCTAGGTAAAACGACTTGCTGTAAATAAGACACTAAGTTTGTATTGTTTTGTGTTACAGTTTCACTCTTTCATATATTGAGAAGAAAATAAAGGAGCAGGCGCTCATTTTCCTGGCTCAAGTAAAGAGTTTGGCTTGCTGTTAATCAGAGTTAACGTACTGAAGTACAGAACGCCCAGGGAGAACAGTACACTGTATTTTTACACACTTTTGTACACACTTTTTAGAGACACCGTTGCACATTGACTCCTTCCCTTTACAATCCTTTTAGATAGATTCAACATCAAATTAGACTGCCATGTTTCATATGTTGAATTAATATTTGTCCTTCAGATCAGGGTTGAGTTTAGCAATATCTTACTGTATTGACCAATAGTTCTCCTCACTCTCTCATACCGGCACACTGTAAATAGGCATCTTTTTTTTCCAAACATGCTGATGATGGCTGCTACTAGGCACTTAGTGTGTCAGTGTGATTGATCCTGTGCTTCCCCTCCAAAGTTGAACTGAAACTTGGCATCCTTGGTGACAGCACTGATTGAAGTCTTGTGTATGCATTACATCTTTATTTTCCATTTCTATTCAAAATGTTTCAAAAAGACATACGACCGGCAGGGAGAATCCAATCCACCAGCTCTAGTCTTTTCCTCTAACGTTTACCTTGTTTTGGTTTGTAAGATTTGCTTTTTAATATGCTGTTTTCAATCATTTCTTAGGATTACAGAGTCAAGTCTCTTTTACCGACTTTTCAAAGTTTGTGTCAAATGGTTTCCATTTGAATTTGGCCTCCTTTTTCTAAAAGAGATGAGGAAGATAGTGACGTTATTGTGTGGTATTGCTGTCAGGAAGATTAAAAAAAATATTATTATTATTCATCTGATTATTATCTCTATTTGCAGAAAGAAGAGGCACATGTAGACCATTCCTTTACATGGCAACACGGTTCCGAGCCACATTCTACATTCAGCATGACCTGCACAGAAGCAGGGACTGTTGAGAACTCACTACAGAAAAGTGAAGAGTTTAAAATAATTGCAAGAAAAAACGAAGAAAAAAGAACAAAGCAAGAGCTTGTTATTATAAAGGATAAGGCTGCTATCAGTGCACACTTTCCTTGCTGTTTAATTAAAACTGATGAGAAAGTGACAGTTAAGTACATAACAGCTGCAGAAAAGCGGGTTGATGTAGCTGCTCAGGCCCAAAGTAAAATGCTATCTGACAAGCTAGTAACATTCAATGTGTTCACAAAAGGAGGTCCAAAAATAGTGAACAAAGTTATCAGCAACCTGAATCTGAATAAAGAAGTTGACAAAATAACTGTGTATGGATACAAAGGTGAAACAGTGAAACAAGCTCTGCAAAGAGACGATCGTATAAACGATAACATATTCCAAAAACGCTGTGTGCTCTCTGACACTTCTGATAAAACAAGCACTGAAATGTCCAATACTGTTGATAATCTCAATGGTAAAACTTTCCAGGTCATATGTCTTGGTGAATTGAGTCAATTAGAGAGTCACACATCTTTCTCTGATGTAAACCGAGATCCTCCACAGCAGTCTAGAGCGAGCGAGCCGGTAAATACCTGCACACCAGATAAGGGCCTCTGTATCTTCTTTTGAATACGGTGAGGATGTTTCAGGATACTTTCATGACTGGGCTTTGTTGGAGCTTTGCCCCGACCAAACATTTCCTGATGGATTGTTAAAATACTTTGGATTCACTCCTCCAAGCGGTGGAATCTGCATCATTGGGCATCCTGAGGGTGGTGTGAAAAAGATAGACCCATGCTTCATTATTCCACTTGATCAACACAGAGACGCTGTAGAGAGGCATTACGAAGAAAATAAAGAGTACATTCAACTTGTTACCAGAATAATCTTTGAGGATGTGGGGAAGGTGGTGAAAGATAACAGACAGATTGTAAATTACAATACATGTTTTCAATTTGGATCATCTGGTTCACCTGTCTTTGATGTGCACTGCAATGTTGTTGCAATGCATAGTGGAGGTTATATCTACCCAAATACAAAACAACAGATCCAGAGTGTCATAGAGTATGCCTATCCCTTGTCACTCATCACTGAACAAATCATCCTCCAAACAATGATAAAAAAAAAAAGATTGGATGTTTTGGAGTGATGCCTCACTTTGATCCGCAATGATGCAAGTTGCCAAAAAGTGAAAGAGAACGTCAAGAAAATAGTTGATGACAGGAATCTCACAGGGGCAATCAAAAAGGTCTCTGAGACCACTGCAAATCAAGGGGTTTTGAAAGATTTCCTTGACTTCATCTTACTGAAAGAGGAGCCTACCTCCATGGATATTCAGTAAGTTTGACCAAAGATTGTTAAGAGTTTACTGCTGACAACCAATACAGTGAGCAGTGACACAGTTTGTTTATTCATGTTATATTTTTGGTGATAAAGATCTACTGCATGCAGGGATGGAGGGAGAGAGAGATGTCATTTAATGTTTAATGTTTTACTATTTTAGATCATATTCACTTTTAGTTTTTCTATGCAATTGTAGGGGTAACCCGTTGTAATAATCTAATACGAAGCCATTCATGTTTTCTTAAATTAGAACACAAAACCCACTTTTCAATTCATGATCATGAATGCCACCTGGTTAAAATTGCATTAGATCGCCTATCCATGTTATATTTTTCTATGATATGAATGTTAGAAGTGTTTTTATATGGTGGAGCCAATTATTGTTTCAAAATTGATGTTGGAAAGCCAAATTTTACATTTTGTTGTTAAAACACAGCTAAACACAGTACGGGTGTACATGGTCAAATGTTAGCAGGCTAGCTGTGCTGTTACTCTATTATTGATAATTCTTTTTTTTATGTGGCCCAAATATTTGGGTGGTATTTGTTAGTTGCCAGAAACTTGGTAGTTGTGTTTCCATCCTACAAGTTGCCTGAAGGCTGTATGTGGTGCTGCTGGAGGATATCCAGACATTAAACCAGAAAGCTGCTCGGCCTCAGGAGTCTCCTTGCCCCCAATACACCTTAATGCCAACACAACCAGAGACTGTTAGGGGCTCAGACAGAAGAGTAGGGTGACGCATATATTGTGCCGGACGAAACGTACTGTTTCAATCAAACAGAAGATAGCTAACTGGCTAACCATCTAATCTTGCTTCGTTTCCCCAGACGACGACACATATGCAATTGTTCACTGCACTCCCAACTTCCCTGTTGCACTTGAGTAACGTACGTTTAGGCATTTTGATTGAAGTGTATACATGTTCTGACTGGGCCCAAATAATTATGATTACTCCAGCATTACAAGAGCATTTTCACGACCACGATGCCTGTATGATTTGTTTACATGGGGTTTACCTCACTCATGTTATAATAGCATTTATTGTGCATGTAATTTCTATTGTCTTCTTTTTCAAAAGGCTCAGCCAAAGCTGGTTGCACAAAAAGAAAGGTGAATACCTGCTCTTTTCACCAAATATTGATTTCATAATTTATTTTACATCAATTAATGAGATGAGATTTCAAATCAAACATTAAAATACACATCAACTTTACTCCACAGCAACAGTTGAT
This sequence comes from Hoplostethus mediterraneus, assembly GCA_034670385.1. Taxonomy (NCBI): domain Eukaryota; kingdom Metazoa; phylum Chordata; class Actinopteri; order Trachichthyiformes; family Trachichthyidae; genus Hoplostethus; species Hoplostethus mediterraneus. Next base: position 310,319 of record JAXDDW010000113.1, on the reverse strand, counting down.
GGTATAATAATGGTAAAGTGAATCTTCCCCAACTCTGGCTCTTCCTTTTGATTTGAATTTTTGCTGTGTCATGCATTTTAGAATGTAGTGTAAAATCAAACAGTTCTTAATTCATTATTGTTATTATTGTTGTTATCGTAGTAATGTTGATTCATTTTACATCAATAAATCCTGTCTTTCTCTATATGGGCCTCTAGTTCTGTTTGTCCAGGATACACGTCTGTTCAGGGTTATGAAAAATTTGATCCTGAACATAAAGAACATAATGAACTCTAACATTGACTGTTTAGAATTTGCTGATGATATCACTTTATTTGTCCCACTATTCTGATGGTATTTAATTATGTGTGTCTGTCTGGAGCCATTATACAGACAGCTCATATAAGGACATATAAGCTCATATAAGCCTCCCCCATTGTGTTTGTAACCAGTTCAACCACATTTGACTCTGTTCTTCATTCCACTAATAGAATAGAAATCAGCTGGTCCACGTTAACACTGGCCGCAACATGGTACATGATACTCAGCAAACAACCGAACTTCAGTAGATAGAATGGGAATTCCCAGATCATTTCTAAATGATCTTTGTAAATTGTTTTTGGACAAGTCCACTTCAAGCTGCAATAGGCAACATTTTGAACTCATGAAGGTGGGCTCCACAACTATCAGGTCTATATTCATGATCTTGGCCTCTACGGATAGACAACACCTTTGAAAATTGGTACCCACTTTCACTAACCAGCTTGAGGGGTGCTGGTCTTTATCTGACCTCTGACCTCCCAGTGGAGGGGAAATGAAAACAATTCCACATCATCTTCTCATTGGTTGTTCTGTGTTGTTGCAGTAATTTCTGATGTCCACCAGAGGACAGTATTCACTACATGACTTTATGATCAGTGACACTTTGTGGACAACAATATATGGGCCAGTCCCCATCACCAAAGGGATTATATAACCCTCTGTGGCATAAATAGGGTTTATGGGGACATACAGGTCATCATAGGAGGTCACAGACACACACACAACCTCAGTCACAAATTCCAACCTAAAAATAACCATGGACCAGAACAAGGTGAAGCTGGTTTCCAAACACTACACTTACTGGTGTGAAGCCACTTTGATGAGCTGCAGTAAAGAATACTATACAGTGGCTTCAGAAACTATTCAGACCCCTTCACTTTTTCCACACTTTGTTGTGATGTAGACTTCATTTGAAATGGATATTTACCTACACGTAAAAACCCAGCTGAATGTAACAAGCCAGGGCAAGTCAAGTCATTCTGGGAAACGTAGGAAATTGCAAACTGAAGTAGAAGTAGACGAGACAGGTTGAGGTAATATGGGTCCAACAAAAAGGTAAATTACAACACAAACTAACTGCTGGAATTGAACATCAAACATTGATGATATTTAACAGTGTCAGAGTATGGGTGAATGTTTCCTTTAAACCCAGTTAATATGATGTATAGGAAACCTCTTCAGTCAGATGGATTCCTCTCAAATCTGCAATGACTATCTCATTGATTGAGCTGGTAGAACAGTTATCATATTTGTTAATTCTATCACATTGCACTGCTTAACAAGATCAAACCTGAGTGTGACTCACTTCCTGAAAGTACACAGCATTCATTTAAATAAATGGCTTTGAGCAGCAGCAAAGCTCAGTAGCCCATCAAATGACTAAGTAATGCTTTGATCAGATGCTGCTCATATTGAAGTGTTGTTGATCATTAAAACAAGGCTGTTTATTTGTCGATGGATGAAAAGCCACCCATTACAAATCAGTATGGTATGATGTGATATTTCATTCTTGATGTAATGTAGTAATAGTCTAGCAACTGTTACTCCATGGAAGTATTGAGTGTGTCTTGAGTTGGCTTTTGTTGGCACGTTATCTTTTTCCATTCACAACAAGGAGATCAGATGATAGCAATGTTTGGTGCATTCTCTGCAGCCCAAGCAGAGAAGAACCGCATGCGCACATCAAGAGGGGACAGATGGCCACGCAAACCAGGCGTGCACCATGACATTTAATATTATGCTAGTGAGCACAAACCAATCACATTCAGGCAAAAAGCTGGAGGTTGGTCTCCCTGGTGTGTAACATCACTGGAGGTAGCCTGAACTACTTTAGCTGTTGCTGTTGGGATGGTTAGCCTACCAAAGCTACAGTTAGCTTGGTATAGTTAGCTTTGGTAGGCTAACTATCCCATCTCACACAAACAGCTGTTAGCCACTTAGCTCGCTAGCTCGCTAGAGTGAAGCACATTAACAAAGTAAGTTGTCCATACATGTGCTTATGGATTGTATTGGGGTAAAATAAAATGAAGAAAATGCTAAAAACAGAAAATAGATCCATAAACAAACAATGTTAAAAAATGTGTTCATATGCGTGAACCCAGAATACACCGAGTGAATACTTGGTCTGCACATATCGAAAGGCAGTCACATTATAAACACATTGTAAGTAAATTATAATTATTATGAGAGCATGATATAATAAAACCATGTGCAAACAATTTAGGGGGTTGAGTTCTTGATGGTTAATGACACAATATATTTTCTGATGATATTGTGAGAAACTATGGATAGATTTACAATCTGCTTGCAATGCATCTCAATGCACTTCACATAAAGTCATTTGAAAATCAATATCAATATTATATTTGATATTTATATTTTGTATTTGAACAATAATTGCTGGTGTGTGTTACGTCAAACACAGGAACTAAACCAGGAGTCCTTTGTCTCAATGTCAGAGTCACCGCAGACCTACAGGAAGGTGACAGGATGATAGACAGGGCGGTCTGTTGGACGGAGGGACATTTTTCCATACTATGCTATACACTGTCTGGCTTCAAGAATAATATTAGACACCCACACACCCACACACACCCACACACACACACACACACACACACACACACACACACACACACACACACACACACACACACACACACTTCAGAAACAACTCTGACTGACACACACACTTGTGGTGGTGATGAGACTTCACGTGATCGAAGTTCAATACAGCCCTTCTCCAATAACATGTTTTCAGTTGTATTACCAATAAGGCTTGTTGCCAAAAATCATTTGCACACCATCACAATGCAATTAATATTTTTGTCATACTTTCATTCATATATTTCTAACCCCATTTGCCCTATTGTTCCTATTCATATTCTGTTTTTCTTTGCTGTATCCTATTACTATTTTGCTACTTTAATCAACCCAATTTCCCCACAAGGATAACTAACTGACACTAACCAATAATTTGAAACCACTGATAAATAATATGACTGGAATAGACATTATGTTGAATGACATTTTGGGAATCACATGATGTACCACGTCATGTGGTAGGCTGGCATTTCAGTAACTGACGTAGCATAGAGTTGTGTGGTATTGAAAGGAGCTGCAATGTATAGAAAGGACAGAGGGCTCAGGTTACATGATTACCAGTGGGTACGGAGCAAAACTATTGTTTAATATTAATAGAGTCGCAGCCAAAAAAAACATTTTTAAGGGTTGGGGTGGGTAAAATGTAGTCATATCCCTGAAAAATAATCCTCAATTTCTAACTTCTGGATACTGTATTTTTATTTCAAGGGCATGTCAAGCATTGCTGAGTTAATTTTAAGCATGCATGTAATGGGGTCCAAAATATATCCCTTCAGCTAAAAAAAGTGACTGGTCTGTGACCACGTCTCTATTAAGTGAGAAGCCAATATGATCCCTCAGTGTGTCACAGGGTTGAGGGTCAATGCAAAGATACCAGGCGAACCTATCAAAAATGACCCCAATGTTGCTATTTGTACAGTGTTGATATCACTGAAGTATTTTTGGCTTCACGGTGAACAAAATAGCTTAAGGATTTTGAAGGCCGCTATGAATCTTTTTGGATGAAGCTGCCGGTAGCTGATAGCCTATTTTGTGCCCATATTCAACATCATCAATTTGACCATGACAAACAAATCCAAAAACACATGGTTAATTTCTGTGCTGTTTTTGATTGAAAACTGATCATTTCATCACTGATACATCTGATTGATTTTGTGTGTTTTGCTTGTTAGCTAGCTAACCATAGCATCTGGTTACCTAACCATCACCGTCTTCTGAACACATAATTTGCACACAAGCTAACACATCTAGTACAATAGGGTTAGCGTTAGTTGCGTGTTAATGTAAGGTAGAAAGTTTAACGGAGTGGCCTCCTCTGTTTCTTTTGTACTGTTACTGTTGGAGAAGTAGTCTTTTTTTCTGTCAGCTGAGGGTCACAATTTTGTGTTGTTTTCTAAAAGGAAGTGACCAAAACCTATAAAATGTCAATAAAAATCATGCAACCATGTAATTTGCTTAGTATATATTTTTGTTATTCAGATGTTCATCCTTCTATAAAGGCGTCTTGGTGAGCAGACAACTGTATTTGGCGAACATTTCCGATGTTGGTTCAACTGAATTTGGCAAGCTTGTTAGCTAGCTCGTATCCTATTCTGCATACATTGTAATTGAAGTGAATGAAGCAGGTGAATTTAGCCTTCCTGTGATATTTTATAAGATTATTTGGGGCTGCATTTATGTCCGCCCCGTAAACAGGGTTCCCATAGTCATTGAAAACCTGGAAAAATAGAATTATCATAGAATTCCAAAATTGTGTTTTCAAGGCAAAGTTATGGAAAATGGAAACATGTGCGTATAGTTTTTGAAATGTCATGAACATTTGTGGATAATCTTATTTTCCCAATTCGTGAACTGTTGAATGTGAAGCTTGGCTGCTAGTTGATCCACTTCCCTTGCGATAATATCGGTAGTTGTAGCCAAAAGTAAGACCCGGGATCAGATATCCACATAAAAATGTGACAGTTGCAACATAGCATCTGACCAATATTGGTCATGGAAATAGTGCTATATGTCATGGAGTATTCTTGGAAAAGTCATGGAATTTGATGAGCAAAAAGGTGTAGGAACCCTGTGTATATGAAAAGTAGTCTGGTGAGCAACAAAAACTGTATAGGCACAAATATATTTAGTGTAAGATTGAATTCATGCATTTTGGTGGTAATTTGGTCCTCTGTCTGTTCGTGAATTTATGTATTCCATGTTTTAAAAAAAACACGGACTCAACAGACTGACTGACTGCTGTGTTTTCCATGCAGGGCTTGTTGTCAATAGTTTAGTTTCCTGTGGGAGAGTCCCATGGCAACCCGTGTTGTGGAAAACGTTGAGGTGATGTGTTCGAGGACTTCCTCTGTAATGGGAGGCGTTTTATCTCTCTCTACCATGTGTGTGCATGTCTGCGTGAGTTTGCTTGTGTGTATGTGAGATAAAATATAAGATGAAACTTTAATGATCCCCGTGGGGAAATTGGGTCGCCGCGGTAGCAAAATCACAATTGAATACAGCAAAGAAAAAAGGGATACGAATCAGAAGAGAGCAAATGGGGTGGATGAAACACAACGCAACCAAAAATTCCAGCGTGTCAAGAACATATTATGCAGAAACATATGATCAAAAAGCATGAGGTTGTGCAAAAAAAAACATCACTAGAAATGTGGATATATATAGAAAAACACACTCACATATGCTTTATATGTGTGCTTTTATATGTGTGTGCGCAGATGCTGTATGTGTCTCTGTTGATTCAGATGTTAGCATTTTGCTCCAGATAGCCCCGAACCGACCCTGACTCTACCGGATCGGCAGTGATCTTTTCCCTTGTCGAGTATTCGGAGTCCAGCATCTACATAACAGCATTTGCAAGATCTGAAAATAACTCCTTGACATTCGGACGGTGCTGCTGACTCATTCGTGGTCGGGAGGGGAAGATGAAGAGATTGTCAGGATGATGGCCTCTTCTTTGAAAAACCTCATTTTTTATCAGACGTGAGTTTTCCCCCACTCCCTGCTCTATATCTGTCTCGTAAGCCGGAGCAGACGGAATGCTGTGTCTTTCTTCATCGCCTGTTGTATCTATCAAGACATCATTGATTTGATTTTCTAATTGGGTATGCAGCCAATTCACTGTGCACCGAAAGGATAGGGGGTGTACAAGATGTTTCTTTGGGGTGGGTTTCGCTGCCTGCAAAAATATCTGTCTTAACAAGCCATTTAGTCGCGTTATTGAGTCTTGAAAAAAAAACTGTCAATGGGATGAGATTAGTGGTGCACGACTCCCACATTTCTGGAGTCCTCTCTGACTGCTTCTCACTGCAATTGACTCCAAAAAAAGAGTTGACCCCCAGACTCTCAAGGTTGCCGGCATCAAAGGAATCGACTCTTCTCGCGTTGACAAAACTTGAGGACGACCTGCTCTTTCTGTGCAAAAGGCGGAGCAGGTGAATCCAGCTGAAATGGAAAAGATTCCTTTTTGATTTCACCTCTTAAATCCACGCCCAAGGGCAGAAGGAGATGAAGGTTTTTAAGTCCTCTAGACAATCATGGACGTGGATCGGGCAGAATGGGGTGCAGCTCAACAGATTCAAGTCTCGAGACATGATTATTTGCATTAGAAACTAATAAAATGATCCACTCATTTTAAGAAAAATGTATATATTTAAAAAATCTTAATTTTTACAACAGGCACAGGCTGCCATTCTCGGACATTATAGGTGGACTGTCAGCAGTAGGGAACATCATGACTGTCAATGCAGAGACAAGCATATCCACTGATGCATGCCCATTCCACCCAGGGCACTGGCATGGTCTCTTCGGCACAGGAACCACACTGACTTCTGTCTTAATTTATCTCTGGGGAAGGTACATGTGGACAAGTGTGTTGGGGGAGGTCACACACATGTACAGTATGTATATATAGATATATTCATGCCTGCACACACACATGCATGTATACAGACTGTCTGATGCCGATATTTTTACACTGAAGTCGCTGAAATTTGGTGCAAATATTCAATATCTTTACATTTTCTTTCAGGGCATCTGAGCAGCTAAATAGTCTCTTGAACTGACTTGATGATAAATTACACTTGCAGCCGAGTTTGTAGCGAACAAGTATTAAAGGGGGCAACAATGGAAGTGATGAACAACTGTTATTTTCAATGTATACCAAAATCAGAGAGAGTTAAATGAAGAATGCATTTACAAAAAACATTAGCAAACAATTGAATGAATGAATAAAACGTTTTTTATGTAGCTGTTCATTTTGGTAGTGGACGACATTGACTGGCCTGATATAAGATATTAAATAAATGGTAAAATATAGTGGCAAACCAAAATATCAGTCTAACCCTAATACAGACACACACAGCCTGTTAAGTTGTGTATCTCCCCCTCGTTCCCAGCGTCGGATGCCGAGCTGTGATGTTCCTTGACAGGTGAACTGAGTCATTGCAACCCATCGCTGAAATAACCTCTCGGCCTGCTCTCTGCTCTAATAACCTTGCACAGCACGTTCGATACATCTCCCAGTACGGGGCAAATCTTGAGCCTGTCCATCTTTCTCTACGTCTCTGGTTAACAAGGTTTGTGTCCTCTTGGTTCTGGTCTACTCCAGTTCCGCCTCCTCTGAAATATTACATCATCCATCTCTGCTTCAATTACGACAGCAGCTCTCTTTTGTCTGTTTCAGTCCGCTAGGCCAGTAATCCAATCAGAACCCCCCTGTGTGTGTGTGTGTGTGTGTGTGCAGCAGCAGAAGGTGCTATAACCTGCTTATGGTTCAGGTCTGTTTTTAGGCTTTCAAGGTTACAAAGTGTTGGGGTCACCTCATCGATGATTGAGGATGTAACCCTCAATCACCCTTGATTGAGCTACTTCTTTTGCGTGGATTCCCAAAATCGCAGCACAGGTATGGATCTTCTCAGTGCGGACAATAAGCAGAGGATTGAAGACATTGTGAAGCATCATATGTTTTTGATTGGATTCACAATTAGTGGACAACATAGCCACGCACAGTCTCTACAATTGTAATACTGTGCTTCGGAAACACAGATGTCAACAGTCTTGGGGCAGTTGGATCGTGACTCAGGAAACAAACCTGCAGCCAAGAAGCTTTTTCTTACCATGTCAGTTTCCATTAGATTGGATGAAACTTCAATGATTACTATGGGGAAATTATGTCATTACAGTAGCAGCAAATATTAGTATCAGCAAAAAAAAAGCATAAAAATTAAAACAAATGGGGTTGTATCACATAATGCACCAGTTCCAGCACTAGAGAAATATATGACTGAAAGGTATGAAAATGAATCACAGCAATGAAACATATAGAGATTGAGAACATGAAGGAAAAATATGCACTGTATGAAAATATGAAGAAAAAAATAGGCACATTTACAGTATTAACAGGTCTACAGAAGGCACCTTACGTCACCTCACCTTAGTCTACCTTACTGGACTAACTGACCCGATCCCACCTCCCTGATTCGAACGTAATATCATTGTGAACAGGAGGCTTTGCTAGTCCCAAATGTGATTCCAACACAACATTGCCCAGTAATGACCACATCAATCTCCAGTATAGTTCTTCCACCCAAGCATCACAGCAATGAAGAGCAGCAACTGGAACTGGAATGACAAATTACTGCATAATACTAGTACTATTCCAAAAGTCTAGCATACACTTTTGGGTTACACCAGGTTTTTGGCCGTTTGGTCAACTTAAGCCAAGTGATGAGAACATAGCCACCAAAATCATAGATTTTTGGATCTGGTGCTCCATGCTAACACTTTAGCATATAATATGTTGAGTGATAGTAGGCTCCATGCTAACACTTTAGCATATAATATGTTGAGTGATAGTAGGCTCCATGCTAATACTTTAGCATATAATATGTTGAGTGATAGTAGGCTCCAAGGTAAAGTATATGATATATGTATAGTATAGTATATGATACTATCTTGCAACCATAATGCTGTTGTCAGTACTGAGTCACCTGTTGTTCAGTCAAATTTTGAATGTTTTGACTTATCAATTAAAATTCTATGATAATAGTTGATTACACATGGTGATACAAGTCATTTCAATCAGTAATTCAAATTTGCAAATTTGACAAAAAAAGACTACATTCAGATTTTGATCAGTGTTATTTAAAACAAATGACATCCGAAATAAAGTGACCACTGTGCAAAAAATGTATTTTTCAAATATTCTTTATAGGGGGAAAAAACCTAAATATTAATAGGTGAATGTGTTCCATTTTGGTAGTGACACATCTTGGGAGAGGAAAGGAATTCCCTAAAATTGTAAAAATAAAATCTAATATATGATATAATATATACTTTTAATAGACTGTGTGCTAGATATGATGTAATATATGCATGGTCAAAGCTTGGTGAAAATAGAATTCAACTTCAGTAGAATCGTCCATAAAGGCTTTGTGTGGCTTTCATACCAATACTCTACATAACACCGCAGTCAAGCACACACACACACACACACACACACACACACACACACACACACACACACATATATAATTGACATCCATCTGTCTTCATTAGAGGAAATAGCAGTAGAGGTCCCATGCCTCCTCCTCTCTATTTTGGTGAGGATGCCCCTCTCCCCTCCCCCCTTGTCTCTGCTATGGTGTGAGGCAGAGGGGCAGTCAATGTCACTGCCCTTAACCAGTCTAACCAATCAGCTGGGACCAGCTGGGAGCCCCCCCCCCCACCCCTGTGACAAATTGGGGGGGTTGAGAGTCTCTTTTTTTTTCTCCTCTTGATAACCCAAGCCCCATAAGACAGGCTACCACAACCATCCCCCATAGCCCAGTTCATATGTGGTTGACCAGGTGTAGTGTGTGATTTTGTACAGGGTGTCCGAACATCATGTCATATCATAGGGATGAGAGTAACATTTTGTTCTCGTTTCTTGTTGCACTTGTTTCCCTACAAATTGTCAGGATGGAGGAGTGTGTGAGTCTCTGTATGCGTGTTTAGTTTTAGTCTAGTTTATAGACCCCACCCGTCCCCCGTAAAAGAGCCCAGCCTAAAGTGCTAAAGTGTGTGTTGTACAGGTTGAGTATTGTAGATAATTGTGAAAAAGAAGTGCTTTCATGATAATGCTTGGCAAAGATGGGTTTCACAGCAGATGTCGCGTAGTGTCAGGACACACAGTTTTCACTAAATGCCACCTGATATGAGACAAATGTAAATATTATATATTATATACAGGAAGGACATTATAATTAACTAAATGGAAGAGATGCAATGAATTGAAGTGTCTTCATTATTTAGATGTCGATAGCACGAATCTCTTTATTTATAATTAGGTGATATATTATATATTGCTTTACTATATTACATGAACTTGAAACATATTTGAACTGAATTGAAGTGAGAGAGATACTCACATATGTGGTGGAGGTACGCAGCAACCCAAAACACACACACACGCGCATACATTCGCCCGCAAACACACGCGCATCGATTCAGTACCAGAGATTAAAAAGGGATTTCGTGCAAAAATGTGCTAATGTTGTTCTCCACTTTGATGCCAAGAAAGCACGGTGAATTGAAATTAACTGAACTGAATAAGAGAGAGAGAGAGTGTGTGTGTGTGTGTGTGTGTGTGTGTGTGTGTGAGAGAGACAGAAAGCCAGAGAGAGAGACAACGTCATCTGACTGGACTGGACTACCGGGCTGCAGACAGACGAGCACCGGCCGTATGAGGGACAGTACCTCCACTGTGTAGCCGGACAGAGAGTCACTGTGTTCGGCCGAGGAAACCATTACCGTTACCGGTTTTTCCCACAGCAGCCGGGGGGCTGAATGCTGCAGGGAACCCGCGGAAAGTGCACCGGGAGCGGCTGTTAGCGAGTGAGTGAGAGGGGGAACATGGCTTCGTCTCCGGTCACTCCGGCATCGTTGGAAGGAGTGACACCTTCGCCCACCGGGAACGAGGAGCCCGCTACAACCCGACAGGTATGGCTGTACCGCCTCGCTAGCCCCGATACGTTCTGCTCACTCATGCTACGAACAGGACTTCACGCAAAACTCCATGCAAAATGTTGTCAATGTTGTTTAACGCTGCCTTGTTTATCGGCAAACGTAGACGACTCAAAACGTCATCTGAATCAACGTTAGTATCCACTCGTCAGTTCGGCATACATCCAATACACCCAGCAGCAGTTATTTTAATACAAAAATTCAACTTTGAGAATTGATTCGCCGCGTGTTGCCGCAGCCTTCTTCCACCAAAATACACTTTGCGTACCATGTGAACCAAATCTGAAAGTTGAGATTTTATTGACATAAAGTGCCATTTGGTGAATCACGTGCACGCCGAATCTATCAGAAGACTCTACCGTTTCAGACGCGGTTTTACGTCATGTCAAGTCACGTAGCAGGTGTGCGTTTTTCTTGAACGGCGAATTGCCACCATGTCTTGACGTCGCGGACAGGCATGTTGATGTGCGGCAGGACACTAGGTCCCGTAGCTGGGAAGGCGTTTCCCCGGTTGCTACTGCTGGAAAGTGATGAAGTTCTCCAGGCTGTTACTATGATCACTGTTGTTTATCCAGTGGCCTGTGATGGGATTTTATGAGGTGCTGCGAAGCCTGCTGCTCAAATACTTCACAGTTGTTTAGAAATAGGCCTACGAAAAATGTATTTCCACATGGAAATGAGATTATTCTGAAATATAGTTTGTGTATATGTGAAATGTGTTCTCTGTATGTGTGCTCAGGTTTTCAATACAAGCAGGTCAGTTGAAGCCTTCTGAATGAGTGAGCCAACATGTGTGTTTCTCAGATTGGAGTAAACACTGCAAGTGCTCTGCCAGTCAAGGGTATTTAGCCTGTTTGCTGCATGTTGGCATTGCAAAGGTGCAATTTGTTTACTGCCTCCTCCAAAGCGGTGCCTTCAGAACAGGTGCCGGGTGGTGTCAGTGTCACCGGTCTGACTGCCCTGATGTCCTAATGTGCACTGGAGTGCACAAGTGTGAATGCCAACTCTACGGCTTGGACCGTCTGGTTCCCACACTGGGGTCTGGGGACCTGCCGCGGCCCTTGAAGGGGCCCCCTTGTGTCTTATCTATTTAGGGGGGGCCAAGGCATGAAAACATTGAGCAACCACTGTCTTAATGTATATATGACGGGAATGCAGAGTCAAGGCTAATCCGAAGTGCCTTACAGTAGCATATGCAGCCCCATTGGGAATTGAGCCCTGACTTGCCAGGTTAAAAAAAAATGTTTCAAGCTACCAGATAACAGAGGTGAAAGTTTAAAAGCTGTCAGGAAATGCCGAATGAGGTTTTGTGCATGGGGTTGGTTTTGAGGTAGCTTTTTGTCCACTGAACAATATCACAATTTTGAGCTAGAGAAGGCTAAGAAGCTGTGCCACAACAATCAGTCACATTATGAGTTTTATTAGATAATGTTTTCCACTCAGTCACAGTTGCAATATTGCATTTTATTTTCATGAATAGAGTTTACCCACCTTTTTAGGCTTAGATAAACCTTTGACATGAATTCATAGTATGCATACCAGCAAGTAGTATCAAAATGATCTAAGTTATACAAGTATAGGCTGTTTTAAGGGGGAAAAAAACCATAACATTTCAGAAAACAGAATTGATTTTTTTTTATATTGGAGGTTTTTTGCTTCTGATATAAATAAAAAATAAAAGATACAATTAAATAGAAATAAAAATAAAAAAATCATGATATAAAATTCAGGCCATATAGCCCACCATAAGGCACATAGGTTACATCATAGACAGACACACAGATATGTGTGTGAGCCCTAACAGACACACCTGTGCATATATGCCACGCATGTACATCACACATTTAGATATGCATGCACAGACACACACACACAACACATTAGAAACAGGCCTTCAAAGATGCATTCAGATTCAGGCGATGACTCACTCATTCACATTATCAAGTAGCGACCCACTCAGGAAGCCTACAACTTCCTCTGGGCTACGCTGCCACGAGGAACAAGCGAGCGACCCCCCCCCACCCCCCGAAGCAGCCCGGGCCCAAAACAGAAACTTTCCGCTTGATTTCCTGCTTGTGGCCACGGCTGCCCCCCCCCCCCCCCCCCCCGAGTGTGTGTGTGAAAGCGGAGCGGGAAACGGTGTGGCGGTGGCGGACGGGGAGCAAACGTGCAGCTCATCACCAGATCTGCCCCTGTAGAGGAGGACATCTGCCACTCTTTTCCGGCTCAGCCAAGGTCTGGCAACGGTGACATGTTTCTGAGAGAGAGACATCGACAGAGAGAGAGAGAGAGAGAGAGGGGGAAAAGAGCAATGTAGTGCTTTGGTAATGATCAATTAAAGCATGTTCGTGCAGCGGTCACTATGGCAGCACATTAGGTTTTGCTTTCTTTCTTTGTGGCCGGAGGTGTCATTGAGCAAGGCATTTCACCCCCAACTGCTTCATTGGAGCAGTGTGTGTTACTTTGTGAATGTGAAGCAAATATGTGAACAAACAAAACAGATTGACACTGGAGAGAGGGAGTGCAGAAAGGTAGGAGGATAAAAATTGATGGATAACAGGGACTGGGTTAGTGGGTGGGGGGTGTATGAGTGTGTGTAAGTGAGGGAGAATTTGTGTGTGTGTGTGTGTGTGCGCGTGCGCCCTCCCTCCCCGCCTGCATCAGGCAGCGTGATTCATCTCAAATGCCTCCTGAAGCAATGTCACTGAAATCTCGCACTGGCACAACAAAATAGAGGCCAGCCTCGACTCCTCCTCTCGACTCCGACGCGTTTTCTCAACCACTCTTTCCCCCCAGAAGCGAATCAGTTTGGAATGTCACTCGCTGCAGCTGTTTGACCATCACGTGCACGCCCTAGCCACGCGGCGAACACAGCACACGTCAGAGGCGTGAACTCTACTTGACCCATTAAAAACCATTAAATGCGGTGGTGCAAGATGGTAGACTTGATCAGGAGTGTGTGTTTTCACTGTGGTAGGTCGGGAAGATGAACGGCATGAGTGGATTCTTGGGTGTGTGTGTGTGTGTGTGTGTGTGACTGGAGATGACGTGTATTTTAACGCTGCGTGGTATGTGTGTGTGTGTGTATGTATGGTCAGTTTTTCTGACTCGGCTGTTTTCCAGCCAGTCTTTGTCTTTATCAGTGGTCGTGTCGCACAGCTAATGCATCCAGGGATGTACACGCACACACACGCACACACACACACACACACACACACACACACACACACACACACACACACACGGAAAGTGATGGTGGGCTGAGCTTGCTTGCAGTAGCAGGTTCAGAGTTGGGATAAAGTGCTCAAGGGCACGTTGTTCTCTTCACTGCAGGTGAGAAAGCCCAGCAGCAGTCTCCTCCATCTATGTCTCCACCTCGCAGGACATGACTAAGCATTTCCCCAGCAGAGCAGATACTTCAGAATATGTAAGGTGCACTGCACTGTTCTATGCTGAAGGACACTGTGCTGCTACAGCATGGCAAGCTGTGACCCTACACACAGAAGGATGTCCATCTAATGAGACCATGGTGGAGACGATTGCTAGCCTCCATCTGACGCCAGTGTTAAAAGGTTAAAGGGAAAATCCACTGTAAAACACTTGAACACTGTTAGAAAAATTTACGTCGCATTCCTGGGCCCACTTTGTTGTTTGGTGGTGTATTTTTTCTTATTCTCGTGTAGTCAACACGATGTCACGTCCAGCAGTGCCGGGCGATACGCGGCAAAAATCTTTAACGCGATAATTTTACCCATTTGTCTGGTCAGACAGGTCACAGAACTTTCTCAACCCATAGGAGACCATGTAATCCTTCAGTTGATGCTAGAACATGAAAATGACTGGAATCATGCTGTTGTCAAATGACATCAGCATCATCAGACTTTCAGACGGATTGTAAAGTATAATACGACATACAAATCAATTTGGAGCATATTTGGTGGTCTGACATCTCCACTGCCTGTTAGCTAGTTAGTTATTACGCAGCCACTGGCTAGAACAACCCTGTGCTGTATTATAAGGACTTTTTTTGTAAAATCATTTTATATATTTGCATGTAACATAGACCAGCAGATCGCCTGTAGTGTAAACTCCCATCCATCATCCTGCCCAGCAGCCTCCCACATAGACCCAACCCGCCCATTTACCCATCCCACCCCAGCAAGCATCCCAATCATAAGCTGCAAGAGCAAGGGGAGGGGAGGGAAAAGAGGGACTGGCAACTCTGCTTTCATTGTTTTTTTTTCTCAAGTTTTATACAGTGTGAAACCTCCTTGATTATAAGGGCGTTTTGATGTAAAATGCAATACGACTAGTAAGTATTTATCCTTCCAATATGCTTGTAACTATCCCTACGGTGAGAACCGAAGCGGCCGGGGAGCATTTAGCTTTTAATGCCCCTCGCCTTTGGACGACCTCCAAAATACTAAGTTGCTTGAGGGTTTTAAGAGAAAACTAAAAAGCACATCCACATTTTCCTGAAAATCACTTCATCATTTGCAACTTGCATCGGAGACTGAATTCCGGGGATGGGCGTCCGTTTGACCACTGGCCTTAATTAATGAGAATTGAGAGGGCGTTGCATGTTTGTCCTTCCTGTAGTTTGTGTCATTGGGGATTGTGTGTGTGTGGTGGGGTTAGTGGCAGTCTGGCAGGTCATCATGCCACCCAGATGTGGCGTTCAGCTGGCAGTAGGCAGATGTACCACGCTCTGTTTGCTGTGTCACGCTGGTGTTCAGTTAATCTGACGCCGACGACGCCCACATCATCTGTCCATTTAGTGCTGCACACAGCCCAGCGATCTGATTCGCTCTCCTCTTTTGAATTGCATTTTTCTCTCTCTCTCTCTCTCTCTCTCTCTCTCTCTCTCTCTCTTGTGATTTCTGTTGTTTTATTGAGTCGCTTCATCAGTGAACATCATATGTCTCTCTCTGTCTTCCTCCGTCACATTATCCTCGCATATCCCCTCACATCCCTGGCACTCCAGACACATCAGCAGATGACAAACCAGCCATGAGCTGTGATGGAGGCCTGAGGGCAGTTGAATTGACCACGGAGGAGCGATCAAAGAGAGAGAGAGATGAATACTGCCTCAGTCCTTTATTCAATTTGACTCACATCTTTCTATTCAATATGGGATGAGATCAGTGTTGCATGCATAATGCTGTTACACCTCTATTCATAGGCCCAAATCATCTGTGCATTATACACCCAAGATTTATTTTCACAAATGCACGGAAAATGCTTTTAAGCAGTGGTATCATCTGTTAAACTATGCTTTGATTAGATATAGTAGCATGCCTTTAACTTGACTCTAGAGAGTCTTAAGTGCCAGATCAGCAATTCTATTCTAAGGTGCATGATGTGTGTGTAAACTCAGAACCATGACAGGAAGAAAACATTTCAATGACATTTCAGTTTTACCTGCAATCCACTGTTTTCAGAAAGAAACATCGGCACAAATGCGCTTGCACTGTGAAGAATCTGTGCATGTTTTCTGAGAAGGACGTCGCATTTCTGAAGGAAAACCTTCAACATTAACACATTAAGGTCCAGAGCCAAGCTCAAGAACTTCTTTGTTTGCAACAGTCTTCCAAAAGAGTTCTCAGTCCCTGCATGAATCCGGACGCGTCTAGTACCTCTCCTTAACTGGAACACACTCAGTATTTTAGCAGTTTAATACACAATACACAAGTTTAATACACAAGTACATTTCAATGCATCTGTTTCTCAAAAGTAACAGCAAAATATACGACGGAGGACAGGACAAAAGTGTATTTATTGTTGGAATACCAGAAATGTTACGACAGCTTCAGTGAAAAACGTGAATTTCGACATTGCCTTCCCCATCTTTTTTGGTTGCGTCTTTCCCCAAAGCCTCTAACTACATGCTGTGGGACTGCACAGAACCTGCACTTGTCTTAAAAAGATGGTATGCAGTGAAGAGTGACAGGAAAGAGGGAATGGCATGCCAGCTACTAGGTAGAAATTAGACTTGGACCCATCAACAAAGTAGTCATCAGCTTAGAGGGAACATTGGTCCTGAATGCTCCCCCAATATGCTCCTTTAAGGTATGGCGAGTGATGATGATGGTGAATTTTGGGGTTGAAGGTGAGGTTGTGGGTTGGCCCTTTTTCTCTGAGGCCCATTCATTAACTCCCGCTTTCCTCTCCCACTCACTGAGTCACTCTCAGACCTGGATCCGGGGGCGCTGACGGCATATTTCTGATGGTGTGGATTCAAAGAGACTATTTAGACCCCGGCCCTCTAGCCACCGGGCTTATGAGCATGTCTCACATTTGTAGCATGCCTCCACAGTGCCCCCTCGAGAGGTATAGAAAGTGTGTGTGTGTGTGTGTGTGTGTGTGTGTGTGTGTGTGTGTGTGTGTGTGTGTGTGTGTGTGTGTGTGTGTGTGTGTGTGTGTGTGTGTGTGTGTGTGTGTGTGTGTGTGTGTGTGTGTGTGTGTGTGTGCGTGCGCACGAGGACAAGCAGGGCATGCAAAGTGCAGAGCAGCGCAACAGCGTGCTAACAGCGATCGATGGCGTCAAGTGGGAACTGGAGGCCCTTCTCGTTTGGTATGTGTGTGTGTGTGTGTAAGCGGCCTGAATACTAGCCTGTGTGTCCAGGGATGGTCAGCAGCCTCCAGGGGACAAAGACAGTGCTTGTGCTCACCACAGAAGGAGGCGGATCGAGGGAGCTGTCCGTTTCCCAATCAAACACAATCAGCCATTTGATCGGGCCGCTCTTTTTTTAGTTCCTTCAGGGGTCTTTGTGGCTCTGGTCTTGGAAGAGACCCATTCGACTCTTGGAAGGCTGACAACTTGGGTTGGCCACCAGTGACTATAGTGGTCTGCTATAGTTTTCCAATAGAAAAGTTGTTGGGTGCAGGTTTCATGGGAAAATCTATCCATCTGAACAAGCGTTGCATTTTAAAAGTGAAAATAATTCACTTTCTTCACCTGGTGGCCATATTTGATTTGCACCATACTCGGGTTGGAAGACTGGGAGACTTTTTTCACTTATTTTAAGAAAAATAAGCTTTATTAACAGCTTTATTAATAACTTGTTAAGATGGATATTTTTTGCAGTATTAAAAGGTGAAGGAGAGAAACCCTCCAGTTTCCCTCTCTCTCTTGCTCTCTCTGTTCCTGTCTCTCATCTCTTTTAGCTCCTTGACTGTAAAATGTCCTCAAAAGTAGGGACATTTGTCTAGATTAGTTTTTGGTTCAGATTGACTTCAGGACTTGGATATGGATGAATAACCCCACTTCCATATGCAGCATACATCACCGGTCTCTCTGCCCTGAAAAACAGGCCTATTTAAAGACGCAGCCTAAATTTAGCTTGTCTTATCAAATGACCTGCAGCAATCTGAGAGGTCAGTCGAAGTTGCCATCCATCTCTGCTTCCTCTACCGGACACGTCCTCAGGAGGCACCAGATACAACCTGATATGTATTATATGATGTAATGTGTTCCATTTATTTAGTTAGTTTTGTGTATTCATGATGATATGATGCAGTTTGATTACATATTTACTGTAGAATTGATCAGTACGACACTGGTTGTCTATGGGAAGTCCTTAACCTGAATTGATTCTGGTCTGAGGCTGTTTGTTCGTTGGTAGGAACAAATCAGTGTCCCTCACAGGTCATAGCGGTCAGAGCTCGTGAAATACGCTCATCATAACTGAGCCTCCAAAGCTCAGTTGTGATTGAAGGCTCCGATTGAAGTGTTGCGCACATGTGTGAAGACGGAGCATCAGTGTCGAGGCCCCTCTTGGCGTCAGTACAAAAAAAAAAAAAAGGTCACACACTCTCACTTTCGGCAGCCTCTTGGGTTCTGGTGGGTAGTGCGGCCCCTGGCTCAGATCGGAGGAATTTGAGTCGTTAGAAATACAGTCAAGGAGGTGCTGGAGGTTTCCAATGTCAGCGGTGAGTTCGATCTCAGTGTCCCACATTATAACTTCCAGGTGCATACCTTATAGACCTATGCACTAGGGTTGGACTAATATGGGATTTTCAAGGGCGATAATTCAATTCTCAATATTTAATTCTCTTGGTACAGTTTGGTGCCCCCCCCCCCCCCCCTTACCTTCCATTATCCCCCTGTCCCATGCATCAGAGCTGATCCCTCCTGTCCCACCTTGCGTTGTCAGTGAGGGGCAGTCGATGTTACACAGACCTTGAGGTGAAGGTTATTACGGGCCGGTCAGTGTGTTTGAGACCCCATTGCGGCATATAGATGCTCTGTCCGCCAGCCAACACACGCTGTCAATCAATAGGCCTCGATGAGCCGCCAGTCTCACTCAACAGCAGCAGGTCAATGGTGAACCCATGCACTCACTCTCCGTCAGTGTCCACTCCCTTTTTATGGACTGGCTAACTCTAATTAGCGAGTTCATCACTCACACACACACACACACACACACACACACACACACACACACACACACACACACAAGCATAGACCAGGCATGCATGCACACTTTTATAGATGCACACACGCATGCTTGTCTAACACATATGCTGTGCTGTGTTTGCACTTTCACACGCTGAACTCGCATACACACACATGCACTCAAACACACATGCACACGGTTACCGTGAAGTCGTAGAAATCCATGCTCTGAGATTGGCCAGTAGAACAGGGTGTATGCCAAGGTGTGTGTGTGTGTGTGTGTGTGTGCATGCGCAGGCAAGATTACTTGGCAGGAAATCATGAACATTTGTGCACAGTGAATGCATGCAACAATCTTCCAGAGGATTTCATGCATTTCTCCTCATTATTGCTTCACTTATAAACGACAAGGCCGATAAACGACATATGAGGAATGTTAAAATCGTGGCTCCACAGTTAAATTATAGTATATCATGAAAAATGAAAATTTAAATTTTGTTATTGCCATTTGGTCAGTGGCTCAATGTGGATTGTGTGTGAAATGTAGTCAAGTGCACTGTTTTATTTCATTCTGGTGCTGAGTCATTGTGCTTGCTACCTCATTACTTCATGTGGTTGGGCTTGGGGGTAGACACACATTTTGAGTCTCAATAGCTTTGGTTTCTTTCCAAGCATCTTTTGCTTTCTGCTTCTGTGGACTCTATGAAACAAACTAAAACTAAATGTAATGAATTTCAGTCATGCAGGCTCGTGTCCACATTCCTCATTCTTTCCCAGCTCTGGCTTATTTTAGTTTATTTTAAACTGAGAGCTCTCTTGGAAAAATTCTTTTTTTTGGAACAATATATTGTAATATGTTTCCATGCTGTCAGTTTAGGGGGAATTCGGACACGTCCTACCCCGGGAGAGAGTGCTGTTTCTGGGTGAGGCTGGGTGAGCAGTTGTCGCACCCCCCCAACCCCCCGGGACTTAACTAGCGTATTCAACAAGAAACCCTTCCATCTAAGCCACGCTCTCATTCTGCCATAACACTTGTTTAATGCAGTATGTCAAATCACCAGTGCATTCCCACTGAAATCAATTATCCTGAGTTGCGTTCACCAAAAACAAGGGTGGGCTCATATTGTAGGCTAACTCTTAGCTATTGCGGCTTAATTAGATGAAATGGCTCGAGCTTGGACACCCCCTCCACCCCGCCTCACCCCGCCTCCCTAGGGTGCTCTAATCCCACAGGGAAATTCTGGGTAGAAATTAGATTCGCATTTTCGTAGCGCTAATCCATGCTGGATTTGGAGCTCAGCGCTCGACTTGGGTGCTGCCACACTGCTGGGTCAGTGATACGAGACATATTGACCGCAGCGCTACCGACTGCAGTTTAAATGCAACATCTGAAAGAGTCGGTTCGTTATCCCCGTGAGTGAAGGCTGAATGGTTGACATGCTAGTAAGATGAATTAAAACATCTTTTGGGAGTGTCTGCAGAGCGTTTTCTTGATTCAGTGCTTTCCAGTACTCGGATACTCTGATTCTTAAAAGCATAGCAGCGTTTTTTTTCTCAAAATATATTTATTTTGCCTTCTTTATTATTATGCTACCCCTTCAAGACAAAAGCTCTTAGTCCCAGAACGGTCAACAGTTGTACAGCAAGCAACATTTCTAAGAGAAAAACATAATAAAATCTAAATAATCAGTGATGGAATGGATATTGTTTTGCTGATTACCATTCCTTTTAAAACGATGCCAGATAATCCAAAAATATCTACTCCTTAGGTATTTTAATACAATGACCTGGTTTGCCTCATGAAACATGAATCAGTCCCTCTCTTTCTCCACCTGTTGCTCTCCTTTGCTGCGTACGTTCCCTCGCTCCCTTCCTCATCCTTCCCTCCTCGTAACCTCTGATATGAAGCTGTCGACGTTCCTCAGGGCTTTATTGTGTTGGCGTGTGTGTGTGTGTGTGTGCGTGTGTGTGTTTGTTGCCGTTCTTCACATCTAGTTAATTCAACTCAGGCCGTCCCCCTTGTGTTTTCGCCGCTGCGGTCCTCCATGTTGTTGCAGAGTCTCTGCGGTTGCAGCTGTTTGGCGAAACTGATGTCATGGTTTGGACGGCTATCCAGCAACTAATTAGCTCTGAATGCACTCCAACTACAAGGGCCTGTGTGTGTGTGTGTGTGCGTGTGTGTGTGTGTGTATGTGTGTGTGTGTGTGTGTGTGTGTGGCGCCAATTCCATTCATTCCTGTTACTGCAAAAGGCTATATAAGTTTCATGTTTGTTTGCATTACTTACGTGCGGTACATTCGTGTAAGATGAAGGATTTCCTTGTATAAGGTTGTGATCACAAACGTTTTTGAGCGCTCCTGCACCGCTCTTTCAGTTATTTTCAATGGTTTACGCTCTGGGGATGCGGTGCTTTTTGTGGCACCCGATCCGAGTTGAACATGTTCCAGCCGTGCCATGTACTCCATCAATTCAGATAGTTCTTGAAACGAGCTCTTGAAAAGGCTCCTCATCCTCTTCTTCGCTAACTTAACATTATCCGCTTTGTTTTCTTCGGTGTAGCGAGCTAATGCTAATTAGAGTGTTCTCCTCAGGAGGGTGTGCTGGCTTGCTTAACGTTACTGTAGTGGGTGGGGGGGCTCTAATCCATTCATCTCTCTCACTTAACACAGTGTGCGTGTGTGTGTGTGTGTGTGTGTGTGTGTGTGTGTGTGTGTGTGTGTGTGCGTGCCATGTTGCCATGCCTGCCTGGCTGTTGGCTGCTTCCTCTGTCACCTCCACTCCCATGCTTTGTGAACGTGTGAGACCGGCACGGTTGACTTGCCCGCATTGTTGTTCTCTGACGTTATTGGGTATATGATTTCATCATCGCGTATGTGATTTCTTCATGGGTTATTTATTTGCCATTGTGTTTGGCCCCATCTCGGTGTCAGCGGCTTCCCAAATAGCCGATTACACCAGATTTGATCTTTTTAGAATCCGCCATGGGTTTGGAGTTTTGCCCAAATAGACAGATTGTCGGGTGGAATGGCCAAATGTCAGTGTTTGTGTCCTCTCTCTCTCTCTGTCCATCTTTGTCTCTCTCCTTTCTGCTTGTCTTCTCATGCTTTCTATTTTTCTCTGTCTTCCGTCCCCTTTTCCCCTGATACTGGGTGTTTTTCATCCGTCTGGCGCAGTGAGGCTTCATCTTGGATTTGTTTGAACGTGACGACACCACAAATAAATACGTTTTTAAGGGGAAGGGATTGCTATTCTGTATCAAGTTTTCGCTTCTCAGAAAGTCGGAAATGAGAACCATATGCCTTCTTTCCTGACCCCTCTCCCTCTCTCTCTCTCCTCTCTCATGCTTCACATATCTTGGGTCTTACTCTTTGTTGCCATTCTCAATCTCTGGCTGTTTGGATGGGCAGAGCTTCAGCACACGGACAGAAAACATTTTCACTGCATCTCATACATCCTGCCTCTCATTTCAGCTGTCTCTCTGAAAGCTAAAAGTCAGATGGCTTCCTCTTTTTGGATAATTATGAGGATGGTGGGGGTTATGGAAATGAAGAAAGAAATGTTGACCGTTAAGATGATGATGGTGATGGTGGTAATGAATAGAGTTTGACCGATTTTAGTTTTTCAAGGCCAATATAAGACAGATACAGACACCGAAGCCGATCATTTTGGATGGAAGCTGTTGATAGCTGATGTTTTTAATGCCAAAAATATAAAATATAAAAAAATAAATAAATATAAAATATTTATATAAAATATTTGAATGCTTCTCAGGGTCGAAAAAGTCTCTGAAACAGCATTTAGACCATCATGGGACACTAAAACTCTCCATTGAAAGCCAGACTAATGACATTCTTTTAGGTGGGTTAGCAGGGGCCAATATCTACGGTATGGCTACGACGATGGCTTTGGCGATGACAATGCTAGAGGTGATGGTGGTGATGTCAGTGACACCAGTGTGGTTACAGTTTGCTGCTGATCCGATGTCAAGTCCTCCTTTTAGATCCGAGTCCCATCAGTATTACGTAACACTCACATCTTGAATGGAGTGCATTATGTCAATGGCAGACGGAGGCTGACACCGAAGCAGGTTAAGTTTACAGGATCACTCAAATTGAGCTCTCCAAGAATAGGATGAAATTATTATTGCTATCTTACACGTTTTCATGCGACAGGACACAAATAGACACACAAGTAGAAAATAAATACTGAGAAGGCCTCGACAGAGTGGATTTCAAGTAATTAAATCAAGGCTTGCATGCATTAGGCTTTGATAGTTTTCTCATTTGGGACAGTAAAGCGTAACACTCTTGCATCTTAATTTCTTCCAGAGGTGAAAAAAAACGAAACTCAATCAATTTTTCAGCGTAGCTTCCCGTTTAGGATTGTAGGAGACTTAACTGCAGTCCTATTTAACATCCATTAACCCCTTCAGTGCCGTTTGCTCAGTTATTAATCATCAGCTGATCGAAGGGAATTGGAAGTGCTTTTAATTTGCCTGAGAGCCCTTCAGATTTCCAAGTGTGTGTGTGTGTGTGTGTGTGTGACCTTGACTGCATTATGCAACAATACAGAGCAAGGATTGCTTCAGAGGGCACGAGGCAGGGAGGAATAGAAGGAGGTCCGTCTGAGTGGGCTGGTGACTGAAAGGTTACTGGTTCAAATCCCTCGATTGGCTGGGAAAATCAAAAAGGGGAAAATGAATGGAAAAACACTCCTGGTGGATCTGCTCAGTGGCACCGCAGTAGAAGACTGTGGTTGTTTATACCTATAAATGGGGTCAGACTGATATATTTGTTTTTGTTACATGACATTACATTCTTGCAGGCTTTTCCACCCTGGCAAGAATGATTCCTTAAATTGTTTTGGCCATGAAAATGGTCAAATTCGAAGATCTTGAATACCCTCTCTAAATGGTGTCTATCAGCAGCTTCGATCCAAAAATATCGTCATCGTATCAGTCTCCAACAACCCATATCAGCCTAACCCCACTTACAAGGTTAATGGGATGTGAGAGTGGATCTCCCAGAAAACAAATAGCTGCTCTCTGATCTTCACCCCATCTCTGTGATCTCTCAACACCTCCACTTAACACCGACGCCTGGATTAAATCACCCTCTTAGTATGGGAGACACGTCTGAGGTTTCGGCGAGGCTGAATTAAAGTCCGACTCTTTACCTCCGCTGTGGAAGGAGGAGCACAAGGGCAAATGAGACGTGTTCGGGTGGATATTGGCCATTAGGAAAACATTCATTTAGATTTTTTATCATTACAGTTTATGTAAGACGTTTTGTTGTATTTTTGCTGATTCTCACACGGCTTCGTTGAACACATTCAGAGGTCTCACTCCACAGTCAAGGACAGACTATTTCCTGATTCGTAATTTAATTAATTTATAGTTACAGTTCTGCTACAGTGTAGCATGGATGCTAGCTACAGTCGTTTCTATAGTTTCAGTGTCAAATGATTTTTGGTATTTGGTAACATAATAATCTAGATATTGTACAGAAGTCGAGTCCATACATCCATCCAATCATTATCTAGCCACTTACCCATGTCAGGGTAGCTGGGGAAATAGGACAAACAGAGCAGCCCAGACGTCCTTTTCCCCAGCGGCTTCCCCCAGCTCTTCCTTGGGGATCGCCATACACTAGCAGACATGCTGGGAGATGTAGTCCCTCCGAGGTCTCTCCTAGGTCTGCCCCGGTGTGTCCTCCCAGTCGATCACACCTGGAACCCCTCTAAAAAAGGGATCTGCTTACCAGGTGCTCAAACCACCTCGACTGGCTCCTCTCTATGTGGAGGAGCAGTGGCTGGACTCCGAGGTCCTCCCGGATCGCTGAGCTATCACCCAATCGCGAAGAGGGAGGCCAGCCACCCTGCGCAGGAACCTCATCTCAGCCGCTTGTTTCCATGATGTAATTCTTTCAGTCACCACCCAAAGCTCCGGTCATTATTAATAAGCCCCAACAGGGTGAATCAAGACCCTGACATGAAACGGAGGCTCCCTGTTCATTATCCCTTACCTAGCATGCAGTATAGAGCGACAAATGATGGGACAAAGAGATGGGATGCCGTGCTGTAAGACAAACCCACAATGCTGTGAACAAACACTGGCTCTGTTCCTATTTCCATTCTATTTTTCTTTCCTGTACACTTTTGCTATGTTTCCCCATGGGGATGATTAAAGTTTCATCTTATCTTAAATCGAGGCCATGACATATAATTCTTTTTTTGCCTGCGGCCACTCACATGAAGAGTGCAGAGAGAATAGCGAAGTAGAAATGCAGAGGAAGAGAGCAATAGAGGTAGAAAGAGAGAGAGAGATGGGATCCTCCTTCAGTGCATTGCCCTGCATTAGTGTGGTATACAAGCCCTTATCTTTACCCTGTAGGAGTTTAAATGAATACAGCTGCAGTAATAGAGCTTGGCGTGCCAGGAATGTGACTCTGTCCTGGCCCGGCATGGAAGGAAGCAACCGGTTGCATAAAACAAGGGAAATTTAGGAAACTGGGAAAGACGTGGATCCCGAATGGGTTCCTTCTGTTTGGGGTGGTGATTAATATTTGCATGCAGCATCACAGGTTATGGTTGAGTTAGAAAATGTCAAAAAAAATGACATGTTTGTGTGCATGTGTTGGTCAGAGTTAATGATCCTTGTCTGCATGTTAATGGGGTGCAAACAAGCCAACAAACCTGTGGATCTAAGACACACACACACACACACACACACACACACACACACACACACACACACACACACACACACACACACACACAGATACCTGGCTTCTTCCATCAGGTGTTGTTCTGTCTTTACTCATTCATTCACTTCTATTACACGACACTGTCTCCAGCCAGGTACTGCTAGCAATGCACACTGTATGTGTGTGTGTGTGTGTGTTCAGTCAGTATGTATCACATCCGCCCAAAGCGGGGGCAGCGCTAAAAACTGTGCCAAGACGTGTGTGAAATAATCTGTGTCAAGTTTGAGCTTTGGTATCGCCAGCGGGGAACCAGTGTGTGTGTGTGTGTGTGTGTGTGTGTGTGTTTCTGTGTGTGTGTGTGTGTGTGTGTGTGGCAGTGAACACCTCGTCTCGCTTGTTCCCCATCAACCCATTATCTCACTATCCGAGCTTCCTGACGCCTGTATAATCAAATTTATATAGTTTGATTTCCATTTCTGTTTGTCTGAGTTTTGTGATTGGCTCGTCGATGCAACTTGGATGCCTTTACACCTGAATTTTATGTGTTTCTGTTCTTTCCAATTACGATCTGTTTAGCCAGGACGCATTTTAACGCAGGTGCAAAGGAGGTTTTGTTTATGTGCGTGTATATGGATATATAATCACTTTGTGTAGATACAGCAACCTTATCCTGGATGGACTGATGGATGGATTGAGGTACTGTGTGTGTGTGTGTGTGTGTGTGTGTGTGTGTGTGTGTGTGTGTGTGTGTGTGTGTGTGTGTGTGTGTGTGTGTGTGTGTGTGTGTGTGTGTGTGTGTGTGTGTGTGTGTGTGTGTGTGTGTGTGTGTATCCCTGTGTGACCTTGTTTGACTTAACAGAGTTAGGATAAACAGAATTTCAGTGCCAGGGCTTTTTTAGTGCGATGGTGATTGGGGAGACGGAGCCTTAGGTGTTGCTCTGACCGAACCCGTCTCCTCTCAGCCAGACACAACACACACTACTACCAAGCCCACAGGCTGTTATGCTGTCTGGTGCGAGTGTGTGTGTGTGTGTGTGTGTGAGAGAGAGTGTGTGTGAAAGCGAGAGAGAGTTTCCATCCACTTAGAAAAGCTGAGTGGAAATGGCACATTTCCATAAAACTTCCTTCAATCAGATTTTTCAGATTTGAGTCCGCCTTGAGTTTTAGTGTTGCATTCACTCTCTCCAGATTTTACAACTCAGTAACATCACAGAATCAAGGCCTAGTTGTTGCTTTCTAGCATCATGTTGGGAGAGAGTTCATGTTCAAAACTATTGATCAGACTGTTCTAGGCCATAGGAATAAATAGATGAATGAATGATTTCATCCCTTTTAGAGGTTTGGTGTTTTGAAATATTCCGTATGGAAAGAGAATAATATCCAACTTTTCCAGGTCTGTGAAGATGGAAATAATGAGTGGTGAATTGGTGCCACTTTGGTACAGGAAGTCATAAAAGGGCTGGAGCTGGCAGAAAGGCAACGTGTCAAGGAATGGGGAAGGTAACGGGAGGACCAGTGCACAGGTTTACCTTTGTTTTGTGGGAGACAGACAGAGAGGCGGATTGAAAATATCAGTGAGCCTGCCAGATGTTATGCATGACTGATTTTGACTTATCCTCTTATCAGGAAGTGGCCGTTTGGATAGAACTGCAGTATACATATTGGACTCAGGGGAAATTATTTTAGACCGTATATACTTTTGACCTCCTGTCTGATTAGAAAGCCAGTACCTCTGGATACGGAAATAAAAAGAGTCAAGGGAGTGTTGACCGATTACAAGTTTAAAGTTGACGTTAATGACACATGTCAAATTTATGTTTATTACCTGAGGGAAAGTGCTGGATACTTGTCAAAAATAAATAAATCCTCTGTTTCTCACTCAGGTTATTGCACACATTCAGTGTAACGAGTCCAATATCCCAGAATCATAAAATCAGATAAGATTAGATGGAACTTTAATGATCTCTGTAGGGCAAGTGGGGTGTTGCAACGACAAATATGAAATGGAACCACAAAAAAATAGAAGGGTGGGTATTACGCATCATTATTACATGTTAAATGGAAATATAAGAAACTGAGCTATATTTCTGCAGTGACAGAATAGGGTGTGGGTGCAAGATTCTGGGTATTAAGCACGCGTTGAGTCCCTACAGTGTTTGTCTTCACCATGAGTGGAAAAATGTCACGAGTCGTCCAGCAGCAGGCTCGTAAAAACATCTCTGAAGGACACCCATTTCACCACATCCCTCTGCTAAGCTTTAAATGTGATTGAATGTGACCTGTGTCCGACTCCTTTAAAACTCCCCCTGGGAACATGCTAGGAGGGTGAGACTGATATATAGGGTCGATATTGGCCTTTTAATAAAAATCAGCTAGGCAGTATCATCCACCTCTGATATAATGAATATGATGCAGTTTGATTAAATATTTATTGTAGCATCAATCAGTACTACCTTGGTTGTATATGCAAAACCCCTTAACCTGAATTGAATGTAATGTGACATTTTGATCAAATTCCACGCAAGTTTGCATCAACATGTTTTGATTATTTTAATTATTATTTTAATTATTATGGCTCCTGACGAGTGAAATTCATGGCAAAATCACTAAATACTTGTATTGTTTTTGAATATTTTGGTATTAGAATGGTCAAATTTAAGATGTGGATATCTGCACAAAGTATCAGCTGTTGGCAGCTTCAAAAATACTGCTATGGGCCTTCAAAAACCCATATCGGTTGAACCCTGGTCGAACCCTCAGGTCTGTTTTTTTAAAAGGTTATTTTTGGCTTCAGTGGATGGTTGACAGTATTGAGAGACAGGGAGCAATGGGAGAGAAATGACAGGGTTGACACGAAAAATGTATTTGTATTTCATTTGTCTGGCATTGGCCTATGGATCTCCCAGCACAGACACAAGGGTGGTAGTGACAGCTCATTTCTAAAACCAGGATATTGTCTGCAGCCGGAAATACTTGACACAGAATATCGATTAATTTCAAAGCCATGTTGTAATGAGGCACAAGATCCTGGTTCTTTGATTCCCATGCCAGGGCTCGACGGTAACTTTTAAAAATGGTTTTAAAAGACGGAGAGTAAACTGTCTTGTCTTTAGCCCAAGTCTCTACTCCAAAACACTTGTAGTTGTAGAGTCAGAAACTGTTAGCTAGCTAACTAGCCAGTAGGCTAATTTAGTTCATGTTAACATGTAACTACTAGCCACTGCTAACTCTAACTTCTACTAGATACGTTAGCTTGTGTATGAATCAGATGTGTTTACAAGACAGTCGTGGTTAGTTAACCAGATACTGTGGTTAGCTAGTTAACAATCCGACTATATGTTACTGTAAATGTGGGGGAAATGGTAAATGTACTGGTAAATGTGCACAGTGACCAGCGGGGTCAATGTTAATGAGAGTGGAAAATGCTAATCACAGTAGCATGAGGGCCTCCCACTGAAATGTCACCAAGTTTTGTTGCGTGTACGACGTATAACATGGCCTGCTCGGATGGACTGGATTGTGGTAAAATGCGATCTGAGAGACCGAGAGATTCATTCACGTTACACTACGACATCAGAAAATTGGCAAAGGCCGACCCTGCGTTGGGTGAGTTTTCAGGACTGTGTGTCCTCCAATATGGCCGCCAGAGGGGGGCTTACATCACTTGAAAAACCTTTATTTCTTCTCCTCTCTGTTATATTCCTGTCCTTTCCTTTCCTTTCATCTGCTCTCCTGCAATAGCAAGTGTGCAGTCTCATTGCATCACCTCAGTCTTTTTTTTAGTCTTGCAATGCGCCCATCTCTTCCATGATGACTAAGGGAGTGATAATGCTACATCCTGTCTATTTGTGTGTACCACAGCTTCATTAGGCCAAATACGGGATGACAGCAAGTCTACTCCTTTCCCCTGTTTGCTTTTCTCTTGTTTTCTTTCTTTTTGACATGGTATTAGACATGAAGTGTAAGATGACAAGAGCTAGATTTGAATGTTGGCTTTTGGGAGGTGTGTGTGTGTGTGTGTGTGTGTGTGTGTGTGTAGTGAAAGATAAAATGTTTACAGAGAGTGAAAAAGAGGGAGAGCCGAAGGCCATTACAGTAAAGCATTTATAGATCCAGATATGTGGAGGATTGATGGAGAACTGAAATGCTGACACACAGGAATTGTTTGAGAGAGAGAGAGAGAGAGAGAGAGAGAGAGAGAGAGAGAGAGAGAGAGAGAGAGAGAGAGAGAGAGAGAGAGAGAGAGAGAGAGAGAGAGAGAGAGAGAGAGAGAGAGAGAGAGAGAGAGAGAGAGAGAGAGAGAGAGAGAGAGAGAGAGAGAGAGAGACCACTGCAAGTCTTTCCCATTAAACAGAATATATGTGTGCATCACCAGTATACTGCAGATTAGTGTTATTATTATTGGATTATCTGGAGAGTTTTAGTATAATTTTTGTCTGTCATTTTATGACATGAAAACATCCATGGCACAAAATATGAGCTATTGGCAGCTGTACTGTAAATGTATAGTAGATATCATCTTCAGTGCATTGCAGTGATGGTTGCCACTACTTAGATTCTGAATCATCTGTTGGTCAGCTAGATCGATAAGAAGTCTCATTTAGATGTTAACCTAATACATTCTTACCCCCTCCCCATCCATCAGCCCCATCAGGCGTCCTCGTTGGCCTCCCCAAGTCATTAACTGTCAGTAATGATCGAGCTGATTGGTTGGTTCAGCTCACTGGCCACATTGTTCCCGACTGTACCAAATCACCCAGTTAAAGAAAAGCAACAAAGTGCATCAATAATATTCAATGACTTTGTTCATTGCTAACTCAAATCGCATATTGTTCTTGGATGAAAACCTCATATCTCCAGACCATCATCTTTTCAGGAACTAAGAAAAACAGCCTTATTTTCGGCTTGACCGCTGTGCATTTCTGAGTTCATCTGGTGGGTTTCGAAAGGGTTTCATATGTCCAAGTAATCCCTTAAATTGAAGCCAAAGCATGAAAATCACCGACACTGGAGTTACTAGCTTTTCACATGACAACAGCGACATGGTCAAATGACCCTTGGTCAGTGAGCAACGCCGTAGGAAGGTCACCAGATCGCGTCGCTTCTTCTCTAACTGCATGCAATTATACATTTTCTAGATTTCCAGAGCTTTCGTTTTATTAACTACAGAGGAGAGGCCAACTCCCTAGGGGAAGTCGTCCAAAAATACGATGTGTGTAACAGCGGGTCCTTAGTTCCCTTCTGTTTGTGGTTTGTAGTCGCTGAGATGTGGCTCTGAATCCCTGACAGGTGTAGTGGCATAGTGGGCCTGATATTGGCCATATGTTCAAAATCAGTATCAGTCATACGCCAGTCATACGCGCTTCCCTGACCACAGCTAGTCAATATGTTATTATTGTATAATTTTTCTATCAGATGCCTGACCAGAGAAATCATTCCAGTGTGGTGTGGGAGGATTTTCCTCAACAGCTTCAGAGGTGTCGGTCTGTAAAACCTGCCTCACCCTGCCTTAAGGAGCTGCTAACCTACCTAAAATAATTAGTCTGGCTAGTTTTAGTGACATGATAGACATGATAGTCTAAATGTCATTTCAGACATTGACATTGAAGCCATTGAGTACTTTATTTTTCTCATGGGAATGGTCAAGATATTGAATATTGGCACAAAATATCAGCTCCTGGAAGCCTCAATCCAAAGATATCAGTAATAATTTCAGCCTTCAAAAACCCATATTGGTCTAACCCTTGATGACACAGAGCTAGCCTAGTGAACCATTATGTCTTTCAGCTCCTGTGCTTTTTCTCATACATGTATATCTATTATCTATTGTGTGTTTTGCATGCACATATACAGCAATACAAAATAGACATGCATACACACACACACAGAAACACATTATGAGGCAAGAAAACGAGGGTTACGAATGTAACCACGGTTCTATGAATTCTGGATGACCGCCAGAGGCTGTGCTTAAGCACTGGATCTTGTCCATCTCGCGCAAGTGCAGGTCAAGTAATTATACCAACAAAGTCACCTGTGACCTGGGATAACGTAGGGGCCCCCCCCCCTGTATAAAATCCCCCGTCATCCAGTAATCTGTTCCCACAGAATCTTCTTGCCATGATTCCGAGTGACAGAGAACTCTGGCGGTCATCCAGAATTCATAGAACCGTGGTTACATTCGTAACCCTCGTTCTATTTCATTCTTCCTGACCGCCAGAGGCGGTGCTTAAGCACTGGATGACTCATACCAACAAGGTCACGAGGAAGGCCTTATCACACTAAGGGGCCGAAGGCGAAGGTAAAACCGCTGCTGCAGCAGCATGGGGGGCAGCCACGTTGACCCTGTAGAAGCGGGAAAAGGTGCATGGCGAAGCCCAGGTAGCAGCCGCACAGTGGCACTCCTTTCAGGGCCGCCCAGGAGGTAGATACACTCCTTGTAGAGTGGCAGTGAACGTTTATGGGTACGGGTATGCCCCTGTGATCTGTAAGCCCTCAAGATCACATCAACAATCCAAATAGAGAGCCTCTGTTTTGACAGGGCCTCTCCTCTCCTGTGCCCCCCATGGCAAATGAAGAGACTGTCAGTCGTACACAAGCTAGCAGTTGCTTCCACATAAGCCTTAAGTGCCCGCACCGGGCACAGTGGCTCCAATATCTCATTATTCCCCTCAGTGCATCTGGGGGGTTAAATGCTGCTAGTTGGTTGACATGAGAGGGAGGCAGAAAGGATGGATTGGGCCAGAGTGTCACCCCTGAACCATCTGTATTCCAGCGCATGCATGACTGGCTTACTGACAAGGCATGGAGCTTGCCTACCCGCTTCGCTGAAGCGATGGCCAGCAGGAACGCTGTCTTACCAGACAGCCACCTCAGTTCAGCCTGCCCCAATGGCTCATATGGGGGCTGACCAAGGGTAGTACCAGGTGCAGATCCCATGAGGGCATTCTGATGGCCTTTGGAGGGTCCAGCCTGTGGGCTCCCCTCAGAAAGCGCGTAACCAGATAGTGAGACCCCACTGACTGGTTGCCTACTTGAATATGCCCCGCTGAAATGGCAGCCACGTAGACCTTCAAGGTGGAGGCACGTCTATTACCATCCAGCAGGGACTGCAGGAAGCACAGTATCACCGCCACTGAGCAACTCTCAGGCACCTCATTATGTGCCCTGCCACTGTTGACATCAACCTACCAAGCTCCCTAGACATGAAGGCAAAGGCCTGCAGAGATGCATCACTGAGGGTCTGGGCTGAGGTGTCCGCACCCGACTGCTGCAGGGTCTGCGACAGGGCCAGTATGAGGTGTGACAATGAATTCCCAATGCGGCCCATACGGGCAGCCATGTCATGGCTCCTTGTAAGGAGGTCATCCGTCATGCGGCACTGCAGCCGGGGACAGCGAGCATCGGGTCTGAGAGCTTCGTCAGGGGCGACTATGAGGGAGGCAATAGATGGCTCTACCGGGGGCATCCGATCCAACCCATAGCTACCTGCATCCTGCATAGCAGCCAAAGCCCTACAATCGCTAGTGTGATGGACGGGGGACCTTGGATCTGGCCAGCATCTCTGGAGCTCCTCAATGTAAGGCTTTGAGGGGGGCACAGTGAAGGCTGAGGGCTGGGGAACCTGCCTGAAGAATGCGCTTGTCTTCGCAGTGGCCACAGACGTTAGAGGAAATGTTAGAGGAATGGGAGGCTGCATCCTCTTCCACTCCCTCCTCCTCATTGAATAGGCTGCAGGAAGCTGCTGTGGACAACACATCCTCCTCCCGATCAGGGGAGCTCCTAGCGGCGGTGCTAACCGCCGGGGCTGCTACACTATCAGCGGGCTGGAGGTTCAGCAAGAGGGCCTTAATCTGAGCGAACTCGGTTGATAGGGCATCCACATTAAGGGCCAGAGAGTTGAGTCTCTTCTTAGGGGGACGGGGTACCTGACTCCGCCCTGTGGCGTTTGGGGTTCCTGGGTGCTGGTTCTACACCGGATGGGGGCAACTGACTGCTCCCCAAATCAGTGCCCTCCACCTCTGCCAGCCTGGCCAGCTTTAATGCCCGCGGCATGAAACTGCAGTTCATGCATGGGTCAGACAACCCTTCCCTCAGGTGTTCCGCGCCTAGACAGGCGGGACACTGATCGTGGCCGTCCTCTGCTTGCGACCCCAACATTATAACACACAATGCCAGTCAACAATAAGATGGCGTAGCCAGCGAAAACACTACACGCCTCTAAATAATAACTAGCAAGTCACTGCGAAAAAAACACCAAAAGACAAAACAAGATTAAGCTGTACTGTAGGCCTACAGCAACCAGCATTACCAAGCACAGCTTAGTCTTAGCTAAGGTACTGCATGTGCAGCCAACCTCTCCGAGAGCAGAGGGCTAGCTCACCTAACGGTGTATGGGCATCCAGTTGTACCATCAGAAGCGGAAGCACCTCTGGTTAATAATGGAGTGGGAAAGCCCACCCTGCCTGCGTGACTAGCTCCGCCGATATAGCCTCTACAGCCTGTAGAGGCGAGCGCCCAATTGAATCACCTTCAGAAGCGAAATAATACAGTGGAAAACCAAAACAATCTAATCTACAGCTTGTATGTGAGGCGGAACCACCTCCAAGTGCCAAGTAATTAGCGGACCGCCGGCTAGCATTAGCTAGCGGACGCCGGCATTAACTCACCAATTAGCGGCTTATACTAGTCAGTATGCTTTGTATAAGAGGTTAGCCCTCCGAGCCGGACAGCCGCCTTATATAAGGAATTGTCAGTCACCTGTTGCAGAGCCACTAACCGTATTCGAGTGGCGCGGCTATGCCGATCGCTGAAGGGGAAGAAGTTGGATTAGGCTCGTCGCAGTCTCTGGCGGACGAAAACGTAGCGCCAACCCTGGGGTTGCGAGACTCCAAGCAGACCAGCCGGCAGCTAACAATTTTGACATGCTACCGTTTAGCATTCGATTGCAAGAAGATAGAAGGAACAGATTACTGGATGACGGGGGATTTTATACTGGGGGCGTGCCCTACGTCATCCCAGGTCACAGGTGACTTTGTTGGTATAATTACTCGACCTGCGCTTGCGCGAGATGGACAAGATCCAGTGCTTAAGCACCGCCTCTGGCGGTCAGGAAGAATGAAATAGAACTTCTGTCTTCTGTCTACAATATGTAACTAGTCTCACCTTGATAGCCACAACCCAGCTCACTGCTGTCCACGCCCACCACCCACGCCCACAGCAAATGGTACACGCCCCCAAAACATTGTTGAAAAGCCAATTTAAAACAACTTAACCATGAACACACAGGGTCACAGTCAAATAGTGATAATGTATAATGGATCCTATTTATTGTTATTTTAATGTGAAAAAAGTGACATCTGCAGCTTTAACGGTGGAAAAATCACTCTTTGGTATGAAGTTTTATATTTATCCGCTCAATTATTTCAGATTTCACGTTGCTTGCCTTTCAACAGGATTTGTTTTTACTGGAAATCACATAAAAGAGTTTGTGTCTGGGTATGACCACTGCTAATCAAGCTATGGCGTCATTGTATCTGATGTTCTCTTTTATCCCTAGTTCTCTGTTTTTGCATGGAAGTCACACACACACACACACACATCGACATTGAGAGTGACTCATACGCATACATTCTCACGCCTTTTTTTCCAACTATCCACAAATGCACCGTGACACTGAGTTGTAGCCATGGAGGTCCTGAGAAGCCTCTGTCCTAATTCCAGGGATGTCAAACTGTCGTGTGTGTGTGTGTGTGTGTGTGTGTGTGTTTGTGTTTGTGCTCAGCAGGTGGTAGCTACAGCAGTAACTATTCAGCTCAGGAATGTCCAGGAGGGAAAACAGCAACTGTCCTCTTAAACGTTTTTTT
The DNA here is from genome assembly GCA_034670385.1 of Hoplostethus mediterraneus. NCBI lineage: Eukaryota > Metazoa > Chordata > Actinopteri > Trachichthyiformes > Trachichthyidae > Hoplostethus > Hoplostethus mediterraneus. Next base: position 274,443 of record JAXDDW010000113.1, on the reverse strand, counting down.
TGGTTTTAGCTGTCCTTTCCTTTCAGGCTCTTTCACATCCATCTCTCCTCGTCCTCTGTTCCTTCCTCAGTCTTTGGCTTCCTCCTTTTTTTTTTTTTTTTTTTCTATTACCTTTCTTCTCTCCACCTCATCTCTCTTTACTCGCCGCTATTTCCATCTCAAAGGTCTGGCATTCGAACACTCAATCTAGGGATCTGCCAAATCTAGATTGGTCAATTCAGTGGAAATGCCTAATCCAGGCGCTTCAGAGGAAGGATGCGAGAGACTCAAGAACAGCCCCATTAACATAAAGGGAATTTTTTCCTTCAGGGGGACCTTTCAAAGGGGCTACACTTTTTCACCCCCAATTGACTTAGGAACTTTTTGTTTTTCTCCATAGTCTGTAAAGTCTTTGTAGCAGGAGTCCATCTATCATGTCGAGAAAGACAAAGGCAGCACACAGTCAGCAAAGAAACCCTGCGACCTTTGACCTATGTGCTGTTGCCTTCCCTGCCTTCTCTCAGCTTACTGTGTCATTTGTTTACATCAAGTTGCCTGGGATGGAGCAACTTGAAGTGACAGATTGTTTTTTCACTGCTCAACACTTTATATATACTATATATATATATATATATATAATATATATAAAGTGTGTCGGTGCATAGTTGTCAGACAGACTGACAGAGCAGCAAATTTATATTTTTGGTACATGTGACATTTGCAACTGGCCTCAATCGGGAAGCGCCGGAGATTGTCTGGACCGATGTCCTTATCCAATGTCTGACGTCCTTATATCTCCAAGGACAAAATAGCCTCTTCAGTTTTGAAACGGCAATGGCAAATGGCATAGGTCAAATGTCAAGATAGAGAAATTATATATCTGGCTTTCTGGACAGTAAAATTAATATCTCTAGGTTCAGACTTGGAATCTCATATTCAGTCTTAATGTTTTGCTTAAAACAAGTAAAAAATCTGAGATAATGTCACTTGCTTCCAGTGCAATTTCATTTTTTATTTTATTTTATATATATTTATATATATATTTTTTTTTTGCACCATCATAGTTAGAATATCAGATTTCCACCATGTCTAAAATGCAATATAATCTTATACCGCAATATCATTATGTCTTTTAATACCATGAAGCTTCAAGCACTTATTGCATTGCCCACACTATCTTGCACTGTCTAAGAACTCACAGTCTGACTCTCCAATGCAACCCTCACCAAATTCCATCCCCAGAAAGCATGTTATTGCATTCACAAATGCACAAATGCAATTAAAGCCTCTCTTTGAGCTGCATGGTCTTTGGTGAAAGACTGGTTATCTTTCTATATTGCTATCTACATTTTCCAGCCAGGCCAGATTCTCTGAGCACCTTGCCCTAGGGAGCGACAAGTCAATTTGGACTCTCACAATGATTGGCAAGCTAATGGTTGTACGCTCCATTCATCTCCCCTCCTGCTTTCGACATTGAATTTCAGCAGATTATGCTGCATAATTGATAGCCAGACGTGTGATCGATGGACACAGTAGGATTTGCATCACGGTCAAACGATAACAAAGGTGCACTGATAGTATCTGTAGGGTTTGGAGCCAATCCAGCCCAAATCTTTCTGGCAATTGAAGCTGTCTCGATATGGATAGTTTAATGACATGCAGTTAATGGTGTGAGGAAAAATGTCTCCTGGTGCGAAAACGATGTAATGCTGCTATTTATAAAGTTCATAGTCATAGCAGCTATAGTTGAGAAGAGTGGCAGCCTCTACTAGCCTCTACTCTGCATTTTACATTGTGTGCCACCGGGTCAGATTTGGCGAGAAAACTGCTGCATTGCTTTATAGGACAAAGGGAGATTGCTGTACGGCACAAAACAGGAAGAGGGCGCTGTTCTTCCAGCGCTAACAGAGCTAACGCTTTCAGAGTTTCTGGCAACGGCAAATTGTGGAAGGAGAGAATTTGAGATTTGAGATTTTGAGAAACACTAACAATGCCACTGGCATGAAATAGAGGCTACCAGTCGTCTCCACCATGGTCTCATTTGTTTGTAAGTATGGCCCAGGTATCTCAAGTAATTTGATATATCAATGTTTAAAAATGCTCCACATAGCACCTTGAAGCAGTTTAAAAAGCGCATGGTGAGTGGTTTCAAGTGGCGACAAAGCCTTTGTCATCTGATATTGGTGTTCTATCCTTTCTTTCTCTCTTTCTGTTTGTCTCACTCTCACCTCTATTTCACTTTCACCTACTCCTCCCTTCTTTGACAATACTTGAACTGAGTTGGTTTGCATTGAAAACAAGTGGAATTATCTCACCCCCATCAGCAGAAATTGTCACCATTTAGGTTAGGTTAGGTTTGAAGTATATTTTGCTCTCTCTCTCTCTCTCTCAGGCTTGGACAAACACACAATTGTGCATAGATACATCACTCGCTCTCTTCCTGTCTGTCTCACATGCATGCATACATGCATACACGCAATTGTCTCATCTCTCTCTCTTGTGTTCATGCCACTCTCTCTGCCTCTCTCTTTCTCTCACATACACACACACAGTTGATTGAAAAAGGGTGAGTCACGATGAGTGACTCTGGGCACGGTGCCGTACTCTCTGGTTCAGGACGGGGAAGAAGCTGTCACAAAGATGCTGCTTGTCTTTCCATCCCTCTGTCCCTTCATGGACACCAGTTCCCATACGTAATATCTGAATCGGAAGCTTCATGAATTGTGTGAAAGAACGGGAACAGGGGTGAATATAGACAACGTATAAATGTGAGTGTGAAAGAGGTCAAAGGTCAAGGTCTTAGTGCACTTACAATATTGCCGTGACCATCGAACGAGTGCTAGCAAAAGAAATAGAGGAAGGGACTACCCGACCAGGCAACATCCAGTAGCGGGATGATGGTGATTTACAGTGCTGTAATGTGTAGGCCGAGGGAAGACACACTTTATGGTCCTGCTATTGTCTCTGGTTTACAGCATGGGAGTCACACACGCCCCATTCTGTCCAATCTAACGATTTGATATGGACTGAGGTCAGGGGCTATATGTTATGATGTTGTACCCAGTAGTGCTGCACGATTAATCTAATTGCAATCGCGATGTCAACTAGGGCTGCAGCTATCGAATATTTTTAGAATCGAGTATTCTACCAATTATCCCATCGATTAATCGAGTAATCTAATAAAACATAATTTTGCATTATTAAACAACAATACCAAATAATGCATAACGGAAATGACAGGCCTGTTAAATAGACCAAGCAATTGGCTTTTATTCCTGAAAAAAACATACAGGTATTTATTCCAACTCCAACTCTTGGCTCCAAAACTAAACCCATTTATTGCAACTTAGCATATTTCTTGGTGCTTCTTCTCCATCATATTTGTGAAATAAGTTCTTGATGGCATGCTGTACTTAGGGTTGAAAGTTGATATCATCTTTCTAAATCCCTTGTCCTCCACCATGGACAGTGGGCGCATATCAGTGACCAGCATATTCAAAATGCTCTCTGTTAGCAAGGCAGCTTCTTCAACAGTGCATGACAGAGCTGGGCGAACAAAGCTGTCCATGCGACGCTGTGATGTGCTAAAAAAAAAAAGAAGCAATTTATTAGGCCTAAGAGATGATGATCGACTTCAGGAGGAAGAAGATGCCTTCACAGCCAATACGGATCAGGGGGGAGGTGGTGGAGGAGGTGGAGGACTACAGATACCTGGGAGTGGTGATCGACAACAGACTGGACTGGAAACCTAATACCGAGGCTGTGTACAAGAAGGGGATGAGCAGACTCTTTTTCCTGAGGAAGCTGAGATCCTTCAACGTGTGCAGCAAGATGTTGGAGATCTTCTACCAGTCTGTTGTTGCCAGCGCCTTTTTCTTTGCTGCCGTGTGTTGGGGCAGCAGCATCAGAGCCAGCGACACTAACAGACTTGATAAAATCATCAAGAAGGCTGGCTCTGTACTGGGTCTCAGGCTGGAGACTTTTGAGACCGTGGTGGAGAGGAGAACGCTGAACAAACTGTTATCCATCATGGACAATGATCAGCACCCTCTCCATCACACAGTAGACAGACAGCGGAGTACCTTCTCTCACAGGCTGCTCCAGCTCCGCTGTCGAAGGGACAGATACAGGAAATCTTTCCTGCCACACGCCATCACACTGTACAATAACAGCTAAAACTCTGGTCATAACATACAGTCACTATGCACTTTATATGTTTTTACAAAACTCTGTTCACTGCACCTTATATTTTATATTTTATTTTGCACTACAATAATAATGCTTATTTATACATTTTTATATTGCATTCTATATTGCCATTTTGATATGTCTAGGTTGTTCTCTTTTTTTATTTTTTATTTTTTTTATTTTTTATTTTTATTTTTTTATTCATTGTGTTGTTGTTATTGTCTCTGTGTGTAATGCTGCTGCTGCACTGCAATTTCCCAGCTTGGGATTAATAAAGTACATCTATCTATCTATCTATAATATGCATAACAAATGTCATGATGTAAACTAGCCCTATACTCACTTCAAAGTAAACATCTTAATATAGATTTGTGCATCTGCAGCATTAACCATTACTACCAAATAACCTATTAATAATGTCTGCCTATATGATGTGGTGGTAACCTAACACCGGGAGTAAGAGTGTGTTTGTTTGTGTGTGCACGCGTGCGTGAGGGAGAGTCAAAGAGACGAGATGAGTGTGTGTGTGAAAAGGAATTATTTGGTGTAGGCTATTACTCTCTTGCAATTTAACACAAATTAGTTTCCACATCTTAACATGATATCTAGTCATACCGACATTAGGCTACAGCCGCTACAAATACCATACGTTCTAACTAGCGATGGTAGGCTACATTAAATTAGCTAACATCAATGTTTACGTTACCTTGTGTCGGCGACGCTTGGTGAGCTGGAGTTAACAACTGGATGCTTTCGGTTCAGATGTTGAATCATCGTAGACGTGCTGTTGTGGTACGCCAGTTCTGCTTTGCAGTAGACACATTGCACTTTGTTATCTTCTTTTTTAAGTGTGAAATGATCCCAAACTTTGGACATTCTCTGTCTTTTACGGACGGTTTCTTGGCTCTCCGCCATCGCGCCAACTTATTTCTGAACGTAGTGGTGTGCGTCCGCAATAACAGTCCGAGGCAGATATTTTGCTTCGACCATTTTTTGTAATCGAATTATTCGAGTTACTCGAGTAATCGTTTCAGCTCTAAGTCAACCTGTGCGATTATATAATTGCAAAAGGCTGCGATTTAATTAAATAAACAATGTGTGTGTGTGAATGTGACAACCTATTCTCTGTTTGTGTGCAGTCTGCTAGCCCATAATAAAGAGATGACCAATCAGTCTCTGTTCAGGCAATGAAGCGTGTGTGCATGGTCACATGACTATCCGCTGTGGTGCAGAGTCAGACCAGGTGGAATGGATAATAACGAGTAGGTTGACGCTGAACTGGTGGGCAAAAAAAACGCGACAAATGTTATATGGCAATATTTTGGATTCAAGCTCAGCGACATTGAGCAGAAAGACATGCTGTGTAAAACACGCAAAGTGAAAGTCACTACATCACGCGGCAATACTACATAGTTGTATCGAGGGTCGCAAACAACTCGCTTTTCAGCGAATATCGCTTTCTTCACGTCAATTTGGGTGACTTGTGTAATTCGTCCCCAGAGTTTTTTTGGGGTGTATGGGTGACGGACGAATCTCCTTAACGATTCCTCCAGTGTATTTCTGTCAGCTCATATGAGTGAACTGCATTGAGCAAAAAATTCTACTCAACTGTCAGGACCTGCTCTTAAGCACAGCAGAGCAGACAATCTGCTTCCTGTTTACACCGGCACGCGCATCCCCAGTGTAGGTGAATGGTTACGTGATATGCGTTTTCTACAAAAACTATTAAATCCGGGTCGGGCCGTGACGAGGACGGTGAGTCTTAACCACTCCATAAGAAAGCAGTGACATTTCAATGGCAAATACAATCTGAGTATACTCTGAATCAAGGCAGTCCCTTTGAGGACGGAGATCATTTCTGAAACAGTGCTAAAACGCTTCTGTGAACGGAGATCCTATGTATTAGTGTGGATGTAGCCTGAATCTAGTTTCATTCTGTTGTACAAAGTATGCCCCATTTTGTAACTTAATCACAAATTTTTATGTTACACCCTGCTTAAATGTCCTTGTTTGTTTGGGCATTCAAAATGTCTTATTTGAATGAAAATTTGTATTTTCTTATTTATTGTTCTATTTATTTAGTTGTACTATTGAGAAAAACTAACAAGTTTGCAGAAATGCCTTTATTTTTTATTTTATTTTGCCTTTATTATTTTCAGGTGCATTTGACAAAGCAAATTTATGGGCGATATTTTCATTGCATTTAGCGAATAAATTCTGAGATTCTGCTGAGCAAATTTGAGATTTGTTTCCGTGCCAGAACCCCTGAACCAGTACTTGACCTGGGTCTCAAACTGACAGGTCAGCGCGAGGCCAGTTTTCTTTGCCGAAAACAAGACTTTCAAAACGTCCATCGGGTCCAAGGGTGGCCGCGAATGTATTTTCCCAGACACAAACAAATACAATCATTTGAATGCATGCAAAACAATTTTGTATGTGAAGAAAATCATCCCACAAATGAACATTTCAAAATGTAATATATTCTTCTGAGAATAATATTGTTTTGCTCAATGTGCTCAATGTACATTTGAGTCAATGGATATAATGATTTTTGAACATTCTGTTTTCTGTATTTATTTATTATTGAATCAGAACTAGTCTCATAGGGACTAGTGAGACACTGAGAAAGCGTTCTGGATCATCAGATAGGGTTTTTATCTTGGGACCAAACTATTACATAAATTCGGGGATTAGTCTAACAGGGTGCTGCAGGTGACATGGTAAATGGAGGTCTCTAGCCTATGTAGCTTACCATCGAACCCAATGGTGGATACAACCGCAACCGGATGCAACCAAGGCTTGATCCCTTCCTCACTTGCCGCAGTGAAATATGGGCTCATCCTCCTTGTCCTCTTGTCGGGAAAGGCTTGAAAAAGGTGTCCTGGAGTGAAATTACTTTCCAAACCTTAATTTATCTATACTTATATACTTTCTGAACGTGTACAGGAGTTGTACACCCTTAGATTTGATTTTGCACAAGGCTCGTCCTGTTCTTAGTGGCACTGTAGCATGACTCAGCACTTAGGGGAGAGTGACAGTGGAAAGGATGAGTCGGCGGATACAGATTTTCTGTAAACATTTTAGCTTTGCCGAGTTTCATCTCTAGATCTGTCAGGTGTCACAGGATCTTATCATCTGTGTGTGTGTGTGTGTGTGTGTGTGTGTGTGTGTGTGTTTGAATGAATCTAGGAAAACAATATCCTCTCTGACATTTTGTCTTTGTCCTTTTTTGTCTTTATTTTCTTTCTCTCCTCCAGTCCTCTAGTCTTGTGGTGTATGGAGGGCACATTGAGAAGTGTGTTTATATGTGCGTGTGTGTGTGTGTGTGTGTGTGTATGTATGTGTGTGTGTGGGAGGGGGGTAATAGCAGTCAGGTCAGGTAGTTAAAGGCATGCTGCACTGCAGAGCCTCAATAACATTGACTGTGGCTGCTTAAAGAGCAATGATATCTCTCTCTTTATCTATCTATCTATCTATCTATCTATCTATCTATCTATATCTATCTATCTATCTATCTATCTATCTATCTATCTATCTATCTATCTATCTATCTATCTATCTATCTATCTATCTATCTATCTATCTATCTATCTATCTATCTATCTATCTATCTATCTGTCTGTCTGTCTGTCTGTCTGTCTGTCTGTCTGTCTGTCTGTCTGTCTGTCTGTCTGTCTGTCTGTCTGTCTGTCTGTCTGTCTGTCTGTCTGTCTGTCTGTCTGTCTGTCTGTCTGTCTGTCTGTCTGTCTGTCTGTCTGTCTGTCTGTCTGTCTGTCTGTCTGTCTGTCTGTCTGTCTGTCTGTCTGTCTGTCTGTCTGTCTGTCTGTCTGTCTGTCTGTCTGTCTGTCTGTCTGTCTGTCTGTCTGTCTGTCTGTCTGTAACAAATTCGTACTCGTCATACTATACAATAGTACATAAGCACCAGTATCTATCATAACGTATCAGTTCCATGTAGTTATACTAATCATTGGATCATGTCTCTCTCTTACCTCACAACCTGCTATGATATAGTCAGGTTTCACACCTCTCTTATTCTCTCCTGGGCTTTTGACGCTAACCATTTCGTCTGTCTTCTCTCTTGCAGGTAAGTTCAGACGGAGCTGTGCAAACCAAATTTAATTCCAGGTAGCGTTATATAAAGGTCTTAAAAAGTCTTACATTTTTTTGAAAGATACCCTGCTGAAAGATTGGATAGGTCCAGATGGTGTTGCTTGCCTGTGTTGAACTTCTAAGTAGAGGAAACTATGCAGCGGCAACGATGTGTGGTGTGCAGGCTGGTGGTGTGTGTGTGTGTCTGTATGTGTGTGTGTGTGTGTGTTTATCCTGTGGACATGTTGCGGGTCTAATTCAAACATCTGTAATGGGAAGTTTTGACTTGAACGGCAAACCTGCTCTCATGAAACCTGCTCTGGCTGGGTTTCATCAGATAGTATTTATTGGTAAAATACCCTGATGGAAATGACTCCAAACAAATGGCTATTTTTTGCACATAGCAGAGAAAATATATCCTTTACATCGGTGACATTAGTGCACTGACTATTTTGCCCAAGCTGAAGGGAATATTATCTATTTCTGTGGTTTTCATTTGATATCGTTTTTTTATACCCACAAGGGGGACATTCTCTTTTTGTCCTCTGGTTAGGGTGTGTCAGTCAGGTAGGAGGTAAAGGAATACAGTTAGTTATTCATAGACTGTGCCATTGGTCAATTTACTTGTCAAGTGATGAGAACAGAGACACCAAAATCATCCACGTGTCCCTGGTAGATCATTCATGCTCTATGCCAGGGGTTTTCAAAGTGTAAGACAGTGAGCCTCCCTTCAGAGAACATCAAGTCATCGGGGCCTCCCCCATTTTAATAAAAGGCATAATAATAATAATAATAATAATAACTACACTTTCTGATTTGTTGAGTGAGTATCTCGATTGCATCAGCTGGAAGGAACGCCAGGCTTCAGGCTCAGAATCAGAGCCCTGGGCTCTAAAGTGCGACAACAACGCGTATATTAAACTGGTATTAAACAACGTTACGTCCAGTGAACATTACAAGAGTAGGTGTGCGACTCCGCGAGCCAATCAGAGCCTAATATGTAAATAGATACACGCACGCACAGACAGACAGACAGACAAAACAGATTCACGGTTACACAAAGCTGGCTTCTGGGCTGGCGACACAGAGGTAGGAAAAGTTTACCCTTTTTCCTCCGCCGGGGGGGGTGGCGACGCGAGTTGAGCCCCGGCATCTCTTATTTTACAAATTAAGCACTGTGCTAAAGTTTATAACACGCTCTGGGAAAAATACACATTGTTCACTCGTTTTAACCCTACCACGAATAGCCTACATAGCCTTCTCTACCTTAATGGCAGCGGTGAGTCTGCGTCTTGGCTGCACACAGACGGTGGATGTGGGGCTGTACTGATGACAGGAACAAGCGCAGGTCGTCCTCCACCTGCAGCCTCGACCGGTACTTGCTTCTAATCAGATGTTTCTTTTTCAAAATAATTAATAATAATAACACGTCTGCTGTCAGGATTATAAAAATTGAAATATTATTAAATTAGATTTTATTCTTTTCCAGAAAGCATAAATAATTGTATTTTAAACAAAATATTTCCCTGCTTTTTTTTCGCGCCTCCCCTGAAACTCTTTGGCGCCCCCCAGGGGAGGCGCGCCTCACACTTTGAAAACCCCTGCTCTATGCTAACACTTGAGCACACACTATGTTGAGTGATAGTAGGCTCTATGCTAACACTTTAGTATACACTATGTTGAGTGATAGTAGGCCCCATGATAACACATTAGCATACGCTATGTTGAGTGATAGTAGGCCCCATGCTAACACTTTAGCACACACTATGTTGAGTGATAGTAGGCCCCATGATAACACTTTAGCATAAACTATGTTGAGTGATAGTAGGCCCCATGCTAACACTTTAGCACACTATGTTGAGTGATAATAGGCCCCATACTAACACTTGAGCATACACTAAATTGAGTGATAGTAGGCCACAAGCATTATGTCCAAAGGTAGAAAATGAGAACTTGTAGCAACTTAAATGCTAAATGGCAAGTAATCTTAAATGATATACTGCAGTTTTGGCAATTTTGTTTACATTGGTAAAATGTAGATGAAATTTAGAAGCTAAATGTTGATAAGACTCGTTCAAAAACACGGTGAACATCAGTGTTGCTTTTTTAAGTGCAGATTTTCTTTGTTGTATCCCATTACTATTTGCTGCTGCAATGACCCAATTTCCTCACAGGGGTCAGTTTCAACTTCATCTGATATGTTACTGATGTTATATTATGGAGTCAGTTAACTCTCAATAGTCACAAATTAATACAACACGATTCACAAATATATTTTGCGATTTATATATAAATGTCTCTGTTCACAAATATATTTTTCAATGCACACACAAATGTGTATCGTTTCATATAAATGTAAAAATATATATACACAGTACTGTGCAAAAGTCCTAGGCACCCTAGATTTGTTAATATGAATTTGGCCCTAGATTCTTATTTATTCTTTGTTTTTTCTTTGTTTTTTCTTTACATTACTGCTCTTTATAGTCAAATTTTGATATTTAGGAACTTTTAATTTCATTATTTATCAAATCAAATCAAATCACATTTATTTGTATAGCCCTTAATCACCGTTTCAGTCTCTAAGGGCTTCACAGTGCCCAACATGTGAAAATAATAAATGATTAGTACACGACATCCCCCAGCCTTAGACCCTCACAGAGGACAAGGAAAAACTCCCACAAAAACCTTATTGGAAAATTGGGAGAAACCTTGGGAGGGGCTACTCAGCTAGAAAAGTTAGCTATGTAATATTTAAACCATGTTAGGCCATTTCGCACTAGCACCCCAAGACAATCTCAATCTGAAAGACAGAGCAGTAGTCTATTTGAGTTGTGTCAGGATTGTCCACTATTGCCTGCTATTTGAGGAGCAAGAGGATGAGGAGAGAGAAGTTGAAGAGATCAAACCAAAAACTAAGGCCGAATCTCTATTCACCCCTTTCGCCCTACCCCTTAGCTCTTCCCCTTCGTTTTGCGTGTTCACGTGTAGGGGTAGGGTGTCCCAATTCTTTTTGGGATCGTGGGGTAGGGCGAAGTGCTAGGGCTACATGGCCCTCCAAACGGAGATTTTTCAGGGGCACACTACAAACCGAGGGCTAGGAGAAATCTCCGACAATCATCAGGCAAGATGGGGGGGGGGGGGCGGTATTATTTTAGTAGTAGTAGTAGTAGTATTAGTATTTTCTTCATTAATAAAGATTTAAATTTTTTTATAAGCATCGTATTATTTTAGTTTAATGTCGTTTCAATGTATTATAGACCTTTTCTTTATAACGAGCGTAACAAAAAATCGCTAGTATGCCGATGTCTCTACTTCGCTAGTTAATGTTACAACATTGTTTTTATAATAATATAATAATAAATATATATAATCGTGTTGTATTCATTTGTGACTATTGAGAGTTAACTGACTCCATATGGGTAGGATGCTTACAGGTGGAATACCCGTTACTCAGATAACACACACACACACACACAACACACACACACACACACACACACACACACACCACTTTCATATTCATTCACAAGATGCAACAATACACACTTGAAAAAAAAAAATATGTATTTATAAAAAAAATTCTCATGGCCAGAGGAGCATGAACTAGGCATGGGCTTTGGTGGTGGCGTTAGGATGATGATGTCGGTGATGTTGATGATGATGCTTTGGTGATGCTGCTGATTGTTGTAGTAATGCCATGTAATGTCATGTCTACCGCACCAGAATTACTCAATCAATCAGATCCCTGCTATTAGTTGTGTATGGGAGCCCTGTGGTGTAATCCAGGGCGATTTGACTAATGGACCTTTTTCTCCACACTCTATATTAAACCCTGCTGCATGCTTCACCAAACCAAACAGGAAATACCTGATGTAGGAATGATTGTGTGTGTTCGTGGTGTGGATGCATTCCCAATTTTCTTAAATTTTCACTTATTTCATACTGCATTTATTTCACTTTTTGGTTTATTTTCAATTCATACATACTGTCGTACATTTCTTCTTAACATGACAAGGTTTGAATTGTTGGTGCATGTCTGCATTATGCTTAATACTTTTTTACTATTGTTTTTTGTGTATCCTATTACAATTTTTTTGCTGCTACAATACCCCAATTTCCCCATGGAGATCATTAATGTTTCATCTTATCTTTAAATATATTTGCAGATGAGTTTTTGTTTATATTGACAACCCATATATTGACAATCCCCTCAGGTAAAAATCTGTTCCTCACAGAATGCAATCCGACTTTTGCAGAAAATTGACAATAGATTGTCAATATCCCCATGATGTATTTTCGACCTTTTGTCTTGCCATGGTTGGAAAGAGCATTTGTCTGACTGGCTGTATTGAATTAGTGGGTCTGGAAAGGCTCCAGTGCTAGTGGGCTTCACTATCAGTAGCAAAGAGCTAGCCTGTGGTTGGAAACATAAACCAGGCTTTTCACATGATCGCTGCCTATTGATCCCAGTGATGAGGAAAACAAGCATGTAGTCATGATTGCCATCTTGTTCCAAAATGCTCAGCATTTGTATACATGCCATGATAGGATGTTAATTGCTTAATTGTATCACGCAGTACACCTGTATCATTCGTTATGTTTCTCCACTCCTTTCATTGGTCACCTGTATCTGTATATAACATGTACACTCTCTGTGTTTCTGCATTGTGTCTGCTCCATTGATTGCCCTTGAGTAAAGCTGTTAAGCACATGCATTCATTTTTCATGAAGATGCCCTCAGAGAGCAGTTGTATGTTTGTGTGAGTCTCTTCTGACATCAATATCTTGACTCTCCATAATTAATATCATAATAAATACACTCATGAGGTGATAACAACAGGGGGACGCGGCTGACACATGATATAGCTCTTCTTTGGCGACTGTTATTGTTGCCATAAAGCCATGAGTCGTAAAAATTATATTACTACTGATACTGTGATTATAGATCTTACATGATGGATTTGACTCCTGATCAGTTAAATTAAATTATGTTTAGTCAGTTCCTCTTCCTGTTGAACAACATAGACATTGTCTCTAGACTCCATCAATCAACTACTCATTCATTTCCCCAGTCTGTTCCCCCTCGCCAAATCAGAAACGATTAATAGTGTCTGTCTGAAGTGGCAATGCTGTCCAAACTAACGAGGCCCATTCATCCTGTATACAAACAGCAGCGCTGGAGACGTGTGTGTGTGTGCTTGTGTGCATGTGCGTGTGAATTGAATTGTGTGTGAAAGAAAGTGTAACGTATGTAGAAGTGGCAGTAGTGGTAGTAGTCTTATTTAGGTTCTCAGTGGACAGTTTTAGGCCGAATCCCAATTCACCCCTTGGCCCTGTTGGTCCGTTTTGCGCGTTCACGTGAAGGGGTAGGGCTGTCCCAATACTCTAGTGATCGAGGGGTAGGGCCAAGATCGAGGGCTCGAAACGGAGATTTTTCAGAGGCACACTTCAAACCGAGGGCTACCCAGAATGCCCTGCGAATCTTTGGAAGTAACAGGAAGATCATGGGGACCGCTACACTACCATCCGAAATGAAACACAAATGTATTTTCTTCGTTAATAAAGATTTAAAAACTATTCTAACCGTGGTATTATCTTAGTTTAATGTCGTTTCAATGTATTATGGACCGTTTCTTTATAACAAGCATAACAAAAAAAATCGCTAATATGCCGATGTCTCTACTTCGTTAGTTAGTTACGTTACAACATTGTTTTAGGCTGATTTGTGCATGACAGTCCCGCATTTTGACATATTTCCATGTCGCATTTCCCCCTTTGCTGGCATATGACGCCCGAAATATAACTAAAGTCCAGCAGCGAAGTTGCTGCACTTGTTACGGCTCCTCGAAATACCAGTGCAGACTGGCAGGGTAACGTTAGGAGCGGCTTGCTAGACTACAGAGCACCGCTAACGCTATTCTGTCATGAAGTGGACTGGTAATGAAGCAGTGGGCTTTTTTATTTGATGACTTGTTTGATCGATTGGTAGCGTGAAAGGTATAAATTGTGAACGAATCGCGAGCGTCCATGCTTTTCTATCGCCATCAGATGAACGCCAAATGTCACTGTGATAATACTATTGTTGCCATAGTAATCTCCGACAACAAACTTGTCCCGCCTGCTTATCGATGACGTTTCAGTGTCTAAGGGTTGTCCCAATACTTAGGGAGATATTTTCTAGCCCTACCTATATCAGGCGTCACATCCTGAATGGTAGCCAATTTCAGGATGTTATTCAAGTGCTTGTTTGTGATCTTTGAGCGCAGCTTTGTTTTATTGATGCTCATTACAGAGAAAACTTGCTCACAAAGATATGTGGTTCCAAACATGCACAACACTTTTGCAGCAAGGGCTGTCAAGTTGGGGTAACGTGGCAAGAGATACTGATAAAATGTGTCCAAGCCAGCTGCGGCAAACTTGCCCTTCAAATCTGAGTCACACTGCAAGTCTATTATTTCAAGCTGGATGTTGACGGGCAGATCAGAAGCATTTGCGGTCAATGGCGAGCAAAAAACTTTGAAGTCTTTCTCCAGTTCACCAAAAATCTGAAAGCGTGTCTCAAACTCCCGCAATACTCCCGTTATTTTATCTTTGAACCGCTTCATGTCTGTGGCATGTTGGGTCGCGCACACATCTTTCAGACAAGGAAAGTGAGCTGCATCACCACCTGCGAGCTGCGTCTCCCACAATGACAGCTTTAACTTGAACGCACATATGCTGTCATAATACTGCGTGACAACTTTGTTGCGCCCTTGCAGCATTTTGTTCAAGTTATTCAAGTGCTCTGTAACATCCACCATAAATGCAAGGTCCTGCATCCATTCTGTGGACTGAAATTCTAACACTGGTTTGCCCTTTTTTTCCATGAACTGTTCAATTTCCTCTCGTAATTCAAAGAAACGCCTCAGCACAACACCTCGGCTTAACCATCTTACCTCAGTGTGGTATGGCAGCCCATAATTGTGGTCTTTCTCTCTGAGAAGGCTGTCAAACTGACGGTGATTCAGGCCTCTGGATCGGATGAAATTAACAGTTTGGACGACCACTTTCATGACGTCATCCATCTTTAATGACTTGCAACACAAAGCCTCCTGATGCAAAATACAGTGAAAAGTCCAAAAATCACGTCCTCCATTTGCAGTCTGCACTTTCTCTCTGAACTTGGTCACAACACCTGCTTTTTTCCCGACCATTGAGGGCGCACCATCTGTAGCCAGGCTGACAGCGCGGGACCAGTCCACTTCGAGCCTGTCCAGTGCGCCGACGAGTGCGGTGAAAATATCAGCTGCTGTTGTGGTGTCCGTCATTGGCACCAACTCCACGAACTCCTCGGTGACAGTCAAAGTGTCATCAACTCCGCGGATGAATATTGCCAGTTGCGCAACATCAGTAATGTCCGTGCTTTCGTCAATTGCAACTGAAAAAACATTAAATGACTTTACTCTGCGCTTCAATTGGCTGTCCGAATCCGCCGCAAGATCAGAAATCCTGTCTGCAACTGTATTTCTTGTCAGGCTGATATTTGCAAAAGCCTGGCGCTTTTCAGGGCACACAATCTCCGCCTTCATCATGCATGTTTTTACAAATTCCCCCTCAATAAATGGCTTTGAAGCCACTGCAATTTCATTAGCTATAATGTAGCTGGCTTTCACTGCAGCATCACTGATTTCTCGGCTACGAGTAAACACAGACTGCTGTTTCTTCAGAACCGCCAATAATTCATTCAACTTCTCTCTTCTCTGTTGTCCTTGAAAGTTGTTGTATTTGTCGGCATGAAGAGTCTCATAGTGGCGAGAAGGTTATATTCTTTCAGCACTGAAACATGCTGTGAACACACCAAACACACAGCTTTCCCATTCACTTCCGTGAATAAATAGGAGGATGACCATTTTTCTTGGAAAACTCTGCACTCTGCATCCACTTTTCTCTTTTTTGACAGAGACATTTTGGGGCAATGAGGGTGCCAAAGCGCGTAATGTTCAAATTGGTCAGGCAGAATGACAAGCTAGCTCTGGACTAGCTGTAGCCTACTTGTTCAGCGCCACTACTAACAGTTTGCTTGCTTAACAGAATTGCTATTGCGACACCCACTGGACACATTTAGAACAGCAGTTTCATTCATTGAAAAATTGCAGCTCAATTTTATGCTTTGCAAAATCATCTTGCGGGCCGGGTTAAACCTGTTCGCGGGCCTGATCCGGCCCGCGGGCCGTATGTTTGACACCCCTGGTCTAAATGCTGTTTCAGAGAATACAAGAATATGTCTTGTGCCTCGGGGTGATCATAAGTCTTATATTAACTGCCAGCCTAATGCATAAAGCTTCAATAAAGATCATGTAACCACCAAATGATGCACTCTGATCTACATTTATGAGCTTGAGTCACGCTAATAGAAGCTACTAGAATGTGGCTTATGGCAGCTCTTATGTTTCTGCTTGGTTTCCTGTACAACTGAGTCAAATATACAGTAACTGTATCTGTCTGTGAACACGGTGTCCACTCTGGCCCAGATTGCGATACTAGTAACCCGACGCCTGTTCAGGGACTGGGATTACACCAGTGCAGTGCCAGTTGATGCCAGTTACACACACTTTCATTTCTGATAGACTGTCAACACACAGACACACACACACATTCCTGTACATGCATAAAGATGAGGTCTGGATAAATTCACCAGTGGAGTGAGGACCACCCCTTCTGCTATACTTAGAGACAAATGGATGCTACATTTCACCACTAGGTGGTTCCCTGACTCCAGTTTCCACCTCAGATTCTTAAAAAAACAAAGGAAAAAATATCAGTATTTTACCACTAGAGTGAGGACCTTTTCATGGGGGCGCTATTGGGTTCGTTTCTGGCTAGACTAGTTCAACTACCTTCTGTCTTTAGGTTTTATTTTTTGCTACCATTTTATGTTTCTGTACAGACAAATAAAGTAATAATAAATCAGTCTGGAAGTGTTTAGAAGAGTTGCAGTTTGAGGTTCACTGATAAGCAGAATACCTAAAATGAATGTTGTGACCACTGTACAAAACTACAGATGTACTTTTACTGTACAATTACTGATTCACTAAATTGAACCAAACTTTAGCAATATACATCAATATCATACAGCTTCTAACAAAGCTGCAAGAAATGGCCAACTCCAGTGAACAGTCCTTCATTTATTTCAGTTTGTGAACTGAGACACAACATTACTGATGTGCACAAACCAACAGTGGTGGGTTACGTTCAATACATAAACCACAATGCCGATCCAAACAGCATGAGAAAACTGACATGTAACTAACATGTTCAAAACATGTAACATGAGCCAACATTAACCAGTAGAACTATCTACTTCAATAAGTCTTAAGTCTTCAATACTTAAGTTGATGTTTAGCAGATCTACAGTTTAGAGTGACGATTGTGTTGTACACAAAGTTCTTCACATCCCTCCAGGACGGCGGAACAGTGGAAGCCCATTGGGGAATGCAAAGGAAATAAAGCAGCGCACAACCTTTACTGAGCAGAAAGGAGAAGAGAGGTGGAGCGTGGGGGAAGAACAAAGAGAGAGGGAAGGAGAGAAGAGGAGTCCAGTTTTTTGAAATAGAGGAGAAAGGGAGGGAAGGAGTGTGTTAAGGAAGGAGAGAAAAAGACAGCAAAGGAGGGCGAGAACCATGTAACATGAGCCAACTATTAGCTCAACATTATCAAGTCTTAAGTCTTTAATACTTAAGTTGACGTTTAGCAGCTCTACGGTTTAGAGTGACAATTGTGTTCTTCACATCCTTCCACGACCTTTGACCCAAGGCATCATCTTCGCTTATGCATCGCATGCAGTCCTCTTTTCCAGGAATTCGGCGCTCTGCCATAAACTTTCCCATATGTTTGTTTACTGCACTCTTCTCTTCTTCACTCCACGGTCTCTTCACCTGTACTTTGGGTGGCTCTACAAATGACAAAGAAGAGTATGTAGATTGTGTAATATTCAATACATAAATCACAATGAGTTCTTGACTCAGCTCATGCACAGCTTGCACACACAGTTACAAAAAGCACCTAATGGTAGCTTTGAAGAATATGCTTTATTTGTCCAATTTTAAAGAACTTACTCGTTTCTTTCATCGTTTTCCTCTTTTCTTCTTCTTCTTCTTCTTCTTCTTCTTCTTCTTCTTCTTCTTCTTCTTCTTCTTCTTCTTCTTCTTCTTCTTCTGTGAAAGCCTCTTAACCAGGCTTGTTCCTGGGCTATGATCTACAACAGTAACAGACAAACATTAGTACCTGTTAGTGAAACCTCAGGTATAATGGATATTCAAGGTTCATGTGCATTCAAGTGCTGACATTAAAATCTGACTACCAAGACCTGACAGTTGGCTGCTAATTCTTCCATTGCTCTGCCACTATGACAGAACTGAAACTGAGAATCAAATACATTTATCATTGTAATACAGATTTGTCCTCTGGTGCTACATTTCAGGTCAAAACTGTAAGCATCAGGGTGTCCTTGAACATTACAAAATAGTTCTTGGTCACAACTGTACCACCATGGGACAATAATTTAACTGCCAAAAAAATATAACACTAAATATTTGCTTTGATTTGCTAACCAGTATAGTACAAAGCCATTTAACTCACCATCTCTAACTGAACTCTGATCCTCACCACAGGGGTCACGTCTCTTTTTGGGGAGAAGAAGTCAGAACCTCCATCTGAAAAACAAGAGCAAACAAAAAGTGACACCTCATACTATGCAGTGTAGGAAAAGAAGACATACTGAAAGAATACAACTGTATCTGCAAATTGATAGCAGAGAGGTTTTATTGACAGATTTAAGAATGGACAGCATCCCTAATTTCAAAAACATACCCTCATCCACCTCTCTACCTCGTTTCCTTTCTCTCTGTGGGATACTCTCAGAAGTCGACGTGGGAATTTCACCTGTGAAAGGTAACAGTGAAATATTAGTGCTCATATGAGTGCTACTCTTGATCTGCTCATGTCACTGGACTGTATGAGTCAGTTGTTAACCTTACACTATTTTCACTATACTATACAAACACAAAACCAGAGAAATTATCACAGCCAAGCTCTCCTTTGCTCATGCAAGTATTTACTTTCCTCTTTCATTTCCTTATTTTATTTTTGTTGTTCAGCAAATTTCAGGAAATTTCAGGAAATCAACATTCTCTACAAGGTCAAACGTGACCTTGTACTGTAACCTAATGTAGGTCTGCATTAAGTGTGTGTGTGTGTGTGTGTGTGTGTGTGTGTGTGTGTGTGTGTGTGTGTGTGTGTGTGTGTGTCAGACAGCTGTGATCCAAAGAACACTTTGACACATCAGCAGTCTGTCATGTGAGCTTCCGGCTATTGCCAAGAACAACACCTATCACAATAGGCGTTAGTCCACTTGGAAAAGGTCAGGAGAGGAATAGGACCCAACATGCTCTTTACTAAACACTGCACGCACACTGCCCCCTGTTGGACAGACACATGAATGTGATTACATTACAGACATGTAGCAGACGCTTTTATCCAAAGCAACTTATAATAAGTGCATTCAACGTAGGTAGGTAGAGAACTACTAGTCATTGCATTTCCTTCCTAAACAAGCATCTAAGAGCATAACCAGTTCTAAGTACAGTAAGTTATCCACCTACTTTTTATTTGAACAAATGAGACAAATACATGAAGCAAAACAAGGATTCATGTTGAACAATCGACGAGTAGTCATCCATACGTCACCAAATGGAGGCTTTATGTTTTACTTCCCTTCCACTGTCAAAGCAGGCACATGAACTACTGCTTTGGATTGCTTTAGTTACATGCATAATAGTTGTGACAAAGCAATGTTAGCAAGGATCCTCAAGGGGGCGCCATGCACCAACCTCTGATACCGGGAGCTGCCTAGAAGGGGAATCAGATCAGGAAAACATTGTGTGGTGTTTATCATGGGATGAATCCAAAAGTGCACTTCATTTTTTTAAATTCCATTTCATATTGAAAAGACAAGGGTGAACATAAAAGTTTATAAACTGACATTATTCTGTTGAGGTACATAATATAAATAAAGACAATTGAGGAATAATGAAAAAAGAAACATATACACTTCAATGATAATTCCACTTCCTTGTCTTCAGCCCATATTGCATATATCCTAAATTCTTGAGAAGGAAGTCTGGGTGGTTGAAGATGGTCAAAGATGCCTGTATTTGTTTGATAAAGACTAGCAAGCTCTGTGTGTTTCCCATTAACAGTACGCCCCCCCCCCCCCAGCTTCGTAAAACTGGGCCAGCTTGAAAGATCTCCATGCTCATATTGGTTTGTTGTTTTGCAATTGGCCCCTGCTAAAGTTGTTTTACAGATCTCTGGGGATTGGGCGATGGGTGGGGGGCGTTGGCATGTTGAAATGTGCAGGGGTAACGAGGAATAAGACAGATGAGTGCTGCACAGGAAATCTATTAAACTACTAATTAAGGGGGGAAGAATTGGGCTTTCAACGAACGATGCAACACCGTTCAGTACTACTGTAATGAATCCTTTGCTTCAGGACACAAAAATACCTTCATTGAGTTGAATTCATATGCATTGCTATAGAGCGGTAAAACAATATAGTAGGGATGCATTCAATGTATTGCTCCAGAACGCAATAATGACATCATTTTTTTTTAACCATATCATATTTATCGGTGTCAAAGTGTTACATATTTCAGTTGTGCAGCCATGCATTAATCACTCCTGAACACACTAATACCATAGAAAAAGAGATATATTTAGTCATTCCACATCCATGTCCATTTTTAATGATAGCGAAATAATGAATCATGAATGCTTCATCTGACAGAGAGGCTCTTCTGCTGGCCCTGCCCGTCTTTGTCGTCCACCCATCAACCCCCCCCCACGTCTCCGTTGGTATTTCCCTCCCCAGCCATCCTCCCTCAGCCCCGTTGCTCTGACAACCGACAGACACCTATGCGCAGGGTTTCCTTGGTGACGGGACAGATGAGGCTTCCCCGCCCCTCCTCGGGCCGACGGCGCGGCTCCACCACCACCTGTGATTTTTTTCAGTCCGATTTAAGATGAAGAACACACCGTTTTGCTCAAGCGGCTTGTGTGGGTCCGACTGGCTAAAGTGCTTAGTGAGAGGCTTTTGTCCTCCTCTTGTTTTTTTTAGGCATCGCCCAAGCTGAGAGCTCTGTGAAATTGCACTATTGCTCCGGCTCACGGTCCAAATTGATTTTGTTTTTTCTTTCTGGGTGTGAATCACATTCATGAGCGCAGGTGCACGGCAGATTACGGAATTTGGATTAGGACAATCATCTCCTGCTCCATACATCCTCTTAAATTCTCCTTGCTTCTTCCCTGGAAAGAACAATCAAATCCTACATTGAATTTTAGAATTTAAACATCTTAGCTTTTGAAATGTGCATCCACATTTTTGTACAAATCAGTGTTTATATTATATGCAAGGAAAGAGTATAATAATTTGTACCCCCCTTCAGACCCCCTCACTTTCTAGTGTAGTAATACGTAATCTGTGACCTTTTCATATAAATAAATATCAGTTTGCTATGCTATTGCTGATTGATAAAACAACAATAGTGATTCAACCAATGCCCAATTCATGAAAGCTTTTCCATTTACTGTTCTAAACACCCGGTGTCTGGTAGGTCTTTCCAGGTAAAAGCCCTCTGGAGACAGGAAGTGATGCATTTTACATTTCCGGTTTGTTTGGAATAAACAGAAGAACTGGGTAGTCAGCGTGAACAGAAAATCCAAGGAGTAAGACGTCACAGTACTGGACACACTGTTTGATTGACAGGTTGATCTCTGGGAAGAGCAGTGAAGAAACACCACAGCGACGAACGCTGAGCACCAAAGATGAAAAAAAAGAGGAATTTATGCATTACGCATTTGTTAACCGTCTTTCTATGACATGATGTGATTTAACGTGATGAAGTGATGCGTTTTATGTTACTGGTGTTGTGCCAAAATTTGTATCCCCTAAAAATGTTGTTTTGCCACTGCACATGGAAATTATAGTATAGAAATTAAATGCACTTAATACATGACCGATTTATTGCTCTTGTGTCTTTTATGAACTATTGATCGTCCTGACTCGTATCGTCTGGCTGAAACCACGGCTCTTCCTCACGGGCAGCTACTTAACAACATAATTACCTTCTTTCAAAGACACGTGCCCTAATGTAAGGAGGCATGGGTCATGAATAGCTAAACGGCTACTTACCACCAGGTACTGTGCACTCTTTCTGTTGCTTTACGAGCCGGAGAATGAGTGTTGCCCTAGTTACGGGATAACCGAAAACCTTGACAGGTAATTATAACAGGGATTTCGGAAAGGGTGGCGGTGCCTTCAGGGAATACCGTGAATAACAAGGCTCTTTCATCTTCTTCCAGAAGGGTGTGGCGCTCAGTGGAGGAGAAGGAGATGGAAAGATAGAAAGAAATACTATGTACTAATGCATGTACACACACACACACACACACACACACACACACACACACACACACACACATTCATTGACCTTTGTTATTTGCTGAACCTGAATCAGACAGTAACATGCCACCCCCACCTCCCCACCTCTCTTCTGGTCTGGCCAAATCAAGACTCCTTTCCATCTCGTCTCCCCCTTTTTCTTATTTTGCCTCTCCTTTTCCTCCTTTTTTCCCTTCTGCTCTCATCTCCCCCATCTCCTTCTCCATCTTCCTTTCCTTCTCCTTTTTTCTTGCTCCTCCTCCCTTTCCATCTCTTCTCCTCTCAGGCCTTATTACACCCCAACGCTGAAACCCAAAACCTACCATTGTGGTGTTCAAAGCATAGCCATGGTAGCTATGGTTGCTATGGGTACCCACTTAGATACAATTACTATAGCAACACAGTTTTTGAGAGCCTGGAAGGAAGTGGCTCAGCATGACCCCAGGTAGAGACACACAATCACACGTTTCTGTTACTATACTAGTGAAGAATGTCCATTGACTACATTCATTCCCTAACCATCCATGCTCTACACTTTAACATACACTATGTTGAGTGATAATAGGCTCCATGGTAACACTTAAGCATACACTGTTAAGTGATGGCAGGCTCCATGGTAACAGTTTAGCATACACTATGTTGAGTGATGGTAGGCTCCATGCTAACACTTTAAGATAAGATAAGATAAACTTTATTGATCCCGCCGTGGGGAAATTCACGTGTTATGGCAGCTCACAACAATAGAAAACAGAATAGAATAGACAATATAGTGCAGAAAACAAGTGTGCAAACAATAGAGTGCCATAAGAAAAAGCAAAAAATAAACAAGGAGTATTAAAAAATTAAATATTAAAAGACTGTATGCAGCTTAAATAACAAAAAGTGTATTATGGGAGAGACTGTAGGCCTATAATATATTGCTATGGCTATATACATATTTACAAGGTGGTGGAGGGGGGAGATGATTGACTGGTTGTTGGGGGGGGGGGGGGGGGGGGGGTATTGCACAGTTCTATATCAGGGAGGAAAGATGAGGACTAGACTGTTGAGTTGAACAGTCTAACAGCGGTGGGGATGAAGGACCTGCGGTAGCTCCTTCCTACACTGAGGGTGACGGAGTCTGCCGCTGAAGGAGCTGCTCAGGGCCTCCACTGTCTGATGCAGTGGGTGAGAGGTGTTGTCCCTGATGGAGGTCAGCTTGGCTAACATCCTCCTCTCACCCACCTCCTCCACAGAGGGCAGTGGGCAGCCCAGGACAGAGCTGGCCCTCCTGACCAGCTTGTTCAGTCTCTTCCTGTCCCGGTCAGTGCTGCCCGCTCCCCAGCAGACCACAGCGTAGTGAATAGCAGAAGCTACCACAGAGTCATAAAAGGTCCGTAGCAGGGGCCCGCGTACTCCAAAGGACCTCAGTCTCCTCAGAAGGTGGAGGCGACTTTGGCCCTTCTTGTACAGGGCGTCAGTGTTGTGTGTCCAGTCCAGTTTATTGTTGAGGTGAACACCCAGGTACTTAAAACTGTCCACCATCTCTATGTCCAAGCCCTGGATGTTCACCGGGGTGAGGGGTGGTGCCTTCCTCCGGGGGTCAATCACCATCTCCTTCGTCTTACTGGTGTTTAAGCACAGGTGGTTACGCTCACACCAGTCCACAAAGTCCATGATGACTGACCTGTACTCCAGCTCATTCCCCTCAGACACACAGCCAACAATGGCTGAGTCGTCAGAGAACTTCTGGAGATGACAGCTGCTGGTGTTGTGGGTGAAGTCTGATGTGTAGAGGGAGAAGAGGAAGGGAGGGAGGACCGTTCCTTGGGGGGGCCCCAGTGCTGCAGACTACCCCCTCCGACACACAGTTGCGCAGTCTCACGTACTGTGGCCTGTCGGTGAGGTAGTTGATGGTCCAAGCAGTCAGCTGTTCATCCACTCCTGCACTCTTCATCTTCCCCCGCAGCAGCGTCGGTTGAATTGTGTTGAATGCGCTGGAGAAATCAAAAAACATGATTCTCACAGCGCTCCCAGCACTCTCCAGGTGGGACAGTGATCGGTGCAGTAGGTAGATGATGGCGTCATCCACCCCGATGTTCTGCCTGTAGGCAAACTGCAGCGCGTCCATCGCTGTGCTCACCACAGAGCGAAGGTAGCTGAGGATGAGCCTAGCATACAATATATTGAGTGATAGTAGGCCCCATGCTAACAATTTAGCATACACTATGTTGAGTGATAGTTTAGCGATAGTTTAGTTTAGGTCCATGCTAAAGTGTTAGCATGCACTGGGAGCACTGGAGCCAATGATCTACCGGGAACATAAGGATGATTTTGGTATCCACGTTCTGTGGACCAACGGGCCATTCTCACAAAAACTGTATTCTTAAACCCTAAACCCAAGTCTTAACTCTAACTCTAAGTGGCAAAATGTGTTTTCCTCATCTTTCTATCCTTGTGTGGTAAAAATAGGAGCATTTATTATCATTTTTGAAAACAATTAGGATCATGAAAGCAAACGTCAAAGCGCATAAGTTCAGAAAATGAATCCTCATTCTTGGGTTTGCTGTCTGTGCAATGTCTTTATTTGCAACCTTATCTATCAAAAGCTCTGAATCTGAGATGACAGAGCCCTGATATAGGTATCATTATCACCATCCCCCATCATATCCTCTGACCAGATGGGTCAATAGATGGCTGATGCGTCATCAATCAGAGCTGCCCGGTCGGCAGAATCAGCAGCTGGATCAGATGTCGTTCCAAAAAGGATTGGCCCGTCAGCCCGATCAATCCTTCATCACTGCTTTTTTTAGCTGCCGCGCGGAGCTCTGTACATCGAAAGCTGTCGATAGCCCTGTTAGGCCACGTGGCTGATCATGCTGTCCTCCAGCACCAAAAAGGGTTCCGCCATGGTACAAGAACCATTTTTTCGGGTGATATATCGGTGCTGCTCACAGAAGATCTTTCGTTTCAAACATTGAAACAGGGAGCGAAAACAGGATTAAACCGGGCAGGAGTTGACTTGAGAGGGAGGTATTACCTCAGGGCCTCTGAATAGCCATTGTTCCCAGACACCTCCATTCAGTCCGCACCGTGAGTGGAATGCCGTTGTGTCTGAGTGTGTCTCGGTGGGCTCTACAACCTGTGGAGGATTAATGTGTGTGGGGATGTAGTGGAGGCTGAACCCACCCGAGCTCTCCCCGCATAGAGTTTACCGCCTTTTTTAGGCTGACGTGAATCTTTATCAGGGAAATTCATAGCATGCACAATAGCAAGTAATATCAAGTTATGTGAAAATACGTTTTTTAAGGTGGTGAGGCATAAATTAACGCTTTTCTGAAAACATTATTGACGTTTCTGTATATTTGTGGCCGTTTGATCACCGACTGGAGGTTATGGCTTTTTATTGACCGCCACATTACTGGTTAATAACCCTTCTTGCCTCCCTCCATTCCCATTTGACTCTCATTCACCCCCCTCCCTCTATACCTCTATCCACCCCACCTCCCCACCCCTTCTCCACCCTCTCATAAAATATTCAGAAAGCCTGGCGCTTGGCCAGATGACCCCCTCTTGCTCTGCCAGCCTGCCAGCCAGCCAGCCAGCCGTCGGGGCACGTGGCCCACCGACGGGTACGAGGGGTGGGATTGCAGAATGCAGGTCGGGCCTTTGAAATGCAGGGCGGGGAGGTTTCCATGATGTCAGAGCCGCTAACTCTGAGTGGCAGCTTGCTTGCTAAAGAAAAAACAATGACAAAGGTCAATAAAACAGAAAGAACATTGAGGTAAAAACAGTCAGCCATAGTGATAAAGTAAAGGAAGGAATAAGTAAATAAAAATAATAAAAAACAAATATTATTAAAAGGCCTCACAATAAAAGTAAGTTATTTAAAAAAGTTATTTAAAAAATGATACTGACTCGTCAGAATGGCCCTTCTTAGGATCTCAGAAGGGGTCAAAATGTCAGAAACATAACAAGGGGCCAAGTCCATGCAAAGCCTCAAAAGTAATCAATGAAATGGACAGGCAACCAGTGAAGAGACACTCAAATTGGGCGAGATATGGTCCGATGTTTTAGTTTTAGAGAAGAGATGTGAGATGAAATAAAAGCACGTCTAATCCACTTGGACGCTGAAATTCAGGACAGATCAATTGTTCAAATCAAATGTTCCTGAGATGGAAAAAACATGACTAAACAAGCCTTTTAGCATGCTGCTGAAAATTAAGGCAAAATAGGACTCCTAAATTCAGGCTTAATATTTTGAATTATCATCTCATCATCGAATCTGAAAACGGGCTACATCTAAACGAAACCCTAAAAACTACAATTAGCCCACCATCATGGCCCCTAGTCCTGGGAGAGCTGATCACGTCATGGTCAGGGTGATGAGTGCACCTTAGTAGCAACTGTTGATCCAGATTTTTCGGATACAAGGAAGCATGTCTCGTGTCTGGAAGTTGGAGGTGGTCATGTAGTCCTATAGTACTGTAGTAATACTGACTATACACTCAGGATCATCATCATTATATGAAGGAGTAGAGATTTCCCTGTGAATCCGGACTTTTCAGACTGTTGTAGGGGATTGGAACAGACCAGGGCTATTCCAGGCACTGTTTAATTAACAGAACCTCGTTGGATATGTCACCCACACGGCTCCTCCCCCTGATCTGTCTTTTCCCACTCTAAAGATAACATGGAGCTAATGATTCTGGTGAGGGAAATTTGGGGTCATGGCAGCAGCAACAAGAAAGAATAGGATGCAGGACGAAAAATAGAAGAGAGAAGAGAATTAAGAATATTGCAAGTCGGCAATAATAAACATAAGGCAACTGAAAATGTCACACTATAATGTGTTAAGTATAAATGTATAAATGAAAACTATAGAAAGAAATTAATGAAAAATATGTATGATGTGACAATATATCAAAACTATGGACTATAGAATGCTTTCAGGTGATGCACCCTCTGGTGGCCATATTGGAGGACGTCAGCACTTGGGCATTGATTTTGGGTTAAGATAATGTGGCTTGTTAGCTAGCTAACCATAGCATCTGGTCAGCTAACCATCACTGTTTTGTTAACACATCTGATTAGCAGGCTAGCTAACGTATATAGTAGCAGCTAATGTTAGCAGTGGCTAATAGTCGCATGTTAAACTAAATTAGCCTTCTGGCAAGTTAGCTAGCTACCAGTTTGTTCAGGTTAACTGAGCTGACTCTTCTCCAGCTCCAACTCAGAGTGTTTTGGAGTAGAGACTAGGGCTGAAGACAAGACAGTTTACTGAGTCACAGTAACCTACATTTGGAGACAAATCTACCTGATCACACTGTTCACGTTTACTGAGAATATTACTGAACTGACCCTCACCATGATTATCTATTTTAGATATCTATTTTATTTTTCACTCAACTTCCATGATGGCGTCAGACATGATTGATAGATTTGTGATGCTTCAACATACAGGATGAAATAATGTATGTATGAAAAGATGTACAGTATAAGTAGCAAATTCTTCCCTATCGTTCTCTTTCTGATATTTCTGTTCTGATTTTTGCATTTCTTCTCCTTATTCTTCTCCTTTTTTTTTCTTTCTCTGAGGTTATATTTTTTGTCTGTCTCTGTTTCTCTCTCCTCCTCTCTCTCTTCTCGGTGTGTCGGTGGAGATTTGTCTCCCAGTGTGACAGACGTGTCGACAATAGCATCCCTCAAAGTCAGTTGTGAGGACTCTGAGCTATTTGCTGCTAAATCACTTTGATTGGCCTGGAAACCCATTGTTAGTGTGTGTGTGTGTGTGTGTGTGTGTGTGTGTGTGTGTGTGTGAGAAAGAGAGACTGTGTGTGTGTGTGTGTGTGTGTGCAGGGGGGTGTTTAGTGGCT
Organism: Hoplostethus mediterraneus; assembly: GCA_034670385.1. Lineage (NCBI taxonomy): Eukaryota > Metazoa > Chordata > Actinopteri > Trachichthyiformes > Trachichthyidae > Hoplostethus > Hoplostethus mediterraneus. The sequence goes on along the minus strand of JAXDDW010000113.1, from coordinate 245,853 downwards.
CTGTGGAATGTGGGAGTTCTTTTTGTCTCAGTCTATGTGTGTCTATGTGTGTGTGTGTGTGTGTGTGTGTGTATTTCCTCTTAACCCAGCATAGCTAGCGTCCCAAAGAAAGTTGTGTCAGGCCAGGTCAATGTCAGAGAGGCCCTTGTGTGTGTGTGTGTGTGTGTGTGTGTGTGTGTGTGTGTGTGTGTGTGTGTGAGTGTGTGCGCGCGCTTTTAAAAGACTTTTCTCATTGAGGTCGTAAAATGAAGATTCCTCGTCACGTCTTTTTGTTTTAATTAAATAGGAGTCAAACAGAGTTCCCTTGTTTTGTTTTTTTATTACCCAACTTGTCACGCCCCCACACACACACACACAACCACACACACACACACACACACACACACACACAGCCTCTCTGACAAGTTAACGAGTGATTCCTTGGTCAAGCATCCGGTGTAATTTTCGTTTGTTTTGAATTCAGTCAATTTCTCTGTCTGTCTGTCTCTCTCTCGCTCTCTTTTTCTCTATGTCTCTCTGTCTTCACTTGCTACTCTCAGTAATTCCAGTGATCCCAGCAGTCACATACTCCAATCAATAGCCAATCACTAAGTACCACATGGGGACAAATGCAGGGAAAAGACAGCAAATTAAGTGAATGTGTATATGTGTGTGTGTGTGTGTGTGTGTGTGTATTGTGTGTATTGGCAGGAAACCCCTCCACTATACAGTTTACACATAATTTGAAGAGCTGCTGCAGCTAATATGACTGAAGGTTTTTGAAGTGGAAAAAATAGAGATGCACACACACACACACACACACACACACACACACACACACACACACACACACACACACACACACACACACACACACACACACACACAGGAAGTAATTGGGGTTTGTTTCTGAGTAGAATTGTCAAGGAAGATGTGACTATACCATTTTAAATGCATAAACTGATCTCAAAAGTGGTATATCATGTCCAATAGCTTTGTCTTTATTGTCTCATCTCTTACAGGTGGATGTGTGTGTGTCATACATAGGTTTGTGTGTTTGTGTGTGTGTTGTCGGCTCTGTTTTGCTGCTGGCCAGCATCTGCTAGAGCAGGGGGGGTGTATAATCACAGAGAGTGTCTCATTAGAAAATAATTGCATTGCTCACAGAAAACACATTGCTGTTGTTAAATTTTAATGAGCGATCCAACGCCGTGTTTTGCTATAAAACCTATTAAACCTTTTTACAGTGATGGAGGGATTGCTACGGCTCTTGCACATAGATGTGCAAGTAGTGGGTGTAGGGTTCAGTTGTGGGTATTTTGTCAAGTATCATGGCCTCATTGCTGTGGTGTTTCTCAGAGATCACCTGTCAATCAAACAGTGTGTCCAGTACTGTGACGTCTTTCTCCTTGGAGTTTTCTGTTGATGACGTTTAAGTTTCTGTTCAAAGGCAAAGCCACGGTGGCTATCGCTGCTCACGATAACTACCAGTTCTTCTGCCCAGTAATACGCATCACTTCCTGTCTCCTGAGGGTTTCTCCCAGTAAAGACCTACCCAACACTGGGTGTTTTGAACAGCAAAAGGAAACGCTTTCATGAACTGGCTAGAGGTTGAATCACTGTTGTGTTATAGCAATTGGTGATGTAGAATAGCAAAGCAGACATTGTTTTTCATGTGACATTTTTTTCAATAGAGCCAGCAGGATGCCCCAGGAAAAAAGTTAGATTTGTCATGATACATAAACTAGAGAGAAATATCTTATTTAGTGAGAACATTCAAAAAATGTCCCGTTGAGAGTTTGAAGACTGAGTCACTGATCTCTGTTCGTTCAGCTTTGGAGGGCCTCTTTCCTCCACACAGACCGCATGCCTGCTGGCCTTCTGGTGACGACTTTCTCCTTTTCCCTGCAGTTACATCACCACGTGACAGAGTGCCCTCATAGACAAAGAGGAGACTGTTTATGTGGCGAAAAATGCCTTATTTCTACGTAATCCATTGAAGCGCTGGACTGTATGAGGCGGAACTCATTTGTTTTTGTGCTGCTTGCAACATAGGACACAAGGAGCCTACAGGTCCAATCCCACGGCGCAATTTAGACCCAATTGTAATGTGATCTCAGCTCTCTGTCTCCCTAGTTGCTCAGCTGCCTTCATCTCTACTGTGGAGAATGCAGTCATGCTAGGCTATGTTACCATTAGTATATACAGTACTGTGCAAAAGTATTTTTTTTAATATAAATTTGGTCTTAGATGTTTATTATTATTTTTGTTTTCTGCATTAGTGTTTTACATTACTCCTCTTTATGGTACATTTTTTGATATTTAGAAACTTTTCATTATTTTTGAAAGCATCTTCGCTTCACTAAGACATTTGCACGTACTGTACATCACCATGCATAACTGTACGCCAGCAGCCTTTACAAACTAATAGACAAATGCTGTGTCTTTCTATGAGGACAAATGTGATGGTTTGTATCGTAAAAGTTTCCATGATAATACAACTTCTACCTCCTTTCATTAATGAGATACTGCTCGGTAAAGAACAGACACGATTTCTATAGATCCACTGACCTGCCTCTGGAAGAAGATGCTGATGTGGCGTCTGGTGTCAAGGTGAAGACCAGATGGTGCGAGGCTAATAGGGTGTGGAATTAACATAGACACTTCGCCTGTGTGATGAAGATGAGGAAGAGTGTGGTGTGGTGTGGTGTGGTCAGGATGGTTGGATGAAAGTGGGCACATGAAACCTGACAGACCCTCCTCCTCCCCCTCCTCCTCTCCATCTGGCCCTGTCGCCATCCCTCCGTCCTTCGCCGTCAGCGGGTACTAACACGTACAGGTGTGCCCTCTGGCATGGGCAAGACCCCTGCCGGAAATAGGTGGAGGTATGAGCGCGCACACAGAGAAGCGTCTTGTGACTGGCAGGTTGCTGGTGGGAATCCCTGGACTGGCTGGGGAATCTGTGGGTGGGGAAGCAACAACCGTCAAGGTGCCCTTGAAGGTGGAAGAGAACTTATTTTAATTGTCTAATTGTCTAATTTTCCCTTTTTTGCATTCATTAGCGATGTAAGGCTTCAAGGGGTTTTCAGCGGATGCCATCAAACAGCCATCTGCCAGATAGTGCTCCACAACTCTGCCATGAATTGGCAGTCATCCAAGAGGATGCAGTCACCTTAACTCACCTCACACACGCACACACACACACACACACACCAGCTAAGTGACAGCTCCTGATGTGCGTGTGTGATTGAACCAGGAGTAGACAGGCGTCAAGTGGAAAGCTGGAATCTGGAGGTAATAGATGACAAAGAAAACGACAGATTGAGGGATAGAAGACTTGGGCAAAAGGGAGAAAGAAGGGAACATGTGGCCGCTTTTCCATTTCACTCTCCCATATTCCCATAATGTTCCCGTCCTCTTGTCTCAGAGGATGAGATGAGAGGATGGAGAATATGAAAATGAAAAAAAATCATTCTTCATCACCATTAATGGGATGCTGTTTCAACCTGCTGTGACTGGGAGCCCATAGCCAGGGGCCGTCATTAAGACACAGGGAATCATTGCTTTTTTCAAAGGAACGTGTGTGTGTGTGTGTGTGTGTGTGTGTGTGTGCAGGAGGGGTGTGTGGATACACGTGGATTTAAGACCTGACTGCCCCTCAGACAACAAAGACTGACAAGGCGGACTGGATTTGCTGTGTGTGTGTGTGTGTGGGTGTGTAATCCTCATTGGAGTGGAAATGTATTGACTGAATCCATTGAGGTTGAATAGAATTAAGCTGCATTTGTAAATCGAGTAAAGTAAACGCATCGCATCGCATTTATCTCTGTACTAGAAACTACAACTGTACTTTAAAATCCATAAAGACATTTTTGATTGATTGAAGTGGTTTCTCTTCGTGATATCTCACCTTTTCTACGGTGTGCATTTTCTTTGTCACCTGTTCTCAGGCCTGTGTTGAAAAAGAGCTTTCGATCTCAGTAAGACTGAGTAAATAAAAATGAAATTGCTAGCTAGGTGGAAAAACACAACTTGACACTCAATCTGACTGCAGGACTTAACTCCAGATTCATAACAACAATCAAATAAAAGCCTAAATAAAAGCCTTTATTTATTTGGTTATTTGGTTTTGCAGTCCTGACAACATGCAATCACCAAATAAAAAGTAATATATTAATATTAAAAAAATTAATATATTGATGGGGTGTATAGCTTTTTACACCTAGACACTTATATACACGTGCACCGCCTCCTGTAGACCTGGAAATGGGAATACGACGCACGTTTTCATGTAAACTCACATATTTGTTTTCTTCATATTCCTGTATCCTCTCTCATGTGCATATATTGTATCTCTACTTTCGCTGATGACTTCATGCTGCATGTATTTCTTTTTTTTTCACTTTATTTTGACATGGTACATACTTTAATTGATTTATCTTTGTCTCAGCATGTTCTACTGCTATATTTATATTTATATTTTTTTTATCTAATCTTATTTTAAAATTTAAAATCTAATAAAATATTTTCAGAAGAGAAAGATTTTCTTTATTCTTGTTTTTGCCACAAAATTGCCACATTCTTCTCAAAGACCACCTTTCATTTCTATATTGGCCAAGCCCAAGCATATTTTCACTGTTGTTATGACAAAATAAGAATTTTTAAAAAAGTCTGGGAAAACACTAGAAACACACACATATGGCCGGTGTGTGTGTGTGTGCGTGTGTGGCGACTATTTTGGTTCGCCAGCGAGGTTTCCAGATAAATATTGGTGGCAGCTGCTGCCATAGCAACACCATTGTGCTTCCTCCTCCCTCCTCCTCCTCCTCCCCCCGCTCTCTTACCCCCCTCTGCCCCTCCCTCTCCCTCTCTCTCTCTCTCGCTCTCTCTCTCTCTCTCTCTCTCCCCTCCCTCTCCATCCCCCCCCGACCACTCCCCCTCACCCGGCTGCCTCTCCACACAGTCACCGAGGACCAGAGAGGAGAGAGGTCGGCTCGCTTGATTTCACAGAAGGGGGGGGGACAAAAAAAAAACAAACCCATACGAGAGGATAGAAAGGCAACAGACAAAAAAAGGAGGAATAAATAAGAAAAAGTGAACGAGTGGTTGTTTTTGGAGAGAATGAGCGACGACAACCACTCCCACTACCGGCTGGAGGCAGGTGATCGCCTCAACGGGCTGGGACAGAGGAGGAAGAGACCCAAGAAGGTAAATAGATGTAGAGCCACATGGCGTGGTGGAGAGTGTGGTGGAAGGGGGGTGTGTGTGTGTGTGTGTGAGGGTGCCTGAAGCTGGATCTGGAGCGACGCTGGTGGGCAAGCGCTGCCTGACCCTCCTCCCTCTGAGCAAAGCTTGATCTCGGGGTAGTTTGCTGTTGGGTTGGTAGGAGGTATGGAGGTTGAACACCACCCTGTTGATTGTGTTTATGTTAAGCTCAAATCCTTGAAATGCCAACTGGACTTCCCCCCCCCCCCCTCTCCGATGTGCTGCTGCACATCCCTCCACCTCCATCTTCCTCTGTTTGCACCCTGGGGAAAAGCAATTTGTTGGCTTCCCAATGAGAGCTCTCCATCACTGCTGATTCCACGGGTTGTTATTATTTTTGTCCTTTGATGGATTACTCCTCCGTTGGTCTCTCGTATCTCTTTCTCCCCCCCCCCCCCCCATCCTTCTCTGTCTTATTGTCTCGTTCTCTCGCTCCCAGTGTTTTGTTGTTGTGAACACCTCTAGGTAGTAGATAGTGGGAGGAGGCTACTATCACATGCTGACAGGGTGGGTCCCTGCTATGCTCTTTGTGTGTGTATGTGTGTGTGTGTGTGTGTGTGTGTGTGTGTATGTCAACTATCATAAGATCGTTGTGTTATTCTATCACCCTCCTGTAAGTTACTCTTTTGTCACCGTGACCATAGAGCTCCAGCTTCCAACAAAACCGCCTGATTTCTCAGGTTTAGAAAGGGTGAAGGCATATCATCTTCATCTTCCTCATCCTCTTCCTCGCAGCTTTGACGCCATACGACCCCCAGACACACAGTTTAATCTGTTAGTGGCCGCAGTGTTAGCCAGTGGTCTCTCTCTCTATCTCATTCTTGCTCTTATTATTCTATATTTCTATTCTGAATTATTATTATTATTGAATATTTAATTTAATATATTATTATATATTATTGATTATTATTATTTTTGTAGTATTTATTTTTCTTTCTTAAGAAAATAAATAATGTATTGTACCCTCATTGATGTGTGGAATAAAATAAAAATAATTCTTTAAAAAAAGTGCTAATATAATATAATTATAATAATATATAATATAATAATAATAATAATAATAATAATATTAGAGAGTACTTACTAACAGTTACAAAGAGCATAATTTGATTAAAAGCAAGCCGCATTAATAGTGTTTTTAAATGGATTTTATCATTTTTCTGCACCTCTCTTCTATCTCTCTATTTCTGTCTCTCTGTGTCATTATGTTTCTCCCCTCTCTGTCTGATTCTGATACAACTGTCCCGTCTCTCCACCCCTGCCGGCAGGAGGGTGAAAGAGGGGAGAGTGTAACCCTGTTCCACTTGTACGTGGCAGTCTGAGGGAATAGGGGAGCGTCCGAAACGTCTGGAATCGTAGGGGGAAAGCGCCGACTAGTGCGACTCGGAGTAGGGATGTGCATGGCTGACGATTTAGTGTGTGGTAATGTTTGAATTTGAGCAGATTGTGTCCAAAAAGCATCAACCCCCACACACCTTTTTTTTTTTTTTCTTTGTCCTGATTGAATATCTTCAGTAACCGTGTTGGCAATAACAAGGAGCTACCACAAATGTCGTCCCATCTCTCTTGCTGGTACAAATGGCTGGGTGCTTTTTGTTGGGGCGGAGCCTCGCTGCCGTCCTTTACTGTCTTGAAGTTTGGGCTTCAGTGTGGCTTTGATAGAGAGAGAGAGAGTCAGTAACGCTGAATCTACAAAAGTGAATTCTTGGTGAAAGCAGAGGCAAAGCATTTGGCAGCGGGGGGTGGCATTCTGGATCGATGTTTGAATTATTGATACATTCCCTCCCCTGTGCTTATGCAGGCACACACACACACACACACACACACAGACACACAGACACCCCCTTTTTGACACGAGTGGTCTATGGGAGCTGATCTTTGCTGTCTGCAGGACAATTGACTTAAAGTGAGGCGGTCTGCTAATGTCTGCTGTTACAGTGCCACCTGCCATGCCTGTCAATTTTGGACACGGACACACACACACACACACACACACACACACTGCAGCTGATGTTGTTCGTTGGTAAAACACAATTCAAACTTTCAAACTTTCCTCCCCGTCCGATCCGACGGGGGCTTTGAAACCTGCAGCCAGGCTGGCATCAAGGTGAGGACGACTACGGCGAGGGCACAGACGCGGGTTTCGTTTTCTGATGAGCGCAGGAAAGGTTTCAGGTTCGGGACCTTGCTGTCCCGGACGCCGAGGACGGTTAAAAAGAGCCAGATCGGGTGTTTCGTTTCAGCGGAACGGGCGGGGGGGCGGGGGGAGAAACAGGGATTTTCATGCCCTGTTTATCCGCGTGACTCAGCTGTTTCTCAGTTGGAAAAAGGCAATCACATGCATAAAGACTAGGAAGCATCTGGCTTTGGTGCCTATTGCTCATCACTGTTTTAAGCTGATGTAGAAGAACCTACATGAGGGTTGGACCGATATATGAAGCTGAAATTGACCTCTGATATGATGGATATTCTGCAGTTTGACTTATTACATATTTATTTATATGATTGGTCTAATATCTTACATAAAGCGTAACTTTCCCCTTGACTTCCCATCAAAATTGCTCCTGCTGTCAGAAACAGACCTATAAATGGCATCTGTGACTAATAGCTGGTGCTTCAAAAGCCATTTCCTCTCTACCTCAATCCATCCAATTAGACCATCCACCCACGCAGCAGGTGCAAACTCCCATCAGCCCACCCTCAAGTTACCTGTTTTTTTAAATTTATTTAGTCATCTTCATCTTTGTCTCTCAGCCTCGTCGCTGTGGTGTTTATTCACTGGACCTCCCAGAAATCACCTGTCAATCAAACAGTGTGTGTCCAGCACTGTGACGTCTTTCTCCTTGGATTTTCTGTTGATGAAGTTTGAGTTCCTGTAGGTGTTGCTCTTTTCTTTGTCTGTTCAGCCACGATGGCTATCGCTGCTCATGCCAACTATCCAGTTCTTCTGTTTCTTCCAAACAAACCAGAAATGTAAATGTATCACTTCCTGTCTCCTAGGCTTTTTCCCAGGAAACCTAACCAATTTTAACCTTATTACTTTAGATACATATTTAAAAATGTTGATATTCATTCAATTTGTTATTTCAACGTTGTATCGTTATATCGTATTTTTGAGTTAACATAGCTAGCTAGCAGTGCTATTTCTCCAAGCATTGTTTTGAGACGTTTATTGCTGTAGTCTTCCAAATAAAAGCTGTAGAGAACTGGGAAGCATTGAATGCCTGTAATAAACTCCATAGTCCATATTTAATTTCCATTGTGCATGAATCTAAATTACATTGGTGGGGAGACGGTTGGAAATCAGATCTGGCTGTTGACGGCCGATGAAAAAGTTCAGCTGTGGCCATCGATCGGCCTCCCAGAGACGACAGAAACTTACAGCTCTGCTGTCCGGGCCAATTTGTCTGGCAATAAACTTCAGAGGTAAAGAGGAAGAGCTGAGTGTCTCCAGGTGATCCACTTGAGCTGCTCCGGTCAACGGGATAGAGGAAGGAGGACGCAGGTTAAAGTGTTTTAAGTCCCAGTGCTCACTGGGTCCAGTAGAACTTAGCCAAAGCTGGTGCCGTCCTCAAGGGCCGGCCACGTGATATTGCAGTGCTTGATCTGTGTTTAGGTTTAGGTTATTTTAAGGGTTAAGGTTAGACTTGTAGTGGTGAGGGTTAAGGTTAGGGTTAAGCAATGCATGTAGTCAATGGATGGGCCTCACAAGGATAGAAAAACGTGTTTGTGTGCGTGTGTGTGTGTGTGTGTGTGTGTGTGCTGTTGCAGAGGTGCTGCAGGCTACAGCTCAGACCACAGCTCAGACTGATGTCTCAAATCATCAGCTGTTTTGAACTGCTGAAGTGTGTGTTGTGTTTGTTCGAGCATGCTTGAGTGACTATTTTGATGTGTGTGTGTGTGTCTCAGTGCAGTTGCTGAGATGGTGTAGGCTGCAGTCCAGACCAGTGAAGCTGATTTCCTAAATCATCAGCAGTTTTGCTGTTTGTTGAGGCAGGAACTGTTGGAAGTGTGTTTCTGTCTGTGTGTGTGTTTGTCTATGTTTTAACATGTATGTCTGTATGTATCTGCATGGGCAAGCAAACATTCATGCTTGCATGATTGTGAATACGAATGAGTGTTTATATATGAGTGTGTGTGTGTGTGTGTGTGTGTGTGTGTGTATGTGTGTGTGTGGATTTGACCCCTCCATGCTGTCTCTTTTTGGACGGCAAACAACAACACAGATGGTCCTTGCGGATGACACCCAGACGTCGCCGTGGCAACCAAGAGCCTTGCCGCCAAAAAGAAAACCTTTAGCTGAAAACATCTCAGGGCAGCATCTCGAGCTCTGGCAGCAGCCGAACGTAAATCTCAAATTTCCAAGTCGGGTTTCATCGGCAACAGGTTATATTGTCAATTACTTTGCGGAACAGATTTTTTTCTTTTTAGGTTTGTAGATTTTGAAACACTACAAATTGCACTGTCTCGTCATAATTGACTTCACTGAACCAAACCCTGACTTAGCCAGAGCCGTACTCCCTGGCTACATGTTGTCAGGGTGGGGCTATTCCCCGGACAGTCGTAAGTCCCTCGTCACTGTGTGATCCTGTCTGATGTGGAGATTGGTTCGGGAGGGATAGAGATAAAGCATAACGCTGTTGCTTTCCTTCCTTCCTAACACAATTATAGTCAATGTCTCCGGACTGCACTTGAGCCAGAGATTTTGGTGGCTGCATGTGTGTCTGTGTGTGTGTGTGTGTGATTGTGGGAAATGACACTAGTGCACGGCCACTGCCCCACCCTAACCCTTTCTCCCCGGACAGATAAGATACAGGCAAGTGCAAACAGTGGGAGGAGAGAAAGCTGGCGATAAAGATGGAGATGAGAAGAAAGAAAGATGGGTTTACTGGGTGTTTACTGTCAATAGGGTCGGTGGCTGGTGTGTGTGTGTGTGTGTGTGTCTGTGTTTGTTTGCTTATATGAGGAAATGGCAAAGATCAATGTCGCTCTGCTCCACGGAGCACCCAATGACTCCTGCCGTTATATCGGACCATAACTGAGCTAACTGGAGGGATGGCGTTTCTATAGGGCTCCTTCATCAAGCGCCTCAGTAGCGGCCCATGTGGGAAAGGGTTTTGATGGACACTGTATGTGAGGGATCATTTCTAGTGAATTCAATTATATAACCAAGCTAAACTGGTCCTGATGTTGCTGAGGACTCCCTGGAACCCCCTTTCAAGGACCTCCCGGAGCCCCACTTAGCTTAGACTTCTAGTCTAGCTTACTGCTCCGCAATCGATTCAGTTCCACCTATTCCAACAAGCCCGTCGCAGAGCGGGCGTCTCCCGCCTCACCGATGGATGGGGGCCGGGGATTAATTATTGATGCGATCGTCTATCCATTAGTAATGCCTGGGGATTCGGGGCGCATCGATCGAGCCTCTCCGTTTCAGATGATGCAAGGTGTTTCGGCTCACCGAAGTGTTTTGGCCAGGTCAGGCTGCTGAGGGCCGCAGGACTACAGAGGGAGTGAGGTGTGTGTGTGTGTGTGTGTGTGTGTGCACGTCTGCGTGTGTGTGTTGTTCTCCAGCCATCTCAACCCTGCAGGTTGATTTGGTCACCAACATTTACCCTTAGGCACACCCTCACCCATGTACTACTACTCTCTCTCTCTCTCTCTCTCTCTCTCTCTACCTCCCTCGCTCTTTCATGTTATCCAACTGCCACCTATCCACGTTTCTCCCCTCCACTCCCTTTCAACTTCCCTTGTCTTCTCTTGCTTTTTTTGTTTCTTTTCTGTCTGCCTTGTTTCCATGGCACCTGTAGCCCATATCCACTCTCTCTCTCTGTCTCTCTCTCTCTCTCTCCCTCTACACACACACACATTCCAGATAGTATAGAAAGGCAGGAAATTGCAAAACAGCCCCCCCCCCCCGTCCCGCAGCTGTCACCAGGGTTGAAAAAGCTGGGTTTTTGAAGGCCAGAACTGATACCTTTGGCTTGAGAGGGGATACCAGAGTGCGTCCTGACTTTATTCTTCTCCAAATTGAAGTCTGTTGCAAAAAACAGTCAAGGTTCAAGGTTCAAGGTCAAGGGTGAGAGAATACTCCAAACTATTAGGCAACCTTTTATTGGAAAAGCCTCTGAAACAGCATGAAGCCCAGGGGACACTAAGACTCTCCATTCAAGTCACTTCAGGTTAAGGGCTTCCTATAGAGCGCAACAGTGACCGCCCACTTTTTTTACGGCTCTGGTTCCCGAAGTAAATTTCCCATTCATTTACTCCATAGACATTTCAGAAAATCCTTATAAAAGGGTTTGAAGGCTGGAACCAAGCCAACCAGCTAGACGATGAATCCTGACCATAAAACATTTGATTCTGAGCAAAAAAAAGATCGGAAAACGGAAGAAAAGGCAAAGGTACAAGACTGTGTACATAAATATTTTATGAAGTGAAGGAACTACTCATCCCATAAACCATTGCGAATGATACTTTTTCAAAAACTTCCAAACTAACGATAGTTTAGCGCGCTTCTTCTTGAATTTAACATTTGTCAATAGTATAGTGTTGATATTGTTGTTGTTTTGTGTGCGTGTATATATAGTGTTTCATATAGTATAGTGTAAAGTGTTGTCATTGACATGGTACAGTGATTCGTTCCAGCTGCATAGGATAAGCAGCTAGCTAGGTTATGTTAGTAGCTAACGTTAACGTTAGCTGACAAGACGTTCGCAGGTGCGGTAAACATTTCCATGGTAACAGCGAGCTCCACCAATCAGAGACGTCGCTGTTACACTTTAGGATTGTGGGTAGTGTAGTACTTCTCCATGACATCGCGAATAAAACATGTTTTTCTCAAAACAAGGTTGATATCATATGGACTTGTGGCTTCTACAGGAGCATACACTATCGTTTCACAATCTGCTAGCTTGTGGTAAGTCTACATTGGATGGTTACGACATTATGGCTAATAATCAAAATCCCTATGCAGAATATGAATGGGATTTTCACTTCCGGAACCACACTGTTGAGCTCTATAGACAACCAGTGTGTTGATCAAGCTGATGGTTAATAAAAGGCCAATATCGGCCCCTGATATTGGTCAAACTTTGTCACCAAGTAGACCAAGCAATCAGCTTTAGAAAACAAATGTCTAGACTCTGGAATTTGATAGCGATCCCCGTTGCTTTAAACGGGAGTGAAACCCGATATCTTCTAATGTCGGAGGCGACGTTTATCTGTGATCGCTGTGCCGGTCGAGCTGGTAAACTGTAATTCTGTGGGTTTTTTTATTCCTGTCTTTGTGTCACAAACTCGAGATTTTGCCAACTATGCGATCTCGGGAAATTACATTACCGCCTTGTTGTCTTTTGATCCGCGCTTTTTCGGTGAGTAAAGTCAACTGTTCTGGAAGAGAGAAGTTGCAAAGGCAAGGTGGAGGAAATCAAACAGCTGTGGGTGAAAACATCACCAGATTTTTTTTTTCTAATGGAAATCGACAGGAGACGCATCTCTGTTGTTGGTGTATCCATTTGTGTACTTTCTTATTTCTGGTCTTAGAATAAAAAAACAAAACAGGCAGTTATAAAGCGATCAAATAAAAGCCTGGTGTTGCTCTCCTGAGGTGTCAGATGTGGGTTACGCTGCAGGAAGGTATACAGAGACCCACTGTAATTACATGAAAAAAAGGTTACCAGGTTACGCAGTGTGTCTGTGTGTGTGTGTGTGTGTGTGTGTGTGTGTGTGTGTGGTGTGTGTGTGTGTGTGTGTGTGTGTGTGTGTGTGTGTGTGTGTGTGTGTGTGTGTGTGTGTGTGTGTGTGTGTGTGTGTGTGTGTGTGGGGTGTGTTGGGGCGTATCCCAGTGGAGAGTTGCATTTCAATGAGCGCTGTGCCAGAAATGGCCTTGATCCAACTTGATTAAAAACCATACTGTGTAACCTTTGCCCTTCATAATGAAGACAGGTGTGTGTGTGTGTGTGTGTAAAAATACAGCAGGTCATATTAGATCTACATTTACTCCAACCAATGAGATCTCAAGGCCTTGACTCCATGCAACGCCTTTGTGCTGTCCTCCAAAGGGACGGAGTTAAATTTCTCTCTCTCTCTCTCCCCCCCAGTCTGTCTCTCTTACTCTCTTTTTCTCTTCGCCTCCTGCTGCCTAATGTGCTTATCCGACAAATTCATCCCGATGAACAGGGCCGAACAGATCACAGAGATTAGAGAAACCAAAACATTCGGCGCGAGATCACTCGAAAGGAGGGAAGCAGGTGGAAAATAAATGCATTAAATCTCTCTCTCTCTCTCTCTCTTACTCCCTCCCTCCCTCGCTGTAATCATCTGTGTTCACCTTTCAAAACCTGATAAAGAAACCTTGTTTGGACCATATTATTAATTGAATATGTATTGGATGGAGAGTACGGTGCGTAGACGGTGCTGTAGGTGCTGGAACAAAAGGCAGAGAAGAAGATGGAGGGTATAGGTATGGAGGGATGGGTGTAAGGGGGGGTGGGAGATTGGGGGATGGATTTTAGTTCAGCCAAGTGTGAAGGAACAGGAGGAGGAAGCCGACAGATGTTTGATAGGGCCTGTGTGTTCATACACGCTGCCTATTTGGCAGATGAGGAAAGAGTTTGAGAGCATTCCTAAATATAGGATGCTTTCACACCTCGTTTCAAACCCTGGAGTGGTTTTCCTCCTCATTCGGGTTTGTTGCAGCAATCGGCCGGACTCGGTCAGACCGCTGTGCTTCCAAACCAACCCTCTAACACAGGGGTTCTTAACCTTTTTGCAAGTGCGACCCCGCTTTATTTGCACCACAGCAGAATAACTCGACCCGGTCTTGACAGACGGTCGCCGCTGCTGGTTCCGCTCGCTCTCCGCACTGTTTTCTTGAGTTGAGTTTCTTGAGTCTTGGACGAGCTGATGGAAACACACCGCCTCCCTCTCTCTCTCTCTCTTGACACGTTGATGATCTTGGTGACACTTTTTTCTGCCGCTGCTACCGTTCTTTCTCTACCGTTTCAAGTAGCACCGTTGAGAGAAATAAAAAGTGAGGAAGACAGCGAGAGCATCAGAGCATCATCAGAACACGAGGTGAAATACCTCCTGTTCTGAATTAATTTAAGATCACCCCAAAAAGAAGGCAACAGATCTTTTATAACTTTTTTTTTTACCCAATGGGGTATAAAGGGTCGACCTGAACGAGGGCTGACAGCTTCCACGCAGCCAATCAGAGTAATTACCCAGAATGCCTCAGTCCATACATATGGCATCCCGCTAACGAACCATCTGCCCATTCTGTAGAGGGGGAAAGAAAGCATCTCATTTCTCAAAATGACATAACCGCTGACGTTTTGGTGTCCAAAGAAAATTGCAAGACGAGGGACAGGAATGGCATTTTTGGTGAATGGAAGAGAGTTTCCTGTCTAGACAATGGGCAAAGACATATCCAATCGCATGCATTCCCTTCAACACTTGATTCTACAGGGTGTCCGGAAAGTCTGGAGTCATAACAGCATGCCTTTTTATCTTGTTGCACTTGTTTTGTCAGGGTGGTGGAGTGAGTCGTCTAAGGCGTCAGGGTTTCTGGTCTCTGAATAGAGGTGTGGGGTCAAATACCTCTTCTGACGAGCCGATTTGGTACCCATTTAGTCATCAGTTTCCAGACTTTCCGGACTCCCTGTAGTTCAGGCTCGCTTAGCTGCTCCTTTGACAGCACTCCCCTGTTCCCAGCCTGTCGTTCTGTCTTCGGGTGACCAAAACAATACAATGGAGCGCCCCAATGGGCCACAAATACACTCAATTTTTAAGTATTTTTTTCATGCAGCAAAGGGGCCATTGATGCACCTACAGAGGAATTTGGGTAGGCGTCACCAGTCTGCAGAACTACATGATGTAACGGCTGGCTCTGTGTAACCTCAGTGTTACTGCAGGCCACCAGCATGGAGACCACCCCAACCCCCCCCACCCCCCCCCACACGTTCAAAAGACTTTTCACTTGGTGCCTCTGGCCTCTGCAGCCGCCCTGGCTCCCGCCGACTTCTTGATTGAAGATTGACCTTTCTGGGCAACGGGGGATTCGCAGGGGATTTGCTGAGATTTGCTGTAGTGCGAGATTTGGATTTGGATTTTGGAGCGTGGATAAGCATGGAGGCGAGTAAAGGGCTATTCTGTTACTTTCTGTTTTGACTCTAGAAGGTTTTGGTAGTACCCCCGTGTCCCAGGTGTGTACCTATTTATTTTCAGCTGTTATTTACAATGTTGTGGAGTTGGAAACCTAGGGCTCCTATCTGAAG
This sequence comes from Hoplostethus mediterraneus, assembly GCA_034670385.1. Taxonomy (NCBI): domain Eukaryota; kingdom Metazoa; phylum Chordata; class Actinopteri; order Trachichthyiformes; family Trachichthyidae; genus Hoplostethus; species Hoplostethus mediterraneus. The sequence goes on along the minus strand of JAXDDW010000113.1, from coordinate 230,332 downwards.
CCCTACTTTTTTCAGGTGCTTTTTGTTTGTTTGTGTGTGTGTACCTGCGTGCATTTGTGTTTATCTCTACACCCACTAAAGCCTCAGCTGCTATGTTCAAAGGCCGCATCTTGCCAGCCTGGAGCTGAGAGCTCAGGTGCTGAGAAAAACAACAGAGGTGGATATAACGTCTACATCTCTGTTCCTGTCAAGCGCACATCTGCGTCCACATAGTGTGTGTCTATCAGTGTGTGTGCGCACGTGCTGCCTCCCAGTATTTTGCCCTCCCTATGTGATATTTGGATGAAAATGCTTGCCTTTACATGCTGGTTACTCTTTCACGGCTATGGATCGATCTTCTTTCATTCATCCATCCATCAAGCCGTCCATCACACGATATCTCAGATTGGCTGAGAAGAGGCTGCGTCATTTGTGGAGGACAGCGTGTTTGTTGTTGCTTCATCTCATTCTTCTCTCCCTTTTTAATGTTTTGGTCCGTCAGCCCACGCTCTCACTTCTCCAGCCTCCCCATCTCCATCGTTTCCCTCTTTTACATCTCTGTCTCTTCCTTCGCTCACTCCCTCCCTCCTTCCCTCGTGGTCCATCTGTGTTTTTGGAGATGAGGCGTGAAGCCGTAATAACAGTCTAGCCCACAGTGGTTTGGCTAATCCAGTTACCTCGGCTCTATATCCGGGGCCCATTCACTGTGGGCCTGCCAGCCACCACCGCCATCGCCGCCTTTTGTTTCTGCTAATCCAGACACAGCGACATACACACACACACACACACACATACACATCACACATAAAAGCACACAGGCTTCTGATACAGACCCTCCACACACATACACACAGTCACACACACACACAAACCCACGTGCACACATGCACACGCACACTTCATGCACACAGGACGTCCTGACAGATTTGCCTCCTTGGAGCAAAACATGCTTTTTTCCCCCCCCTATGGATTAAGAGTGGTTGACTGACACCTATTGCTGTGTAACGTGATAAGGTGGTGGGACAGGGGTTGCCGTTCAAAAACTCCACTCCTGTTTGATTTCCTTATCATTTTCCTACACACGGCGTCAGTCAGCAATCACTGAATATTGGTGGTGTGTCGCTGCGCTTGGCGAGTTGCCATGGTAAAACCTCTGTGGCAGATTAACTCTTGTCTTGTTAATCGGTCATGGTGGTGTTGAAACAAGACTTCCCATTGTCAGGGCCGGAGATTTGACTTGTTTGGTATACAATGACAACAGTGCAGCTGTTACCTTCTACCATGTTGCACTCATAACTGGGTTTGATATTGTGTAGTGTTTTGTTATCGTGATGGGTGAAAACCCTGTATCTGCAAAATGTCAAGTATTCAGGAAGAAAAGGACAGTGCATTTTTGAGTTTATCCAATGAGGTTTTGAAAGGGTTTCATAACCCCAAGAGGTTTTCCCCAACTGATAGAGGACTGTGCAATCCTTCAATTGAAGTAAAAACATAAAAATCACCTAAATATGGAGTTACGAGGATTTCACACGACAGCAGTGATGTGAGAACGATGAGAAAAGACACACTGGACTGTTAAACAAAAAACAACCTTGATTATAACAACCTGCTCATCTCACATTATCAGTCATTATATGAGTTCATGATACACTAAGTAAGTCACGTTAATAGATAAAATGAAAATAAAGTTGCTATTTGATGTCGATTGGTGAATATTATTGGTGGTAGTCAGGAAGCAGGTATTCAGTTTTCAATTCAACTCCAAACTCTGTGTTTTTTTAGCCATACAGTGTGTATATATATATATATAATATATTATATACTGGCTCTAAGCATGTTGTTGCACGCAGACGGTGTGAACCGAATAGCTGAGCAGTCCCTGTGGGTTTTACTGCAGAACATGCTTTTCCACTCTCAGAGAGGGAAGGGGACCTAGGTTAGAGCCCTGGGGAACACCGCAACGCCTAGCATGTGATCAGTGTGCAGTTAAGTGTACAGTCACCACGTGTAGAGGGACTGGGGTTGACAGAGAGGATGAACAATGGGCAGGAGGGAGTGGCTTGTGTATACTTGTGTGTACTGTGTGTCAGCTGGCCCTGGAGCTGTTTGCTCAAGGACACCTCAGTAGGACAGATGCTTGCCGATGCGGTGCTTTGAAGCTGCACTAAGCGACATTTTTATATAAAAATAATTGTGATGCTGTAGATTTTCTAGCATGTTTACTAAACGTGCACAGGAATAAGTGAATCAAAATTTAAGCGCGAAGTACAAAACTTTCTAAGCGTGAGGCGAATAGTATGAAGAAACGGAGGTCCAAAGAGTGCACAGTTTACTGACGTCACGTGACATGATTCAAATAGCAGCTGGGACATCATGGTGAATGGTTACCACGTAGCCGTGATGTCCTGGGTTCAAATCCCGCTTCTTGCTTGTTGTTACTAATTGACACAGTTATCTCCCCCTGCCACTTGGGGCCCCCGAACCGACGCGGGTCACCCGGTTGATGGATAGTCTCTCTACGTACTGGGCCACTCTACCACCCCGAAAGCTTGGCAGCAGTAGCGTGTGTGTGTGTGTGTGTGTGTGTGTGTGTGTGTGTGTGTGTGTGTGTGTGTGTGTGTGTGTGTGTGTGTGTGTGTGTGTGTGTTCGTGTTCACATTCCAGTGTTTGTGCGTGTCAAGGGGTTATAATCTGAGGAAGGGCCTGGTTTAGGATGAATTAAAGGCCATTATTAACCAACAAGGCTGGTCATACATGTGAATGGGGCCTTGGGGACACGACAGTTCACTGCAAGGGGAAAAAAGGCCAGTCCATTCATCGGCACAGAAAGATGGCCTTGTTGCGCTAGACCTTCCACTGTCTCTCTGTACCTCTGTTCCCTTTCTTGGAAGCAAAAGTGAGACAAGGCAATGTTGTCGTCCAGGCCTCGGAGATCTTTTGTTGATGTTTTCGTCAGTGTCGGGAAGCCGTGGAGTGAAGCAATCGGAATAGAATTTAATAAAACACAATAGAGGGGCAAAGGGTAAGAGCTTCGGTGGGGTGTCTGTTCCACTGCTGGAGGCCACAGACAGTCTAATTGGTCGGACTCAGACAGTCGATAGGAGGACAGTGCTTAGTTTCCACATTAATTACCTGATTTATATTCCAAGCTAACCTCTTCCATGCCGTTTTCATTAGTGCAAATTACACTAGTGGGAGTTATAACCTAACTTAATCCATTGATTTGACTTTTTTTCAGACTTTATTTACCGGGATGGAAATTTGTAGGGTTCCCCTGAAAAAGGCACCCTTGGATCTCATTAACACAGAGCTGATAAAGCATATATAGTATCATTTACATTTTGTGATTTATAATAATACGTGCAGAGATTACTATACCTCAACCTCTATATGTTTAGTGCAGTGGTATGTTTTTAATCAAGGCTTTGTCGCGCGCTGGAGTAATAATTCACAAATGGCCGACAGGTAAACAGCCGATGGGGTTTGGGACGTCGAAGCGATCCCATTGGCTATCGGAAGCTGGGTTGTTTTCCCCCTCCCTGGATCTCCATCAAGTCACCTTTGGCCCCCTGTCACATCAAATGCGGGTTATTCACCTTGGCTTTACACACACACACACACACACACACACAGACACACACACTCTGCCTCCATAATGAATCCATCACTTGCCATTTGAGTGTCATTGATTGACAGCAGTGATAACTCTATTTTAACCCTTTTGGTGCTGCCTTGACCCTTGATAGGATGCAGGAAAGCAGGAAGTGGATGTGTGTGGATAGGGTGTGTGTGTGTGTGTGTGTGTGTGTGTGTGTGTGTGTGTGTGTGTGTGTGTGTGTGTATGCATGCAGAGGGGTGCTAACCCAGCCCCTCGACAGAAAATATGGAAATGCTTTCTCCCCCTCCAGCCTCCCCCACCCCCATCTCTACTGCCCCGAGGCTGTGGTGAATAATCACCCTCCTACCCCCCCCGCCTTAGCCTCCATCCATTATTCAATACCCCATGGAGTGTGTGTGTGTGCATACATGTACCTGTGTGTAGCCTCTGTATGTTTATCTGTGTATTGCCTGTGTATTCGTATGTGTCTGTATGCATGTGTATCTGTGTATACAGGCTTGTGCATCAGCGTGTGTCACTAGGGTTGCTATTGGCTGATAGAGGAAGGGGTGGGTGGGGACAAATGTCACCCTCTGTTTGCAGGCATTATAGGCGTCAGTTGGGCATGGGAAGATGTGATATTGGCTTTACTTAAGTGAGTCCAAATTTGATCTTTTTATCATTATAATTGAGAGCAAAGATCATAAATTGCCCGAAATGTATTTGGTGGCCGTATCTAAAAAACAACACACACACACACACACACACACACACACACACACACACAAAATGTTGTTCTATAGGGAAGACAGCTTCCCCTTGTTTCCTTTCAGTCAATTGAAGCGTTTTAAGGGACATTTTATCATCTAAAACGCTTCGATTCTGTAGGGAAATTCAAGGTTGCTTATTTCTTCTGTAAGCCTCAACAGTAACTTCTGCTTTCAGCCGGCAATCATTTTGTCAGAGTGGGAGTCAGTAATTTGTCACATTGACCAATTAATAATATTGTGTCAATCATCCTGTCATTGCTCCACTTTGCCCCCAGAAAGTTTGATTCCTTCAGTATATGGCAAAGGCAGGGACTTTGCCATAGCTCAAAGTTCTCCTCGTTCCTGAGGCCGGTAAATACTTCTGGTGTTGCTGCTGCGACTGTGGCGCCCCCTGCTGGTAGGAGCTCTTCATTGAGCTGCCTCTAAGGGAATGATACAAGAGCCTCTGGAGACCTAGATGTGCAGCCTGAATTCAAAATGGATTCATCTAGGATTTTTTTTTGTCACCAATGTGCATGCAATTACCCATAATTCCAAAGTGAAGGGTTTTTTTTACCATTTTTTTCACCAACAAATTAAAAGTGAAAAGCTGAAATGTTTTAAGTCAGTTAGTATCCAAGAAGTGGCAGTCGCTGCCAAAGGTGCTCAGTATAGAGTCAGGGTGTTAAATATTTCTATGCTTCATTTCTATGCAACATGTTTTCATTTGGTCATTTTGAGGTGTTTTGTGTAGATAACAAAAACATTTTTTTTATCAATTTTATCTGTGTCCACATTGGTTGGGAAACAAATAAGTGTGGAAATCTGATTGGCTGAAAGCTCAATAGGAAATTAATCTGCTTGCAGTGCGAACACACGGTGAGAGTTTTAGTTTTTGTATCTGGGCAGAAATACAGAGAAAGACACAAAGCTACAGTACAGTAAACTACAGTAAGTTGATTCATGGAAGAGTCAACACAATCATCCCCTTGGGACAAGCAATGCTGACTGGTGGGTTTTACAGAGGATCAGTTGTAGGGGAACCTTATGGAGAGAGAGAGAGAATAAATGGGTATGTACCTCAGAGAGGATGTAAAGGCTTATAAAGACAGCAGGTGCAGTCATTGTTTTTCAGCACTTACAACACAAGAGAGATGTAAGAAAGATTACATCCTATAAAATATTATTATTCTGTTCAACACAGCTTGTTAATTGAAATGGCAATATGAACCTCTCTTGCTGACTTTGGTTTTGTCTCTATATGTGTGCGGCGCTTGGCCCATGTTGGCCCACAAATGTCCCCCACGTATCATGAATCCATCATCAGAACTTGTATTTATTCTTCTCCTGGCAATTTTCAACGCGCGTGGTTTCATAAACACGCACCCGTTGTGTAATCGCTCAGACCACGGCCCTTGAAAATAAATGGCAGCTGCAAGCTTAGCGTGCGCGCGCACACACACACACACAAACACACACACACACACACACAAAGCGTGCACGCACCCCCTATACTTGCATGTAATACTCACATATGGTATGAAAGATGAAGGATGAGAGTGGGGAGCAATCCAGATGTTCGCTCCTGGTCTAAGAGATAGATACTTTATTCATCCTTCATCCGAAAGTACACAGGTAAATATTACAGCATGTCGTTGACCGAAGCTGCACCTTGATGCATGCAGGAGACTAAAACGCTCCATTGAAAGCCAGGATAATGATATTGATAATGTTATGTGGAATCCAATCCAAATGTCTCACTGGAAATCAGTTCAGGTTAAGGGCTTCCCATAGATAACCAGTGTAGTATTGATCAATTCTACGATAAATATGTAACCAGTCACTGCTGTCAATCAGTGACACTCGGTCTAATGTAAAACAATGACCAGATGATGCAACACCGCATGGTTTTTGACTAACAGGTTGTCTGAACACTAATCTGCTCCTGAGATATGAAAAAAAAAACCTGGCAGACCTGGTGGTCTGAACTTGGCAGCTTTCTTCTCCTGCCTTCAACGCAAAATTCAGCTGTCTGGTTAGTGTTAGCCAGCTAACCTGAAGAAGCAAAGGGGATAGCGTTGTTGAAAATGAAACAGTCGAGAGAAAGTTTGATTCCCCGCCTGTTGCCGCTCCTTATCATGAAGGTCTGATTCTAGGTCAGTAGAAAAGACTCCTCTATTTCTGTCCACTTAATCCCCCAGAGCATGGACACTCCTCTGTGTGTGTGTGTGTGTGTGTGTGTGTGTGTGTGTGTGGCACACTGTGCTAATACCTCCAGCATGTTACACACTAATCCACTCACAGTAGTCTGGACCGTCCTGCACTTGCGCCTCTTCCCTCCCCTTTCCCCCCATCACACACCCACCCACATATACACAATTCCCTCAAGGCTTGGACACTCCTAGTTATACTTTGGATATTTTTCACCCTGGGGTGCCACGGACCCTTTGGGAGCACCCATGAGCACAGGCATGGCGGTAGGAGCGGCAGGCCAGGTAAGCCACGGCTAAGCTGCCATAGCAATAACCCTGCATTCACACTGTGGTTAATGGGTGGCTCTGTTCTGACCGACTGTGGGCGGTGCCAGATGCGCTGTAGTGGTTTTCTTTACAAAAAAAAATATACTCTGCATTTATACAAATCATGCAGTTTTTGCTGCTTTTGTTTTTCCTTATAACCTATAACCTTTCATAAAGTTTGTGTAGCCAATTCTGGACAGCTTTCGACCGATAGTCGTACTCTGTTTGTTTTTATTGTTTTATTGTTTTTATTGTTTATTGTTAAGTTCTATTTACCTTAGATTGATTCTAGTAATTACTTTTTTCAGTCCCTGCAAATGGATGATAATGCACATAGTTTTGCAATGCAAAAGGCTTGTCCAATCCTGCACATTTAGTTGCGTCTGCTTCGACATTGACCTGTACCTTCACATATCACAGATAGCTGGAGGAATTGAAGGCCAATTAGTAAAGAGTTTAATATTTTAATCAGCCAATATCACCACCCAGTGGATCCTTTTTTTTTCTTCTTTTAAGTACTCTTATTTTGAAATTTTGAAGATATATCAGTCACTCTTAACTAGTACAGTCCCTCTGCATGAAGACACCGTCACACAAAATGCAATTTATGGGTTTGCGCTTCCTGTTGCTGTCTAAATTCGTAAGTGATTGTCTTTTATATGTCTAAATGCGTATCGATATTGAGGAAATTCAATATAATGATATTTAATGAATTTCTCTCTCTCTCTCTCTCTCTCTCTCTCTCTCTCTCTCTCTCTCTCTCTCTCTTTCTCTCTCTTTCTCTGTCTCGCTGCTCTGCAACATCCCAGCCGCCCAATTTAACTGGGTGTGTCAGTACAAAGTGTTGTGGGCGCTTTGTGAGGTTTCTCTCCTCACCATTACGTTATCCCGGGTTTTTATCTCTAATCCCCCTCATAACCAGCCTCCCCTTGGTTCATCGTTTCACTCTGGATTATAATCTGAGAGACTCATTAGCCAGACAAAAGCTATTTAACCAGGTCTTTACTGTAGTGTAGTTTTAATACTTTGTGGGTGCAACTGTAGTTAACAACATACAGTTTTAAATGCAACATTATTTTCTGATGTTTGTCTGATGATTATAGTGTAAAGTATCTCTATAAGTGTATATCTGCTTCTAATAGGCTTGTAACCCTCCTGTAATGCATCACTACATTAATTTAGAATTTTTTGTTGTTCAATATGATTTAGTGAAGGATTACATAGCAACCTATACTGTAAGTGGGTGGACTGAAACCAGTCATCCTAACCCTTTATGGAGGGAAATTATAGTGAAATCAAAGTATTAAAGGAGCCTAGAGCGCCCCACCTAGGGGCAGGTCTGTGTAAGTACGTTATCAACATATGTGTGTGTGTGTGTGTGTGTGTGTGTGTGTGTGTGTGTGTGTGTGTGTGTGTGTGTGTGTGTGTGTGTGTGTGTGTTAGGAGTTTTATTTGTACACATCCCTCCGATGTTACACTGGTAAAGGGCAGAGCACAACTGGGGGTTTTGAATTTTAAAGAGGAAGTATATGAAGATGAATAATGCGCGAAGCAGTGAGGGGAACGGCGACGGATGATGTCATCAGAGCCTCAGGGGAATTCTGGGACAGCTGGGGTGGGGCACTGATGGATCGACCCCCCCTCTCTCTCTCTCTCTCTCTCTCTCTCTCTGTTTCTCTCGTGCTCGCTTGCTCTTTTGTGTCCAGTATCACAAGACTACGAGAAGAGATGTGTGACGCTTGGTTGTGTCATTCGTCACAACAAAGGCATTCAGACACTGGGAGATAGGAGCTATTATGCACCTGTGTGTGTGTGTGTGTGTGTGTGTGTGTGTGTGTGTGTGTGTGTGAGTGAGAGAGAGAGCTCATTAGGTGAGGGCGTGTTGTGCTAATGAAACCCATGGGATTGGGTTGCCTTCACATACACACACGCCATAGAGAGCCCTTCCGCCTTCCCTCCCTCCACAATTGCTGTTGACTACGCCCCGTGCCTTGTTGCTAGGCGATGGCTAAGGAGGGCGATGGGGAGCAGCGGAGGGAATCTAAGTGCTACCTAGTGGGTTAAGTCGTCGTACCACTGAAAATGGCAACAACAATATCATCATCGTCATCATCCTCAACAACAACAGCAACAATACCTGACATAATGGCTGATAGACAATCAAATTATGGTACACAACTGAGTCACAAAACCCCTTTTTCTGATCCACGTCAGATCTGATTCTCTCTGCGTTTGTCCCTCGGGTGCGTTAAGACGAGTGTGCGAATGACCGCTAAGCTGCTAAATTGCTAAATTGGCAATTTAGTGCATTGTTGTGCATCTGACACTATCTGGTTAACGAAGCAGCACACTGACACACATAACAGCTCAATCTATCCCAGCAGCACAGTTGTTTGGCTGCTTTGGCGATGGCAAGGCTTGTACATGGACACACACACACACACACACACACACACACACACACTTTCCCCAACCCCCAATTGCTCTAATTCCTCTATGCTAACATGTCAGAGGTGAGGGATTGTGTTTAAGGGGTGGGAGGAACCACCGTTCATGACAATACATCACATGCATTCATCCCATCCCAGCATCACAGAGAAACAATTCATATTCTAACCCTCAATTTACACACACATGTTTCGCAATGACATTAAAATGCAGATTTGGCCGCAGACGACGCCCGAGCGCTGTCATGGTGGATATTCGTGAGGAAGAAGATAAGTGTCTCCCTAGTGTTAGAGGCGTGGCCGGGTTAAGTGGCACCGTCTTTGTCTGCTCTGCACCCCAAAGGACACTCATGTCTTGGGGTAAACGAGCACCTATGGGCTCTAAATCGGGTGTTTGCGTTGTGTGTTGCTTTTTGTTCGTTAGATGTTGCTCCACCACTGCGCTGGGATTCATTCATGCATTTCTACTTAAATGTGCTCCATGTAGCATTTTTTAACAATAAATCGTCGCCACATTCATTTTGAGACGTTAGTGTAATTACCGTAAACAAACTAGACCTCCACTAGGAGACTGGCAGCCTCTTGATGCTAGCTTAGCTGGTCAGAATGCATATTGGTTGTTATCAAGCGTTGTTATTGGCTCTTATTCTTCTTCTTGCTCTTCAAAATAAATAGTAGCAACATGGTTTTCAAAATAAAATACATTATAATATATCATCAGTGTTTAAACAAACAGTTGTTTTCTAATGACTATTTCTCAATAACAAACTATCCAGCTGATATTAACAAAACATCCCCTCTTGTCCTTCTTCTCTTCTAGGTAAGTTCAAATGGATGGGGAAGGGAAAGACCATGAGACCAGGGGCTCATTATAGGTACTGTTGAACTGTATTTTAACGCTTCTATGAGCACATCTTCAGCTGAGTGTGTGTGTGTGTGTGTGTGTGTGTGTGTGTGTGTGTGTGTGTGTGTGTGTGTGTGTGTGTGTGTGTGTGTGTGTGTGTGTGTGTGTGTGTGTGTGTGTGTGTGTGTGTGTGTCTGAAGTAATGCTGCGTGCTGCGCAGTTCTTGTCAAGGCAGCCAGATGGCCCTCAAAGTTAATCCATCACTACTGTCATCCATACACACTAACACACACACACACACACACACACACACACACATTCGTGCACACACATCCCTCAGTCATTGTGTACAATGTTGTGTACTCTCACATTAGTAGTGACCTCACTTGATTACCACCATTGTGGATCTTATGCTGATGAGACCTGATGGGTTTTAATTATCAGTATTTATTTTTGAAAGATTTTTCTTTCCTTTGTTTCTTTCATTTCATGCATAATTACATGTACGTGTGCAAAAATGAAATTTTAGGGTTTCGTGTTTGGCCAGTCTCAAGCCTGGTTCTTATGAAAGTGCATATTTTCTCTTGATGCCTGGAACACGTATGACCCGTTATGACCTGCTGACATGTTTCTCTTAATCGTCTTTCTTCCTCTTTGACCCAAATACCTGAGCCAACTAGCCCTCTTGGGTCAGGGGTCACGGCACTGTCAGGGTCATATGCTACTGACAATAGTGTGTGTGTGTATGTTTGAAATGTGTATATATATATATATATATATAGACGTATGTTCATGTGTAAATGTGTGCCATTGTGAAAATGTGAGGACATGTAGGAGGATGCATAGGAAGATAGAAGAAGCTGTAGGCCCTGTAATCACTTGGAGACCCTCAGCAGATTACTAGCATAATGCTAACACCTCTTCGTCCTGCCCTCCATCTCTGTTAGTCAGGATTTGGACAGGATTAGTTAACCAGGCAGACTAACCAGCCTTAGTACTGCAAAGGCTTGTACCATAGCAGAACCCATATAAAGAACCCTTTTAGAAAGGTTCTCTACAGCACCAGGCTCAAATAGTTACACATGGTTGGTGTTACAATTGGTGCCTTCTAAAGAACCATACTAGGTTCTTTATTCCCATTTATCAGTTGCATTATCAAAGGATCCTTCAGAAAAACCACTGCCCTACCCAATGAACTCTCGAGGAACGACACTTTTTATGGGTGCATCGCATCAACAGTACTGTGCAAAAGTCTTAGGCATGTTTAAAACAAATCCGTACAGCGAAGACGCTGTGATGCCGCCCCATCAGATCTGGATGTCCCACCAAAATGAACTTTCATATATTGTGTATACTCTGCTTGCCCAAACTCGGCATCTATTGCACGCCCAACCGTCCTGGTAGGGGGATCCCTCTCTGAGTAGCCCCTCCTGAGGTTTCTCCCAATTTTCCAATAAGGTTTTTGTGGGAGTTTTTCCTTGTCCTCTGTGAGGGTCTAAGGCTGGGGGATGTTGTGTACTAATCATTTATTATTTTCACATGTTGGGCACTGTGAAGCCCTTAGAGACTGTAACGGTGATTAAGGGCTATACAAATAAATGTGATTTGATTTGATAAATAATGAAATAACAATAACAAAATTTGACTATAAAGAGCAGTAATGTAAAGAAAAAACAAAGAAAAAACAAAGAATAAATAAAAATCTAGGGCCAAATTCATATTAACAAATCTAGGGTGCCTAGGACTTTTGCACAGTACTGTACATGCAAGCGCATATCTGCAGGTTCATTGCTTCACCCGTGTAAATGTTTCATTGTTTTATTGCCGCTGCTTACCCACAGTGGCTCTCAATCGGCCGTGAGGTTAATGGGCCACGCTTTGGCTGTATGGGCTCGCGGAAGTCTCATCCGCGCAAGTGACTGAGCAGTACTTGTATGAGATGGGCTTTCAAATAGCGAGCAGGCGAGGATTTATGCATACTTACACACACCCATAACTAATCACACACAGGCACACACCCTCACAACTCTTGTCAATACTTTTAATCCCCATTCGGCAAGCCACTCTGCACATTCATTGGAATAAACCCTGACCATTAACTCAGTGTCAGATGGTTCTTTTTCCCCCCTCAACATGGTAATCCCACTCCTGCCACTAAATACCCCCTCAGGGGGCTATAGAGCCTCTAGTCAGCACTCTCCAATTCCTCCAGTCTAAAGGCCACTTCATGTAATATGTGTTTTATGTGCATCAGGCTGGTGGTGTTTACCCATGATGTTCCATATAAAGCTCTTATGTGGTAGGAGTGGGTAATGTTGAATATGTAGTGATGGGTCAGGCCATCAGGTGGCGCCATAGTATTAAAAAATGCAAAGGGAGAGGCTGTGGAAGGGAGAGAGTGGTGTATGTTGCTGCCTTTTAAAATAGCATTACATATAACTAGATAATAGAACATGGTTCTGATCTCTGAAGTGTATGAAGGCAGGAGGATTGGGTGTGTATGTGATTTCACTCCGGATTGTAGACACGGGTGCGGTTATTATTAGTGAATCAATATATTTTGTGTTCCTCCAGTGCTTCTTGACATAATTTCTACAATCAAACATACATATATCCATATATTTCATACATTGTCCCTTCAAATGCTTGCCCAGCTAGCTATCGTTTCAGCACCATGGACAGGGATATGTATGCAGAGCCATTGTACCTTTCTACCTTTCTCTCTTTCAGTTTCTTGCACTCTGTCCACCTCTCCTCTCTCGTTCTCTCTGTCTCTTTTCAGTCAGTCGACGTTACATTTGATTCGAGGTCACGCAGCATTTGAAATATCCCCCACTGCCCCCCCCCCCCCCCCTCCCCATGCACACCCACGGTATTCTGCAAATGTGGACACAATGTTGCCGACAGGTATTTGTGCCTGAAAGTTGGAATGTACATAGAAATAACAACGGCAAGCATGTTCGAATGCTGCGTCTTTGCTGTCACTCGGGTACAAATTCCACGCTGCAGCCATTTTTTTTAAATCCCAGCTTCCAGTTTAATTTGCTGTTTTACCATTTTCATGACTACAGGCTACAAAGTGTAAGTGTATGCATGAGGAAAAACACACTTATGTGATGTGTGTGTGTGTGTGTGTGTGTGGGGGCGCGTGTGTGTTCGCTGTAAATGTGCCGGAGCAGCTCCCAGTCATCAAGGCGGACCGTACCATTCCAACCCAGTGCCGGGGGAAGGTGGGTTGGGGCACTCTGTCCCCCCGCTTCAGTGAAGGTGGTACCTTCCTCCCTCTCTCTTTCTCCCTCCAAATGACACTCAGTGATGCTTGCGTCTGCTATAGCAGACTATAGCCCCTCCCCCCACCCCCCCCCTGTGATTAGTGGGGACATCGTGTATTTGGATGATTGACAGAATCCAAATATGAGGCTTCCTAGCTTTCCCATAGCATCTGCCGCTACCTCTGCAGCTCCAGGGGGAAGGGAGGGGTGGAGCTCTCTTCCAGTCTCTCTCTCTCTTGCTTCTCTTCCATCCTATTGGTCTTTTATCTTACCTCTGATGGTGTGCATTGGCCCACCCACCCCTCTCTCTCTCTCTCATCTATCCTTCCACCTCTCTCTCTCGTTCTATCTCTATCTCAGATGCAGTTTTTCAGGCAGTGAGGAGGGAGGCTTGGACCAGACACTCATACTCCCTGTATCAGTGAAGGGAGCCGGTGGGTTAGAGGCATAGACAAGAATAGTAGCACCGCCTGTATCCTTCCTCCTCCTGCCGTCCTCCTCTACCTTTTTTTTCTGCCGGCGATCTGTCCTTGGGCAAAAAGGAAAGTCACCTGGTCGGGGGAGAACCTTGTTTCCTTAACCGTCGGATGGCTTTCTGAGGAGATTTCTTAAAGCGATCCGGTAGATCTAGTTTATTTTTTTCGGTGAAAGGTGAGAGGTGAGAGAGGGCAGCCATGGCGCACGCTGCAGCCCACCTTAAGAAGGCCAGGTCGGAGATGGAGCAACCTCCCGACCTGAAGGCTCTGGAGAAAGCCCGAGAGAGGAGGAGGCGTTCCCGGGAACGGGCCGAACGCAAGCGCAAGGTACTGGGAAGGCTGGGTAAACCGGGTAGGCTCACTGACATCACCCACCCATCCCTCCTGTCCAGAATCGCTCACTTCACGCTGCTTCTGATCACGCCTCCACATCATCACCCAGGTGTCGCCTCGTCGTTAAGGAACAGAGGAGGACCTTTCACGGTACACCGGCTGCATTGGATCATTAAGGATTCACCATTTCCATTATCTTCACTTCATCATCATCAGTGGTTTTCAGTCGTGCGCCATCGAGGGTGAAGAGTGTTCAGGCTTTCATGCCGACCGAACACTACAGCAGCTAATTTCTCTGTTTACCACACCTTCAACGTGGTGGTGGGTGTGCTCTTGATTGAACAGCACTGATGAACAGCACCAAACTATGGTCGTACTGTGATAGACGTCACCGTATCACTATGACCCATTATGCATTTTCTCATCACATGAACCACCAATCACAGCTACCTGCACTTCTGTCAGGGCACGGTATCGTGATCATCAATCATTGCTTTCTGAGCAATGTGTGAAGCAGCAGCGGTATTTTCACCCCTCTGTCCATCATCCATTCATCCAGTCATCATTCACTCACCATGTACCTGCCACAATATTATTAGTAGCCATCCTACAACTCCTCAGTCACTCCTCAGGTACTGCATTGTTGTCCCCAACCTTCCCATCCACGTCCCATGCCCACAAATAAATCCCTCTACCCCTCTCCCTGTAGACGTACCTATGCAGAGCTCCTCCTCTAGTGCATTGCTAGGCTGCGCAGAGTATTTCTTCACTGTGTTTGCAAAGTGATTTTTATTTGAAAAAGGCACACCTGCTGCGCTTTTTGGACGCCGTTTTTAGATGGTGCTTTGTTGGTTTGACTGTTGAGGCGTTGCTGCTCATGGCCAACGACTTTATAGCAAAGGGTAAAGCAGACAAGCCAGTGTAAGTGTATATATGCGTGCGTGTGCTTCAATATGTGCATGATGCGGTCTGGTATTACTGTACTTGATCTTGATTATACTGTAGTTGATACTATACTATACTATACTATACTTGAATCAGTCCCTAATGGTGCGTTCACAATGCGGACAACACGCTTAACAAGTCAGAAGAAGAAGAAGTCCGTTCATTTCCTATAGAGCTGAGCGACCAGGGAAACTCGGCCGATGTGTCAGCAAGCTTGTCGCATAAGAAAAGTTGGCTATAGCTGAACAGCCAATCAGATATCTGCGATTTAGTTTCATGAATAATAGTTCTGTCCCGGCAAGTGCAAAATAGAGTTGATAACAGCCATTCAAAGCATTTAACATTTATTTTGAAAGACTACAGGAATGATTGTCTCACAAACGATACTTGTAAAAGAGTTGGGGTCGATTGTGAGCTCTGAAGTCTTGAGTTTGTTCCTCTTTATTTTTAATTAACGCTACCCAATTAGCACTTGCCAGCAGACTGCTACCTAGACGCAATCGGAGTCTTACGTACGAACCACAAGTGACCCATCAACCAAGGTGCTCGCAGTCTGTACTAAGATTCTTTTAAAGGGAAATGACACTCCTTTTGAGAATTCTTGGGCCGTCTAAGTATTTGGTGAACATGACCAACCCTCTCCCATATAAACACCAAGAGTCTAATCTTTGGTGTTATACCAATATCTACACCATAGACGCTGTCTTGAGGTTTTACATCCAAATTAACTTTTGAAACACATAATAAGACTCTCATCACAAGACTGATATTGTCACGGCTACCTTTCCACCTTTTGTAATCAACGTGACATCTCAGATTAAGGGCCCAGGACAGGGGCCAAACTTTCACTTTCCTCTTTTCCAGCTGGGAATGTAATCCAGACCATCCTAGAGCAACGGAATAGTACATTTGAGAGCCGAAAGTCAGCGCTGACCTTTGGCTGAGGAGCTGTTTTTGTCATTGTTTTAGTCTCCCGCGCCCCTCCCCCCTTCTATTATTCCCTGTGCTGCTGTTATTATTGACTGTGCTGCTAGGGAGATTATCACATGGGATTATTGGTGTGCTCTCTCTCTCTCTTTCTAGCTCCATAATGGCAGATGTGGCCAAAACGCGCGCACACACACACACACACACACACACACACACACACACACACACACCTAAAAATGATTAATAGATTCAATTTGGGTGATTGTGCTCCATGCACCTGAGGGCAGACATTTATATCACAGAAACACAACATGCCGCCGTCAATTCACAGTTTTATCACCAGCAATCAACTGCCATGCTGAAAAACAATTAACCCCCATGTAAATGGTGCTTAGGCGGCGTTCAGAGGCCTTGGTCGGGACAACGCGTTGCCGACACACTTCATTACGCAACGCCGAAACACTTTCCGATCACTCGTAATCTCGGATCTCCCCTCAAACGCGTCACCGTGGACGCACAGCCCTCCTCACGCCGCCGATTATATAACAAAGCACAGAGGATGCATACCAACGACGCTAAAGTCTCGGTTGAAAGGGCAGAGGAAACATCCCTCGTATGCTCGCCAGTTGCTCTTTAAATGCCCACAACCACTGGCAAGCTGGTGACCCAAGCCCAGCCTCTTCCTGCCTCACCATCCCTGGATTTGCACTTTTCACTTTTCGCTTTGGATAGTTGTAGATGAATGTAGCCTAGCAGCAGTGTTGGCGAAGCCATCTGGGAAGTCTAGTTTACCAGATAACGGTTATTTCACATCGGAAGAGGTTGAACTCCCTCAAGAGAGACATACTTGAGGTTACTAAAAATGCCTTTGTAAAAATGATCATATCCACATCTGCAATGTCATATAATACAAAATGACACACATTAGGCTGTTCATAAAAAATTGTATTTGATTTTTACCTGCATGGAATATTGACTGTGTTTGTGATGCCCACACCAAAATCCAAACCATTATTTTGCTATCACCCCAAACATTTTGTTCTTCACAGAAAATAATTGAAGGAATGTTGTAAATAGAAATAAACTTGCTGTAAACTTAAAATAAAACATATGAAAGGGTAGTTGAAATCTACAGCGCAGTCCAGATCAGTGGTTCTCCGTGAAGGGGAGTTCCAGGGGTCCTTGAGGGGGGCTCCAGGAGGCCCCAACAAAACGAGGACTAGTTTAATTTTACTATTATTTCATTCACTAGAAATGATCCCAGTTAGAGGATTTATAATAATGACTGTTGTAATCATAGGTTTCACTCTCAACACTTGTCTCCCCCCATGCACAGTTCAATCAGGAGAGACTAATTTGCAAATATGAAATTGCTGTAAGCCAATGGTGTGCGACTACTTAGAGTAACACTAGTGAGAGGAGATACGAGCCACTTGTGCTAAGTTTCGGTGTGTTCAGGGATATCAACAAAAACAAGAGTCTTCCCATAGGACTAAATCTAACGGGCCTAACGTGGGTCTGATTTGGGGTCTGAGACATGACATCATTAGAGTCGTTGGTCAGAAACATATGATACCTACAGTGAATTAGCACTATCCATTCATTCAGACATGCATCCCTTTTACGAATAAGAGCTACCTGAACTGCTCACGCCTCACCTGGAGACTTGGAGGTGCTGAATCAGGGCCATTACGTTACTGCTATATTTGTGTGTTCGCTCTCTCGCTCTCTCGCTCTCTCGCTCTCTCTCTCTCTCTCCCCATGTCCCGAGGGAGAAGACTAATTTGGCACGCGTCGCCACCTTCATGTCACAATATAACTTGATGAAAGTCCTCTGTTTTACTCACTGTGTTGGCAGCAGGCTACGATTATAGTGACATTATTGCACTTTGGTGTTTTTCATTTCCTATGGTATCACTGTGCTATTCCTTTAACACTTTTAAAGGGACTAATCATTTTGCTGTGATATACGTATAGTATCCTTCTAGTTATTTTCCAATATGGCAGAATGTCACGGATGCTCGTGGAATGCCTAGCTTGGCCATGTGACTCAACATCGGGGGAATGGATGGAGAACAGCATCCTGCCTCCATCTGTGTGTTTTGGCCTGGAGGCCAGCTCATATGACCGCGGGGACAGCTTGATATCGCCGATATGTCTTTCGGCCGTGGACATCACTGCTTTTGTTTGCAGGGACGTAGCGGAGGGTAAACCCACCTGAAACAGATGAATGCCTTTTCTGATAATCTTTAGATTTGTGTTCATATTGGTGGTCGTCGTCTTTATGAGTCCACCGACTGGAGGTCGTCACCTTTTTATTCAGTTTGCATTCAACAACATCAGTTATCAGCTAATATAGTCAGAAAGATGCCTATTTTAAAGATGATATGGCTGTTTTGTAAGTTAGGTCTTACTAATAACCGTTTGCCCAAAGGCCGTTGCTGAATAGCCCATAGGGAGTGCCGTGGAGGACAGTATTGTATTTTGCCAATTGGCTGCAGGACTGATTCGCTAAATGTTACTATGTCAGTGTTATGTCATGCTTATGTGGCCTGGCCTTGTTTTGGATTGTTATGTCAACCCTCTTTATTTATCTGTTCCTTCCTCTCTCCTCTTTCTTATTATTCACCTCACAGTTCTCCTTGTTACCCTTGTTAATCGCGAAGTTTTTCCTGCCATGAGCCGGCTTCCTCTCTGCCTCTGCCCTATCCTCCCCTCCCCTTGCTCATCGGGTTTCGACTACCGCAGTGCGATCCTGTCGAGCGAACCCATAGCTGGGATAGAGGTGACCCTTCACCTCCCCTTGGTTCTCCTATGTTATTGTCTCGGCCTCTCTCTCACACACGCAGATATTCCCCCGTCACACTCGCTCCTTCGGTATTCTCTTCTCCTCTCGCCTCACCTCTCCTTTCCTTCTACCTCTCTCTCCCTTTACGCATCTGCAGTAGAGGAGGACACCGCTCAGCCGTGAAATGCGCACTCACCTCTTATCTGGCGTGAAGACGACTAAGGCCAATGCATCCCAGGTTCCCTCTCTCTCTCTAAGCCCATCACATGTAGGGTTAGACTGATATTTGAAATATCGGACATCAGGGTTTACCCCAGGAGGAGGCACACAATGCAGATTGCAGACTGCAGACTGGATGTGGAGTGACAAAAGAGAGGAGATGTACCTGGGAAAAAAGCTGGCCCGATGAATTATGGAAGACTTGGACTGAGATGGGCTGAGAAAGAGAAGGGGAATGAGAGAGGGGAAATAGAGGTGGAGCAGTTCTTTAAGGGTTCTCTATGGTACCAGAGTCATAATCAGCAGCATTAAAAGACCTTTTTAAGAACCCCCACTGGGGCCTTTATTCTGATTTACCAGGTTTTTCTCATTTTAAGACCGCTTAGATGTTTGCAATTTCGTACATCGGCGTTTAAAATTTAATTCAATTAACTTTTTAATTAACATCTATTAACATCATGTAAAGTGATGTTAGCAAACTAAACTAAATCTTACCCAGTGCAGCTTTAACCAATGACAGGTCATTACATAGTTCTACATAGAAAGCACAAACTTCGAGAAACCCTCCTTTTTCAGTGTTAAAAACAATCAACTCATTGTTCCATTGTACCTTTACAGAGAAAAAGAAATATGTACAGCGCCATGATGTCTGCAGAGAAATACCACTTTTCACCCAGAGGCAGTTACCTTGACTACAACGCCAACTCGTGTTTTACAAACAGGCTTTACTCTCACATTTCATACTTGATTACTTGACGGACTCGCCCAGAGGAGCCTCTCATGAAGCTCCCGCCTCCTGAAATTAATTGAACGATTGCATAAATTTCCTCTTAATCTCCCCCTCCCTCTCTTTGTCTCTTTGTCTGCATCTCTCTATCTCTAAAGCATCACATTAGATACTAATCTGCTGTAGGAGCAGGTAGTGGTAGTGGTAGTAATAATCCATGTGCCTTTTCTGTCGTTTGTGCTTCATGGCCATTTGTGTTTGACACGGTGCGTTTCAGCTTTGACCTTCCTCAAAGCATTAGTTATTTATGCATGTGTGTAAATGGACCTCAGTTGGAGCACAATTTAGAGCAAGTAGCTATTTTTGCCCGATGCTGGAGGATTTCTAAACTATGAATGTATGCAAACATACGTGTTCAAGAATGAGTCATAATGCAGTTGTTGGCAAAGCTGTAATGGAAAAATGGTAGAGAGGGACACCAACGCACAAATGATCAGCAGCATTGATGATGATCAACTATACAAAAGTTACACAATCAAACTGCAGCACATTCATCATATCGGAGGTGGACGACACTGATTGGACCAGATCCCATTTTTAAGAAAAGTCTAAAAATGGCAAATGGATGTATTGGTCTAACCCTTGATAGCATAATTTCAGGGTGCATTGTATTTGCATCAAGCCCTGCAGCCCTTCCATTTTGGCTGGTTGAGATGCTCCTCTAACACATACCCCCCCCACCCCCCCACCCCCCTTTTCATTCAGGGCGTTCCATTATTTAGCTGTCCTGCTGCCAAAGCCTCTCTACTATCCATTTTTTGCATTTAATCTCTGGCCGCAGCTGGACGCTCAACTGATGCAATTTAAGGGGAAATGTTTGTCCAAGGGAATGTTAATCTCCGCCTCCGCCACCTCCCTGTCACCTCCTTTCTATCCATCCATTTCTGCAGTACATCAGGACAGGATGTTTTATGACAGTTGGGGGAACGGTTCACCAAATTGCACTTTATGCGGATGACATCTTGTTGTTTTTAACAAAACCGGAAATATCAATACCAGCTACTCCTTCTGTTATTCATGAGTTCCTTCTCAGGCTACAAAATTAACTTTGGCAAATTGGAGGCCATGCCATTAGGTAGTCTTGCTGGTCTGACTTTACCTACCAGCTGCCCTTTCAAATGGTCCCCTACAGGCTTCACCTACCTAGGGATAAAAGTTTCACCAGACCTGACAGAACTATGGAAGCTTAACTTCTCTCCAATAGCAACTAAAATAAAGAAGGATTTAGACAGATGGCATGATCTCCCATTATCTTTCATGGGGCGCATTAGTTTAATTAAAATGAACGTCTTCCCCCGGCTCTTATATCCCTTACAAGTGCTACCTTTATGGATCTCCTAGTCTCCTAGAAGGTTGCTCTTGATATGGAAAGGGCATTCACTACAGTTGCCCTCTGACAGGGGAGGCCTGGCTCTGCCAAACATCATTTTTTACAACTGGGCATGCCATGCTCGCTTCCTGTGGGAATGGTTACAAGCTCATCTTGAATCCAAGCCCTGTCTAGATTCGTGGTCCTCTCTGCCTTCCTCGTTATGGAGCTTGGTCATGGGTGATAGAAAGCAGTTACCTAGGGATATCAAGAATAATTGATTGATTGATTGATAATTGAATAACTGATTATATACAACACAATCAGAGTGTGGCAGGAAATCTGTAAACATTTGTGTAGAGGAAGGTGCGTCTCATTCCTGACCCCTTTCATAAGGAACCAGGATTTTCCCCCAGGTCTCCCTCCTGAGTTTACCTCCTCCAGATTCAGTTATGTACAATGATGTAGAGAGATTCCTTAATGACCGAAAAAGTAGCACCTCAGTTCAAACTATGTGACAAATTACTATTATTGGCCAGAAAATGTATTCTGACTAACTGGATCAAGGATAAGCCACCTACTGCCACACTGTGGTACAGGGAGATATTCAGGGTCCTCCCTCATGAAAGAATCAGTGCAGTTCTGAAGGGTAATGAGATGTTCTTTACTGAAATGTTGTCTCCCTTACTTGACTACTTACCTGGGGAATTGACTCGGTTAGTGCTGAGGGGCCAATACTCCCTGCAATGGCCACACCCACCCAGAACAAACTCATAAGTGTCTTTCTCTTCTTAGTGTCTTTCTCTCTTTGCTTAAATACTGCTATGTGTTAGTCGTGAAATGTGTACTGTGTGTAATGTCAAGGTGAGGGAGGGGGGCGATCAGCTGGGAGATTTCTCTGTTGAGAATGGATGGATGGCACTATTTTATTTTATTTTATTTTTATTATTCTTATTTTATTTTCTTCATGTCTATATGTGTGTTATTGATATACTGGCAAAATGTATGACTCTTTCTGTTGAAAACCAATACAATTCTGTTTAAGAAAAAAAAAAAGGACAGGATGTTCAACATTTTTTTTATGTACAGTGTGTCTGGTTAAAGCATCTGGCCTGTACATTCTGGCAATTGTTTCTATATAACCTTTTTGAAGACAGGTTTTCGACCATTTTGAGATTTTCAAACTGGGAGTAAACTTCGTCAAATTTCCCAACATTCCCATTGATAAAAAGAGTTCGACATAGCACCAGAAAACGGTTCTTTGGCCCTGTGCCATAGCAGAACCCCTTTTAGATATGTTCTCTATCCAGCATTAGTTTCTGTTAGTATAATAGAACCTTTTAAGAGATGCTCCACACCAGCAGTATTAAAATAACTTTTTAAGAACCACACACACACACACACACACATCCTGCCGGTGGTACACATGTTGTGTACCCACCGCTGTTTGTTCAAGCCGAACTGGGATTGGAGAAATCCCGGATTAGAGCATTTATAATCTGGTTGCCATGGCCATGGGACACAGCAGCTCAAGAAGACAGGGAGAATCCTCTGGGGAATAGAGTCCACTGCAGAGACAAATGGGCTTATGGTACTGTACAGTGGCATTGGAACACAACCCGAGCCTCATTTATCACTAGTCTTGTATGTAGGGTTAGACTGATATATGGGCCACTATTGGCCAGTCAGTGTCGTGTTGGGGGATTTGTGGGTATTGAAGTCCTCAAAATTCATACAGTTGCCTCGTGCTGCCATTTGGAGCTGCTCAATGTGCAAAGTCACATCTTGGGTTAGGGTTAGGGTTTGACACATTCAGAACCTCGGAAGATATTGCAATCAGAATCATGCCTCATTCAAAACTTGATTGATGAAGACCAAAGTCGTAGGCCGCCCGGGTCAGGTCGAGATTCAGGATACGGATCGACTTGAATTGCAAACGTCTTATACCAGCGTGAGATTCCCGCGCTTGCGTTGCACTGGCATGATCCAAAGTAGGAAGTGCGTGATAACAGATGATTGTGTGGCTTAGTTATGCAAGGAGAAAGATCTCCAGAGGGAGCTTAGCCTGAGAGTGTTCCTTATACACTCTTTTCATCCCCTCTTCAAACCCCCCCCCCCCCCCACCCCCCCCCACACAAATCTGCCTCAAAATCTTCTCCCAGAAATCAAGATTTGGCTAGTTAAGGTCTTAGGCTTTGATATGCACGGTGCGCTGACCAATGAGAGTTAGAGAGCATATCGCAGGGCTCCCACAGGTCATGGAATTCCTGGAATATCATGGAACATACCAGAACGCATTCTCAAACTTGTTTCACATTTTAGGTCACGGAAGTGCTCCAAATTAGTCATCGGAAGGGGCCGCGGAATTTATGAACTCTGATGTGAATAATGCAAAAGCAGTTAGATGGATGGAAAGGAGGGAGAGACCAAGGGAGGGAAGTAGACACGACCGGAGGGATGCGGAGGAAACCCAGAGAGGTTGAACGGGGGCGATAATTTGAATCCGGCGTTCAAGTTACAATAGCGCAGAGCATGAAGCCCAGGTAGAGCGAGGTGGCGCTAAGAGGTGTGATATTAGTGTTACTACCTGGTGATTGTGTGTGTGTGTTTTCACTGCCATTCCTTCCTCGCCACGCTTTGTCTGCATGTTCATCTCTCTCTCCTGGGTATCTGCGGGTCCCTACAAAGACTGAAAGTACTTCAGAAGTATTAAAATGTCTTCAATTCAGTTATTAGAGCTCTTATTTTCTCACTCTTTTT
The DNA here is from genome assembly GCA_034670385.1 of Hoplostethus mediterraneus. Taxonomy (NCBI): domain Eukaryota; kingdom Metazoa; phylum Chordata; class Actinopteri; order Trachichthyiformes; family Trachichthyidae; genus Hoplostethus; species Hoplostethus mediterraneus. The sequence continues at coordinate 206,377 of JAXDDW010000113.1, read as the reverse complement.
CGGTCCATTTATAGTTTCAGACCTTTCAGTAGCTGTGTTCAATCAGAAGCAAGTTATGACAGCTTTGTTTTTTTTCAGTTTGAGCTTAATCTCAGTTCCAGGTAGCATCAACCAGGTCTTAAAAACTCTAAAATAGTCTTTCTGAAACCTGCAGATACCCTGCTCTCTCTCTGTTAAGGGCTAGGGGTCAACTTGAGGAAAGGGCTGATATCTGATCCCTCTCTCTCTCTCTCTCTCTCTCTCTCTCTCTCTCTCCTCTCCCCTCGCTACCTCTTTTTTTGTCTCCAATCAATGCTGTTTTTCTTCCACCTCTCTCCCAGCTCTGTGGGTGTTTGACCATCTATTTTCAAGTTTAACATCCCTTTTTTATGCCAATCTCTGCTGTGTGTGTGTGTGTGTGTGTGTGTGTGTGTTTGCTCTGTCAGATGCTGTGCTAATGCTGCAAGGCGAAGGACAATGCTGTAGTCACACCAATTCAATTAAACGGAGCTGGAGTAGAGGCTCACTGAGTTTAATTTACCCCATTGGAACCAGTCCAGGCCTTACCTGCCGCTATTTTGGTAACAGCGTGTGTGTGTATGTGTGTGTTTTCTGATTACTCACTGTTTGTCCTTCAGGGCAATGCAGAATCTGTCAAAGTCAGACTGAAATGGCATTTTAAGTTTTCAAAAGTATACACTTAAACAACTTTATTTTGAAAATGTTTAATATCCAGAGCTCTTTATTCTGATAGGGAGCATTCACTTCATCGAATGATATTCATGTTCAGACATAAGAATGATTTGATTATCTACAATTAAATCTATCTATTACTATCTATCTATCTATTACAGTCTTACAATCATTTGACGCGTTTCAAAATACAAATCAACTTGTTTCAAGACTTTTGTTTGATTCTTGATTCTTAGACGTGTCATTTTCTTGATACCAGCGGACCGATTCTGCCTTATTTCAACATATTGATGCTCGTTACTAGTGAAACTACGCTGGAGAAAGTGGAGTTGTTTTCCAAATATTTTCAGAGAAAGAGATTTTTAAGACTGACTTGTGAAGACGGATGTTATTAGAAAATGACCGACTTCCTGTTGCATCCATTCGTTTTAGGACTCAACTACGGTTGAGCTCTATGCTGAAGAATTGTGCTGCGTGTGTTTTCGTCTCGGTGTTTTAAGTTCCTACGGGGATCCCATCCCTTCCTCTCTCCCGCCAGCTGTAGGTATTTTGTGCCAGTGGTTGGGACAAAATTAAGATGAAAATATAAATGATAAAATATATACCCCCTTCCTCCTCCACAGGGAGGTCAGAGGTCAGGTTCAGCTCCCCCTGGAGCTGGTGGGATGCTCGCCGTCACAGGCTTGAGCCTGGATTGCGCTGTTGATGGACGGCCTCCTTAACCGCTGGGCGTGTGTGTGTTTGTATCAGTGTGTGTGTGCTGTCAGTTGGCTCCGGACACTCAGGCATCATAGGCGAGCATCTGGGTTGTTTGCGGTAACGGATGTTAGGATGTTGAATGTTGAAGCAATGACCTTTGGATTGAAGTTGCCGATAGCTGATATGTTGTTCCGGTATTCAATTCGGACCAGGGATGATTTTTATGCCAATATGTTTGAAAAATTACAAAATTACACTCCCACCCACCCCTATTTTCCTGTCACTCTCCACTTAGCATAGCAGCCGATAAAGTCGACATCTCATAAAGCACCACGACCCTAAACAGGAAGTTGTCACTTTATGAGCTTTGCTGTTTACACTGAACAGGAGAGAAACCGCGCTCTGCAGGCCGCAGTTTAATTTTCAAGCAAAAGAAAAAATCCATGCAGGAGCCTCTCCCAATCTGTGTTTCCATAGCAACCTTGCCTCCAACTTCTATAATTCATCTTTTCATTTTTCTCATAGCAATTGTGCTTTAGCCAGGTCCTCGTGGATGGACTAATGCTGCTCTGTAATCTGGCCAAGAAGGAAATACTGATTAATACACATGTAGCATTAGACATGTAGCAATAATGTGCATGCAAAACACACACACACACACACACAGCACACACACACACACACACACACACACACACACACACACACACACACACACACACACTCATATACTATGTTGAATTTTAAATCCTAGATTTGTGTTTGATGCTCGGATGACTGACTACATCCCCCACTGCGTTGGATTTGTCTCTCTCTCCCTCTCTACCATGGCTGCAGTTGTTGTTGTCTCCACTGCAGATGCTAAATGTGTTCATTTACACCTGCTACACCACCGGTCTGATTTTGATGAAGGGATGATGCATCTTCTTACCGATTGGCCCAAGGGGTGCCTGCATAGCTAACCATATCTGGTCAGCTAGCCATCACTCTTTTGAAAACATCTGATTAGCACGCTAGCTAACGTATCTAAGAAGAAGAAGAAGAACAACAACTTTATTCGCAACATTGTTCACAACAACACATGCAGGGGAGAAGTGGCCACACAACACACACACACATGCAGGTTAGAGTGTAGCAGCTAGCATTAGCAGTGGCTAGTAGTCGCACGTTAAAGTAAATTAGCCTGCTGGCTAGTTAGCTAGCTAACAGTTTGTTCAAGTCAGAGTGTTTTGGAGTAGAGACTAGGGCTAAAGACCAGACGGTTTACTGAGTCACAGTAACCTACGTTTGGAGACAAATCTATCTGGTCACTATTCACTTTTACTGAGAACAATCTACAGACACACCACAACAATCTCTTTGGTATCTGTCTTTTTCTAGCGTGGTTGTTCTATATTTAGACATTATTTGCACACAGCCAGTTCTCCAGTGGACCTCCGTGATGGAGCCAGATGTGGTTCATTTGTGACACAACTGCAACAGCTTCTAGTAGTTTACTTATTACTCCGCGGGAGCAGTAGTTTATTACACTTGTCTATATTACTTGTCCATTACACAAAATTGGCGGTCTCATCATGTTTAAAAGTCAGTTTCCTCTCCTGATTCCTCCCATGAAACCAAACAGTGTTGACTTCCAATATTCTTGCCTTTTATTGGACGTGAAAGGAGGAGCTTCTAATTTTAATTAACCACCCAACACTGTTTACAACAAATTAGGCCGAAGAGATTTAGGGCACCAAAGTACAAGCACCTAATCTTTGAGGCTAAAACATCTCTCCCTCCTTTCCACTGCCAATAAACTGGCGCAGGCCCCGCATCGCCATATTTCCTCCACAACGGCAGCAGGAGCAGTAGGTTTACTAAACGCCCCCTCTCCCCCTCCCTCCTGCAAACCAGCGAGCCATATGGCGGAGCACAGATTAAAGACGTTTGTTGTCTACCCCTGCCCCGCCCAGCGGATTACCAGCCCGGGGGGGGGGCGGGGGGTTTGAAATGAAATCTCCTTTTTAGATGGAGAACAAGTGATGGATGGTAGGGAGTCCTGGGATTACGGGGACGGAAAAAGGAGTGAGTTTCCTGTCAGACTAGCGATGCATTGAGGGAACAGTATGACCCACCTGTCATACAAGGGCATGTTTGGCCTCGTTCTTTCACTTTTACACACACACACACACCCCTACACACCCCCCCGCTTGGCCTCCTCCATCAGCTACCCTAATTAGATATGTGTTGGCAGATGATGGCTGCTTTAGAGAGGAGATTAGAGGAGACGTTAAGCGAATTACGTTCAGGAGAAGGTTAATGAAACTAAAGAGGCCCGTCGTCCCGTCAGCCGACAGCACCAGCGGACGGCCCTGCCCAACTGTGTGTGTTTTACCTAGCGATGAAGCTGAGCTGAGCCTGCACGTGTGCGTTCGTACATCCAAAGTATCACGGTCGAGCTACAAGTATTGAGTCATAAAGGGTTTGAAAGTTTTAAAATAAGTGAAATAATTGGCCAAGATCTGTCTTTTTCTGCCTTGCTTCAGCTCGTTTCTAGAACATTCCTGAAACTACATTGGAAAACAAGAGGGAATATCTCCATTTTCACTTGCTTTCAGAAAAAAACGATTTTATGACTAAATATAAGATGAAATGCCTTGCTAAGATGGACATTTTGCAGTCTGTGCAGACATTTAACCGTTCTGTCTTTTTGGTTACTTTCCAGAAATATTTTTTTATTATAGCCAACACCTCTCAGTTAGTGAATCTACATAGATTTGTTTGGTTGTGCACAGTTTTACCATGCATGTATGCATATCTGTCATGCATGTTCCTAAACAAGACCCCACCCCAGTTCAGATGGCCTAATATTTCAATAGAGAGAAGCGGGTTATTCTTCTCAGCTTACACCTCCAGCAGAAAGCCTGGCCTAGTTTTAAAGGTGATCAATGGCCTGTTGGCCATGTGTTTCTGCCACTCAACAAGTTATCACCCAGTCAGCATCAGCCACCTCTGAAGTGATGGAGGTTCTTCCCTGACCACATCTAGTCAATATGTTGTTATTTATTTATTTATTTATTTATTATATGTCTGACCAGATAAATCATTCCAGTGTGGTGTTGGAGGATTTTACTCAACAGCTTCATAGGTGTCGGTCTGTAAAACCTGTATTGAAACCTGCCTCATTAGTCTTTCAATGGAGAGTTTTAGTGTCCCATGATGGTCTAAATGCTGTTTCAGACGCCTTTCCACCCTGATAAGAATAAAATATTTTTTGAACTTGAATTTCTTTAATTAAAAATGTAAAAGAACATTATTAGCAATGGCCTTCAAAAACCCAGTTTTTAATCTGATGTTCCTATTGCATGTTTGAGCTGCAATTCCAGTTTTTAATTGACAATCATAGATGGTTAGAAGGGAACAAAAAGTAGCCCTGGTATTTAGTTATTTATGTTTTGATGGTATAAAATCCCTTACACACTTTTCATGTTTTTGCCAAGCCCAGACAGCTCATTGTGATTTTTGAAATATGATGATCACGTGCTTACTTCCTCAGTCATTCATTCATTCATTCATTCATTCAGGCCACTCCGCTTTCATGCAGTTTCCGTGTAGCTCTCGACAATGACGGGTCTTTTCCCCCCTACGCTAAAATATTCAGTGAATGAGAAATATTTGGGTGATATTTGGAACAGCAAGGGTATTGTGTAAGACATTGCGATGCTTAGTGTCCTAAAAGACTGCAAATCAGATGCCGTCAGACACACGCATGCACTTTGAAGAAGCACACAAAAACATAGCATTAATTCCGCGAAACCAATCAATCGGTATGAAAAGGGCTGCCTGACTTTAATCCGCAGTCGAGCCGACGCAATCAATACAGCTCTGCTCTGGGCTAGACTCTGACACACAAGTGCATTACCAAAACACCAAGCCCACGGTCATGACATGAGGTCTAGTGATGTTTGTGCGCCTTGATCAAAATGCCAAATGTCACCCACGAAAAGTCTTTCATTGGGATTGGATTGGAAAGGACAGCCATTGGGGAAGTCCATGGATTTATCCAGATTTTCACTATTTTTCATGCCGAAAATTCCACCAGAATTTTATTCCATTCAGGGTGGAAAAGCGTCTGAAACAGCATTTAGACTGTCATGGGACACTAAAACTCCATTGAAACCCAGATGAATTAAATTCTTTCAGGTGGACATGTTTTTGATTCCCCGAGGAGGCATCTTGAAAAAGGTCACATGGAGGCAAGTTACTCTCTGCTGATATATTATTGATTTTGACCCTAAAAGCTTAACCTTAAAGAGGAATGTCAGTCATGGACCCTTTAGAGTGATAAGTCATCGCAAGCAACCCTGCCTTGTAATTCCATGACAGGGCATGTGACTGTGACTGTGACTGTGAAGTCAGTGTGTGTTAGGAGTTAGGAGGGTTTATCAGTTTGCCGATATCTGGGGCCGATATTGGCCTTTTAATAAATGTGATATATCTGCTGGTCAGTGTCATCCACCTTTGATATGATGCTTTTTGTTTGATTACATATTTATTGTAGAATCAGTACTAAAGCTCAATATGTTTTGGGTTTTGCGTCCCCATGGACTAAATGCTGTTTTAGAGGCTTTTCCATCCTGAAAATAATAAAATTAAAGGGGAAACACTGAATCCTTGTCATGTTTGTAGATCTTTTGGCATGAAAATGGTGGAATTTATAGACATTGCATATTGGTACAACCCAGATCGATCAAACCCCCCCCCCTCCCTTTCTCTGTTTTGGCACGCCGCCCTCCATGCCGACCACCCTCGCTCTCACCATGCATAGCTTGCCTGGTGGGTGTAAAAATAGCCGAGGGGGGGCAGTCAGAGTCAGAGGGCAGTCAATGCTGGAATTAGCAGTGAGCCGGAGCTAGCACCGTAGTGGCAGCAGCAACAGTAAGCAAGGCCAGGCAAGTAGACACCTGGTGCTACTAGGGTAGCCGAGGGGAGGGAAGCGGGACTGCTGCTGAGGCCCAGAGGAAGCGAGGTGTGGCCAGGCTGTTTGATTAGGGGGGGGGGGGTGGTTACCATCCTCGCCCCTGTGCATGGGGTTTTTAAGGGGGAGGGGAGGCAAAGACAAGGAGTGGATTAGTAACTGTGTGATTAAATGCACCCACTTGGATTTCTCCACGTTCCAATGGGATAAAGACCATGGGCAACGCGGCCATGTGCAAGGTGTGCGGGTCGGAGAAGGGCCTGAGGACGGCCGGGAGCCAGTCCAACCTAGACCAGAATGCTTTGGCCGACTACTACTGCGCAGAGCATTTCCCCACGTTGATGCTGGTAAGGCACCGACAGAGTGACTGCACCTTGAGGCGACTACGAGGTTCCTAGATTTGTTGGAGCTAGGTGGGTGGTATTCCAGGAGATTTTCGCAGGATTAGAACGGTTTGAGGAACCAGACGTCCAGAGGCGTTCGAGCAGTCGGAAGTCGATGGCAACTCGCTCTCACAAGTCTTTTTTTTTTTTCATATTCGCGGTGATCATGATGATGCGGGTGTCATCTCCGTAGCTGTCATAGACAAACTCCTCAACTTGTGTTTACACGCTGCAGTTATAGATACATTTTCCCAAACTCAAATGAAATGAAGTTACGACAGTGCTGCTTCGCAGTTTAAATTCTGATGTTGCCAGTATCAGTATTGATTTGTGCAGTGTGTGTGTGTGTGTGTGTGTGTGTGTGCGTGTGTGTGTGTGTGTCTCTCTCGAGGGGGTGGGGGAAGGGCTGGTTGGTTCCTCTCCTCTGCCTTTAAAGGGCAGTGTGACATTTTTGTTCCTAAAGTGTCCCACTGCCCAACAGCAAGTAGACCGCTGAGGTTAATTTGAAACACGTCGTAATGACTTTAGCAGCATGCCACCTCTGCAACACACAGCAACAAATATCCATTTGGTCCAGTACTTTACATGTTATGTTTCCTAGATCATTTCACCTGTTTTCATTTCACTTTCTTTGTATGAAGTGACCTTTTCTCAATACGAGTGGAGTAACCTGCCTTATTCCGCCCCGTTTCAACATATTGACACTTGTTTCTACAGAGTTCCTGACACTATCTCACCTCGTTTGGCAGAAACTTTAATTTAATTTAAAAAAAGACTGAATACGAGACTAAATGACTTGTTAAGATGGAGATTTCTGGAGCGTGCAGCAGTCGTCAGATTATGTGGCATTACTGAACTTTTGTTCAACTTAAAGTTGTTGATCATATTCTTGTTCATTCAGTTTTTTTTCTTAATCCAACCAACCATTCTTGATCGGTTTTGCAAGGGAAAATGCACGGGTGCGTGCGTTTGTATGTGTGTGTGTGCATGTGTGACACAGGTAGCTCCAGACCAGACTGTAATTGACCAATCTGTCGTCGGAGGAGGCGGTGACCTACACCCCTAACAGTGTAGTTTCCAGCTGAGCATCATTATGTGGACGGTAGGAAGAAAGAGATGAAGAAGGGAGACAAGAGAAGAAGAGACACAGAGAGAGAAAAAATAGTGATGAGCAGAGAGCAGTGTGAGAAACTTCATTATGTGTGTTTATGCGCGCGGGATGAACTCAGTAAATATTGATCAGCTTTGCAGCCAGTGACTGCACGCTTTCCTCAAAGCAATTATACCGCCTGACAAACACGCGAGAGGATGACTAATAAATTGCAGCTGGGAATGTGAAGACCTTTGGTGTGCTGCAATGATAGGTATATGAGAGAGACAGGATGATAGACAGATGTGGCGAGAGGGAGAAAGAGAGGGAGAGGAGTGTGCAAACCAGCCCCTCCGGGAGTTTTATTGTTGTAACTGTGACCAAAAAGGCTTTTATTTTGCAGCAGTTTTCCCAAAAAATTGTGATGCAGTTTGCAGCCCTTTAGATGTCTTTTGCAGTAAAATTGTGGGAATAGATTACATTTCTTTATATTTATATGACAAAAGGGTCATATATAAGCACTTCCTTTGATAATAAGCATACTGCATTTCACACAAACTACTGGGAATAGTGCTCGTCCTTTTTATTTTTGTGGACAGAAACCTTATTCTATATCAGCACAGCAAGCATCAAATAAATTCAATTTAAATGTGTCGTGTTTGTAAAAAGCACAGTTGCATTTAAAAAAGTGCACATTCATGTTTGAGGTAGACTTTTGAGTTTTTCCTGACAAACAGTATGCAAACCAAAGGCTCGGGGGAAATGGAAACTACAATAATGCAGATTAAATGAAAAAACAAAGTGCGCTAAATGTCCTCCAGCTGCAGGCTGCATAAAACAACATGTCATCTGAATCCTCCTGCCAAGTTGTTGGTTATAGCAGAAGAAATTCAAGGCAAACATAGTTTGTCGACGCATGGTTTGATTGGAAGTTCTTGCAAATACCGCAGAGATTGGTTGAGTTTGTATTCACTACTGTGATCCGATTAACTGCAAGGACAATTCAAGTGTTCTCTGCCCCGTTCTGCACCAGCACCATCATTGACGAGTTATTTTCATCCCTGTGTGTTCACGAGTATTGATAAAGGCTGATTTCATATTGATCGCGCATGTGCATGTTTGTCCATTTTAGTGAGGTGAGGACATAAGTACTCTGTGCCAGAAAATGTCAATTTTACTCCCTTGACATCTTTGATGGTTGGAACTGTCTGTGAGTATGTTCCTTATGCAATATAAAGGATACAGAACAACACGACTATATTGACATAGTACAGATCATCCAAAACGTGTATGATCCCCTTCAGGTATATACATCTAAATTTAGCCGAAACACAACCAGTGAAGTTTCAGGTGCACCGCTGATGTACTGTATCCTAATGAGTCCACTGGGACCTCTCTGATTGGCCGGGATCAACCCGGGGGTCATTTCCTCGCCGCTGTCCGAGGCTCGGCATTGGTCCATGCAGGTCAGTCGACGTCGATCGCGATGGTAAACAAAGGGGGATGGAAACGTAACGAGTCACACTGAAGGTGATTCTGGTGAATATATAAGGCTCACAGCTCCAATTATGTCATCTTGAGGGATGGAAGAGAAAAAAAAGCTTGAAATCCATGCATGTTTGAATTTAGTTCAAGTAAAAAAAAAAATAATTAAAAAAAAAGCAAAATCACCAAATTTGGAGTTGCAAGGTTACAGTTTTGTGTTCAAAGCAGTATAGTGTGCTAGGTTATATGGCACTGAATGAGCAGTGTGTTTGTGGATGTAATGACTATTGGCTTTATTGATTGAATACTGTGTAGTGGCAATGTAAACACCTCATTGCGGGTGTGTGTCTTCATGGGCTTTGACTAATGCGTCCAGGGCAACCCGAGGGAACTTAACACACACACACACACACAGAGAGAGCTGGCGCCGATGGGTGAAATGTTAAGGTTCAATGCTGAGTGCGGTTGCTAGTAAACATCAATGATATGTTATTCTGTTATCCTGATGGCCAGGAATAGAGTGTGCTCTTCCAATCAAATCAGCAAGGACACAGATGCCACCTGTGTGTGTGTGTGTGTGTGTGTGTGTGTGTGTGTGTGTGTGTGCGTGTGCGTGTGCATGTGCATGTGTGTTCTTGTACTTCCATCCTTATGAGAACTAAATGTCCTCCCAAGGGCTTAATGCTAGATGAGGTTTAGATTATGGTAAGGGCTAAAGGAATACAGGTTTTTGGTTGTTTTTGGGTCATTTGCTCATTTGCTTAAAGACTTACACTATGTTGAGTGATAGTAGGCTCCATGATAACACTTTAGCACACACTATGTTGAGTGATAGTAGGCTCCATGCTAACACTTGATAATAAACTATGTTGAGTAATAGTAGGCTCCATGATAACACTTTAGCATACACTATGTTGAGTGATAGTAGACTCCATGCTAACACTTTAGCATCCACTTTGTTGAGTGATAGTAGGCTCCATGCTGACACTTTAGCATGCACTATGTTGAGTGATAGTAGGCTCCATGCTGACACTGTTTTGGTTTTCGGACGTCTCTGGACAGCGACACACACACACACACACACACACACATACACACAAACACACAAACACACACACATTTATTGAGTCAGGTATATCTGTATCTTATGCATCCATGACCCGTTCCAATTCAAAGAGAGGAAGGGAAAGAAAGAGGTGGCTGGATGCATTTATAGAGAGTTCAAACAGAAACAATGCCCTACGTGATTTCTCTGCTGCCTCTGCTTGACAGTCAGAAAGCCTGTTGTCATGGTTACCTCAAGAGAGAAAGGGAGGGGCAAGGATGCTTCCAGCCTTGGCATTGGTCATTCATCGCACGCGGGGGTTTGTATTATTGATAAAGCTCCTTGCACTCCACGGACGAAGACAGCGACTTTGTAAATGAATGTTTGATGTAATATGTTAGTGGATGAGTGGTGTAGTCTTATTCTTTCACTAAACTGCAGTGGTTGTTTTCCCTCCCAAACTTCTTCAATGGTGTAGACAATAACACAAAAGCAAAGACCTTCATGTTCGATTGACCAAGTTCCCTTTCATCCTCGGTTCTTTCACCGCTGCCAGCGATATCAAGACTGGACTGCGGATTCACCCCAACGAAGAAGACCTTTATGAAACTGTAGGCCTTCTAGAGCAGCTTTTTCAGAACCTTTACACATCAAGGGCACACTAACAAACCGTTCTGTCTTGCCTGTCTGTCTAACCAGGGATTATGAATTTCTGTAGGACGTTGGCTCGCACAATTCTCCCTTTCTCTTGAATGTTAAGTGATTTCCATTCAAAAGCCCCACTTGTCTGAAAGTCATGTTGGTCTAAATCACTATAGCAACCCACCGATTGCACCAAGATGATTAGGGCAAGGTCTTGCATAATGTGACTCGGCAGCTCTAAAAGGAATCTGAGGATATTATGTGAGGGTTTTGACCGCTCTGGTAATGGTTGCTTTGTGTAATTGCTGCTGGAATACAATGTTACCCCTGTAGGACCATGTATGAGCCAGTCCCTCCGGAATTAATTTTGATGTGATTATTGTGACCGAAATGCTTGATTCTGAAAATTGCAATACTATTTTTGAGTGTTTTTGCATTACAATTGCAGGAAAAATGGTACTAAAATGGCACTAAAGAGAAACCAAAAATTGGGATTTTGCTAACACTTCCTGTGATATTAAGTGTTAAGCATACTGTGATTGGATTCCAGTTTTTATAAATAAATCTTCAACTCAACATCAGCACCGTAAGCGGCTAATAAAATCAGTCCAATTGAATGGTTCCTTTTTATAAAATAGTAAATATTAATATTAAAATTATTAGATATATTTAATATAAAAATTGTTTCTTTTAAAAAGTACCTGTTTATGTCTGAGATAAACTTCATGTTCTTCAGACAATCAAGATAAATGGAAACTATAATAAAGTAATAAACTATAATAAACCTTTTCATGTCATAATATATATGTATTTAACAATAAACTGTGAGAAAAGTGCAATTTTGATTTCATATGAATTGCGAAGCCACAAATTCTCAGAGGGACTGATGAGCTATGAGTTGAGCTGATATCCCTACCCAGATGTTGCTCAGCTGAAATGGCCGGGGGGCGCTCAGCATGTGTCACGTACGGGTCATTTGAGGTGCAGCAGTCGCAGTCGTGGGTTGAAATCTCTCGTAGCCTGTGATGGGAACACTTATTGTAATGTTTACCATGAACGTGACACATTCTCTTCTTGCTCAAGGCCACGTCAGCGGGGGCTTGAACCCCGGTCGTCCGGTCTCCCTAACTACCAGGCCACCCTACTGCCCCGCAAGGTTGCTCTCCCAGTGTTGCAGATAGCCACAGTAGCTGTGTGTCTGAGTGATGCAGTGCAGTCCTTTGCAGCATCCAGAGAGCAGCTGACTGTGTGAAGCAGCACTTCACTGCAGCAGTTGGCACCGGTGCTCACTTCATGGATACCTCACCTACTGCCGTATTTCCGTGCATCACCTTTGCAACCTCACCTTTGATCGCACTGTGTGAGAAAATGTGACCAGTGTTTGTAATGCTCTAAGTGACAGATTGTAATGAAGGAGGGGACAGGCAGAGCATCGGTGTGGCGTTTGGGGAGAGCGTTGCCGTGGGCGACACTGTAACTAAATCAGACTCCGTCACCTCGACTATCTATCAAAGCCAGGAAAACTCACTAATGTAAATGCCAGATTATCTCGCTAGGAAGCCGTGACGTTGGGAGCCATCGGGGGAGAACTGGAAGACAAGAGCGTTCATGTGAGCTCTAGTGGTGTTCTGTAGCTGACCCCAGACCTCTGACCTCCGACCTCCAGTAAAGCATCACACATATCACAGAGATCTTGCGGGTTTGCAAAAAAACGCTGTGTGTGAGCCAGGTAATGAGTTCAGTGTAGGCAGCAGGAGAAAAATGCTGAATCATTCTGCCTCCTTACAGTCTTGGTCCATTTCCAACTGCAGTTCAGTCAGCATCCAAAACACAGAGGACACGTCCCTCCCAGACCCGGGACAGACACCTTTTTTTATGCACAAAGAAAGAAAATAAAAATGGAAAACTAAAGCACCTTGGATGCAAAATAACTAATACTGCATTTGCTCAAATCTCTTGTGCATGATCCTCAGTGTTTCTACTGGACTGAGGTGCTCTGTGCGTAACTAAGACTGTCCAGTGTTGCTGTGCTCTAGATTCCCTGTGGTGCAGAACATTTTCTGGACGATTTCTTTCTTTCTCTATGTTTTTGACTTTGGTTCACGTGAGATTTTGATTGGAAAGCATTGGCATAATAGTTTTCACCAAAAAGTTAAAAAAAAGAAAATGACTCACTTAACATTTGAAGCCAATTAAAATCTGGACTTTCTTTGGGGGGGAAAAAATGACTTATTCAGCTCATTTGGCAAAACGATGTGATTATCATTCTAGTACATGGCAAAATGTAAATGTGGATTGTCTGACATTATTAAAGTGTTTTTTTTAATGTTTTACTTCCTTGTGTCTCCTAGTCGGACAGTAACACCAGTTTCCTGCGAGCAGCAAGGGCAGGAAACATCGACAAGGTTTTGGAATATCTGAAAGGGGGAGTGGACATCAGCACTTGCAATCAGGTAGGAAATGGATACCTTTACATTACACACACTATGACTGCACCATATGGACAAAACCATATATTGCGCCATTATAAACACTGGGTCAAAAGATTTTATTGCACAATAAGTTCAACCAAGCTTTGGGCTCAGAAGTGATGAGAACATAGACATAGGACATAAATGATCCATGTGTCCCTGGCAGATCTTTCGCTAACACTCCATGCTCCATGCTAGCAGTTTAGCATACACTAGACCAAGAAAACGCTGTTCCTCCAGCTCAAATGGAGCTAAAGCTTTCACAGTTTCTTTCAGGCTCTTCAAAATAAAGGCACACGGCGCGACACCAGGGAGGGGTAGGGGGACAAAGAGTAACACTCTCTTTACAACAGAAAGCAACTGGGTTTATGGGAAATGCAGTCTTAATTTTGAGAAACACGAGCACTAACAATACCTCCGACGTTACCAATCACCTCAACCATGGTCTCATTTCTTTACGGTAATTATACCAAGGTATCCCAATTAATTTAATAATGATATACATAGCACTTTAAACTTGTGCACGTGTGCAGCCCTAACACAGATGGGGAAATATTTGCCAGACATAACTAAGGGCATCATTTACTCTTCACGTTGTGGTTGTTTGTCTAGGGATCCCTGTATGTTCTGTCGGTTTAAATGCCAATCTGTCTTTGGTGACAAGGAGACCTGGTTTCCACCTCTGTCTCCGCCCCTTTGGAATAAAAGTTGACTGCTACCAGTCATTGGTGCCACTCTTCTTGTGGCACAACCTCTGAGGAACCTTTTTACCCCGTTCTGGGTGCAGCTTTTCCCCTGCCTCCACTTTTGTGTTTCACTGGTCTTTCCCAAAATTGAATCATCCTGTAGTGGAAGCAAGCTGCCATCCAGATTATTTGAGCTAAAGAGTTTCTGTCACTCAGGACTCGTTGCTGCCAGTGGCCCTCACAGCAAAATTAACATGGGAATGAAAACTGATTGTATGGATGAAAATTATTAAAAGTAAATGTGGACATATTCTGTATTTTCATCTCTTCCTCTGGCTAGAAAGATCATGCACAGCCTTACTATAGGTGATCAGTGGCTCAGTGTGGCTCAATTAGTCATTCTAAACCAAAGGATGTAAATCCTCCATGTTTCCCCTGCGGGTAAAATAAACACTGATACTTTACATCACGGTAATGAAGCAGAAAAAGCGCTGAAAGACTGGAAATGAGGCCAGTCATTTTGTACACAATGAGGATGCTATTTTCTACATGACTCAGGTAGTTAATCTGTCCTACTGTAGTCTGCTGGGGCCCCTTTTAGGTTTAGCTAAACCATAAGCGATATGAGGTTATGCTGATATTCAGTCCCTTTTAAGTTTCATACCAAAAAATGACAAGTCTCAGCGTTGCCCTTATTCACATACTCGTGAATAAGGGCCAGTAGGGGAAGATCAAATGGGAGTCATTCTTGGCCCAAGAGAGAGTGAGACCGGCCACTTATAAGTCGCCATACAGCAAAAGAAAAGGACCTGGAAATACCCCGGCAGATGTGACAGAATCCTACTCGCAAGAATTTAGAGAAAAGTTTCTAAGATCATTTCTAAGTGCTTAACATATTCAGGACCTTGAGGGCCTCCGCTACCATCATGTTCACACATACTTGTCTGCCATTTAGGATTGTCTAAAATCCCTCTCCGCTCCTGCATGGAAGGAGGTTGGGTCTTTATTTAGGCCCAGTCATTATCTAGTGTCCTCTGAGCCTCTTAGCATTCCAGCCATGGGGATGGGGGGGCGGCGGTGAAAGCTGATAGGGTGTAAATAGTCCTGTCCCGGCAACAGTCACACTGGTCTGCCCAGTAAACAACAGTCACATGGAGTGGAAATCTAGCGGTTGATAGAGGCTTTGGCGTGTGGGGAGATTCATGTGTTATCATCTAGTGTGGAATGACGCGGGGCGCTGATCGCTTGAGCCCTTGAACATATTTTTAGCTTGCGTTTTTGTTTTTCTTTTCTGAAGAATGAATAAGCTCCCAAAATAAAACGTATCCACGAGAAAGTCTTTCAAGAATTGGTCGTTTTTTGGGCCAGTTGTGCCAACTAATGTCGGCTATGTTTCATGTTGTCGGAAGACGAGACAAAGAAATGCACTTTCTAATATTCTAATGCAACAAAACCACAACGGGTGACTTTATACATTAGAGAAATAACATGAATGACATTTCTGGGAGGTCGTGGTGGACCGATGTTATTATTATTGTTATTATTATTATTAGAGATTATTTATTCCACAAGTGCGTTTCTATGACTAAATCTAAATCGATACATCATGATTTCCATATGGAAACCCAGCTTGTGTCGCTGTCTTTCTTTCTTTCACTCCATCTCTATACAACACACACACACACACACACACACACACACACACACACACACACACACACACACACATCTCATATCTGATGTAGTTGTGCTTTGATCTGCATCTTGTGCCAGTCAGTCCATTCAGCTCCGGTAAACCTCTCAGCTAATACCCTGCGACTCGCCGCCACCTACACCGATTCCTTATCTTATCTGCGGTGTTCCTGTACCTTGATTACATATTTATTTATTTATTTATTTATTACTTTCTCAAAAAATTACAAGTATTTACTGTTTCCCCATCCATGATATCAGAGGTGGATTACGCTAAGTGATCAATATCTGATTGTTAATAAAACGGCAGTATCAGCCCATCTAAATCTAATCTAGTGTCGGGAAAGCAGTTTCCAACCTCTGTGACAAGAGGCAGATTACAGTACCACTGCTCATACCACAGTAACTGAGAGATGCTGGCTGAAAATATAACTGGATGGAGCAAGGTAAAAAAAAAAAGAAAATCAGTGTCTTGAAAAAAGGCAGAATAAGGCAGATCACAAAACAGCTCTTGAAACAAGTTTATTTGCATTAGAAATGATGGAATTATCTCATTTGCTGAATTGTTCACTTCTTTTTAAGAAAACTAAGGGTTTGCAGTGCACTCAATATTGTGGAAAAACAGAAATAACCTCTGCCCAAAGTGCTCCAGTGACAAAAACTGCACAGAAATGACAGAACAAAGCTGTTTTGTTGCCAGCGCCATCCTCTGCACTGTTTGAAGAGTGCTGACGCTCTCTACTATTACCACGATTATTATATCACCACAAATGCCTTTTTATGAAATGCTCACACTGGTAGCCTTTTTTTACACCAATAAGTCAGATTTGTCCCTCCGGACTGTGCTGGGTTTTGACAGTGTTGTTTTGGGTAAACTATGACCTCCAGTTGGTGATCTTCATAGGGTTAATAACCATTAATATTTACAAAATAATTAATTCAGGCCTTTTCCCCCCTTAAAGAGGCAATAAGTATGTTTTTCCTGCCCCATGGCACAAAATGATATATAACATATTTGCACCAGGTTGGCCAGGTTTCTGACTTAACTGCACCAGAGACTTGTGCAGGAGGAGATAAGGTCTATCATTGTTGCGGTTCCTACTGGTCACCATTAGGTGTGGATAGAGGTCATAGAATCCTTAATGCCCCTTTAAACACCCTCTATTCATATAACTTGCATCAGTGTGATACTACTGATGATGATACCTCATAACTATTTATGTAAGCCTATAAACGGTGGTAAACTTCTATTCTGCCAATGAAAAAAAGGTTAAAAGTTGGTTTTAGGTGGGTCAATCCTCCGCTACCTCCCTGAGCATTACCACATTAGAGAGATGTGACTAGGTGATTAAATAGGTTATCGGTTTGACCGTGAGAACACCTTGAGGTCCTCATCACTCACACACACACACACACACACACACACACACACACACACACGTATGTACGAATACATATCACCCGCACGGACAAAAACATTGAACATCGGTGAAAAATTAAACCTGTACATACCCAGCGGACCATACTGTGCCCCTATTACCATGATGGAGAGGTTGGTCTGGCTGCACTAGTTGATGATAGCAAATGTTTCTTTCATGCTTTCATGTCTCAGGGCTCACATTACCCAGTTCCAGCCAGCAAAGATCTCACAATTTTTCATGGAAGGGCCCTTTGCTTTTTAGCTTCATGGTGATGGTACCGTATGAGTTGCGAATCCCTATAGGAGTGTTCTGCCACGTGGTTGCACTGCACACACCGCTGTGAACCATTTTTGTGTCACTTGAATCATTACTCGTACATTTAAGGTGACAGCGTTGGGAAATGCCAAACAACAGCTAGTAGGTTTTAATATCCCACCACAGCTCGATCGCCTTAGCGCCTGCCGTCTCCAGGAGCCAAATTCAGCCTGGGCAACCAGAAGTATGTGTCCTTTTATAATTGGAAGACCATACATACTATTTTAATACTAATCACATTGTTATATAAGCAGTCCTTCTATGTATGTATGTAATATGCAATTAGCTACGTTTGCTAATGGTTCAGTTGCTAGCGTTAGATAGCTACAGTTAACATTGCTGTATGTAACTAAGGTGCCATCATTAATTATCTCATTGTTGTGGAATATGCTGTGGGACTGTGCAGAATCTATACTTGTATACTGTATCTTGACCTTTTAAAATCATTCAAGTCCGATCAAAAGTTTTGATTTGAAAATACATTATTCAACTCTGCGCTAATTGACCTTAATCTTTCCTATTTCCCCCTGCAGTCGTGTGAGCGAGACTTCTAACTTCCCCTGACTAATGGGTATCAGCGTTTTACTGTGCTGTAATGCTGATTATAACTCAATAACACGCCATGCTGATGAGCTGGTATTTGGGCTGCTTATGCCCCGGCTCGCCCCCCTGGGAACACCCCAGCACTGCTAAATTAGATTTCCACCACATCGCATTTGCATCGCATAACAAATGTTGGTGCAATAGATGTAATAGATGATTGAAAGTTTTCTCCTACGTGATTGTGTTCCCGTGGGCTGATATAATAACAATTATTAAGCATGGGGAGTGGGCGGACAGGGCATGGTGTGTGACAAAGTGGCAGAGCCCGCCTGGAGGGGTATGGTGAATGGAGGGCACTCGGGGTTACAAAGATGGATAGGGCAGCCGGAGGTTAAGGGAGAGCTGGAGGTGGTGTGTTTATCAGAGTGTCAGTGACTGTCTGTGTCCCATCCAAAAAAAAAAGTATACGCCTAGGCATATGTTTCAAAATATAGGCAAACCAGCCAAAAACTGGTTTGTTATGTGTTGTTAGGGTTAGACAGATGCATCAGGCCAATATTGGCACTTGCATTCATGTAATTGTTCCATAATGACGTTGTAAATTAAGTCTTCTTTTAGGTGCATCACCCTGTCTTAAGGAGCTGCTAACCCTAAAAGATCTTCATTAGTATAGTTTTCAATGGAGAGTTTTAGCGTCCTATGATGATCTAAATGTTGTTTCAGAGGCTAAAAAATAAATGTCTGACTGAATTCTTGTAGTTTTTGGCGTGGAAATTATCAAATTTAAAGACGCCAAGAATCGGCACAAAATATCGGCAGCTGCTTCAGTACAAAAATATCAATATCGGCATCAACTTTCAGAAACCCACATCCGTCAAACTCAATAGTGCAAAGGTAGAATTTATTTTCAATTAATATATTCCACGTGAATTTCATCTGCAAATACAGAATTTGTGTGCAAAAACATTCATGCCAATTTTGGTATATTTTAAAATATATCTCTAAACATATTCTGAAGTATATGCCAAATTATCTTTTTGCAGTATGGTGTATGTGTGTCCATATTGAGTTTAAATTTTCATCCACCTCCCTATCTCCATCTGTCTCTGTCTCTTCTGGGACAAAAAACAGGGGGACTCGTTCATCTCTCAAGTCTCAGAGTCAGACTTGAAAAATAACTGGCTGGTCCTTTATGGGAAAGTAGTGACAGGTGCTAATTCAAGCAGACGGCCTGGCGTGGTGCTTGTTCTGAGACGAAGAACAGTGTCCGGAGGGGGTTCCAGTTAAGGTCTCTATGCTGTCTTTATTGGCAAAGCACAACTCTCTTCTTTGAGCTAGTCTTTTGGATTACTTGTACCTGCAGGCTTGGCGCAGGGTGATATGAGGCCAGCAAGAGGCAGGCAGGTGCATGTGAACGCAACTGTGCCAAACACAGCATGACTTAGCTGAAATACATATTCTGCCCTGCTATTAAACAGATGCTTCCTGTTCAGCTGTAGGTGTACAGGTGTGGCATACTTCAGCGCAATGCAGAAACAGATAAACAGGATTCTAGGACGACTACTCACCCTCAGTGGCGTCCCGCAGGGCGCCTCTGCAGGGACCCTAGAAGTCTGATGGGAAGATTGGCCTCGGGGGGGCTGTGCATTGTGGCTAACCATCCACAGAGGAAATTACCTATCGATCTTTTTAAACTGTACCCTAATGCCTGGCCTACTGAAAGGGTTATTGAATCAGTGCCAGGTCACTGAGAAAAGGCCCAGAGACAACTAACCACTAACCCCCATATTCACCTCAACTCTGCTGACCAAAGACATGGAGGAAGATGGAAGCCTGTCAGTGGAATATGGGTTTGTTTGGTTGTTATTGTGAGTTTCTAATGGGTGAAAAGGCTGGTCACCCAAAGGCTATGTCTGAAAACCTATACTATTTTACAGGCAATTGAGGTCAAATGACCACAACCAACCCGTTGCAGGACACACACAACTACAGATCTTGAAATTACATTCTGCATTGACATTATTAATGTGTTGATAGTTTGCAGCCAGTTGCAGCCAAACAAGCTCCTCCCATCCACTCCCTGTCAACCAAGCAGCACACAACACTCATTAAGAGCCAAATAGGGATATTAATAGAGCCCATGCCGCGATAGGAAAACACAAAATACACTGGTATTATCCTTTAATAAACCAGACATTAAATAAACTGACAATACTAAGACCATGTCCAATTACCTTTTCCATTCTTGCTGTGTTAGAATTAACAGATCAATGTTTGAACTCCTTGATCCTTGGGGGTAATCCAACCAGAGTGATATTGAATTGTAATTTTCTTTTTCCTACCTAGCTTTTAGCATTTATTTATTGCCACAACAAATCAGGAACAACACGGTAATATTCTTACTAGGACTGCGGGGAAGGTCAGCACAACACCTAAGGATATTGTGGAAAACGAAAGGACTTGGAGGTGGCGATCTGGCATTAGTTTTAATATTGCATTGATATTGTATAACATAGCAACCCCTGACCTGTTTGGTCTGAGAGCGGCCCCATTCAAGGAGTAGGATTACACAATATTGAACCCTAGAGGCCAGCAACAGATCACCTTTTTGAATGCGCACACACACACACTATTAATAACTCCATAACCAGGACTGGCCCTACTCCACAACAGCATACGATGGCACAACATCTAACCTCCTAACCTTGATAGCTAGGTTTGATATTTTGGTCTGTCCCTCCTCCACATGAAAGAGTGAAGGACGGTGGTTCATAGCCAGGAAAAAGAGTGATACCGAGAGACGGAGAGAAAGAACCTACTATTGGCCTAGTTAGAATGATAGAGCTGGAGGAGGTACACCCTTCCCCTATCTATCTCCCTTTTCGCTTGATTTGTTGTACTTTTCAGCTTTGGGCTTGACCTTTCCTCCCCTCTCATTTTTCCAGAATGGTCTTAATGCACTGCATCTGGCGGCCAAGGAGGGCCATGTGGAGCTGGTCCAGGAGCTGTTGGAGCGAGGCTCGACGGTGGACTCAGCCACAAAGGTAGGCTACCTCACCTTCCTTGTGCCTTTATTAACTTTGATTCCTCACACAGTCTGAGAAGTGAGAAGTGGGCGGCTATTCAAAGGGTACACGGTAATGCAAAAATAAGGTTGGAATAAGTACATTTTATTCTGAAGCTTCAGCCAGAACAGTAACCTACACACTCAATGACTACTTTTACATGTACACCAGTACCCCGATTACTGGGAGTAATCAGCTTAAGGCAATATTTCGATCTGACTGTGGTGTTTACATTAAATCAGATAAAGGTGCTAACATGAAAATGGCAATAGTCGGAGTTTTGCCTTAATCGAATTAAGATCAAATTATTAGTGTGCATGTAACCATGTTTCAACAATAGTCTTCATTTGGCACTTTGGTTTGGGATTGCACTGCAACCATTTACTTTTGACACTCTTAATGGCTATACAAAAGGAGCCATTCAAAGGTGTTTTCAGAAACAGAAATGCCTGCAAATAGATTTAGCTCAACAATATGTCTATGCAAATATGTCTAATGATCTTGTAGAGACCTTTTTGTGTTGAATTGGTAAAACCAATACACCGGTTGTACTGGCCTTCAGTGTCTCCCCTTTTGGAGTGACCAGGTCAGAATTCTCACATGGTTCTTACAACACCCTTGACCCACTGCTGCATGACTGTTAACCTTTTCTCTGTGAGGCTATGCTACCCTACCCTGGGCAGGCCGCTACACCACTGCCCTAAACCCGCTGTAACACTACGCCCCTCACGACATCCCCTGAAACCCCATGCCTGAAAGCCAGCTAGCCCCTCTAGCCCCGTGACCACTCGTTAGAGAAGTGCTGTGTTTTGGATGGGGCCGATCATATGCCGCACTAAGGGAAAGTGATACAGATAGTGGAGTCCTGAACATGGAGGTTTTATGCTTGAGAAATCTTGATCATCCAAGCCCTGCAATTAGAGAAGGCTCACGCTCATTACTGAAAGTGTTTCAGTGTTATGTTTCTTCTTTGATATCGTTCCAAAACAGAAATACATACTGCATGACAGTTGCTTAGCAGCAGAGCTGAGCTGCCTGAACAATAGTAATGTTAATGTTTTCGAGCTATAATATTATGTGTCTCAGTTAATGGAGAGATGGTCTGGAGGAGGCAACATTTCATCATTTTGCAGATAGGCTCTGCAAACACACGATTGGCAAGGGTGCCGTCATCGACACAGGATTGGGAACAAATGTGGTAAACAGTGTCGGGATACATTTGTAGCTTGTTTACTTCATATACTGTACATGAAACGAACAGTTGGAGTATATGAGTGAAGGAGAAACATCAAACTCTGCGTAAAACGTAATGATCTGACAAGGATGAACTTGGGATTCCACTCTACTGAGTTTGTTTATCGGTGATGAATTCATCAGCCTTTCCTAATTAAAAGAATTCAGACTGGGAGTCATCCTCACCGATATTTATATATACCGCTATTTTTATATGCAGACACTGTGTGTGTGTAAGGACATCCTTATGCAGGCCTCAGTTGAAATGCCAACATTCAATTTCACTGATTACGTACAAATTCAGAGCACACAATTTAAATTCAGTTTTTCAGTTAGTGACACTAGCACATAATTTGGTCGCTCCAAAGATCTGTTGCAGCACAACACTTTGTCGCACAACAAAGTCATTGCACTCGCTATGACATTCGCTATGAAGTCAAAGCGCATACAAAAACTGTTTAAGCACTAATAGATAGGGGTGTAATGCTATATTGTGGGACCAAAAACGTGACGATATGTACTGTTGAGGTGGAAAATGGTTCTCGATATTAAATGTTATCAATTAGCTACTCCACCAAAATGTAGACTACTCTTTGTTTTCATTTACATACTTTAAACGCCAGAGGGCATAGTCAGTAATCCTAGATCCTAGCTTGCTTGGCTTTATGAAGTCGAAGTTCACTCGGAAGACCCCATGTGTGTCCGTCAAACTTTAAATCTATTTGTTTTATTTAGACAAGCATCTGCTTTTAAAAGCTGCTTCATTTTATCTAAGAGATTCTACTATTTACTTTTTGCACTGAAAAATATATAAGAACTAAAGAAACCTGTGGGTGAACCCTTAGCTGGATGGAGGGAATCAGGCTGGTAGGGTGCTTCTCCCTGCATCCATCAGCAGCTGCCGCCAATTGAGACTAATTGGAAAACGGCAGCCTGGGACCGATGTAACATTGTGTGTGTCTTTTTCCAGTGTGGGAACGAGGTGGAATTTTATGATTTATGATTTTGAGTTTAAATAAAACGTCAAAACCGTATTATGCCTCCGTATGAGTGATTTAAAAAAGACCAAGTCGCACCGGTGCAACCCATTCATTTTTATAGTGGCATTGGACAGATATATATAGTCTCAGTCTGGAGCCCTGTCATAGCTCAACTATTTATGCCATCCACGTTTGTAGACCTCTTTTATAAAGTAGGAGATTAGTGTGTAAAGAATATGGCGATTGATCATATCGAGGACAAATCTGATGTTTCTAGGACCTTGTAGCCTATTGCCAACTTTGACTTTTTAAGTGCTTTGTATTATCCATATTCCAAGTGTCCGCTTGTGTTTCCACCCCATCCAGAAAGGAAACACAGCACTCCACATAGCCTCCCTGGCAGGTCAGGCTGAAGTAGTGAAGATCCTGGTCAAACGGGGAGCCGACATCAACTCACAGTCTCAGGTGAGATTTTACTGTTATGCTGTCATCTTCTTAAAGGTCAGTGAGAATAACACCTCTTGTATTATTCATCACGAATATATTATTACATTTATGAATTATACATAGATAGTATGTTGGACAACCACAGTTTTGTTTTTTGGCTGTGTGTAACAGTAGGAGATTATTAATCCCCAATAAAGAGATTTCTCTCAGACTAGTAGTTTTTTGGTAACCCATTCTATTTGTGTGTTGCAGAATGGTTTCACTCCTCTGTACATGGCCGCCCAGGAGAATCACTTGGATGTGGTGCGATACCTCCTGGAGAATGGAGGCAACCAGAGCACTGCTACAGAGGTGAGATGTGTGTGTATGTGTGTGTGTGTGTGTGTGTGTGTGTGTGTGTGTGTGTGTGTGTGTGTGTGAGAGTGTGCGTTCAAATGCATTGTATTCAAATGGTGGATGACATAGGACACTGCTCTTGTGAATCAAACATACGTCACCCTTGACTAACTAAGAGTTCTCTCATGTCCAACAAAGCCTGGAAATTCAAGATTTCCGTCAAGGAAAATGTATGAAATTGGGAAGATTGATGGAAAATAATGGAAAACTAACCCTAACTGGAGGTGTCCTGGAATGTCAAATGATCAGGATGAAATGATCAGGTCTCTCTGTGAAAACTCAAGACTAGTCTTCCCTGATGCGTACTCCCAGGCACACCCACCACTTCCAAAAGGCATTTGAAAATATCGAAAGCATCCTAATTATATGGACCACCACTCTCCTCTACCTTTGTCATCTAGAGGTAAATTCAAGTCAGTCAGTCAGGGATGAGACACTAGGGGTATGGACCTTCACACCTTTGCTGTGAATTTTCACACAACCACGTTGGTCTTATTCTTGAATTTCAAAAAGAAATGTCATCGTCACGAGTGCAATGATGAAACTTACTGTAGATATCCTTTGACCGCTAATGTCTCAGATGTTTCACCAATAATGCTCTGGAAATATTCTGGAAAAGGATTTCCTTCAATGCAAACGCTCTCCCCTCTTCTCCCGTCCTCCCCCTTCTTCTTTCCCGCCATCCAGGATGGCTTCACCCCGCTGGCCATTGCCCTCCAGCAGGGCCACAACCAGGTGGTTTCTATCTTGCTGGAGAACGATACCAAAGGCAAGGTCCGCCTGCCCGCCCTGCACATTGCAGCCCGCAAGGACGACACCAAGTCAGCCGCCCTGCTCCTCCAGAATGACCACAACGCCGATGTCCAGTCGAAGGTAGGCTGAAAGCTAATGTGTGCCGAGAGCTTTTGTGTCGGTGTGCATGATTTCAGTAATGTGGTGCTATGTGGTGCTATGTGGTGATGCCAATATGTGACAATACTGTGGTCATGAAGACTCCTAATGGAGGTCAAAGTGCTTCGTTTAGTAAAGCCAGGAGGAGATAGAGCGGCTCTGGTACTGGTGAATTACATCAGCTAGTAGCTCAGCAGGATCAGTGGTCCTGTATGGTCAATAGGTATAGCATGGCACTAACACTGCCAGGGTTAGGGGTTCAATTCCCACAGGGCCATACATGCTAATAAAGTATGCACTCATGGTCCTCTAAACAAACTCATTTACACCTGGTGTTAAATTGTGGCGTTTCTACCTGGGGTTATGACGTTTCTACCCGGGGTTATGGCGTTTCTACCCATGGTTAGGGCGTTTCTACCCGGGGTTATGACATTTCTACCTGGGGTTATGACGTTTCTACCTGGGGTTATGCCGTTTCTACCCATGGTTATGACATTTCTACCCGGGGTTATGGCGTTTCTACCCGGGGTTATGGCATTTCTACCCAGGGTTATAGTCAAGTCAAGTCAAGAACTTTATTTGTCACATACACATACATGTAGTGAAATGAAAAGTGGCAATGCTCACGGGAATGTGCAAGAGGGCAGTATACATAGTATTTACAGTAAAAAACCAACACAATATTTACAGTATGAAAAAATAAAATTACAATAATTACAGTTAGAGCTCTTATATAAAACAACACAATATATACAGTAAGAGCACTTTTGAAATGAAATATAAAATATAACGTTTCTACCCATGGTTACAGCGTTTCTACCCGGGGTTACGATGTTACACATGGACATTTCGATCTGATGTGGATCTTTGTCTGGTCAATACTCAGGTACTGACATCAGGTATTGACCTGACGAAGAGCCACGTTGGATCGAAACTTGTCCTAGTCTTCGCAGTAAATGGTGGACAGGGCAGTTGCTCTGTCTTCGTTAATGAATGATTCTCTGCCCAACACCTAGTCTGGACGTGCACACATTACACCACTATTAGATCTGATCGCATTCCCATCAAGAGTTTTTCATCCAGATGAGCTATCCCTATACAGATCACATTTTAATATCAGGTGCAAACTGGGTCAATTGCATATGATGTAGTTTGTGAAAGATGCTCACTGACTTGGCTTGATGTTACTTTTTCCATGAAGCTATATATCTGTCTCAGTAGGTGTGTTTCCATCTGTCTGTCTATGCATCTCTCCCTCTCTTTCTCTCTCTCCTTCAGTGTCTGTGTGCCTGCCACGTCTCCCTCGGTCCTGCCACTAACTGGGTCTCTCCCTCTCTTTCTCTTTCTTTAAATGCCTCCCCCTCTCACACACCCTATCCCCCCAGCCCACCCATCACTTGCTACCTCGCCCCACCGGTGTCTAAGTGTAACACTGCCCACTGCATGGAGTGTGCCCCTGTCTGCAGGTTGTATGGTGGTGATATCGAGGGGTGCATGCAACCAGTGGGAGGGGGGGGTTTGCATTTAATATTGATTTTTAACCATGGGAGTGGTTAAAGTGTCAATCCGGTATTGGGGGAATCCACAAGAAGTGGTAGTTGTAACTACTCTACAGGTTAACAAAAGCATGACATGAGCTGTTGTTTTGGTTGTGACTGTTTCTCCGATACCGGAAAGTAGCTTTAAGTGACGTGGCTAGAGTGAAGATGGTGAAAATACACTCACACCCCCACTGGAACTACAGTAACATCCATTTACTGCACTAAACTGTTCATGCACCAGTCCTCCTGAACGTTACGTATCGCCTCTAAAGTAATTATGTCCTGTAATGAATTGTTGTTATATAAGGGAATACAGTGTTGGCTACTCAGGGTATGCAGGCATGAAATGGAATGGCGTTTCTGGTTCAGCTGTTGCGATGCAGTCCCCCTTAATATGACTCATAGGAAAGACCCAGAGGACATTGGCTATAAACAGCAGCATGTACTAACACTCACGCACACATGCAAACACATTGACGTCACATACAAGGGCACTGTTCTTACCAAACGCCTCTGGAAAGTCCAACGACAATTACCTGAAAGGGTTTGGTGAAATCTCATTTCATTAAAGCTTAACTAGGCAAGATATTTCTGTAAGTGCTAACAAAATACTGTAGATTCTCCTTATTGACTCAAAGTAAATTCTGGACTCTTGTGGGAAATACAAGATTTTATCCTTAACAGCAGCAAAAAAGCGCTCCATCCACAAAAAGCTTGACTCGCAAACAATGGTTGAACCCACTGCCATGATATTTTCTGCACCATCTCCACTCCCACTAGCAAGAAATTTAGGTCAGAGAATTGCGCTATATACCCGATTTCTGGGTAGTGGAGTCCTTCAAACATCCCCAAAAATTCAAACAGTTACCTCTCGCTGCCACTTCGGGGCATCCAAACGTCGCCTGTTGCAGCTTTAAATCGAGAAGCTGAATCCTAGAGGGTTCAGGCTTTGGGTGGCACGCTTCACCTCTGTGTAAAACCCCTTCATCGGTTGCATCGGTAACTCAAAAGGAATTGAACCACCCCAGCCACGTCGCTTGCCAGTTTATCGTCATCACCGTTGCAGCTAGCTCTCAGCTAGCTACAATAAAGTAACTGTGTGTCACGCAAGCCTAACTGAACTGATCTTTCCCTCCCTCGTTCCTGCCGCTTCAGATGATGGTCAATAGGACTACTGAGGTATACGCACACACACTCCTTTAACTTCTCCGCAACCTCACCATGCACCCACATCCCGTCACGTTCCTCCTTCCTGTCCGTCCACCATGTCCATTTTCTCCCGACATCCGCAGCGCTGCATGGTGTACATAAGGAGGATTTATGAATTTCATTTCACACTTCCCCAAGTTTCTGTTGGTTTGGTGTAATTAAGGGCCGACATGCACGGCTGACGGGAATGGCCGAGTGTCCACAGCGCTCAGGCACTGCACACAACCTGGTTATCTTTATTATTTGGCTATCGGTTTTCTTTCCTCATACTGTGTCTGTATGCATTTTTCATTCTTTTTCTTTTCAGTTTCTATTGGTTTTATATCAGTTAGTCATTGTCACCAGCTCATAAAGTTTTATAACGTTTATCCTATTAAGCCATTATACATCGTTTTCTATACTGCATCATGATTGATAACTACAGTGTGATGATTTATTTTGAAGTAATTTCCCTCCTGTAAGGTTTTGAATTGATATATATTGTGCTGATGCATTTATGTAGCAGCTATGAATCGATATTGTCTGTGTTGTCCATTTATGTTGTGTTGCATGATTTATAGAAATGCACTATGAACTAAATTGACAAATTGATTGGTTAAATAATTGCAAAGAATACATTCTACCGGGTCTTAGCAGTTTCCTGATCGAAACGATTCGAATGCATGCTCTGCTATAGAAGATCTGAACCCATCGGCCTATAACTTTTATTTCCCAGTATCGGCTTATAAAGCTCATAAAAAAGTCTGCTTGGCCGAAGACTCGCTTCTTGAAGGAAAAAAATGCATTGAATAGCATGTTGCATCCGAGCTACGTTAATTTGCACCATTCTAAGCTTTTGACTGTAAAATCTTTAAGCCATCACGTTAGTCACTGTATTCTTCACACTTTTGTAAACAATGTTTTCACATTAAATCGGACCATGACTTACAGAATGGCAAGGTAAGGCAAGAATTTCACACTTACTCCAACCTGCTCTGCAATCTCTAATTTTTTCTCATATATTTCGTCATTCCTAACATTCTAGCTTATACGACGTACAGTTAACATAGTGCACTTTGGTGTTGATCCAAAAAATAAACGTACAGTCCTGGTTATGTGTGTGACGCTATGATTTCTACTATGATTTGGTGTCGTGCTTTTCCATGTCCTGTAAATGGATCGGTAACTAATAGTGTTTCTCCATTTTTATGTCAACAGTGTGTACTGTGTGTACTGTACGTTTGTTTTTGTCTGTTTCATTTCAGATTGGTTTCTTATGCCAGTTAAAGCCTTTCTTTTCATTTTTCTTTATGACTGTTAACATGCATGATAGTGACATGTGTTTGGGTGTGACTTGGTGGTGTGTGTATGGGTGTTCTATAAACTGAGCTGCATATTTTCAGAATTTTCTGATTATTTTTTCAGTTTTTTGCTTTTTTTTTTGGTTTCAAATTGACATTTCGTTTGCCCTCAGTTTACTTTCTCTTGACGTGTGATGCTTGATGCAACTGCTGCATGCTGGGATAGCGGATGAAAGGTCAAGGAGCAAGGGGTCAAACTTCAACGATCTGAAGGGGAGGGCTGATGTCTGACCTCTCTCTCTCCCCCCTCTTGTTCTCCCTCCCCTTTCTCTGTCTCTCTCTTCCTCTCCCTCTCCCTCTCTTTTCTTCCTGTCATACAGAGTGGATTCACCCCCCTGCATATCGCTGCCCACTATGGGAATGTCAATGTGGCCACACTCCTGCTGAACCGTGGGGCGGCAGTAGACTTCACAGCAAGGGTAGGGAACCACACACACACACACACACACACACACACACACACACACACACACACACACACACACACGGTTTGATATAAGCTTTTGAAGCGTGATATCAGTATTATATATAATAATCACAGTGTGGCTGATATCAAGGGCTGTTATCAGACCCCTCTTCAAGCAGGGGTCCCGCCTTCTCATGGTCTGAGACTCAGCCCAAGGAGACAGGACGGTGGTTTTCCCCCCGAGGCAAACGGCTCTGAAAAGGCCAAACTCCAGATTTAGGTTCTAGAAACTTCTCGAAAAGTTGTTTGCTCCACAATTGGTGGAGTTATTGCAGACCTACTTCGAGTTTTGCAAGGGGAAATGATCCTTCTGAATGAAGACATTTATATAATCTAGACTGGTAATTCTTATTTGATGCAGTCTAGATGCTGTCTCAGATCCCTAAATAAACCAAAATCATCTTTGACCTCATCTACAACTGCACTCAACTTCCTGTTTTTTTTAAATTTCTGACATATTTGTGACTGATGACAGTAACTGTTACCGTTTAGCCCAGGTGGGGGTCAGCATTATTTGTGGGGGAGAAACATGTTTACTGTTGCCTTGTTTTTCTTTTCTTTGAATGTACAAGTGGTTTTCTTCATCTTTATATAAGTCGTACATGCTCAGATTGCAATTGGTTTCTTGCATATGGAAAACCAAGATATTTGAATGATACCAGGACACGGTTTGATTTTGTTGTATTTATTCTTTTAACTAACTGATCCTCCATGCAGAATGGGATCACGCCCCTACATGTGGCCTCCAAGCGTGGCAACACTAACATGGTGCGCCTGCTACTGGACCGGGGCTCTCAGATCGATGCTAAAACCAGGGTGAGTACTGTCTGTGTGTGTGTGTGTGTGTGTGTGTGCGTGTGCGTGTGCGTGTGCGTGTGCGTGTGCGTGTGCGTGTGCGTGTGCGTGTGCTTGTGTGTGTGTGTGTGTGTGTGTGCGCGTACTCTCATTCAGTCAGATGAAGGTAACGGCCTCTTATCTCTTTTTTTCCATTAATTGGTCTTTAATGAATGGAATGAAAACTAAAATCTGTGCAAAATGAAACTAAAACTAGAATACTATTAGAATACTGGAAAACTAAGACTGAAAACAAACTTAAAAATACCAACTGGATTAAAAACATTAAACTATAAGTACTTTAAGCTCTTTGTTTTGCTGCCTTGCTTTGTCCTTGACCGTAGCCTCTCCAATCAGCTTAATGCATTAACATACAGGACAACAACAATCCTCCGCTGATTCAAATCCCCCCTCTCTTGTGTCATGCCATCACCATCACCTCCCACCGGTCTATCCATCTTTAAAGAAGGGGTGTCCGAGAGAGTTTTACCATTTCACCCTAGTTCCCAACACGGAAAATCTCTCCTTTTGACCAGCCACTTCGATTTTGCTCCAGTGTCTCCGTAGACTTTGGACTGAAGAGAAATCAACCAATCAGGGCTACAGAACAATTTTCATTGATTGTTTTTAATGTTCTTAATGTGTTTGATGGATGACAGGTAAGGCCGAAGAATCAAAATCAAAGTCTTGCTAGACTACGTCTCACATGCGACCGACGTCCAACTCCAATTATTAGCATCACTGTCACTGCCGTCAGACCCAGTTGTTTTCAGTTCAGTCGGGTCATAGTGGGATTAAATTCACTGTCACCGTCACCATCACGCCAGATAGCGTGTGACCCTGCTGGCTGCTGTTAGTGGTGTCGGCAGGCCAGCTGGAGCAGGGCCGCACTGGGACAGTAGCGTTATTAGGTATTTTTAATACTGACCCACTGTCATCCAAACAGCACCCAGTCAATGTTAGTCACCGGCTAAATTTACAGATTAACCCGGCTACCGGTCATACTCCGGTTATGGTCTTTTTGCAGGTTAAGCTGTTTACATGAACCTTTGTTGCCATGAATAAACCAGCTAACAGAAAACCGCCAGACAGAGCAATAGTAGCTTGCTTCTAATACCCAATAATAACCGGAGCGACGTTTTTTTGTTGACATCGGCATTTTCCCATAATGCTGTGCAGACAGCAAAAACCAGAAGTGACAGGAGTAAGATGTTTCCACGCCACAGCAACCTGTTTAATATGGGAGTAATGCTGCGTTCGTGTCATATCGGATTTACCCTAATTGCGAGCTGCCGACCGGGCGGGAAAAAGAGCTCTCGTCAGCCTTCTAGCGGTAGAAGTCAAACGTGGGGGATTTTTTTGTAAGCTCCGGTATCTCCCACTTCATGGCGATGTCGGCAATCCAAGGTGATACAAATACAAATGATCAGTTCTACTCACACTAATACAACCGACTCAACTCACAAAAAGCAGAGCGATATCTGTTGATTTTCTTCTTCCAATAGGACATGAATGTACCAGGTCTCTTCACTGGGTTTCTCATTATTACAGTGTGAGCTTTCCCAGATTATTCTAACCCAATTATGATGTTTACATATGTCGATCCAAAACCAGGTTATTTGAGCGACCGATTCAGAAGGGAATTCTCTGTGCATGTAAACGTAGCGACATTGTACTTTAGCCTCCAGCTAGCCAAGTATGAGTTCATTACTGTCGTTCATAATGGAAATTCAGACCAGTCTGCCTGTGGCTTGTAATGCAGTCCAATCAGCATCTGTAGCATCTGTCTGGCAGATTTAATAGTGAGAGTGTGAGCTCTGTTGCATGATGTTGCGTTACGACAATAACGCAACATCACGATGATAACCACAGCTGTAGCATACCCTCCACTCCCTGTGTATGGTTTTCCAGCAGTCAGATGTTGTGCTATCTGATCGTGTGTGTTATGCATATGACCAATCTCAGTGTGTGTGTGTTCCCTAGGATGGCCTCACCCCCCTCCACTGTGCGGCTCGGAGTGGACATGATGCTGCTGTGGAGCTGCTGCTGGAGAGAGGAGCGCCCATGCTGGCCAGGACCAAGGTGCTTCACCGCCTCTTTTTCACTGTCATATACACACGCACACAATTTTTTAAAAAACTTTTATTTCACTATGTCCTGCTCCACATTCATACAGTTCCACACATTCACACTGGGAATTCACACTTTGCTGTAAACAACCATTTAAGAATGCATGAAACGTCCCAATTCAGCAGCATTATTCACAGCAAGGGTAGGCAAATGAGGATTATTTATCCTCATTTGCCAGTTTTTCAACTTTAACAAATAAGAGTTTTCTGCAAGTCATTATGGTTCCACGTAGAAGCACTAACTAACTAACTACTAAACTAACCAAAGAACCCTTCAAAACCTATTCCTTTTTCTGGGAGAAGGCTACCACATCAAGTGCTGCAGATGCAGTACACTCTCAGCCACGCTGTCTTTCATTAAAGGTGCTATGTGTAGCATTTTAACATCATTAAATCATCACCACATTAATGTTGAGACATTAGTGTGATTACTCTAATCATACTAAGGGCCTCCTCTACCAGCCTCTACACTGCATTTTACATTGTGCGCCACTGAGTTAGATTTGGCGGGAAATCTGCTGGATTGCTTTACGACACAAAACAGGAACCATTTTTTCTTTGCAAGTAATACACAACTTTATTCCAATTCCACTATTCTAACTGCGTAGTTTCAATTCACATTAGCTCATCTAGCCAGAATGCATTTCGGCTCTTATACTTCTTCTTGCTCTTCAAAGCAAACTGATTGACATTCTCTCTTTTTTCTAACTAATTGGCCTAACTAATTCCTCTCCCCTCTCAGAACGGCCTGTCTCCTCTCCACATGGCGGCTCAGGGCGACCACGTTGAGTGTGTCAAACACCTGCTGCAGCACAAGGCGCCTGTGGATGACGTCACGTTGGACTACCTGACAGCGCTGCACGTGGCGGCGCACTGCGGTCATTACCGGGTCACCAAGCTACTGCTGGACAAGAGGGCCAACCCCAACGCTAGGGCACTGGTACGATATAACGATAGCATAGGATGAAACTTTGCTGATCACCGTCGGGAAATTGGGTCCCTGCAGGAGCAAATAATAATAAGAAAAATAGTGTGTTAAGTAGAAATGCATAAATGTATGAAATAAATAAACTGCAGCGTTGTGAGGGTGTGTAGAAACAACAGCAGAATATTCTGAGAACAATTATAAAAGTGTCAAGATATAATTAACAAAATTTAGAAGAATATGGGAGGGTGAAGATAATAATCATGTGAATTGTTGAATATGTGAAAGCTGATATTGTCTCATTGAGGCACATTTGAACAAAGCATTTGACATTTTTGTATAGCATTTCTGCTCTATAGAGCATTATACGCTTTATATGAAAAATGTAATGAAAAAAAAAAAAAAAAATTCTATGCCTTAGTGAACAGGATGTTTATCCTATTGTTCAGCAGTAACAATATCCAATTAAAACAGTATGAAAAACAAACATCACCAATCGATGAAGTCGATGAATAAAGCTGGTATCCCCATGCAATGTAAAATATAAAACTAAATAATCTTACATTGCATGGAAAGGGATGTAAGGCTTGCATCTTTTTATTTATCTCACTGAGCAAAAATTAAATGCAACAAGTCAAAGTCAGACTGTCAGGCTGTTCATACTTTTGCTGTGCAGACCCTGCAGCCCTCAGGGCCAGGTGAATGTTGTAAATGCTGTTTGCTTTCATACACTGCTGTGTGTCATGTTTCCCCCTGCAGAATGGCTTCACCCCGCTGCACATAGCCTGTAAGAAGAACAGAGTGAAGGTGATGGAGCTGCTGGTCAAATATGGAGCCTCTATCCAGGCCATCACAGAGGTACGTCATGGACCTGAGTCAAGTAGAAGTTGCAAAACATATTTAGTATATTTGGAGTATATTTTGTTTATTTTTCTGTCACTGCCAACTCACATGACATTAAACTCAATTTATCTCTGGTTCTAATTGTGTAACTGGCTAACATTAGCATTAGCAAACAGACACCGCTCGGATAAGCAATTTCAAAAAAGCACCACTAAGGATATGAAGCACAATATTGGTTTATTAGTGAAGGTAAATTCTGTTAATACTAAGAATTAAGAATTAAGAATTATACCTTGGTTGGTTTGGAGATAAATATAACATTAACAGCATGAATTAGCTGACTGCTAACATTAGCTAATGCTATGAAGCAACACCATGGTTTTCTTCAATTCAGTTGTCTCATAACACAACAATACTGGAGAGTCATTCTGGTGTATGTTTAAAATCTTCCGTCCAATAACCAGTTGACTTTGCCTGAGTGTGATGTAAATCAAATATGGCCGCCATGTGCGTGAAGCAAACTTGTGTCCCAGGTGTGTTACTCAATACCCACAGCGAGGAATGATGTTAAAGTGTGAGCTATTGCTATTCCGCTTTCTCTTACTCCCTGCTTTTTGCCTCACCCTCCCTCTCCCACCCTCTCTGTCCAGTCCGGTCTGACTCCCATCCATGTAGCAGCCTTCATGGGTCACCTCAACATCGTCCTGCTGCTGCTGCAGAACGGAGCCTCGCCGGACGTCAGCAACATTGTGAGTGATTACAGAGAGAGAGAGAGAGAGAGAGTGTGTGTGTGGGGTTTATTATTTGGGTTTTATGCTGACTAAGACCATGATCAGGTTTTTTTTTTTACTGCTCAAAGCCAAACCTAAGCTGTGAGCATTCAAAGAGCGTTCAAGAGGTCAGAGAGGCTGCTCACTTCCCTTTTTTCTCTGTCATGGTAACATGTAAGTGTTTGATCGTACCAACTGTTCTGTTCTTCAACTAAAATCAACTTCTTGGGTTTTTTCGCCATTTTGACTTCTGTTGTTCAAAGGTCTTTCTGAATTTGCGTTCTCGTGTCCTCCACGGCGTGTTTGGCGCAATATCTTAACAGCCGCTGTGTGATTCCAAAACAAAAGAAGACAAAAGGACATAAAAAAGAAGAAGAATTATACAGTAAACAGAAGTTTACTGTATAATGAGAAATTAGCAGCAGATTAACAAACACTGATGACTAGGGGGAAATATGTGTGTCCAATGTGTGTGTGTCTGCCTGCTTGTTTGTGCATGCATGTGTGTGATGTGTGTGTGTGTGTGTTGATAAGCCTACTGACTCACATAATGCTGTGTGTTGGGTGTAGCGCGGGGAAACGGCGTTGCACATGGCGGCCAGGGCCGGTCAGGTGGAGGTGGTGAGATGTCTGCTGAGGAACGGAGCGATGGTGGATGCCAGGGCCCGGGTGAGACTACACACACACACACACACACACACACACAATAACTGTCCGGGTTAGGGGTTTAATTCCCACTGGGCTCACCCATGCTAAAACTGTATGCGCTCATGGTATTGTACGGCGCTTCGGATAAAAGCGTGCAACAACTGGTGTATAAGATGAAGCTTTACATGTCATTAATACAGTAAATAAAGATCTCATTTGTCACCATGTTATGCATTTATTTTTGATAAAGGTCCATTTTGATGCACTTTAAAATTAGACAGTGGTATATACAGATTCTTGATGATTTCTAGTCAAGGCAGAGTTGGAAAGTAAGGCAAATGTAATGATGTAGTTTCCCATGTGAATGGGACCGGTGTAAAAATGTGTTTCCCCTGCCCTGTATGTGTGTGTGTTGTTGTTGTTTTGCCACTGCACAAGGAAATTGTTGTGGAGGAAATAAATAAATAACAAGTAGACTAATTTATAGTGTGACAACTTCCTTGTAGAATCAATAGACGCCTGTGGTTTGAGATAAGATTTAGTAGGCTGCCTCGATTCATACTGTCCTTTCTCTGTTAGCTATGCTCAATGGAAAATGAATGAAAAAATGAATGTGTGCCATGCTAAATGAACCTTTCCCCACATGCCGTCCGTGCAGGAGGACCAGACCCCCCTCCACATCGCGTCTCGTCTGGGGAAGACAGAGATCGTCCAGCTGCTGCTGCAGCACATGGCCCACCCCGATGCCGCTACCACCAACGGCTACACCCCGCTTCACATCTCAGCCAGGGAGGGGCAAGTGGAGACGGCCTCTGTCCTGCTGGAGGCTGGGGCTTCGCACTCACTGGCTACTAAGGTGGGCGGAGGGCGACATTGACACTCCAGTGATATTTTTTGGGTTCAGGCTGCCACCAGACATTATTTTGTGCTGATGTTCAATATCTTTGAATTTCTATTTCTATGTAAACAAAAAAATGCTTCCTGAAGAATTCATCGTGGAAAAACTCTCCATTGAACCCTAATAACAATAATATGAATAATACAGTAATACAAACAATATCTATCAGATGTCAACATCGGTCTCCTTACACCCATAATTCCTTGTGTTTCGGGGGCTTTTCCTGATGTTGGTTTGGATTAGTTTGAATTACCCGCTCCAAACATGCTTGGCGTGAACCCACCCTAGGACTAGACATGATGAAACTTTAATGATCCCTGTGGGGGGGAAAATGGGCGGCAGCAGAGAATAGGATATAGATAAGAATAACACAACAAATAATGACAATGAATCATTTCAATATCCAAATGTATTGAAAGTAATACAGCAAATACTGAAGATAGGCATTCAAGCCATTCACATTATCATCAGATTTCAGTGTTCAGAGCATTTCCAATGGCCTCCGCTCCTTCTGATGAAAGGGGTTCCAGTATGTACTGTAGGTCCCTCTCAGTTTGACCTAGTTTTGATGAATGATTGATGAGCCTGTTAAAGCCGCTCATTTCCCCCTCAAGTGATTTATTATGATCACCGTGTGTTTACCAGAGGAACTTCAGTCAAGGCTAGATTAGTTCTTTAATTTAGTAATACAGTTGGGAGGCTGAGACGGAGCACTTTCTGATGCAGTGTTTGTCAAGGTTAGGTGGATTTGCTTTCTCTCCCTTGGGCTCTCTCTCTCTCTCTCTCTCTCTCTCTCTCTCTCTCTCTTTGTCATTCCCTGTATCTCTCTGGGGAGAAAGGGTGTGGCAGTAGAGAAACCAAACCGGGGAAAGTTGTTGTTGTTGCAAGTAAATAACATAATTGTTCCCGTATAGATATTGCTCTCCATCTCCCTGACATCACCTCAACAACAATCCTCATCCTTGTTTATCACAGAATGCTGTTGTTGTTGTTTTTTTAACTTCTCCCCTCTATGCCTCTTTTGTGCAGGTACCCATTACATCAGATATAATCCAGGGTTTAGCAAACAAAGGGTTGCCTCCCTGCATGGGGCTGGGCTGGGTCACAAACACTCTAGTCACGTGATTGCTGTCAGACCAGGTCTAGTTGAATATTTCAACGTGGTTAAAGTGCGCCCCCTGCTGGGTTTAGTGTGAAATAGAGGGGTTAGTGCAACGGAGAGGGCTCTTTATTTTAAGGTTTTGGAGTCGAGTTACCAAGCATTGCATCAGCAACATATAGGCCAGGGGGGGTTCTCACATGTTTTTGTGTCACAAACCTCCCAAATAGACACACATTATAGCTCCATTTAATAAGATTTTATCCCAACCCATATAGGAAGATTTTAGTTGTTGCTTTAATATTGAATTGCACATTCTCTATTTGGGATGATTTCTATTCTACTTTTCCTCATTTTGCTGGGGAACTCTTGGCTCCCCCTCACCCAGACCCCACTTGTGTTATTTGATCAGATATGCATTTATTTATATATATATATATATTATTTTTTTTACCATTTCTGTATGTTTCTTGTCCACAGAAAGGATTTACTCCCCTGCACGTGGCCTCCAAGTACGGAAGCCTGGATGTAGCCAAGCTTCTGTTGCAACGTCGGGCTCCACCCGATTCTGCGGGGAAGGTATGCATCACATATAAAAACTCAAAAGCTAAATGAGAGGATAAGAGATGCATGAAATGTATGATGAATTCTTGAGATTTTCGTTGAGTGACAGCTAATCGTACAGGTTAATATACTGTACATTGTGTATAGACGTTGGTAGAAATATGTTGTCTCGTCTTTTGTCCAAATGTTTTAGGGTACCTTTTCTGTGCATGTAAATATAAATAGTATGTTGCTATTTTTTGCATTGAGGTTATGTTGACTGCAAGAGCACCGGTAAGCCTAGTTTGATTCAAATCAGCCATTCCTTCATTTGGATTAACTTCGGTTTATTCCAGAGACCAAAAAAAACGATAACAGATTCATTTTTACAACACGACTCCTTTCTTTTCTTTGGATATGTTCTTCTTTTCGTCATAATAAGGACCCGCCCAGTGATGCTCCTACTTGCTCTCGCTCTCTAATATAGCTCTAATTCATCTTAACCGGCAGTATTATCCCCCTTAACACTTCTCATCAACTGTGAGTGTGTGTGTGTGTGTGTGTGTGTGTGTGCGCGCGCTTGCCACGCTAACCGCTGTTAAAACCCATTGCGCTCACCCTCCATCCCTTACAGAACGGCCTCACCCCACTCCATGTCGCAGCGCATTACGATAACCAGAAGGTGGCGCTCCTGCTTTTGGACAAAGGAGCGTCCCCCCACACTATGGCCAAGGTGAGAGACCCTAAGTGGCCCCCAGTAGAGAGCCCCAGTCACTGTGCTGGGGATGATGGGAGGGCTGGTGGTTGACCAAAGAGTGGAGTTGACGATGTGCAAAAGCACTGCAAAAAGTCTCATGTCCAGTCTCAAAAATCAGATTTTTCTTAAAAGAAGTGAACATTTGTTCTATATTTCGATAATTCAAATTGTTCCCTGTGCAGTTTGGGGAATTTTCTAGGAACAAGTGTCGATATCTTGAAACCTTGAAATTTGAAATGACTTGCAACAAGTTGATTTGCAATGGACTGTTTCGCTTGTTTTGAGGAAAATACGATTTTAAGACTCAATACCAGAGTGAATGCCTGCTTAAGATGGATTTTTTTGCTCTGTATGTGTGTGTGTGTATGTGTGTGTGTGCATATAGTATGTGTGTATTTGAGAGAGTGTGAGTCTCAGTTAACATGTATCGTTGTTGTCTCGTGAAAATCTTGCAACTCCAATTTTGGTGGTTTTCACCTTTGCACTTCAGTTGAATGATTTCATGGTCGATGCCGCCATCCTCGGCGCTTACGACACCCTTTCAAAACCCCATTGGATTAACACAAAAATGCATGGTCGTCGAGGTGCAAGGTTTTCACCTGACAGCAGCAGTTTCATACACCAATGACACCCGTTTCCCTCCCTGGATCCACCAGAACGGCTACACCCCCCTCCACATCGCGGCTAAGAAGAACCAGATGGAAATCGCCACGGTGCTGCTGCAGTACGGGGCCGAGACCAACATCCTGACCAAGCAGGGTGTCACCCCGCTGCATCTGGCCTCGCAGGAGGGCCACGCCGACATGGCCGCCCTGCTCTTGAGCAAGGGAGCCCAGCTCAACATCCCCACCAAGGTTTTTTGCGAAAACTTCAATCAGTTCACATCAATGAATCATCAACACTTTTTAGTGTAATTACCTTTTGAGATCACTGCCGAGAAGACTGGCAGCCTCTTGCAGCCTCTACACTGTGTTTTACATCCAGACACAAGAAGAACATGTTTATTCCTTCAGTAAAGCCAAAGGGAAAACATTTCACTAGCACCAACAATACCACTGGTGTGAGCTAGAGCCTGCCACTCACTCAACCATGGTCTCATTTGTTTACGGTACTTATACCAAGGTTTCAACACATGGATCAGTTTTACTGCACTCAGTCTGCCTGCCATAGAAAAAGCAACTTCAGTAAAAAAAAAGTGCATATTCAGTACAATCCATTGCTGCATTTGTAGTATTGCAAGCTATGCCTAGCTAAACACGATTTCAAAAAACATTGTGAATATCAACCATATTCCATGTCCCACAGGGTTGTGGATTGGAAGCAGAGTCTGACCTTTTGGTAGATAAGCTGTGTAAGAAGTTGAGTAGTCAAATATAGAGGAGATTGAGTAGTTGTTTGTGAAAAAGATAAAACAGATTGTGGGAGTTGTGTAACAGTCTACCACTTAGGTGTGAGGATTAATTTTCACAATAATACAACTGGATTTGAAGAAAATGTTTTTCCAAAGTGCTTTATACTGTCGTTTGATAGTGTATGGGCTATCCAATATTGGGGTTGTCTAGCATCGGCTGTTGTGAATGATCATTTTCTGTGTGTGTGTGTGTGTGTGCGCAGAGTGGCCTGACCTCCCTCCATCTGGCAGCCCAGGAGGACAAAGTTGCCGTGGCCGAGATCCTGGCCAGAAACGGAGCTAACCTTGATCAGCAGACGAAAGTATGGATAACACTGCTTTGGCTTGGACAGAATTAAATTCTGAACAGATAGGAGGCTTTAGTTTCTCCACCAGAGCTCAAAGGGTGCAAGAACCCTTGAGAATAACTGAAACAAAAGGCACATAGTGTGTTTTGATCAGATAGCCTCCTATCTGATCAGGTTCAGTGACACACATTTGCTTGTTGATCTCTCTAACCACTAAGCAACCCTCCTAAATTGTTCTATTTTTAGAATCGAACTTCACGCGTTGTGTTTTCTCAGCCTTGTTCAAGTCTAGACGTTTCTAACTTGATTCGCCGTTGTTTCACAGCTGGGCTACACCCCGTTGATTGTAGCATGTCACTACGGTAACGCCAAGATGGTCAACTTCCTGTTACAGAATGGAGCCGGCGTCAATGCCAAGACCAAGGTACTGAAATCACAGTGAAATGCATGATAATATATTATATATATGATGGTAATAGTATACTCATTTAATGGGGACTTAATGGGATATTGATAATCTTCAAAACCAATGCCTTATCCTATGCGGATGTAGCATAGTGGTGCTCTCATTGTGCGTACAGATGCAACGTGGATGCTTCGTGAACGTGAAGACTTCTACTTCTTCTTCTATTCATACATTAATCAATTCTTTTTTTACAATTATCCCTTCCCAGAATGGATACACACCCCTTCACCAGGCAGCGCAGCAAGGAAACACACACATTATCAACGTACTGCTTCAATACGGTGCCAAGCCCAACGCCACCACTGTGGTGAGTGACTGTAATGACTGTAAATGACTGTAATGTGAGTAAAGACACACACAAACACACAGAGACACACACTCTCCCTGTCTCTGAGTAGTCACCATGTGTCTTACGTGTCTTCGTCCAGAACGGCAACACTGCTCTGGCCATCGCTCGGAGGCTGGGCTACATCTCGGTGGTGGACACGCTGAGGGTCGTCACCGAAGAGATCATCACCACCACAACGGTACGTCACACACCAGACAACAACTTACGCAATATCTTGTAATACCATGTGGGACCTCAGCATAAATATTGATTATGAATGATGAATGAATGATTATTAAATGTTTCCCCGGAGGTGTGTCCCCATTTGGTCCTTAGTGTGTGTTGTTTTCACTGCACAAGGACATTATTGTGG
This sequence comes from Hoplostethus mediterraneus, assembly GCA_034670385.1. Lineage (NCBI taxonomy): Eukaryota > Metazoa > Chordata > Actinopteri > Trachichthyiformes > Trachichthyidae > Hoplostethus > Hoplostethus mediterraneus. The sequence continues at coordinate 164,394 of JAXDDW010000113.1, read as the reverse complement.
GGAAAATGCGCTATATAGCCTGACAACTTCCTTGTAGAATCAATGGATGCTTGTGGTTTGAGATAATAATGATCACAATCAACAGTCGTGACCTCCGTTCATTATGAACACACGAACACACGCCCCAGATATATTATGGTCATTTGTGCTATGGGGCAGGGAAAATCTTACCTATTGCACCTTTAAACATGACCCATGGTAAATGAAATCAATATTCTCTCTCGGTGCCGTAGACGGTGACGGAGAAACACAAGCTGAACGTGCCGGAGACCATGACTGAAGTGCTGGACGTCTCCGATGAGGAGGGTGAGTGTCGCCGGATACCAGAGCCGGCCACCAATCTGGCGCTCCAAATGGAAGGAGACCTTTCAGTGGCATCCCGCCTATGTAGCCACATGACCCGCGGATCAGTTAGATCAACTGTATCAACTTCCACAAACCCCCTATTTGTGTTGTGTCGATTTAGTGGCTCAACCCAAATCAGCACCCTAGTTAGCGCCTTGTCCTACTTTTCCAATCCACGTAATACCCAACCGCCCGCCGCGGTGTGAGGACTCGATTTAGCACAGATTCGGTTTTGTCATGCATATCCCAGGTCTTCTCTATGGTTAGGAGGCTTTAGAAGGTCAATGAATGACTGTGCCGTCCGCCCACAGTGTCGAAAGCCACTGAGGACGATGTTATGTCAGACGACTCCATGGACATGGAAGGTATTCGACACAGCGCTTGTGCTTTGTGTGAGGGCTTGCCATGCTGGTTTCACCAGGAAGGGTCGGTGTGACTTGCATGGTGAATGAATTTTGGTTGGATGCTAGAATAACAACTGTTGCATGAAGTTCGGACGCCAATCGAGAAAGTTCTTGGAATCCAAAGCTTCAAGGGAGATTGAGCCAAGGAGATTTGCAGCCCATTAGAGATTCAGTTGTTGCTCAAATACAAATACAACATTTGAGTTCAGAAATGAATGTATGGGTATCTTTCACTTTTTTATGTAACATTCATATAGCCAGAGGACACATTTGAAGATATGTTTCTCCTCGACAAAGAGTACAAAGCTACGCTCTGAGTGGGTTCTGATGTTTACCCTTCAGAGAAAATAGGAGAAATCCGGAGCAAAGACACTAAATAAAGCAAAACCTGCTGAGTTCTCTGAAAGACTGGACCCGGGGTGTTATCGCTTCAAAGCTTCTTGTATCAGTATCAGTATGAGATACTGACTGAAGTTAAACCCCACTGCAACTCAGGCTCTATTAGCTAAACCCAGTGGTAATTAGTGTTAGTATTACAAGATGTACAATAGATGTTGCGTAATTCTGTAGTATTCAGTGGTCAAGTCTTTTTCCAAGTATTTTCACTGAAGCAACAACCATTTCAAATTCAACATATAGGATGTACCCAGTTAGAGTGGGTTAGGGGTGTGGTAGCAGAAAGAGCACTGGAACCAGACTGGTATTCTAAGCTGGTATATCAGGAATAAACCATTTTAGCCCGGGTTATACACTGAGGAACTATCCTAACCATAATAACCGTTGCCTGGAATTATACCTTCATTCTTTGATTTTATGCTTTGAGTTTTAACTAATTCAATAACAAAAAGTTGACCCTCATGGAGTGCTAAATGATCATTTTATTTCAAGTTTTGTTTGTTTTATCTCCTTGTTCACACTTTTCTTCCCTTTCCAGGGAGCCACTTTACTATTGTCACCAGAGCATCTCTAGCTAACTACAGTATGTCTCTCGCTTGTTCTACTGGCCTAGCATAACGCTTACTGCCAGACCTGGGCCAAACTCAACTAGAAATCCTATCCTATCAGTTGTTTGGCATTTTGATGCCTGTGGTCCTCAATGTCATATGGCTGCATCCTGATAGACCGCACTCTCAGGCCCTTGTTGTATTAAACAGTTTGGTGATATATTTTGTTTACAGTTTTTGGGAATGAAAATGGTCACATTTGAAGAGTCTGAATATCAGGAAAGATATCAGAAATATCTGTGCTGTATCGCTATTAGTTTTCAAAAACTCATATTGGTCAAACTCTAATTAAATAATAACCTTGATCCTTCAATGCTTTTTCAATTTGCTATTATTTTCCAGATTTAATGAGGTAGGCTATCGTCTGCAAGAGCAAGTTAACAAGTTAATCTTCTGCAAAATGTTATGAGTTATAATGTATAATGAGTTGTTGGCCATTATAAAGATTTAAAACTTATTCTAAGACCTAAATATGTTGAATGTGGATAGAATAGAAATAGAAATGTGAATTCAAGCAGATCTAAAACTAATTTAGAAGATTTAGAAGATTTAGTAGTAATTAAAATTTACTGTTTACCATGTTAATTTTTATTGTAGATTTAACTCACTTGTCGCCCTTCCATTTACTGCAATGTAACTTAATGTTCGGTCTCTTTTCTATGTGTGTTTTCGGACCCAGGGGCCTGAGAGTGGCGAGTCTGCTGCCAACCCTCTCCATCATACTGGTCACATTGTGCCAGACAAGCTCAATCAGTCCTATGAAATGATCTGAATGGATCCTGCTGAGTATTTTGGCCCAGGTTAACCTGCAGCCAGTAGTAATGCTACCCCCTGCTGTACAGTAGTGGTAACAGCAGTAGAGCTTTTTCTCTATGGTGCAGACAACACAAGTCCATAGAGAGTGCTTACAAAACATGCATCTATCAGATGTCAGATATCAGAGAGAATGGGAGAAAGAAAGCACGCAGGAGTAACTGTTGCTATGCACAGACTAGCATTCAAACTTAAAGGAAGACACAACATTTTGGGTAGATTAGCCAAATTAGTCAATTTATCTGTTAAATGATGAGAACATAGACACCAAAATCATCCATGTGTCCTGGGTATGGTGCTACATGCTAACACTTTAGCATACACCATGTTGAGTGATAGTAGACTCCATTCTAATACTTTAGCATACACTATGTTGCGTGATAGTAGGCTCCATGCTAACACTTTAGCTTTAGCACCAGACCCAACGATCTACCGGGGACATATGGATGATTTTGGTGTCTATGTTCCCATCACTTAACAGCTAAGTTGACTTACAGGGCCACCTTTCCCAAAACGTGGTGTATTCCTTTAATAAACCTCAGCCACACTCACCTCCATCTCTCTCTCCTCTCTCCTAAGGCGATGACACCATGACGGGCGACGGAGGGGAGTACCTGAGGGCCGAGGACCTCAGGGAGCTGGGAGACGACTCCCTGCCCGGACAGTACCTGGATGGAATGAACTACCTCCGCTTCAGCCTGGAAGGGGGGCGCACTGACAGGTGCAACAAACGCACTTTATTATCACAAACAATGAAGAAAAGGTGCAGAATTAGCAGACGAGTTGTAGAAAGGCCAAGCTTTGTTCCCTCTGTCATATGCACTTTCAACAAACTCCACATCTGGACTGAAACTTGATACCATTGTTGATGTTGTTTCTTCCAAAATGTGTAAAATTAGCACTAACTCTGAAATGCAGATCACATGTTGTGGACACGAATAATGTGATTATGTGACACTAGCACAAAGTGGACACACCATTTTTAGCTAACGGTTAAGTTTAGGCAGGTAAAACAATTTGGTTAAGGTTAGGGTAAAGTTTTGGTCATGGTGAAATAAAAACTGAACTGAAAATGAAAACTTCACTCACAATAGAAAACCTAAACCCAAACCTTTCATGATGGGAAAACCGATTTCTCTCACTCTTCGTGCACATATTTGCATTTTAAGACGTCATGCTTGTTTTGCAAAATCTCATGAGACCAGTTCCCTTATTGATCCTGTTCCTCTCTAATCACTGTTGCTGTTTGTTGTGGATGGCTGTTGTAACCTTTTTGTGTACTAGCTAACTAACATGTGTGGGGTGTGTGTGTGTGTGTGTGTGTGGGGTGTGTGTGGGTGGGTGTGCGTGTGTCTTTTGCAACCACTCCTGCTCATACTCCATTCTCCGTCTCCCTTGTCTTGCCTGCATAGTCGAATGCAAAGGTATGTGCTGAAGCTGGCCTCATCTATGACCTCTTTAACTCCTCAGCACTCATTCATTACCTGTCTCACTTCGTGTACTAGAACAAGTCCACTCATTTAATAACATCCATTCATTTTTTCCCCCTTAGTAACAGAGTTGGAACATACACTAAGTTGAATACATTTTTTCCATTCTGCTCATGTGATCCAGGGTAGGAAATTAACTTATTTCTGTAGAGGGCTTCTTGCCCACATGAACTGATTTCATTAGGCATTGGTTAGTGTTTATAAGGCAATTTATCGAAACCCTTCATGCATATCCATTCTTTCACATTGCTAGTATAAAGATTGTCCTGCTTTATAATTTTCCATTTTCCATTTTTCCCCCCAGGGACATTTCTGTGCACCCATTATCCCCATTTCTGGGATTGGTTTATTTCTTTGATTCTAGTTTATTTCTTGTTCATTTCCTACCCTGGTGCGATCTGTGTTGTTTCCACTAGCAGCTCCACCGGCCTCACCCCTCTCTCCTCTCTGATCCAGTTCGGACAGGTCCTTCACCCCCACCCATCACGGCTATTATTCCCCTAAACATGAAGGCATGATGGACGAGATGCTCACCAGCCACCAGGTACAGCACAGGGCCAAGACTGCAGCAGTTGAAAGACATTTTACTTATTTAATCATATTAGAGTTTGTTTTATCTTCATAAAGCTACTGTTAATTGCTGCTTAAAACAGTAACACAACTATCAAGGCAAAGACAATCAGTTTGCTCATATATCGGGCTGTTACTGGCTTTAAAAAAAAAACCTGATATCAGCCGGTCAGTGCAGATTTAATCCGAATGTATCAGAGCCCCTTATTGGTTGAACCATAGTTTGCAGTACATGGTAGCTAGTAGTCACCTCTAAAAAGTAGTTCTTTGTTGGGTGCCAGGTTTCGTCTCTTTCCCGGGAAAACGAGAGGGATTCGTACCGGCTGAGCTGGGGCACAGAGAACCTGGACAACGTGGCTTTATCCTCCAGTCCCATCCACTCTGGGTAGGTACAGCAGGCATGGAGGGTAAATGATGGCGCAATAATGACAGGAAACTAGGACAGGAGATTGTATATTGTATATTGTAGCAAATAGATGGAGCCTGAAATGTGTTAATCATTGGAATACACATGCATGCACACGTATGCACACACACGTTTGTTCATGCCCTTACCCTAACCTAAACCTATTCCTATGTCTAAGTTTAAAGGAACCACCACATTAATTTTGAGACATTATTATAAACAGTATAAACAGACAAAACCCTCATCGTGACAACTGCCAGCCTCTACCAGCCTCTACTCATTTTACATTGTGTGTCACCGGGTCAGATTTGGCAGCAAATCTGCTGGATTGTGTTACGGCACAAACAGGAAGAGGGCATTGTTCTTCCAGCGTTAATGGAGCTAAAGCTTTCAGAGTTTCTGGCAACGGCAGACGGTGGAAGGAGTGAAAATCTGATGGAAAAATCACTTCCAATATGTTGATCCTCTTAAGTAAAGACAAAGACCCCAGGGAGGGGAGACAGGAAGCAGCGGGGGTTTATGGGAAATGTAGTCTTAATTTGCGGTAATTATATCAAGCTATCACAACTAACATGACCATGATGTATCGATGTCTAGAAATGGTACACGTGGCACCTTTAATCCCAAACCCACGTCCTAACTCTAAAGTCACCCTTGTAGAAGTGACCGGATAAAATGACCTCACTTTGCACACACTTACACACACACAGTTAGTCATGAATAGGCATAATCAAAATGTACCCAGTCTTATCAGCCCTCATAGCAGAGCACTTAAAAGGCACTAAAGTATACTTAACCGTAGTTTCAGTTAATTGGTTAATTAGCCTTCCATTTACTAACCTTGTCTCAATGATGAACTGCTTTCATAAGGCTTAATGTGCTTTCTCTCACTTGGCAGTTGGGAATATATTGAACTCCTACACCTCCCTGGAATAGGCCACATTTAGTGTTTTGTATCATGACCTCCTGTAATCCACTTCTAATCCTCCTCTTTCAAGAAGCTTTAGACAAAAACAACCAAAGTATCTAATGAATAAGTTCAAGACGCGGTGGTGCTGTTTGATACCGTTGAATGTGTTCAGCTTCTTCTTCTTCTCCTTCTTTTAACTATTCCCGGGTGCACGCGTGCGTCCCCTGGAGGTGACACTGAAATGGAATGACATTTAGTGAAAGTTGTTTTATAAAATTCAATATTTAATAATTGAATTTCCTACTGAAGTAGTAGCAAAATTGTGGTTACCGTGACAACAGTAGGTGGACATATTACGTCAGCTTTGATCAGAGGTTGCTTCCAAAACGTGGTTATCATTCATTTGCTCTTTTCCTTATTTTGTATTTCTCAAACATGCTCTGTTCTTTCTCTTTGTGTTTTTCTTTTTCTGACTGGCTTTCGGTTGACTTTTTCTTCCTCCCTATCTGATGTGGTTGTTGTTTTTTAGCCGTTCCTCTCCGTGCCCTGATCATGGAGACCACAGCAGGTGACCCTCTGCACCTTGGCTTCATCATTGTCCTCCTCCCCCATCTTCATCGTGCTCTTCCTCCCCTCACAGTGTGCTCTCCCGGTGGAGAGATGGTTGTCTGTGTGCTGCTGTCCTTTACCTACTTTGCCTCATATATCTTTCTCTTTGTGTCAGTTGCATTGTGAGTCAGTCTCTCTGGCTTTTATTTTGAATTTGACTGGGATCAGTTGGATGCAGTATATCATTTTAACCTTCAAATTAAAATGACACATCTACAGATAACCTGGCTTGGCAAGTTAAGCTACCAGTTAATTGCAGATATCAGTGAATAAAGAGATACCAAAAGGCGTAGAAGGTGAAGGACATACTTGTTTCTATCATAAAATGTCTTGTGAATTGTGCATTGCCACTAACATATGTCTGCCATTGTTCCAATTTAGCCCTAAGGGACACTTTGGCAAAAAAAAAGTGAAAAGGACAACCCCTTAGAACTCATCACCTCATATTTCACCAAGAAGAGAATGCTCTTACTTCCATCAGATTGATCTGTTGTCTTTCAAACAGTCGACAAACTAAAGAAGTTTGCTCTGTTTGCTTTTTGTCGTCTAACAATATGGCCATGTTGCTGTATTCGATAACTGTGTTGCGATAAAACGTCTGTGTGGTTTTCACCGTTATGTTTCGTGTTTGCTTTACTGAAGCCATTTAGAGGACAGTCTTATATTATTATTAGGTACTGTATCATGATGTCACCTCATCACACTCATAACCCCGCTCATTGAGATCTGAGATTCATGTGTATATTTGCCACATTTTTGCATGGGGTTTGAGCCGTGACAGTTTTTCACTAGTTAAGGTCAACTACGTCAGAAAGTTCAAAGGAATACAGTTTTTGGGAGATTGTTCCGTTGGTCAACTTACCCGTTAAGTGATGAGAACATCCAAAAATGATCCATGTGTCCCTGGTAGATCATTGGCTGCAGTGGTCCATGCTTTAGCACGGCTTATTTCAGGTGAGCAGTCATGTATATATCTGCTGCGCAATGACTTTTAGCTGTACGCAGTGTCCGATCACCCATCACCTTCAGTTCCTGTGGAAATGGAAAAGTAGTCCCTGCTAGCCCAAAACAGTACAGTATTATTTTCATATCATTTGTGTAAATTTCTCTCCAACACAAAACTGCCAGACTTGGCCACAAATCATTTGAGATTACTGTTTACCTTTAGAGCAGCTACAAGTTCTCATTTTCTCACTTCTGAGATAACGCTAGTGGCTCACTATCACTCAACATAGTGTATGCTAGTGTTAGTGTTAGCATGGAGGACTGGAGCCAACAATTGATTTTGATTTGATTTCCATCTCTATCTTCTCCTCACTTAAGGGCTAAGTTGCCCCAACGGGCCAATCTCACAAAAATATGGTGTATTCCTTGTATGCATTTATCTGTGTTTCCACCATTCTCCTCCTCTTCCACCTCAGCTTCCTGGTCAGCTTCATGGTGGATGCCAGGGGCGGAGCCATGCGTGGTTGCCGGCACAACGGCCTGCGCATCATCATACCACCCAGGAAGTGCGGTGCGCCCACGCGGGTGACGTGCCGGCTGGTGAAGAGGCACCGTCTGGCCACCATGCCCCCCATGGTAGAGGGAGAGGGCCTGGCCAGCAGGCTCATCGAGGTGGGGCCCTCTGGAGCCCAGTTCCTCGGGTAAGACTGCAGGGATGGATGGATGGATGTATGGATGGGTAGAGGTAGAGGTAGGAATGGAAGGAAATGTGGAGAGAAGGGAAATGACACTGTGGGGATGTATTGAGGGAGGTGATGAAGGGGGCAGTCGGTTGAAGAGAATGATAAGAACTGTGCATGAGGGTATGTGAGAAGGAATAAAAGACTAGGATTTATATGTACCATGATATCTGTGGAACATGGGTCTTAGGTGTGAGAGGAAAAAGAAGTATAACAATACAATACAATACAATATACTTTATTGTCCCTGTGGGGAAATTTGTCTTGGACTCAAATGATTGCACACATATAACTGCCTCCATAATAAAAACAAACAACATATAACAAAGCAGCACATACTGTAGCAAATTAACACAAATTACACATATTGTACATTCCACATATTGCACATAACCAGTGATAAGAACACCATGAAGCTGTTGCACAACCCCTACATCCTCAAGCAACACTATTTAAAAGTTTAATTGAGGTAGGCACAAATGAGTTTTTAAAACGTTTGCATCTGGGTACTCTATATCGTCTGCCTGAATAGCTCATACTCGGCGTGGAGAATATGAGATGGGTCAGACAAACAAGGGAGAAAGGGGTCCAAAAAGACACATTTAGAGAGATCTTGAATAAAGTAGACAGGAAGCATGAGCGGTAAATGGTACGCTACCTGAGGGTTTGGGGGCATTGATTATTATTTGTATTCCTTTTTTATAAGAAGCTGACAACTTGCTGCCCTTTCATATTTTTCAGATTAATTTCCCCCCTGCCTCTGCATTACTAAAACTGTTTCTATATCTGCCCTTGCTTCTTCCCAGCGCCAGGGATCTGTCTATCTTTGCTCTTCAGCATGCCTCGTTTTCTTTCATAACAGCTGCAGTCTAACTCTCGATAGCCCTATCCCTCACCCCCTCCGAAAACAAGCTCTTTCAATTAACTCCACCTCCAGTAAATCGCACCATGATTGATTTGATATGTAGCCCGATATCCCTCTGTATGAACTCCTGCCCTCTGCTGGCAATGTTTGAGATAGCATCAAGTATGAGAACAACCGTACTAGGGTTTGACGGGTATATGGGTTTGCCAATATGTCGGGTCAGCGTCATCCACCTCTGATACGATGGAGGTTCCTCCCTGACCACAGCTAGTCAATATGTTATTATTATTTTTATGTCAGAGAAATCATTCCAGTGTGGTGTGGGAGGATTTTACTCAACAGTTTCAGGCGTGTCAGTCTTTAAACCTACAATGAAACCCTGCCTTAAGGAGCTGCTGGCCCACCGGAGAGTTTTAGTGTCCCATGATGGTCTAAATGCTGTTTCAGATGCTTGATCCTCGTAGATGCAGAAATTAAAGATACTCAATATCGAATATTACTTATATTCGAGTCGCCAGCTTCAGTCATCGGCCTTCAAAAGCCCAAATCAGTGGAGTCCCCAAGGTTTCCATCCTTTTACACCCGACCCAAACCCTGTGTGTGCTCTTTCCTCCTTACTGCTGCGTACGGACGCTTGGTTGATCACACAGTAAACTCCACCTCCCCACCGCCCCACCACCTCTTAACGAGGGTGAGAGTTTGGTTAGCCGAATCCTCCAGCTCGGCCCGCCGGGAACAAAATTCCTCGGGTAGGGGGAAGAAAAAAAAATCAACAGTAACTCATATGAAACAATCCATGGATGCTGGTCTCAGTATTTTCCTTTACAACCCTTCCTTTTAATGTCATGTTTTGTCTATGTGTTTATATGTTCCTATACTCGGTGGTAGTGTCTTGTGCCTTGCTTCGACTGCTAGTTATTGCATTCTAGACATCACCTTGCCGTTACATTACATCGCTATTTCTTTTCTTTAAGCCTTTTTCCGCCTAGCCTTTTCCTTTCCTGTGTTTGGCTTTTTTATATTTTGTTTCTTCCCGTTTGCCTAATGGTGTCCTGTGAAAGGATCATTTCTAACATTTTCATGTGAGGTTAAGATGGTTCTTTGGCCCAAGAGCAGTGTCGAATGCATGGTTTGGTTCTATTGTAATTGCCGCACAAACCATCACTAATGCAAAATAACTGGGAGTCATAGGGACAACCGTTACATGTTATGTGATTCTTGGTCAGCTCCCTTTAAAGTTACACATGGCAAGATTTTGGGGTCCCGTCCCCAACTAGTTGAGACACCACAGATTCACCCCATTCGCCCAATGTGGTGGGGAATCTTCTCAGCACATGGGTTGTGTTGGATCAAAACTAGGTCCGAGGAGTATGCAGTTTACTGATGTCATGATTTCTGGGTAATGAAGTCATTCAAATTTTCAAAAGCTCAAGCAGTTATCTCTCGCTGTCATTTGGGGCCGTCAACGGAGGTTGCCTAGTGCAGCTTTAAATCAATGATATTATTTTATGTTAAATAATGATGGTTTTGCTAAAACAAACTAAAGCATATCGCATACTCTCATGCCGAAGAACCAGCTGAACACATGAAAATAAAAGGAGTTATCCTTTAATTGCTGTGTTTGTCCCTTAGTGAGTGGTGCTCAGTGTAGCATGCTTCCCATAGACGTGTTATAGATAGATTTTTGTGATTGTGCACGTCAGGTTAGTGACACATCTGATGAATGCAAGCACCAGGTATACACAAACATACACATCTATCACATACGCACTCGCTCACGCTGCCTGTCCTCTGCCTCTCCAGTCCGGTGATTGTGGAGATTCCTCACTTTGCCGCCCTGCGGGGGAAGGAGAGGGAGCTGGTCATCCTGAGGAGCGAGACCGGAGAGAGCTGGAAGGAGCATCACTGTGAACACACCCAGGAGGAGCTCAACCAGATACTCAACGGCATGGACGAGGGTGAGCCTCTGACGTCATCACTACCATTTATTTTGTATTCACCTTTTGACAGATGCTTCATATGATGCATATATGCAAGTTTCCAGAGGCTATACTATCCCTAACAGTTATCCCTCTCTGCTCCCCTCCTCCAGAGCTGGACACACCAGAGGAGCTGGAGAGGAAGCGCATCTGCCGCATCATCACCAGGGATTTCCCACAATACTTTGCGGTGGTGTCTCGCATCAAGCAGGACAGTAATCTGATTGGTCCAGAGGGAGGCATCCTTGAGCAGCACTGTCGTGCCCCAGGTCCAGGCAGTTTTCCCTGAGGGGGCGCTCACCAAGAGGATCAGGGTCGGCCTACAGGTAAACGATAAAAGCATTATCTTTAGTACTTGTATTGCTGTATTTGGCTGTATCATCTATATCTAGTGAACTACTGTAACATACATTTGCCTGGCAACTCTCTGTACTCGTCCAGGCCCAGCCCATGAGTATGGATGTGGTGAGGAAGATCTTGGGGAACAAGGCCACCTTCAGCCCCATCGTCACCCTGGAGCCCCGCAGGAGGAAGTTCCATAAGCCCATCACCATGACCATCCCCGTCCCCAAGAGCAACTCCGACCCGGTGGTCAACGGCTTCGGAGGGGACACCCCAACCTTACGGTTGCTCTGTAGTATCACGGGTCAGTGAGGGCACACACACACACACACACACACACACACACACACACACTCACACACTCACACCTCAATGTCTGAGTCTGATTTGTGTTTGTGTCCATTTGCAGGTGGAACAACACCCGCCCAATGGGAGGATATAACAGGAACCACGCCATTAACATTCATCAACGACTGTGTCTCCTTCACCACCAATGTGTCTGCCAGGTAATACAAAAAGAAATCTGTTAACGTAATAATCTGCAACATTTTCATATAAATAAATTCCATAAAGTCCATTTTGCTACTCTCTCTCTCTACCCAGTTCATGAAAGCTTTTACATTTGCTAAACACTCAATGTTGGGTAGGTCTTTCCCAGGAACAATTCTTCAGCACACAGGAAAGTGATGTGTTTTATGATTCCAGCAGCAGCAAGATTTATTTGGAATAAATAGAAAAACTAGGTACTTATCATGAGCAGCAATAGCCACCATGGCTGACCAGACAAAGAAAAGAGCGCTACCTACAGAAACTCCATCAGCAGAAAATCCAAGGAGAAAGACATCACAGTACTGGACACACTGTTTGAATGACAGATGATCTCTGGGAACTAATCTGATTTTGATAAATACTGAGTGGACAAAACATTAGGGTGACCTGCTCTTTCAATGAAATAGCTCTTTTCAGCTGAAAAATGTGATTGCTGATTGATTTCGCCTGTTAAACCCACTTCAGTCATGAAGGGAAATGGATGTGAGGATTGTCATGAGGTTGACAGTCATGGACATTGGATTGTGCAGAATGGGGTGCAACTCAACAGCAGGAAGACGTTTTTAATATTTAATACACTGAGTGTACTTTATTAACCCCCCCAAAGGGAAAACTGTCTTTCCACCACCATGCTGCCATCCCAATAATTGTTGCAACTATCTTTTGCTGATTAAAAGTGATTGAAATGCAGTTTCAGACTCACTAACACTCACCATGCTGCTCCAATCCCCCTCTGCTTTCTAGGTTCTGGCTGATAGACTGTCGGCAGGTCCAGGAGTCTGTCACCTTCTCCACTCAGGTGTACCGGGAGATCATCTGTGTCCCCTACATGGCCAAGTTTGTCATCTTTGCCAAGACCCACGACCCCATCGAGGCCCGCCTGCGCTGCTTCTGCATGACCGATGACAAGATTGACAAAACCCTGGAGCAGCAGGAGAACTTCACCGAGGTGGCCCGCAGCCGAGATGTAGAGGTAAGGAGACAAGGAGAGAAGGAAGCTATAAAGGACAGAAGGAAAGAGGGTGTGTGGTGGACAGGGGGGTGTAGGGTAGCTGACATTATCTAAACACAAAATCAGATGTATCAGTGATGAAATGATCACTTCACTTCCTTTTATTCTTCTTAGGTCCTGGAAGGCAAACCTATCTATGCAGACTGCTTTGGCAACCTTGTCCCACTCACCAAGAGTGGCCAGCACCATCTCTTGAGCTTCTTTGCCTTTAAGGAGAACAGACTAGCACTCTTCATCAAAGTGAGGAGCATTCCTTAAAGCCCAAGTTTCTTATTTCACTGCAGCACATATCAAATAAAATTCATCATATTGCCTTACCCTCGTTGCATATACCACATTGATTAGACTTTGTCCTAACTAACTATTGACGGACGTTTTGATTTCTTTTAAACGTTGCTTGGTTTCCTGACTAAATGCTGAGCTGCTTGGCTGTTGTAGATCCGAGACAACACTCAGGAGCCATGTGGTCGGCTGTCCTTTATGAAAGAACCAAGGACCTACAGGTCACTGACCCCAAATGCCATATGCAACCTCAACATCACTCTCCCATCATACTCGAAGGTAAGGACGCTGCACTGTTGTAGCGCTCTACAATAAAGCATGCTCAGTTCCTGTAAGACTGGCTGTTGACAGCTTTAACTTAACATTAAACGCAGTTAAATAGATGAAGTAAATACTGTGCTTACCACTGTAATTTGTGCTAGTTCTGTTATTTACCTAATCAATTACTGCACAACAATTGCTAAAACATGAACTTTTCTTCTCAGGTATTCTTAACTATAAATTATTTTTCTTATATTACTGTTTGACAGTAGTGAATTGTGCTAATACTATGACCAGCTAACATTACTGTTGTATGTTTGCTGCTTTATTGTGAAATTTTCCATTCTACATGTGAAATCATCTTTAAAGCTGCACTACGGCGGCCCAAAATAGCAGTGCGAGGTAGTCCGCTGATCTGTGATTGTTTTATACCAAAGGATACCAAAAAGGACGAGTGAGGCAAAAGATGTAAGCGAGTCCAGCTGGACTCGCTGCGGTTTGGGTGTCCATACCCAATACTAGAATTTCATTCGGGCAAATATGGCAAATCTATGGCATTTCAATTAGGGGTTCAATGGCAGGCTCTTTAGTCCCACTTCTGGCTGACAAAACAGTTGGATTTTTATGTAAAAATGTGAAAAATAAATTAAACATCTTGCCTAGCGCAGCTTTAAAGGTTACTCTGACCCTCTCCGAAATCACACTGACATGGCCCTCTTCATTGCTATGATAACCATGCTTTGCCCCCTCTTTTGTCTCCCTTCATTCTTGCTGTCTGTCTGTTGTCTTGATCTGTACATCTTTCTGCTTCTTGCTGCTTCTTGCTCCCCAAAGGAGTCCGATTCAGACCAAGAGCAAGAGGAAGAGGTAACAGCAGCCTCTGCTTCCCCTCCCTCTCCAATTAACTAGCTCTGCTGATGTCTACTGTTAGTCTTCACATTAGGCCTGAATTAAGCAGATTTTGACAAGTAGTGTGCGTTTTCTTGTAAATGTATATAGTGTATTATAATATATAAGAAAGTGAATTGTCAGTTGCAGAATTCATTGTAGCTGTTGTGTCATGTGTGTCCTTAGTGTTCTTTTTCTTAAAGTAGCAGACAGTGTGAAAGTGTATTTGGCGCACACAATGAATGAAACGTGAATAACTGTGAGTGCATTTTCTTATTGTCTTTGCAGACCAGCAGAACGCTAGAGAAATGTAAGATATTTATTATTTTTTAATATTATAATTTGTAATTTATAATTCTCAACTTATGTATTAATCAAGCTAATATGACAATATCATTGATATTGAATGTCTCCGCCATAATATAAATACTAATGTGTTATTGTGTGACTTGCTAGTCTAATGCTTTAGAGAGTGTGCAGAGGAATAACCAGACTGACACACTGAAACACCCAGCTTCACCCTCATTAGCTAAGCTGTAGACCACATGCATCTTTTCAGAGCCCTTTAAGTTCCTGATTTTTGTCTTGTCACAAAAACACAACAGCACAACCTCCACCTTCCCAAGTCAATGTTATGTTTCCTCATAAGGCTTAACGTCATCAGTCTTTACTTTCCTTTTTAGCAGTCACACCTCAATGTCTTCATTTTAACCCTTTCCTCTCTGCCCTGTAACTCATTCACGTTTTGAGATTGGACATATGGAGAAAGAGTTAAACAGTGCCATCCACGTATGCACAAAAAAACCCCTCATTCATACTGTGGTGTTGTTTATGTGACAATGAATTAGTCCTCCTCCTGCTGTAGAACTCAATAATGGCAAAGTAAAAATAGTCCACCACCTTATCCAGTCCGGATCCTTCCCTTCCTATCCTCCTTGCCTTATGTAGTGATGTGATAGTTACCCCTAGCCTCCTGGAAAACAAATAGCAATTGGCCAAATATACCATACAATAAAATTAAACCCACAGTCAAAATAGTAAAAATGTAAAAGTAAAAATGCTTGGTCTATGTGAAACATACACACATACATACATGGAAGTATCATACAGATTAAAATTCCATGTATGTGTTGTGTCATTGTACAAGAACAATTAATGCATGATTAATGCTTAAATGCATACATTAGTAGTAGCTACTGAATGTGAATATATTAACAAACAACTCTTGATCATGAGTACCATCATCCATTTGTAGCTTCCCACTCACTCTTCACCAGGGGCTTTCTGTCAACACTTCCCTTTGCTTTGCATGGAAATAACTTGCCTTACATAAATGTGTACGCGTGTGTTTGTATGCCTGTATGATGTTTTTGAAAATTCCCTTTGCTCTTGTGTTTGCGTGCTTTGATTTTGGGATTACCCCACACAACACCATTTGGTTATGGTTTGCTACATTATACTACCTGTGTTATGATTTCAGTTTTCTCTTTGGTTATATTTAGAATGTTTATTCAGGCTGAAGACAGAGGGGAGCGTAGCAGATATGTTTCACAGCTTTAATTTCCTTGAGTTGTTGTTTATTAGTGCTCTTGATTTAGATCCTTGTAGTATATAGACAAGCTTTGAAAGTAAATGGTCTGCTTTGCTTCGTATGAGAAAGCACAGCAAATCATCATATGGTGTATAGGTTGTTATCACTGGCTTTCTTTGAAAGAGGCAACTAGCATTCTCAGTCATTTTCAAAGCATTTTTTCCCTTTCACTCCTTAGAGATGAGTCATACATCTGAGCAATCTTGAGATGTCTTGGTGTTGCTATTCCTTTGTTTGTCCCTTTTTTCCTTGTCCTTGTTGGTTTGTTGATATCTAGGTTTGCTCATAGTTTGTCTGGAATTTCTTTCTTTTAGTTTTGTTCATGCTTTTTGTCTTGTGAGTATGGATGTGCTGAGTCGGTGTACAAGCAAGTTATTTCCTGCTCATATCCTTTCCCATTGTTATTGTTTAGTTGGCGTTTGCCTTACCACAGTATGTGCCTCAGAGACATCTGAGAGTAGAGACCTAATTCCTATGATACCCTGATGTAGTATCCATTGTGAGCCTGTTGTCCTATGATCCCTGAGAGTGTGTTCCAGTCCTGTCCTGACCACATTCTCCAATGTCTGTCTCCTTTCATTTCAATTTTTGATTTTCTTTACTCCTTACTTGTTCTTCTTCCATATGGAAGATGAAGAGACGGAGACATCAGTCCTGAAATCAGAGTTGATTCGAGAACCAGACCTTCTATCCGACGTGTCAGAGATGAAACAAGACTTGATCAAAATGACTGCCATCTTGACTGCAGACTCAACAGAGAAATCCACTTCCTTAGGAGGGGGTGGTCTAGAGAAAGGGGCTGAGGAGCTGTCTGGAGAGCCATTAGAAATAATGGAGAAGGACTTAGAGAAAGTCAAAGAGGACCTAGAAAAAGTCAGTGAGATATTGAGGAGTGGAACTTATGAGGGTGAGGTGGCAGAGGAGGCAGCAAAAGCAGCTAGAATGGCCGAGGAGTGGGTCCTCCTCTCAGACAGTGAGATAGAGGAGGCCAAAAAGATGGCAGCCTTAGAAACTCAAGAACCTGTTTTACGTGAAAGCAGAGCTAATAAAGGTGCTCCCAGACCCAAAGCTATAAAGGACAGTGGTGACCTCAAAGAATACCTCCTGGATGCACCAGTGGGCTCTAAAACAAAAGCTAAAAAAGAACCAGTGGTCCAAGAAAAATTCACTGATGTTGTTCTACGCAAAAGTGCAAAACCAACTACACCAACCAAATTACAAGACAAAACCACTGTTGGTGATGTCAAAAAGCCAGTCAGGCGGAAGGGGAAGGAACAGGGGCAGGCAGAGGAATCTACAGAGGCTGGTGCCCTCCTAAGTGTGCCTACAGCCCCTGGCCCAGTGTCACCTGTTTCCCCAGTGGTTGAAGAAACTCCCATTGGGTCAATAAAAGACAAAGTCAAAGCCTTACAGCAGAAAGTGGAAGCAGAACAAAAGAGCAAAAAGGTCACTGGAAGCAAATCTTCACAATTGCCTGTTATGAGTAAACCTTCTGCAAAAGCCAAAGAAAGCACTAAATCAAAACAGGGCCCCCCTAAGTCCCCCAAAGCTGAATCTGAGAAACTTGAGGAGACCATGTCAGTAAAAGAGCTGATGCAGGCCTTCCAAACGGGGCAGGACCCCTCAAAGAGAAAGTCTGGGCTTTTTGAACTCAAATCATCCACTGCGGCAGCATCAGAGAAAACTACAAAATCCCAAACCATCCAGTCAAAATCCATGACCAAAGCAATAACCTCATGTGTCTCTCAAAAACGAGAAGTATCTTTGGACTCCAAACCTCACAAGAGAGAGGCCACTCAACAAAACAGAAAGAAAGAAACAAAGTCCATTGCTGCCACCCATTCAGAGCTAACTGAAACTGTAGACTTTGGAAATGGTAGCATTGATGATAGCTCTGATAGCTTAAAACATGAGGGTGTGGCAGACTCACTAAGTGCCAGTTCTGGAGATGGAACTCCTCACCTGAGCTCTGACGACAGTTACAAACATGAGGGCTTAGCCACTCCAGGCACAAGCCCTGAAAGTCTGTCTCTCTCTCCCAAAAATGGACACCAGATGTCTAAAACATCAGCAGCCACTGCCACATCAGTCGTAGAAGAAAAGAAAGACAAGGAGAAGTCTGGAGACTCTGTTGTGGGGACCATCATTGACCAGCTGTCTACAGAATTGACCCTCCCTGTCTCTTCCAGCAAGACTGCAGATGACCGCACCACAAGTGAGTCCATATCTGTTAGGAGGAATGAGTCTAAGCCATCTAAACCGCAAAAGCTTACAAAGAGAATCTCAGAGACCTTAGAAACTTTTCTTAGTGATGAGGAGAGCCCTGATGGTCAGCTAGCATTATCTTTATCCGGTTCTCCAGCCTCTAGATCCTCTTCACACCGTCATGGAAGCTTAGAGCTGCCTTTAAGACACCAAGACTCAGATGCCCTCAGCCCATTAGCTGATGACTCTTTGACAATAAGCCACAGAGACTCTCTAGAGGGTAGCCCTGTTATGGAAGAAAACTCCTCCCATAAGTCCCCAGACTCTATTGAACCCAGCCCCACCAAGGACTCACCCTGCCTTGACTCCTTAGAGAGCAGCCCTGTAGAGCACAAAAGCCAACCAACCTTCCCACCCACACTAGGTCAGCCCACTAACTCCTCTAGCCACCCAGAGCCCTCCAAAACTCCAGAATACCCCCAAGATGCTTTGCGTAGTAGGCTGCTCCGAGACCATGATGCTAGTGCCGATGATGACAGTTGTGAGCAGACATCTCAGATGACAAGTTCTGGTAAGAGTCCCCTTTCCCCTGATACCCCTAGTTCTGAAGAGGTAAGTTATGAGGTAAACCCCAAGCCCCCTGATTATATGTTCCTCTCCGTTCAATCCAAACCGGCTGTCATCCCCGAGGACCCAGAAGAAGAGGACACATCAGAGAGCTGTGAAGCTCAGAGAAAATTCACTCCAGAGGAGGAGATGTTTAAGATGGCAGCCAAAATAAAAACATTTGATGAAATGGAACAAGAAGCAAGGAGCAAAAAGAACTCAAGGAAAGATTTGAGTACCTCAGCCGATCCTGAGATAGGGGATGACAGCTATAAAACATTAGAGCCCACAGATGAGAAACCTTTGCAGGGTGAAAGTGGGCTCACTAGGCCCAGAGAGGGTTCAGAGTTAGCTCTTTTTGTTGATCCCCATATTAAAGTACAACCTCCCTCTCCTTTTCCAGCAGGTTTGCATGAAGGATTCAACAGCAAAGAGGTCAAGAGCACAACTACAACAGCCAGTGTCACTTCAGAGGGACCTCACTCTGTCTCAGATCAGCATTATTCAAAATCCAAAGTGAAAACTGAACAGGCACAGAATGTCCTGCCATCTGTAACGGCTAACAAAGGCAATGTTTCCAAAACTGCTGCTGTCACATCGAGCTCTGAAAATATAACAGATGAGCAGAAGGAGGAGAGCTTGAGGAAATCAAGGGAAAACAAAGGAGATGGTGGAAAAGGTCAAGAGTTAGTTGTGGGTAGTCTACAGCCGGGTGCAGTAAAACCAGGTAGCAATGTAACAGATGAAGTGAAAGGAGATCAGAAGGGGAATACAGCAGCACCAGAGACTGGACTTGCTGCTTCTCTTGTCATTGGACAAACAAAGGAGATGTTCAAACCAGAGGTCTGTATCTATGATGACACAGAGGAGGATGATGAGGTGGTGGAACCTCCCAGAACTGAGTCAAAGGGTGTCACTGCAAGAGCAGAAGCTGACCCCTGGACTTCCATGCGGGAGGATGATGCTGCTTTTGCAGCTCGCGTCAAAGAGGAGGAACAGAAGATACTGAACCTGATGGTGGACCGTCAGTCTCAGCAGGCAACCCCAGACACAACACCTGGTAGAACTCCTACAGAGGAGAGCACTCCGACCAGTGAGCCCAACCCCTTCCTATTTCAGGAGGGGAAGCTCTTTGAGATGACCCGTAGCGGTGCTATTGACATGACTAAGAGGAGCTATGAAGAAGAGGGGGGTGGCTTTGCCTTTTTCCAGATAGGTGAACAGCCTTTAGAGGTGTCTCTCTCTGAAGAGGCCAGGCAAGAAGGTAGGAGAGGAGCAGCTGAAACAGAGGTTGGCCTCAATCTAACATTAGCAGTTAAGACTGAGGAAGATGACAAATCATTAGAAACCATTGATTCTCAGCATCAATTCCCTGTTGAAGGTGATCAGACAGCTTCAAAATCTGATGCCTCCAAATCAAAAATTCCTAGAATGGGCATTTCAGCCTCAGCCAAACCCACAAAGAAAGATCAAACATCCCCTGAAGCTGTAGAGGCCAAAACGGATATAACATTAGATGAAAGCCCCTTAGATTTAGACACAAGTTCCCCTGACCCAATGATAACAAATGTGCAGACAGCAGAAACTACAGTCACTAGATCTGTGTACTCTGAGCAGGACCAAGAGTCCTCTGATTCCTCTCCAGAAGAACCACAGTCAGTAATAGAAGCCCCAAAAACAACAGGAAAGTCCAAACAAATTGCTTCCACTAGTCTAAAAAAGACCCCAGCCAAAACCCAAGCTAAGGTTGTCCCTCAAGTTTGTGATAAATCCACAACCCCTTCATCCCATGCAACTCCCTCTTCAGCCACTCTTAAAAAAGAGGCAGCCATTACTGCTGAGTCCAAATCTAGAATTCCCATCAAGGCTAACACTATCAAGTCTAATTCTACAGTCAAACGCACTGAATCATATCAAGAAAAAAAGCTTAAGGTCCCTGTAAAAAAGGACACAAGGAGAAAATCTGAGACAGACGCAGGTCCCTCTGTGGATACCAAAACCAAGACACAGTCTTCCAAAGCCAAGAGCTTCTGTGAGGGGGAGTCGACCCGGCCATCTGCTAAAAAGGAACGGGGTCGTCCCTTGAGTGTTGAGTCAGCAAAGTCTAAAGGCTTCCAGTCCAGACTTCCAGTCAGAGGCAAAGCTGGTCAGCCATCTCACACATCAACACCCACTCAAGAGAAAAGCAAGACACGGAAACAATCCATTGAATTCTTTGAAGAGATAAGTGATGAAGCAGCGAAACTCGTGGAGAGATTGGCACAGGCAGAGAAAGACAAAGAGCAAGAGGCCACAGCTGCCAATTCAGATGATGAGAGCAGTCTCATTGATCCAGCGATCATAGAAAAAGAAACTTTCCCTGAAATGCAGTTCCCTCCCTCAGGAGACGTCTTTCCCATTAGACCACTGTGGGACGACCCTGTTGAGACGCAGATGCAGCGAATCCCAGATGATAAAGTCCGAAGTCAAGGTATCCCCCCACCTCACGGGGCCTATTCTCTATCTCTTGTGCCTCATTAGTACGCTGTAGCCATAAAGGTGCTGCCTCTCTGTCTCTTGTAGTTAAGGCTCTTTGTAGTTAAACTCCATGTGGTTGTGTCGCTTGAACCGTGTTTGTGTTTGTGATTGCATCTCTCTTTCCTTCTATGTGTTCTGAAAATCTCAAGATTGACTTGAAGGCTTTATTGGACTCAGGGAAGCAATTTAGTGACTGAAATCTTCAAAGCTCCAAAGCCAAACAGTATTAAATGATTAGAACTATCACATTCAATGTCAAAGAAATTTTAAATAATTGAAGTGAACAGACCTGACCATCCTTTAAAGGTATATTATTGGTTTGTTAGCTTTATTTCATCTGATTTTATGAAAAAAACACTTCATTACTACTTCTCAATATATGAGTAAGTATAATTTAAAAAGTACATGTGTGCCAACTTACACTGATATTTCAAAGTGTCAGTACTACACAAAATAAGAAAGCCAGTGAAGATTTTTCTCTGATGTGCTTGATGGTATTTTCTGTTTGTGAATGTGACATTATCTGGTATACCTTGCGGCACTGACCGCTCATGGCTGTCTGGTGGTATTTGCAGTAGATGCACAGGATGAAGCAGAACGAAAAGAGCAACGGTTGGCCATCATAGCCGACCACCTGGGCTTCAGCTGGACAGGTGAGTCACACCTCAGTAGAGGTGGTCAAGTGGTCAAGTTCACAATGGATGTAGGTTTTGCAGTCAACCTCATAAATGTTCATTTTTTTGTTACATATACATTTTTATCAAACTGTATGCCAGGCACTTGATAAACAAATTTCCATTCGGGCCAACAAATGTATTTCTCTTAAGGGTAACACACTTATTCTTCATCTCAGCATCTTTGCAATCACACACCTTCTCCAGCAGATCATTGAAAACCATTATTTAGCTGGGTTGAGTCAGCAAAATGACAGTGTTCATGTGCACATACAGTATAATGACACTGTAAAAAAAATTGTTACAACACACAAGTAATGTAATGTCAATCAATGTAATGTGTCCAACTTGTCCAAAGTTTTGTATGAAGAAATCCGTGCCTATTTGTAGTAGGACAGATGTCAAGATGCTGTTCCCTCATATGTATATCTATATTCATTGGGAGCTTATGTTCATAAACATTCCATTCCATAAGCCACCACATGTTTTCAGTCTTTTTTTTGATTCACAAAGTCTTAAACATCTTCAAAAAAGTCATTATTAAATGTATTTTTTTCTCCACAGAGCTCGCAAGGGAATTGGACTTCAGTGAGGAGAGGATCAACCTGATAAGGATTGAAAACCCAAACTCACTCCAGGACCAAAGCCATGCCCTGCTGAAACTCTGGGCAGAAAGGGAGGGAAAACACGTCACAGGTTGGTGATTAGGATAATACACACATCACTCAAAATTATTACTTTTTAAATGAATACAGTGTACAAGATCATATTTGTATTCGAAGTGGAGCTTTCAGTCTGTGTTCTATTTCCACAGAAACCACTCTGATCAAAAGACTGACCAAGATCAACCGAATGGACATTGTTCACCTCATTGAAACCAAGATAATGAAGTCCACTCAGGAGGAGACATCATCGCACACCTATGCAGAGATAGAGCGGACTATAGCCCTGGATCATAGTGAAGGTACACCAGCAAAAAAAGACAGATCATTTGGCTGTTCTCTATGTAAAACATCCTACAAATGACATGTGACATGTATTACTACTGTTTCTATGCCTTCTCAGGTTTCTCTGCCCTTCATGAGGACATTGACAGCCCCAGGCCAGGGAGGCGTACAAAGGCCACAGATAGGAGTCCAGGCTCAGGACAAGAGGTACCCATGGTGTCAGCAGAGGACCTGTCGTCCAGTTTGTCATCTCTCCACGAGACGACGGGGCGGTCAGAAACAGATTCATCAGCTACAACCTTCTTGAGACATGCCCAGAAAGAGAAACTGCAAAAAGAGATGGAAACAACACAGTAAGTTATCCAGGATTATTATAAATACAATTTTACAGATGTCTCATATTTTGCATTTTCAAGGTTATGAAGATATTCAATAAGAATAAAAATACACATTTTAATTGATTTTGTCTGGAAAATTACAGTCATCGGATGACTGGATTTTAACATGCATGCTCTGTTTTTCTTTTCTCAGCTTATCATTAAGAGGATATGACAAGGAAACAGACTCAGTACACAGTGGCTCTTTGAAACAAGTAAGTCCTTTCTTCACATTGTACCGCACCTCCCCCTACAAGCTCCGGTCTCATGTGATAGACCCTGTGTACAAAGGGGGACCAGAATTACATTGCCAGATGAACCCACCTTCTTACTCCACTGTTGTGCCATCATATGATGAGGGGGCAGAGGGGGCAGAGGAGTGGAGCTTGGAGTGTCTACAGACCACCCATCCTGAATTCGATAATCAATGGTTGTCACCTGTGCCTTGGCGAGAATCATCCAATAGCTCCCGAACAGGTGTATGCGAGAGTCGGCCGTTGTCTATGACTGATTTCGGAGATAGCTTGACAGAGTGTGAGCAAGCTGAACCAGATTTCAGGGAACTGTCAGTGGATCTTAAGGAAAGAGATGGGAATTATTCATATTCCTCTGATGCTTCAATTACCATTACCCCTCCTGTGACAGAGCGAGTCTCTGAAAAGATCAGTTTTATACAAGAACCAAGGAGTGAAATAATTCCTCAGCCTACTCAACCAACTCCTGAGCCCACTATCCCAGTTGTGATAGAATCTATGCAGGCCCAACAGGTGACCACAAGACAGGTCTATTCACAAGAGCACATGGATGAAGTATCACAACGACTCTACAAAGTCCTGTATGGATATGATATTGATCTGATGGATGTAGATGCTGAGAATAAGCTTCTGGAGCCTTTGGTTGCATCCACTGAAGAGGCAATTCAAGCTGGATTGGGGATATATGTGGCTGAGGGAGCTGTTAGACCTGCACATGTTAATGAAGATGTTTTCAAAACCACTGAGCATGAGGTAGATGTTGAGCAGGCTTCTATTTTAGCTGATCAGCCGATGTATGTCAGTAATCAAACCCATGGTACTGGCACTCAAAAAACAGAATCTATGACCTCAACTGCCTTCATTCAGGTGTCACATGACTCAACTGTTGAACAGGTAGATGCTGCTTCAGTAGCTGATCCTAAATCACTTAAATCTCTCATACCAGGAGCTGAGTACAGTTTTAGGATAGCACTACCACTAAAACAGCATGAACCTCAAAATGAGGATGTGGTCTCTGTAGAGCATACAAGTTATATTACAGTATCACAGGAATCAACAACATCAATACACAGGGAAAGGACCCGTAAGCCCCTGACACCAGACGTTGATTCAACTGAATCCACATCTGAAAACATTCTTGAACTTCAAAGGTCAGGTCATGGTAGATCATCTTCACCTACATCTGTGGTACCAGCTGACAAATGTTGGTTCCTGTCATCTGACTCACCTATATCTGTGAATCGTCCATCCACTCCTGATACATCAATAATACTGACAGATAGTAGGGCTTCATCACCTGACTCAGTTTCATCATTAAATGAACTGAGTCTTCTTGCACCTGATTCTCCTATACCTCAGTTTAGGCCCTTGTCTCCCCTACCACCCTCTATTGTTTGCATGGACGTTGGCGATGCTTGGGCTTTTGCCCAAGGGCAAGCATTATTGAATGCACCAGGAAGTGCACCTAGGCTGCTAGCATCAGAAGCAGAAGAAAGGCCATTGACACCAATGGTTTCAAACAAGAAACCATTTGGAAGGCCAATATCACCAGTCAGTGACTATAGTGATGAGAGATCCATTTCGCCTCAGTCACTAATTTTTGGCACAGAAGACAGGGCACCATCACCTGGTTGTGTCATTTTAGAAACGGTGCAATGGCTGTTTACATCTCCTTCTGAGTACCGGCCCCTGTCACCTGATTTGAATGAGATGAGATCATCATCTCCTGAATCCATAGCATCAGTCACTGCACATTGTCAACTTCCACCAGACTCACCCATACCAGAGTTTAGACAAGCTTTACCTGAGTCCTCTACCACTGTTAGTAGATGTAGATCATCATCACCTGAGTCAGTGTCATCAAATATGGAATTTGAAACCATGTTTTTGTTATCAATGCTTTTTGAAGACAGGCCCTCATCACCAGATTCAATAGCATCTCTAAATGAATATAAAACACTGTCGCCTGAATCACCTATACCTGAATTCAGTCAGGGTTGGCCTGATTCAACTATTTCAATAAGAGCCATCTCACCTGAATCCATATGCTCAGATATAGAATGTGGTACTACATCACTAGCATCATTGTTCTATGAAAATAGACCGTCGTCACCTGTTTCATTAGCATCTGGAGATGGATGCAGAGCACTGTCCCCTGACTCACATATACCTGAATTCAGACCAAGATTGTCTGAATCTGTTGTACCTGTCTTTAGACATCGATCATCCCCTGAATCAGTAGCATCAGACACTCAATGTGCCCAGATAGTATGTGATTCCATAGCTGCGGGTCATAGACCAGAATCACCTGAATCAATAGTATCTGATACAGATGACAGACCACCAACAACACTAGAGTCACTATCCAAGAATGATGATGACTGGGTTCTTGTATCTTTGTATGACCCCGAGAAAAGATGTCTTTCACCAGAGTCAGTGTTTGAATACAGACCTATGTCCCCCCAATCAGCAATGTTAATGGCGGACATTAGAGCATCATCTCCCGAATCAGTAAATGAATGTAGCACTCTGTCCCCCGATTCTCCAATTCCACAATATCGGCCAACTGAACATCATGCATTCACAATAAATTACCGGTCATCTTCACCAGAATCTATATTGTCAGACACAGAGTATGAAGCCATGCCATTGCTATCACATTTTGAGAATAGGCCATTATCCCCACAATCTACTGGTTCTGTAAGTGATCATAGGGCATTGTCACCGGATTCCCCCATACCAGATTTTGGACAGGCGCTGTGTAGATCTGTAATTGTATACAAAGGATATAGATCATCCTCCACTGAATCATTATCCTCAGACACTGAATACATCCCAGTGCCTCTGGACTCCCAAAGCACTGAGGAGGGATCAGAAACCCCAGAAGCTTTGGCCTTTGAAAAAGACAAAGCATTACTTAACCATGCCAAAAAGTCTCCATCCCCCAAAGATGGACAATTATCAGAGCAACCTGTGAGTAAGATAGTAGAAAGTCCTTTACATCCAAACACTGTTATATCAGAATTGGCCATACATATTCCTCAAAAGGCAGACAAAGAAGATGAAATATTTACAAAACAGAATCCATTAATCACTAAGGCAAAATCTGCTAAGAAATGGAAGTCGGGTAAATCTACCAAAACTGAAGTGGAGAGTTTCCCTTCAGAAGAGCAACTATTTGAATTAACTTCACCAATTGAGCCAAGTCCACCAGAACCCAAGGCTGTAATTAACCCTTCTCTTGGTAAACAAATGGCACCTGGACCCATACTCGCTAAGATTGTTGCAGTAGAAACACGTGATGAAAAGCAATTCACAACAAAAAACCCTCAAATTGTTAAGCAAAAAAAATCAAAAAAAGAAACCAAAATCCCAAACCAGCAACCTTGTACACCTGCAGAGAAAAATCCTAAGAAGCTTGGTGAAACTGAACCTCTCAAGGTACAATCAGCTGTACCTAATGTATCTCAGCCTAAAAAGGAAATTGAATGTGATGCTGTCTCTCCTGAAGATGAGCCAGTTCATTATTCCAACATATTACAGTCTAGTTATCCTATACCTCAGAATTTGGCATCTACTGTACTGCATTCTCCAGATAATATACAGCTAGCTGTTGGATCAGAAGTATTGGGCACGGAATGTAACTTAGTGACACCAGAATTAGCCCATGTACCAGGGGAATTTTCTCATGAATTGTCTAAAATGGGAAGATCAAAAGAGGGAGTACCCAATCTATTAACTGAAAAAACAAAATCTGCTACAAAGAAAAAATCTAAGAAATCAATCAAAACAGAATGTAAACCTGCTTTAGATGTTACAAAATCTCAACTAGAATCGCCTGAATCTTATACAGCTAACATTCATGAAGACCCAAACACATCCAATGTAGTATACTCAGATATTTTGTCACCTCTGTCACCAGAAACTGTGTCTGATAACCACCCCTTGTCATCAGTATTAACAGTTAATGTCACTAAAAATCAACAAATACCTGTAGAGTCTTCAGTTTCATATCCTGAGCATTATATACCTTTATCCTTAACAGCAATCCAAGTGCCAGTTTACAGACTTACGTATAATGCGGAGGTTTGGAAGCTGATCTCTCAAATCCATGATCCACAGTATGTAGGAAAATCAGGAGGGTTTGAATATGCTGGGACAAAGGCAGAATATATCCAGGCAGATGTAAGCGATGACGATGAAGCTGTCAGCCTGCAATCAGAGCCTGAGGGTAAACCTTTGCAAGGATCTCTGTCATCTGATTCTGATTCAGAATATAGACCCATGTCACCGCAGTCGCTAAAGTTGATGGCTGTGCTGAGACCAGATTCTCCACAATCAGTAAAATCCTTAGATGCGCAGAGGGCTTTGTCTCCAGATTCCCCCATTCCACAATACTCTGTCTCTTTCTCTGAACCCTCTCAATTTTATCACAGGTCATTGTCAGATGAGTCAGTATTGTCAGATGTAGAATTGGACACTGATTTATACATTTCAATGGTTTTTGACAATAGACCAGCATCTCCTGATTCAGTAGCATCTACAAATGAATACAGGGCACTATCACCTGACTCACCTATTCCTGAGTTTAGACAGTCATTACCAGAATCCCCTCTTTCAACCAGATTGGAAAGGTCTCCTTCACCTGGATCAATATGTTCAAATCTAGAATATGGAACTATTTCTCTGCCATTATTATTTTCTGAAGTGAGACCATCATCACCTGATTCAATAGCTTCTGGAGATGAATACAGAGCTGAGTCACCAATACCTGAATTCAGAACAGGGCTGACTGAAGCGATCACAGTCATTGGATATAGATCATCATCGCCTGAGTCAGTGGTTTCAGATATTGAATATGCAAGTTTAATGACCAATATTTCAGAGCAAAGACCTGACTCACCAGAATCAGAAGTATCAGAGACTACAGAGAGACCATTAGCTGGAGGTCAGACTTTTCCTCTAAAGGCAATCAGGGTGCCAGTCCATAGACTTGTATATGATGCTGATCTTTGGAAGCTTATTTCTCAAGTCCATGACCCTCACTATGTAGGGGAGACATTCTGCAGTAAAACGGGTGTTTTTGAGTATATTGGGACTAGGATTGAGTATGTTCAGGATGATTCCTATGTGAAACAGGTGGAATCAGGTGCTAGTGTGGATTGGGTGGACATTGGAGATGCATTGTCTGATGCCACACAAGCTACACAAACAGTAACATACCGGGAACCTATACTGGACAAAGACAGACCAATGTCACCTGATTCTGAGACAGAATACAGAGCTCTATCATCTGAGGAACTGGCACTAATGCTTGCATTCAGATCTGATTCTCCAAATTCTTTGCAAGATGTTAAAGCATTGTCTCCAGATTCCCCTGTTCCCCAGTTTTCTGACCCATTTGCTGAAATTGCATTTCAGTCTTCTCATTGGCCATCTTCACCAGAGTCCCCACTGTCAGATGAGGAATCAGACTTATGCATGCCATGGCTTTTTAATGAAAGTAGACCCTTGTCACCTGATTCAGTCATATCTGTAGATGGCTACAGGGCACTGTCACCTGACTCACCCATACCAGAATTCAGACCAGCATTACCCGAAGTTACAGCTGCAGTTGGGTATAGGTCCTCTTCACCAGAGTCGGTGCTTTCAGATATTGAATATAGGTATTCAACTTCAGAGGCCTTTACTGAGCAGAGATCAGACTCACCTGAATCAGTTGTATCCATGCCTGGAGAAAGGCCATTGGTGGCTGCTCCAACATTCGAAACAGTCCAG
The DNA here is from genome assembly GCA_034670385.1 of Hoplostethus mediterraneus. Classification (NCBI taxonomy): domain Eukaryota; kingdom Metazoa; phylum Chordata; class Actinopteri; order Trachichthyiformes; family Trachichthyidae; genus Hoplostethus; species Hoplostethus mediterraneus. The sequence goes on along the minus strand of JAXDDW010000113.1, from coordinate 135,031 downwards.
ATACCAGAGTATAGACTTGTGTATGATATAGAGCTTTGGAAGCTGATCTCTCAAATCCGTGACCCGCAGTACGTAGGGGAAACATTTATAAGTAAAACAGGGGTGTTTGAATATTCTGGGACCAGGACAGAATATGTTTATTCAGATGCCAAAGAGATAAGTCGACCACTGTCACCTGACTCTGAGTTAGAATATAGACCTCTCTCACCTGAGGCCCTGAAGTCACTGACTGTTCTCAGATGCAATTCCCGAGAGTCAGTGAAATCTCTGGACCAGTATAGAGCTTTGTCTCCCGATTCACCCATTCCCCAATTTTCTGCCTCACTTCCTGAATGTCCAGCAACAAATCACGGAGCATCATCTCCTGAAACTGTGTCAGATGCTGAACCTGAGTTATCTGACCTTTCATTTTATGCTGTTGAATTGAGGCCATCATCTCCTGAATCAATCAGATCAGTAAGCAAACATAGGCCCCTCTCTCATGATTCACCAGTACCTGATTTTAGGCCAGAATTACAAGAATCTGTTGCTGTAGTTGGTGGATATCGATCTTCCTCATCTGAATCATTTACCTCAGATTTTGAGGATGTATTGTTTCCTGCAGCACTTGTCATTCAAGACAGACCAGATTCCCCTGAATCAGTGACAGGAATTGAGGAGAGGCCTCTCTCACCAGAATTAATAACAGAGTATAGACCCATGTCAATTGAGTCATTGATGCTATTGACAGAAATCAGAGCATCATCTCCTGAATCAACCACATCAGTTAATGAATTAAGGACTTTATCACCAGACTCTCCTTTACCACAGTACACATACTATATAGAATCCGCTGTATTTGTGGGAGGGAGCAGACCATCATCATCTATATCTGTAATGTCAGACTTTGAAATGGAGGTTTTAGACACATCACTGTTTTCAGTCAAAAGAAGATCCTCCTCACCTGATTCAATAGCATCTGGAGATGAATACAGAGCACTGTCACCAGATTCGCCCATACCTGAATTCAGACAGACTATAATTCAGCTAATTGCATCAACTGCAGAATACAAATCCACCTCACCGGAATCAGTTTGTTCAGATGTAGAATATGGAGTTGTGTCATTAGAATCACTATTCGATGAAGGTCGACCTTCATCACCTGATTCAGTAGCATCTGGAGGTGAATACAGGGCCCTGTCACCGGATTCACCAATACCTGAATTCAGACCAAGATTATTTAAACCTGTTCCATCCTTTGTTGACATTAGGTCACCATCCCCTGAATCAGTCACATCAGATACCGAGCATGCACCTTTGTTTTCTTCAGCAGTATTTGATTTTGAAGATAGACCAGATTCACCTGAGTCATTAATATTAGAAGTTGAAAAGAGACCTCTTTCACCTGATTCTGTGTCAGAGTATAGGCCTTTCTCACCTGCATCACTGATGGTAATGTCACATGTCAGATCATCATCTCCTGAATCTGCTGGCTCTCTGACTGAATATAGTGCTCTATCACCAGACTCTCCCATTCCTCAGTTTAGCCAGGCACTACAAGAGTCCATCATCTCACACATGAATGATAGGTCCTCTTCACCTGAGTCATTGTCATCCGATTTAGAAATGGACATGTCTTTTCCAATGTTCTTTGAAGACAGACCTTCATCTCCTGATACAGCAGCATCAGTCAGTAGATATAGAAGACTTTCACCTGATTCCCCTGTACCTGAGTTCAGACAACCTTTGCCAGAGTCATATGCTGACATTGATGATTGCAGGTCATCATCACCTGAATCAGTGGCTTCAGATATAGAATTTGCTCCCTTGGTTTCTCAGATGTTTGATTTTGAGACCAGACCAGATTCTTCTCAATCACTGTTGTCAGTTGATGAATACAGATGTTTGTCTCCAGACTCTCCACTGCCTCAGTACTCACAGACTGAGCCTATGTTAGAAGTAAGATATAGATCAACATCACCTGAATCAATATGTTCAGATAATGATTTGGAGACTGATTTGTGTTTTCCATGGCTTTTCGAAGACAGACCAGCATCTCTTGATTCAACTGCATCAAGAGATGAATTTAGAGCTCTGTCACCAGACTCTCCCATTCCTCAGTTTAGCCAGGCACTACAAGAGTCCATCATCTCACACGTGAAATATAGGTCCTCTTCACCTGAGTCATTGTCATCAGATTTAGAAATGGAAATGGACATATCTTTCCCAATGTTCTTTGAAGACAGACATTCATCTCCTGATTCAGTAGCATCAGTCAGTATATATAGAAGACTTTCACCTGATTCCCCTGTACCTGAGTTCAGACAAACTTTGCCAGAGTCATATGCTGACATTAATGATTGCAGGTCATCATCACCTGAATCAGTGACTTCAGATATAGAAATTGCTCCCTTGGTTTTTCAGCTGTTTGATTTTGAGACCAGACCAGATTCTTCTCAATCAGTGTTGTCAGTCGATGAATACAGATGTTTGTCTCCAGACTCTCCGCTCCCTCAGTACTCACAGACTGAGCCTACTATGTTAGGAGTAAGATATAGATCAACATCACCTGAATCACTATGTTCAGATAATGATTTGGAGACTGATTTGTGTATTCCATGGCTTTTCGAAGACAGACCAGCATCTCCTGATTCAACTGCATCAGTTAATGAATTTAGGACTTTATCACCAGACTCTCCTTTACCACAGTACACATACTATATCGAATCAGCTGTATTTGTGGGAGGGAGCAGACCATCATCACCTATATCTGTAATGTCAGACTTTGAAATGGAGGTTTTAGACACATCATTGTTTTCAGTCAAAAGAAGATCCTCCTCACCTGATTCAACTGCATCAAGAGATGAATTTAGAGCTCTGTCACCAGACTCTCCCATTCCTCAGTTTAGCCAGGCACTACAAGAGTCCATCATCTCACACGTGAAATATAGGTCCTCTTCACCTGAGTCATTGTCATCAGATTTAGAAATGGAAATGGACATATCTTTCCCAATGTTCTTTGAAGACAGACATTCATCTCCTGATTCAGTAGCATCAGTCAGTATATATAGAAGACTTTCACCTGATTCCCCTGTACCTGAGTTCAGACAAACTTTGCCAGAGTCATATGCTGACATTAATGATTGCAGGTCATCATCACCTGAATCAGTGACTTCAGATATAGAAATTGCTCCCTTGGTTTTTCAGCTGTTTGATTTTGAGACCAGACCAGATTCTTCTCAATCAGTGTTGTCAGTCGATGAATACAGATGTTTGTCTCCAGACTCTCCGCTCCCTCAGTACTCACAGACTGAGCCTACTATGTTAGGAGTAAGATATAGATCAACATCACCTGAATCACTATGTTCAGATAATGATTTGGAGACTGATTTGTGTATTCCATGGCTTTTCGAAGACAGACCAGCATCTCCTGATTCAACTGCATCAGTTAATGAATTTAGGACTTTATCACCAGACTCTCCTTTACCACTGTACACATACTATATCGAATCAGCTGTATTTGTGGGAGGGAGCAGACCATCATCACCTATATCTGTAATGTCAGACTTTGAAATGGAGGTTTTAGACACATCATTGTTTTCAGTCAAAAGAAGATCCTCCTCACCTGATTCAATTGCATCTGGAGATGAATATAGTGCTCTGTCACCAGACTCTCCCATTCCTGAGTTCAGTCAGGTGCTACAAAGGTCCATCATCACACACATGGAATATAGGTCCTCTTCACCTGAGTCATTGTCATCAGATTTAGAAATGGAAATACCTTTCCCAATGTTCTTTGAAGACAGACCTTCATCTCCTGATTCAGCAGCATCAGTCAGTAGATATAGAAGACTTTCACCTGATTCACCTGTACCTGAGTTCAGACAAACTTTGCCAGAGTCATATGCTGACATTAATGATTGCAGGTCATCATCACCTGAATCAGTGGCTTCAGATATAGAAATTGCTGCCTTGGTTTCTCAGCTGTTTGAATTTGAGACCAGACCAGATTCTTCTCAATCAATGTTGTCAGTCGATGAATACAGTTGTTTGTCTCCAGACTCTCCACTGCCTCAGTACTCACAGACTGAGCCTCCTATGTTAGGGGTAAGATATAGATCAACATCACCTGAATCACTATGTTCAGATAATGATTTGGAGACTGATTTGTGTATTCCATGGCTTTTCAAAGACAGACCAGCATCTCCTGATTCAACTGCATCAGTTAATGAATTTAGGACTTTATCACCAGACTCTCCTTTACCACAGTACACATACTATATCGAATCAGCTGTATTTGTGGGAGGGAGCAGACCATCATCACCTATATCTGTAATGTCAGACTTTGAAATGGAGGTTTTAGACACATCATTGTTTTCAGTCAAAAGAAGATCCTCCTCATCTGATTCAATAGCATCTAGAGATGAATATAGTGCTCTGTCACCAGACTCTCCCATTCCTGAGTTCAGTCAGGTGCTACAAAGGTCCATCATCACACACATGGAATATAGGTCCTCTTCACCTGAGTCATTGTCATCAGATTTAGAAATGGAAATACCTTTCCCAATGTTCTTTGAAGACAGACCTTCATCTCCTGATTCAGCAGCATCAGTCAGTAGATATAGAAGACTTTCACCCGATTCACCTGTACCTGAGTTCAGACAAACTTTGCCAGAGTCATATGCTGACATTAATGATTGCAGGTCATCATCACCTGAATCAGTGGCTTCAGATATAGAATTTGCTCCCTTGGTTTCTCAGCTGTTTGAATTTGAGACCAGACCAGATTCTTCTCAATCAATGTTGTCAGTCGATGAATACAGATGTTTGTCTCCAGACTCTCCACTGCCTCAGTACTCACAGACTGAGTCTACTTTGTTAGGAGTAAGATATAGATCAACATCACCTGAATCAATATGTTCAGATCATGATTTGGAGACTGATTTGTGTATTCCATGGCTTTTCGAAGACAGACCAGCATCTCCTGATTCAACTGCATCAAGAGATGAATTTAGAGCTCTGTCACCAGACTCTCCCATTCCTCAGTTTAGCCAGGCACTACAAGAGTCCATCATCTCACATGTGAAATATAGGTCCTCTTCACCTGAGTCATTGTCATCAGATTTAGAAATAGAAATGGAAATACCTTTCCTAATGTTCTTTGAAGACAGACCTTCATCTCCTGATTCAGTAGCATCAGTCAGTAAATATAGCAGACTTTCACCTGATTCCCCTGTACCTGATTTTATACAAGCAGCATTTGAACTACCTCCATCTATTGTTGGACATAGATCAACATCCCCTGAATCAATATGTTCGGATATAGAATATGGTCCTATATGTCTAGCATCACTATTCTATGAAGACAGACCCTCTTCACCTGGTTCAGTAGCATCGGGGGATGAATACAGGGCACTGTCACCAGATTCACCCATACCTGATTACATACCAGTAATACTCAAATCATTTAATCCAAATGTTGGGTCTAGATCCACCTCCCCTCAATCAATTGCATCAGATATTGAGTACATTTTGAGTGAGTATTTGACGTCCGGGATGACGTTTGATGTTGAGGATAGACCAGATTCTCCTGTATCAGTACTATCAGAGGTTGAAGAGAAGCGAATATCAGCTGAATCAATACAACAATACAAACCCATGTCACCTGTGGCATTGACATTACTGAGATCAGATAATGAATACAGACCAATGTCCCCTGAATTACCAATACCCGATTTTACAAAGACATTTGTGGATTATTCTGTGACTGTGAGAGATTTATCACCCACTGAATTTTCAGATCTGCATGATTTCACAGCAACTGAAGAGTCTTTGCGTACAGAACAGAGGACAGCATCACCTGAGGCTATTGAATTAGATGTAGATGGATCAATACCTGAATTAAGCATCCCAACTGCTACTGAAGCAACCATTGATAGCACAATTTTATCCAAAACAATGGCACCGACATCACCTCAAGAATCGGCCATTCTGGTGGCTGAATATAACCTTGTTTATGATGCTGAGCTGTGGAAGCTGATTTCTCAAGTACATGACCCTCAATATGTAGGAGAAACTTTCAATAGCAAAACAGGGTTTATGGGATATGTTGGTAGCACAATAGAGTATGTGGAGAGTGTTCCAGATGATGAACAAGATAAAGCCAGAACTCAAATTGGTCCAGCTGCTTCAGCCACAGAACCAGCTTCAGAAGTAATACATCCCTTTACTACAACAGACACAGCCAAGACTGACCATGAATTGCTTTGCACTGTAAGTGCGCAAGTCATATCTGACGCAGCTGTTTCAGAGTCGCCTCCACCAGTGATTGAACATGTATCTTCTTCACCAGCAGCCCCATACAGACAGGCAAAGTATACATTTGAAACATTTGAGTCTGATGATGAGTGGGTGGTTGTATCAGTATCTGATGCAAAGGATGATGATCTATGCCTTTCAGTAGAGTCCGTGCCAGAATACAGACTCATGTCACCTGAAACAGCCATGTTGGCAGAAATAAGAGCATCATCACCAGAATCAACTACATCAGTCAACGCATTTAGGCCACTCTCACCAGATTCCACCTTACCTGAATTTAGAAAGGCATTGCCAGAATGTGTGACGTTATTAAGGTCTCTATTTGTAGAGGGCAGGCCACCATCTCCAGAATCTGAGCTATCAGAGGATCAGAATGAGAAAGACAGACCGTTATCACATCAGTCAGTGCCTGAATACAGACCTATGTCACTTGAATCAGCCATGCAAATGGTTGACAAAAGAGCATCGTCTCCAGAATCTATACCTGAGCTCAATGAGAACAGGCCACTGTCTCCAGACTCTCCCATCCCTCAGTTTGCAGTGTCATTGGTGGAGGATACCACTACATGGACAACACACAGGTCATCATCACCTGAATCAATTGGATCATACTCAGAATGTGAGGTGATGGTCACATCATCAAGAGCCAATGAGAATGACAGAAGGCCGTCTTCTCCTGAATCCATATCATCTGTCAATGAGTTCAGACAACTATTGCCTGACTCACCAGTACCTGAGTTCATGAGAATATTGTCCTCCTATTTTATGGATGTTACCTCTGGGGATAGATCGTCCTCACCTGTGTCTTTCTCATCAGACAGTGAGTTTGTGGCATTACCTATTGATTGTTGGATTGATGATAGCCCAAGGCCATTGACCCCTCAATCTGTTGAGTCAGAAGAAGAAAGAGATTTATGTTTTGAGAGCACAGAGAGGTTAGTCTCTAAACCAGAGCTTTTGAGTCATGTGACATCTCTTTCATTGCCAGAGCAGTTTCCATTAATACCTGACAAAATGCATATGACTGTGTCCCCGTTACCAACACCAGCTATTGAGAAGTTTGAGGATGGACATATCAAAATTGATCAGACAAAAATGATTAGTTCAGAATCAGAAACAGTATTTGCATATGAGGAATGGCTGCAACATGGAGCAGAGCAAGCTGAAATGATCTCAACTTCACAAACTGCTGAGGAAGACTTTGGGAAGATCCATAAAGACACTCCTGTACAGCCATCATCAGTCAAGGTCTGGGATCTAAAAGGAAAGGGAGAGAAGATTGTACACTCCAGTACTGGTGAACTAAAAAGCAAGACAACCTCACAGAGGGTAAGAGTGAGAGCATGATGATCTTTGTGAATAGTTGCTTCACTTGCCATATACAAATACATTAACATGCCACTTGGATGGAGAAAAATAACACTGCGTGACATATAAGGACGTGCCTGGATGAACTATTATAACAAAATGGAGTGCTCTCAGTGTTCTGAATGTGTGGGTAAAACTTGATTATTACTAATTGCTCTTTCTACACTGACCTCTGATTTAACTCTGTCAGATGCTGAGATGCTTTTCAAATTGCATGTTATGGCCTCCGAGATGTATTGAAGTGTTCATAATCTAATGAGATGTTGCCTGGATGAAAACAACTGCCTTGCCATTGCAGAGTGAGAGAACAGTGCTAACCTGTTGCAATGCTGAGGTGATGATAATGGTGCATGCCAACTTATGAATTGATTCAAAGTGTACTTATTCAGATAGTGTTGACATTCACTTACAGGCTTCTCCTCAAACACCAAAGGAAATACAGTTGCAGACAGAGGATAAGGTGCAAAGCATCACAGCAGAGATACAAGAATCCAGTAAATTAGGTGTGCCATCCACTGATTGGACAAAAACTGGCAAGCTGTTGACATTGGCTCCCCTCCAGCTACCCGACCAGAACTCATTCACAACCCACAGAACGGTGACTCCAGTTCTACCGGAGATTGAGAAGACATCCCCTCTAAAATCAAACAGTTCACATGAGTACTCAGACTGGGAGTTGTCCCCTATGGAAGCACAGTCCAGTGAGCTATTTTCACCAATGTCAAGTCAGTTTTTGGTGCCACCAGATTATGAAGCAGTATTTTCAGGACATCAGACCTTAAGAGTTTCTGATTGCAGTCAAGCCTCACTGACGGATTTGAGTCCAGTCTCGCCAGTGTTCAGTGACTCCCTTTCAGGTCAGGGTGCCACTGAGGCCACCACCAAGGTAGTGTCCGAAACTGCTGAAGACATACAGTTCTCACCAGGCTTCAACGAAGTCCTCTTAGAGTTTGAGAAAACGCTTTCTTCATTTGGATCAGAAGAAGTCCCACCTGCAGAACTCAGAAAGGGCTCTGAGTCCCGGCAGTACTCTGATTCAGATCTGGAATTCTTTGACTGCAAACAAGCCTTCTCTGACTTCTCTGAACCGGAGGAATTGAACCTCGAACCTGAGATCACTTATCACATCTCTGAACCCCCTTCCCCGATGCCCGGCAGTAGCCCTGACACAGGCTTCCTCAAAGGGAGCCCTGAATATACTGCTCAGCCCTTCCTCCGGGTGGACGATTACAAGCGCTTCTCCTCTGGTAGTGAAAGTCTTGGCGACTTTGCTTATGATTCAGAAGGTTCACGGGAGTATAGAGCAGAGGGCACCCTCCCTATGTGTGAGGAGCTTCCCCCCAGAGATCAGGCAGGCTATGATGATGATGACGACTCCCTGGGAAGGGTAAGAGGTTGAGCATGAGTACTAGGCCGTGCTGATTTGTGTCTTGCCCGCTCAGGCTGATTGCAGTGGTACTGGATTTGAAACCAAGAAGTCTGTCAAACTAAAACACACAAGTTAACTCTGTAGTGTATGAAGATCTAAACCATGACCCTAATGAGTGGTGTTGTGTTGCATGTGTGCATACACTTATAAAATCCTACAATAACAGATATAATGTAACTGAAGTTACAGTAACTCTATTTGATAAGTGGTAATATAGAATTTTGGATGGTCAATGGCTGGTTGGTTATGACAGTGGTGGTGTGCTGTGTCAATATTGTCACAGGGTGCTAAACATACACTGTATGAACATTTGCATTACCTGTTTGAATCTTTTGGTTTCTGCTTATTGTAATTTCTGTCTTTGCACGTCTGTTTTGGTTAAAAGCTGATGCACAACTGTGCCTTCTCTTCATCTTCCATCTTTATTGTTTTATCCATATATCTCATCATTGTATCCCCTCATTGATTGGTTTCTACAAGAACCTTTCTGGCAAACAAACATAGAAGTGAAGCCCATTAATGAATCAAGAGAAAAGAAGGAACAGCCATTGCCTGCTGTATTGTGCTGCAGTGACACTGCACAGACATTTCATATTGACCCATGCTGGCTGTGTGCTGTCTCTCAGGAGATAGCAGAGGAGCTAGGAATGCTATCCTCTGATAGCTCAGAGGAGGAGGTGCTGACCACCAGGGTGGTCCGACGCAGAGTTATCATCCAGGTAAAGCAGCATGGCAGAGCATGGACAGGATGCAGGGTTAGCGGGTAGTAGAGGTTTAGCGGTTGTCAGTGTGTTTTTTTCATGCTGGCTTTGACTTAACTGGTGCTTGATAAGCTGTGTCAAGTCCCCTGCTTACATCTCATTTTCTCTATAACCACAATAGTTAATGTGTATTCTTACAATGCAGAAAGATTTAAATAGCAGAAGAGGAACTTCATGGCATATTTCTATTATATTTATTTATATACATAACCATTTTATTTTGCTGTTTTGTCATGATTCTGTGGTCAACTGCATCTATACCATTTCCTCTGCTCTGTTTTAGTGTTGTATGTTGGAAATTAAAACGGACTATAGCTATGGTGGCGGTTTGCCTTTTTGTGATTTCTTTGGGGTGATAAGTATAAGTATTTCCAATCTGTGCTTTGTTCTTGCTTCAAATGCTTTGCCTATTATATAGACAGGTGCCCTCGTGTGCAGGACTGTAACATCCATGACCTGACAGTATCTGTTTTCCTCTCTCCACAGGCAGATGACCTACCAGATATCCCACCACAGACAGTGACAGAGGAGAAGTACACAGATGAGCATGGGAACATGGTAGTCAAGAAAGTAAGGGAACATTTTCATATCTGACATTCATAACATTGATGATATAGATCACAAAACGATTGTGTTTAAGTAATAACTCTACAGCCAATGGATATAACACAATAGTTATTCAACCTATACCCAGTTTATGAAAGCTTTTCCAGTTGCTGTTCTAAATACCCAGTTTTGTGTAGGTCTTTCCCAGGAAAAATCCTCTGACACATAGGAAGTGAATTGCTTGTGTTACCCATTTAATCAGCACCGTGTCATCCATCGTGGTTTCACAACAAATTTCCTGTTTCTCTATCTTCTCCTCCAGATCACACGGAAGGTCATTCGTAAGTATGTTTCTGCGGATGGAGTGGAGAGACAGGAGGTGACAATGGAGGGCTCGCTCCAGGAGATGGTGCGGGTAGAGGAAGGAGATGCTGTCTCCAGAGTGGTGAAGAGGACTGTGGTTCGCAGTGAGGGAGATCAGAAAGAGGTCAGTATCGTCTGCCTGCTAGCTTCATGTTTTGGAATGACTCAAGTTGGAATTCCAAAACCTGGGCAAGATTTCTCAACCCTGAGGTTCTGAGATGTAGTTTCTGACATAATATCAACATGGTGGCAAAACACTGTAAATGCTACCCAGGATTAGTTTTAACATCTTTAGAGACAAAGTACACCTAGGTTTAACTTTCAGCATTGTGTAACTTTTATCAAATTTATCAAAACACCTCTTCAGTCTATTCAAATAGATCAAATAATGTTTTATAAATAAAGTTGTGTCTAAGTAGGCTATATTTTGACATTTTTTATTGACATTTCATTTTGGGAGCTCAGTATCTTAACTTTGTTCAGACACTTAAGTCTCACCTGTATCAACAATAAGCTAATGAGGCTTAGCAAATGGCTAACATACTGCAAGATTAGTTGAATATTATACTCCCATTTGGTTATTGCTAATTTTGCCAACATGTAACATACAGCTAATTAAAAATGGGTTACTTCCCGAACATACAACCCCCGGACTAACTGGCAATCTGTAGGAAACATTGATGTCAGACGTTCTTTGGTTCACAAACACATTAGCCAAGTGGGGTTTTGTTTTTTTATGTTCGTATTTGGTAGTTGCACAATTTCAGTAGTGTATAATGTTCAATCTGTGCCTGACTTGAACTCTGCATGACCTTCAACCCCTTGTTGTGGTTTCACCAGTTGACCTTCTCAGAGCCCCTGGCCCTCGGCGCCGCCACAGCCTCAGAGTTCGAGGCGGAACCAGTACAAGGTCGAAAGGTCAGCAAAGTTGTCAAGACGACAGTGGTGAAAGGCGAAAGGATGGAGAAGCAGATGGGTGACCCCTCGTTGGCTGCAGATCTCCCCTCGGCCAGAGAGGACTTTGAGAAGGTCATTATTGGTTGTCCAAACTAGAAAGACCAATCCAAGTGCAAATCTAGCTGCCCTTGTAGGTTAAAGGAACACACAAGTTTCTGGTAGACTGAATTTACCTGTTAAGTGATGAGAACATAGACACCAACACATCATCCAAATCATCATCATCACCTGTTGATAAGTACTGATGGGCAAGCTTTTGAACTTGAATGGCAAGCAAGACGAAGTTTGTAGTGTTTTTACTTCCTTCTGATCCTTCGCCCCTTCTCTTCTCCCTCGTTCTGTCCCCTCCAGGCATTGAGTTATGCTGGAGGTGTTGGGAAAATCCTCCTGCCTCATTTAGTAGAGAAAGAGGTTGTGCAGGACGACGGTTCTGTGGTTAAAAGGTTGGACTACAGCATGGGAGTGTTAAGAAATGACTCCAAAGGCATTATTTAGTGGACATTTACTTGTGTCCCAGAGGTTTACATAGCAGCATGGAGTGATTCTATCCTATCTCTTAACCTTTATTTCTATAGCCCAAATTCTGATTTTGGTTTTTACTTTGCAGGGTAAGTAGCCAATAGAGAACCGCTCATTACTTTTGGGGTATGATATCTGGGCTAAGATGCATGGTTTGGGTTAAATGTTTGAAACATTGGCTACGTTTACAAACAGACAGAATTCCCTTCTTAACCCAGCTCCTCAAGTAACCCAGTTTTGCGTCAATGCATGTTATTGTCACAACAGTTTGAATAACCCAGTAAAGGCTCATATTCTGATTATGAGAAACCCGCTAAATGCCGGGATTATTCTGGATTACTACATTTGGTATCTACGCAAACTAAGACTCACAGAGTTATGAGGACATTTTGATGTCAACAAAAACATAGCTAGAACGCAAAGAATACTACTGGGATCATTATTTCTTTCCGCTGTATTAGAAGTAATTTATTACTCAAAGAAAGAGGGGGTAGTTGGTAGCAGACTCTTCTAACTGTACTGTTAATTGGCTTTTTCATGGCAAGAAGGATACTCAATTGCAGGGTATCAAAGGTGCATGTAAACAGCTTAAAAGGACATTAAGTAATCTATGACCTTTATCGACCGGTACTGGTGACCAGTAACAGAGTACAGGCCAGAAAGTGAATCTTGAAAGCCAAATATCTCAGCCAGGCCAAGTAATCATTGAGTCCTTGGTATTGATCGACGATCAATTCCAAATTTGCTGGCATATGGGCCTAACTGTTCTTTGTGACCTCTTCTCCATCTACCCCTCCTATACACAGAACCCAGATGCGTAAGTCACGAACCCGGAAGAGGACTGTGGTGAGGGATGCCCAGGGGAAGCATGTGCACCTGGAGCAGCTGGACGACACCCCAGAGGCCCTGCAGCCCGACGCCCTTCAGCAGCACCTGCACTTACTGCTCCAACGCTACTGCGAAGAGGTCCAGGAGGAGGAGGATGAGCAGGAAGAAGGAGATGAAAAGGAGGAGGAGGCCGAGGAGCGCTTCGAGTGACCGGCTGCTTTTACTAACTTGCCCCTCCGTTTGATCCTTGCCCTACTTCCACCTTCTTGCTCCTGCACACAGAAGCCCGTGGTGATGTAAGCTTCCCCACACACACAATGTTTCCCCGACGCCCTTATCGTTGCCCCACCTCATCATTTTCGCTGCTCAGTGGAGTTGAGTTTTTATTTTGCTTGATTTTTAGCCCTCTGTGGCAAATAATCAAACAGTATTTTTGTGCTTTAACACCTTCTCTTCCTTTGGACATTGTGTTTGATTTCTTTGTGACCAAAGATAGCGACCCTCTTTTTCGTCGGGCGACTTATGACCGTAGGTGTTTTTGGTTTTTTTATCCTTTTTTTTTTTTTTTTCCTAGTGTTGTTTTGGCTGCTGTGGTACGATTAAGGTACAATGCAACAAATGCAAAGGTGGATCAAAGTTGAGGGGCATCTCGGACATTTGCCTCATGCACGGGCCTCTTCTTGAAGGACGATTGTAAACATTTGTACATAGAAGAGATGTCAAGTCATGTTTGGACCGGGAAGCATAAAAATTTCAAAGCATTTAATACGTAAGCCCACCTAATCCTGCTGTACACGTATGAGCACCGATCAGAGGTTTGAGGATGGCCACAAAAAGATGAGATTAATGTTACATAGAAAAAAAAGATGTCAGAGCTTTGGAAGGATGAGGAGTGAATGTGTAGATTGTTCATCATCGACTCCTTAGGATTCAGACTCATTAACAGCCATACATCAACCGGTGTCCTTCACAACCGTTCTGTTTACATAGTTAGATCCACATTTTGAAGTAGTTTGGGCTTTGTGATCACACCTCCCATAATGTAACTGCCTGTTTTGTTTGGTTTATTTATATGTGTCTGTCTTTCTAACATGTGCTGTGCATTCACATTTTATTCTGAGCACAGAGCTGCCACCTCTGTGTGTGTATATATACGTGTGTGTGTATGCGTGTCTTAGCACATTGAATCGTCGCCGTCATGTTTGATGTGCAGAATCATCTATAGGTTAACTTCTAGTTTCACCCTCAGTCTTCACCTCCCCTCACCCCCAAACAGTGGTACTCATGATTGTCTTTGAGCAAGCCTGCTAAGATTGTAAATGTGAGAATGGTACCCAGAGACACCCCAGTGATGTGGTGCAGAGGATTTGTTTTAATTGCTGTTGTTGAGTTGACTCCTGATAACCTCCAAGGACTGACACGTTATCTTTTCCAGCGAAGGCTTCGAATGACTTCAACCGACCTTCCCTCTGTTGATTCAGCAGCAGACTATTACCGATTATTGTATATTTCCTTTTAATTCGTATTTATTTATTGCCGTCCATTTGTGATCCTTCTATGCTCCAGCGTTTGAAGCTGGGAGCAGTGTGTATGCTTGGGTGTGTGTTTGAATGTGTTCTGAAGATACGAGTAATGACAAAACAGAGGGAACTGAGAACATTTTTTTTGACAGATTACTTGCCATTGTACACAAACAGCATTTCATTTGAATCCTGGTTCAGTGCAGCGATCAAATCAGACTCTGGCATGGATATCTGGGCCTGACGAAATATCTTCGGTGTTATTTACAGTACAGACTTTATCTATGTAACAATATGATCCTCATGTTGCCATTTACTTTGAGTGTGATCAAATGCAAGAATAAAAGTCAAGAAATTACTGTTGATTTGATAAATGAGCATCTTGTTTCCATGGTGATAATATATACTATATTTACAGTACAAATATCTATGCGGGCATGTATTAGTTATCAAATTATTACTAAAAAGAAAAAACCTGAAACGCTAACAAGGCATAGAGCTGCAGTGTGTACATGGCAGAAAATAAAATTGTACATGTGTCAAATGTGGAGGAAGTAACTGTCATTCTTTCAAAACTGTGGGCGTTTTTTGATCCATTATTGTATCTTGGAGGAGTTCGGAGACATGGAGTCAGCGTTTAAAACCTCAGTCCTCTAGGAGCTGTGGCTGGCAGCAACCCAAGAAGGTGCTGGTGAAGAAGAACTAAACAGGTACGTCCTGTATGGTGGAAGATTTGGACTGGATGCCTGAATGATTTTATATTTTAGTCCAATAGTGGATGCTCTAGCCTACGCAGCTCGTTTTCCGACCATGTGTAAAAGATATGATCTGATTTTGAAGTGACATTTCATCCCGACTTGGATTGATGAGAGAAACACTTGCCGTAAATCACACATTTTTATTTGATATTTTTAAAACATACATCAGTCCTTTCCTATCGTGGCAACATTACACACCCGTGTCCCATTGGAAACGTCAATGTTTCTTAGAAAGAGAAATCTAATGTGCGGGGTGGGGGGATAAATGTGATTGAACAAAACATACAAACGTGTTTCCGAACATTTTTTGGAATGAATCCAGGTCACCCAGTTGCCAAATACACCATGTAAATAAATCCTAATATCTTGAATACACAATGTGGATCCCTCAGTCGTGTCCCAGTGTAACATTATAAAAACAGCTGAAACATAGCTGCCTCCTTTCGCAGTGGCCCTGGTTCTGGAAGACAATTTACTAATTTAAACCCCAGTATAAAGAATTTTAAGTTTTAAATCGAATAAGACTGTGTACATAACATTAAGAGAAAATGAACTACTCATCCCATACAGCATTGCGAATAATGTCATCAATTCCCTTTCTCTTAATTTCAACAGTGATACTAAATAATACAATATCATCATATTGGTTACTGATTTGTAATGTTTTTTTGCTCATCCCTAAAAAAAATCATGACAGTAAAATCATGGAGCTGCAGCTGCAATGGCGGCGTCTCAGATTGGTGGGAACTCGACAAAACTTCTGGGTAATGCCGCAGTTCACAAGAAACTCAGGAATAAAACATGAAGTTGAGAGCAGATGCGGCTTCTACGGGAACATATTTCTACAGCGAATAATCAAATTCTCCATCGCTTCCCTAAATTTACTCCCAGAACCTGACGTTTCAGCTCTGTCGCCCTTCGTTTCAGTGCTTTCGTCTCCTACAGTGTGAAACACGATGTCGTCAAACGTTGCCGTGAGCCAGCCTAGCGTGAGATAAGGTTTCTAGAAACTAAAAGAAAGGAGAGCGAGGGAGCTTTTGCGCGCGAAGAAGAAAACACGGGGGTTGAAGCTCCAGTTCAATCCACATGGAAAAAGCTGACGGGGTGTAATGAGGATTGGCGGGACGACCTACTGCGTCAATAGCACAATATAAAAAGTTAAACAAAAAATATAACCAATAAAGTTCACATAATCAGATCCTTATGAAAATATGATTTGACTTTAAAAGCGTTCCAAGAGTCATAGGATGGCCTTGAAGTGTTCTATATGTATACCATATGCCTATAGTTTACATTCTATCATGAGACTTCCCACATGATGGAGGCGCACACAAGACGTGATAGTAAAACATATGCTCAGGTTTCCCTTTGTACACATGTAGTTAAAATTCCTAGTAAACATACTTAGTGCCGACTGCAAACAGGAAAATTTGTAAAAGTTGCGAGATCCCAAGATTAAGCGAGGATACAGCAATTTACGCCAATCACCAAAATCTATACATCACCAAAACGAAAGCGAGCTTGTGTCTGCAGTTTTCATAGCAATGTTGAAAAGATTAAAAAAAAACTTAAAAAAACAAGTTATGTGATATATTGGTCATTGTGCCAAAAGGCAAAACATCACAATAACTTACCAGCTGATGAGTCCCTCTGTGTAATAATAATACAGTTTCAGCCCATTAAAAGTCTATCTGGTTCTCCTACAGCCTGGTGGTGCAGATGGAAATATCTGGCTCTTTAGAAAACCATTTAAACCTAAAACACACTATCTACAAATTAAAAAAAACAAGTCAAATGAAAGACGCTGCAGATCTTAACATCCCGTAATGAGGCTGTGAATAAACCATAGAAAATGATATTGTCCCCCCCCCCCCCCTCCCCAAAAAAGCATTTACAGTAATCTTCAATCCAGCAGCGACGATATGTAAACAACACTCTGAGAGGGCGGTGTTCTAGCAATGGGCACGGATTGGCTGGCGGGGAGTTCGTGGACAACTTGGTAGGCGGGGTTTATGGTCAGCTGACTGCTGTAGCCTGGAGGGTTGGGTCAAAGGTCACCCTCTCAACTGAAATACAGAGATAAGAGCAATAATCAGTTGGTAATCACACAACAAAGATACACAGAATTATATTGCATCCATCATATTTTAATGTTTTACTGTCTATTATCATTTGAAATGTTTCCTGTAGCATTTAGAATTGTTAAATATAAAATTGTAAAATGCATTATTAGTATATTAGTTATAATTGGTTGTGTCATCTTTAATTTCCCCACATTAGCTCTATTCTTATTTCCACTACATCTTTTTTTTCTTTGCCGTATCCTACTATTGGCTGCTGCAATGACCCAGTTTCCCACAGGGGTCGATAGTTTCATCTAATCAAATACTATAAGCTGTAGTAGACGTGAAAACAGCACAAACGGCAGCATAGGATAGAAACTTGATACACACATCATCATGGGATAAAAACCACATAGAAAACAGAGGGGAACACAAGATACTGTGTTGGCGAAAGGGGCGGGAGAAGATCCGGTGCTACCAGAGCCCTGAAAGCACCAGTGGGACAGGGAGGGGCCAAAGCAGGACAGGAAAAGCAAAAACCAGCCGGAGCGACACTGAGGAGGAGGGGGAGGCGGGGGCGCGAGGTGGGGGAGAGCCTCGCGTAGTCACCTTACTTGGCGGGGACGGTGGGCGAGCCGGAGCGGTGGAAGTGGATGTTTTGCCACTTGCCGTCGCGGCGGTGCCAGATCCGGGTCTCCTCCGACTGCATGGTGCGCGGCATGCCGCTGCCGTCGATGTACTGGGTGAGGCGGATGTAGGCGATGCAGGCCGCCTCGTCGCCGATCAGGTGGACGTGGGGGTTGAGCAGGATGGTGTGGATGGGGTGCTTCCCCTTGGACAGAGCTGGAGAGAGAGAAATAAATAACGGAGGCAAAAAAAAAAATCTCGCAAAGTGGAACCTGGTGTGGGTGGTGAAGGGCTCTACGTATCATAGTGAGGATGAATTATCCAATTAGTTTTGAAATGAGTAACAGTGAGTGAAATATTATTTTGAGTTGCAAGCCCAAATCTATTTGTGTATATATTCCAATTAACAGATTGAAAGCAAGTAAGGTTCTTCACCATTCTCAAAGTAGAAGCGGTGGAAGTCGGTGCCCTCCACCAGGTTGCCCAAGGCCTCAGGCTCAAAAGACGTGAGGCCGGGATCACAAATCTTCCTGGAGAGCACACAAGGTAAACGGAAACATTATTCCATACGGCGTATACAGGTAACAGTTGTCTGCTTTGCACGTGCATGAGCAAAGGAAGTCGCTTGAACTAACGTGTAGGCCTCGAAGTCTCCGTTGTTGATGGCCTCGATCAGCTGCTCGGTGACTTTGATGATCTCCTGCTTACGAGCTGAGAGAGAGAGCGAGAGAGAGGAAAGGGTGACAAAAGGTGACGGCGCCTCTGATCAAATTAACCAAAGCATAGAGTAAGGGACAAGAGGTCACGACACCAGGAGAGGTTCACTGAAAAAACACACGGAAATACATTCTCGCACAGGAAGGAACCGAGGGATGACAGTTGAGGTCCAGCCGGTTCACCACGAGACAACATCAAAAATTACCTTTCGCGCTAAGTAGGGGAGCTAGGAAATAATGAACGCAAAAGAAAATAAAGATCTACAGATTAAGTGCTTCCAGTGTTGACATCGATTGCATGGAGATGGAAGCAGTGTGAAGACCGCGATGGTAGACTGCGCGGTGCAGGAAAAGGCAACGATGAACATTTGGTTTGGCACACATACACAGGATGTCAACGATACTGCAACTCCGCCTCTCTTTACCTTCGACGGCTTCATCTCCGCTGCTGTTGCCAGCGACTTGGACGCTCACTTGAATGCGGGAGGTTCTTCCAAGCGACATCAAAACCAAAAAGCAAACGGCTGAGAGGCAAAACATGTTCCCACCGGCAAGTTTTGCTTCCTGGCTGGAGGGTGAACTACCTGCCTGCGGCTTCGGACCGAAAGTGGTGGAGATGAAGATAAAAAAGCGCCGTACCTTGCCCTGTGATTGGCTGCAGATTTGAAAAAGCCTGACACAGCTGAAACTAAGGTCAGAGGGTCCTTTGCTATTTGCGTAGAAATGTCCACATTGGGTCTACAAACCCATGAACCCATTACTGAACCCGTTAGCCCGAGTTTTAGTGTCCCATGATGGTCTAAACGCTGTTTCAGAGGCTTTTCCAGGGAAACTCTGAACACTTTCATGGAATTGTTGGGCATGAAATTAAAGGATGTCGGACTTGGGTACAAAACCTCGTCTACAGGCGGCTTCAATACACAACTCTCGTTATCAGCCTTCGGAAACGCCACATCAGTCAAACCTACTGTTGACACACCAAAGACAGACCTTGCTCTCGCAGTTCTATTTACCCTCTGTGCCCTCAGCAAATCCCTTTATGCACGCTCCACTTTGCCAGTCTCTCTGAAAGCACGTTATACATACTGGAAGAAAAGGAAAAAAAACTAGTACTAGTTTGCCTGACAGTTGGGGAGGAGGGGGATCAATGTCTGTTTTTGTCAGCTGAGCAGTAAATTGCTTCATGCTGTTTACCATTTTTCTCCACTCGAGGAATATCAGTCTGAAAAGCCACTCTTTGTCATCCGCTGCCAGTGGAATATCGCATTGTGGTATTTGTGGAGTGGAAATAATCCCCATTGAGCCAGACAGTGTGTGTCTTTGTCAACCAAACAATAGTCTCTCCTTCCGCGGTCTTTCATTAGAGCATGGTCAGGAAGATGGGAGGACTGGCACTCAATACAAATACACACACACACACACACACACACACTTGAGATGGCAAATGTGATCTGATGACTGACTTCCCCTTGCCTTGTTTTCCTCAATCATCAGGGCGATACTTTTAGTGGAGAAAAAGATACTCAAAACATACTGAAGGAAAAGTAAAATCAGAAAGTTCAAGTGCACAAGCTGCTTTACTTTCCAACTCACAGGACTCACAACTCACAAAAAAGTGTCGCCGTCACAACTCAGTAAAACGTCTACAGATAATAAATGAATACATAAAACTCCCTCTCTACTGATGAAGTCCAAAGTGTGAGAGAGTGATCACACAGCAGGTTTCCTTAGCCTCTTAAGGTCTGTGCTGATGGATGCCCTGTTGAAGGATCCTTCCCGACCACTTTGTTCATAAGGGGCGTCGTAACTGTGTCTGGGCTGCAGGGGGCGCTGGATGACAGCGGCCCTGCTACTCCGGGGCAGTGGAAGAGGTGTGGCTCAGCTGGACTTCAGACCGGTCCCACAGAGACTCTCTCTCATGCTACCTGAACTTTAATGATAGTTGTTTTTTTTGTTTTTTTAAACGTATGGCATGGAGAAAAACGATCAAATACAAAAACAAGAGACTTTAAATGCAAAATCATCATTAATAGTAACAAGACATGCATGATGTAGTACATATAGTAATAGGTGTATGTATTGTATATAGGGTTACAGTATCAATTATAATAAGTATCAAATGTTTAGAAATGTTAATATAAACTGTTATTAATGTTCATATTTGATAAAGAAGATGCAAAACAAGATATAATAGAAAGAAAATATAATATATAATTCTATAAATACCAAATGCAAAAGTATCATAAAAGTGTATTTTCTCCAGCCATGTGAAAGGGGAAGACCAATCTAACGCTACACTAGTGACTTTCTTTAGCCATATCAGAGGGGAGAGACTTTGCGGCTTCTTCCTAAACATCGAGAACTGGGACTTACACTGGGAGCTGCCGGGGCCCAGGCTGGGCGGGGGCACCCTGAGGCAAGGGCCGGGGCCCTGGGTGTGGGTGTGATGGGGACCGTAGTGGCATGTGGTGGGATGGGCGCAGAGAGAGACCAGAAAGGAAGAAGTGAAGAGGAGGAGCAGGTAGGCAACGACCAGTGCCCGCAGGATGTACTGGCAGCACTCGGCACCACTGGGCCAAACACTAGGAGAGTACCAGCACGAGGAGGAGGAGGAGGAGAATGAGGAAGAGGAGGAGGAGGAGGAGGAGGATGGGCAGTGAGAGGGGGAGTGGTAAGAGTCTGGGCGCTTAAGGTGGTAGATTTCGGAACGGGAGGAGGGCGAGCGCGCTGGGATGGAAAATCGGCGGGGTTACGGGTGATAGCAAATGAACGGATGGGTGGATGGGAGTGTGGATGAGGAAATTGAAGGGGGCAGGAATGATGAGAAAAATGAAATGGAAAAAACGGAAAATAAATAAAGAATAAATGACAAACATGCAGAAAATTACAATTTCTTTTCCTCCGGCGGGATGTAATGATGCGAGAGAGAATGAAACTGCTTAGCCCATTCCTTCATGAGGTATTATTGAAAACTTTAAAAGACGCTAGGCGTAGCATTTCTCACAATTAAGATTTATTTCCCATAAACCCATTGGTGTCGCAAAGAGGATGGCGCTACCTCCCCACCCCCCCCGTACGGTTGTTAATACAGCTGTGATGATAACAGCTGATATGCTAACGTGAAGTTGAAACTATGCACTACACACTACACAACACGTTCGTGTCGTAAAGCGATCCAGCAGGTTTCCCGCCAAAATGTCGCAAAATTAACATAGCGATGAATGATGCACATGAAATGCTGCACATAGCACCTTTAACACAGCGTTCCCCATTCCATACCAGAGAAAAGTTTTTCGCCATTCCCTTTATCTTTCAACCCAGTCACCAGAGAAAAACAAACAACAAGCTGCTGGCTTCTTTACTCAAATCTATTTGATGTGGAGAAAAAAAGAAAAAAAAAAGACAGCCCTGTTACATAACTAACACCACCAATAATCCATCAGACAACGTAGGTGCAAATGAGTCGCATTCACACTGTAGGAAACGCCATTTTCCCCCTCACCGCATCCACCTTCCCACCTCCTGCCACTGAGAACGTCTCAACAAAGGGGCCATTGTTTAAAATCTCAAGAGATGATGATTATAATCCCGCGCTCACCTCTGAGGGATTTCTACACCCTTATTGAAGGGTGAGTAAAATGGGAATGATGATGAATGCTGATTGGGGTCACCCAATCAGAGGGCAGGGGAGTAGGGCACAATGTAGAAGAACAGAAGAGAGGAAAGATAGAGGAAACTATCTTTTGAAATTAGTGCTATTGAGCACTATCATCAGTGACGCAGTGTGTGGCCATTTTTAAGGCTTTGTTGAATAAGGGCACTGGAGCATTGAGGAATGATGACCTCCATCAGCCATGAATAACAATGGAAACCATTATGAAGGACAGTGGAATGCCCCTTCCATTGGCTTCATGGGCCTGGGTATGAGTGTATAGATGCACATATGCTGGTGCACGCACACACACACACACACACACATGCACACTGCAGGGATACATGGAAGTGAGGGGCTTCTGTTGAGTCAAAAAAATCTGAGATGATTTGTCTTATTCTGAAAATCTAATGTCCCACCAAAGGTTACACAGTGAGTAATCAGAAACACACACACACACACACACACACACACACACACACGCGCGCGCGCATGCGCACGCACACACGTCCCATCGGACCATTACAACAATCATCTAAAATGTTTGGAAAGTTCCTCTCCCTGATTCCACAGTGTTCATCACCAGAGTGAAAAGAAAGAACTGAGACCGAGTTCGAACCCGGCCAAACCAGCCTAAAAAGGAGTAAACAATCCAAATCCACACGCTTAGCGTGAACGCACCCCGAAGTCAGATGTGCCAATTCTTCTCGCTCCATAGAACTTTTTTAATTTTTTTTAATTTAATTTAATTATTTTTTTGAAATCAAATCTACTCTTGTTGGCAGTGGGAGGAAAAATGAATTAGGCAACAATTTCTGCAAGAGGAAGTCAATGCAAGACAGACTGTCATGTTCAATAAATTCAAGTGATATGTTTAGTACATGGGACAAAGACTATATGAAACACATGATAAATGAAGCAATGTCAACTATAAAAAATGAAGTTGAAATTGACAGACAACACATTCATGTAATAGACAGAGCTACATAATGAATTCCTCTTAAAGAGGTGTTTACCCTAAACCTAATGCTGACGTGAGCCAGCACACTCGAAATGGCAAAAGAAAGATCTAAAAACTTCAAAAAGGCAGCGCTTGCTTCCATCTGAGTGTTAATGAGGTGCGTGGGAGGTGTCCTGCTCACGGAAAGGGCAGTTTGTATTCCATCAGTTTGAAACTCCCTTACCTTTCACATCCTCGTCCTCGATGGTAGTGTTGGCACTCTCGCTGGACTCCTGGGAAACGAGAAAGGAAAAGCAAGCCATGAGCGTGGCCGGCCCAGAGCACCCCGATGTGAAAACCCAAACAAGCTGATGACAGACAATGAGAATTCTCCGGGGTCTCCGAGGTCCCGGAGGCTCATCTGGCGTTCGTGCAGCGGGTCATTTAATCACCTTCTGTGTGCCTGTTGAAGCGGGGACGTGACTCTGTGTGACACCGTTTCATTCTTAACCATTAAACACAGATGTGGAAACAGACGGGGCAGAGGAAGCCACCGGGTCGTGATGATAGGGTAACTGACTTTTCTGACGGGTTTTTACTTTGGGTCATACCTCAGTGACATCTTTCATCAGCTCGGATATTAATTAAGTAATTAATGTTTGATTAGTCTTATGATCAGAAATCGAAAATACCCACTATTTATCTGTCTAGTGTCCCAATGTAACAAGATGGATTAATGTAGGTCAAAACAAAAGCAGGAAATAACTTACAAGTAATACAAGTGATGACTTGGGCCATGAAGGAGCAGTCTGTTCATATAACTTACACACAAGAACACACATGCTACGCTATGGGCTACAACACCGCCAAGTAAAAAGAGACAAGCGTGGATATGTGGACCAACAGCATGCAAAACCCCCAACTCAAAAACTAAAGTATCTGCAATGTTACAGTGACAACGGTAGAGCATGCCTCTCAAAAGACTATGACATGCAATATAACACAGAACACCATTTCTCCCAACAGAAATCACCTGACCGAACACCTAACGACAACTAGAGGAGGTAACAGCCAGGATGTTTTAGTGACAAAACGATCCAATCATGAATTGTAAGCACTGATGACATCATAGAAAACAAAAACAAATAGTCCACACAAGAAACCAGGAAAAATCGTCCTGTAAAGTCCCAGACATGGAATCACATGCGGTAAGTTACAGCAGCATGCAACACTTGTTTCATCTAATAGAATCTATAGTCCAAAGGTTTCCAAAATAAGACATTAAAATGTGTCAAGAACATCCAACATCACACACAATCAAAAAACCCCACACAAAATAAAGGCTAATTACTCTCATTATCACACACCAAAGCTCCAGACTAGCATCTCGTCTGCTTAATACCTTGTTTCCATCAGCAGGGTTGTGGATAACAGTGGTTTGAGGCTCCTGATTTGAGAGGAGGAAGAGAAGTTGGTGCGGAACGAAAGTGAAGAAGAGAGTTACAATGGGTGAGAAAAACGAAGAAAAAAGAGGCAAGGGAAAGAGGTGCATAAGACTACAACTGGAGGAAAGACAAGTCAGCTATGAAGAGTCACTACTGCAGCTACTACTAAATGCAATGTTACAGCAACTTTTTGGATGAACATTCCCCTGAACATCACGTATATATCAAGGACGACGATGATGATGATGAAGTCTTGCCCGACACTGTGCACACAACGGACATCAGACACAGACAGTTCAGGCATACACAGCTTGTCATGACAGCACGGTAGATGATCTATTAATAGACTACCAGTGGGCCTTCCCTGGAGGACGGCCATAGAATGAAAATGGGTTTTCTATGGCACCAAAGAACTATGAATACATGTCAGGCAAGCATTTCACCCCTTACACACACACACGAAGGTACCACCACACATATACCTGCATCACTCTAAACAAAAAACATTTCAGTAAAAACCATTTGCATTTCCTGTCACATATATACTATTGCAAAACTGCTGTACACTGGTGCTGTGTTCACTGTGCAGCCCCTCAAGGCAAGGCATAGCGGTGATCATATGTACTTGGCGGGGTGGCGCATCACCAGGATAATGCTAATGTCACCGTGGTCATATTTGACTTGTGCTGTATTGCACATATGGGAATGTATGAAGGTGTGGGAGGTATGTGGGAGTGGGTAGCCAATCAGTACCTCTCTAACCCAAAATCAGTGTCTCGGTAAGGCGTGGTTCCATTAGACACCGACAGAGGTTGGAAATCTGGGTCAACAGTACATCCCCTACTGACGTGCAATGACACCGCAGTTGCCATTACAGTCATCATCAACAACAACGGAAAATGCAGCCCATGTACAGCAATGTGGCAATGCGATAATAAGGTGCATGGTGACAGCTGATGTTGCGCAACAACTGCAAATGTTCACATGACAGAAGAAACGCTCTTAAGCGTAAGGTAAAAAACAAATAGACAACAAAAGGCGAAAAGCATCGAGTTAAAAAACACACAGCTGCCCGATCATGACAGATCGTTGAACGTATGGATAGATGGACAGTTTAACAGAAAGACGCGCAAGCAAATAGTCATGCATGAGGACAGGCAGGCATTAAGGCAGGCAGGCAGACAGTGTACCAGAGAAGGAGTGGGGACAGGCTCTTTGGGGCTGGTGACCACATTGGCCTTGTTGTTGATCTGGAGGGACAGAGTGAACAGACAGGAAGGCAGACAGGGCAGGAGAGAAGTGACAAGGCTTAGTGTCCAGGAAATTGGTCATTGGGTAGCTGCTGTGGAGGAAAAAGGTGAAGCATGCTACTCAAAGTTGATAGTTCAAAAAAGTTGAAAGTTGGGGCCCAGGCTGTTGAAAAAGTTGAAAAAAAGTTGGAGATAAGGGTTAGTGTCGACTCGTCAATCCGTCGCAAATCCAACCTCACATGTGGCAGGTACAGTAAATGCTGTGACTGGTCCAGCACAGAACAGCTCAGGTGAGCTTAGTTTGAACATGCTCAGCAAATAAGCCTGTAGTTCAAGCTTGTTCCCCTGGAGAGCATGCAGAAAATTTGCAAAGTTCATAAAGGGAATACAGAAACCAGCGATACTCATGGAGTACATTTGTGAGGCTGTAATTGGACGTGATTAGCAGGTCAGCTAGCTTTGGTTTCCAAAGACAATAATGGGCACCTTTAATAATGAGTAAACTAGCATGTTTTTCTATATCTCAGAGCTACTTAAGCAGTGCCAAACACTCCACTATGAAACAACTGACCCAATTACTCTTCAAATTAGAAAAAGGCCCAATTAGGTCAGAGCCCATCCTTCCACTCTTTGCACAGGGCGCTGCTCATTGTCGGCAAAACACTTAAGGCAGGAGTATACTGGCTATGTCCACAACCACACCAATATTCCCTTAATTTCCTTAATGGTCAGGATGCTAAGTATTCTGTTTATGAGCTGGTGAATGCCAAATTCCATTCCTGGATAAGGTACTTGGGATAATCTGATGTTATCCAGGATACCAGCGCCTGTAGACATGTTATTGGTGTACTGTCGTGAGTCAGATGTGATGCCACTGCTAAGCTGAAGTTCTAGTCTACCTTGGAGTCTAAAGCTAGCTACACAAACTTTACATTTTGAAAAGGTCTTGTATCACACACACATGCCACTTTGTTAAAATACTCACACTAGACAACAGAGATCATTAAAATTCCTTGACAGATTCTTGACGCATCAAGACGTCAAGGAATGTCGCACGAACCAACGTGAATTCAGTCAAAACAGGCCATCTTGGAATCTGGCTTCTAGTGTTTTTCTGCCGTAAGGTACATGGAGGGAGACTGAGAAAAACACTTTTTGATATTAATGATGTCATCCCTATATGGATAGAGGCTCCAACCCCAATAAAACCACAGCTTGCAATTGCTCTAATACTCTTGGCTTAGGCTGACGACACACGCCATGAATTTCAGGCTGATGTTGCAAACTAGCAAAAGCCATGGTTTTGCTAGTTTGGGTCAGTTGTACAGATGATCCCGTAGTGTGTGACGGCTACCGATCCAGTCGGGAACATCATCATTATTTCAAACATGTTTGGTTTTTACGACTCCAATCTGGAGAAGTCTTGATGTCCCCCTGTTGTGTGAGCTGTTCAGCCAATCAAATCTGAACAGAGTGTGTCTCCAGCCTTCAGCAACATTACAGGGGAATTATATACACAGATCTTCTACTGCTAACTAGCAACTGCAGTTGCCAGGTTAGGTGAAAAAGCGGCAGCAAGCCCACGCCTACCCTTAAAGCTTCAGTACCATCCGTCTTCCTTTTCTGTGTTGAGCAGCCGCAACACAAGAGAGAAAATGACAACCTATGTCTAATAGCCCAACCCAAAAACACACATACACAGCTTTCCTTCCTATACACCTATTACATAAAGCATGTAGAAGGAAAACAGCTAAAAGGGAAAAGCTACTGACCTGACCATACTGTATTATTTGAGATTGTTCAGGGGTGTCATACCAGACATAAGCATACCTGGACAGAAAATTATATCCTCAATGACTTTCATGATCAACACAAATATCCATCGCAGTTTGAAGTGTTGATACCAGGAGAGCCGTTTGATACATTTGGGGGCTATGTTTTAATAGTAAATTAAGTACTTTCATGGCCATCGTTTATTTTAAAAAGGCTTTTTTCAAAAGGCCTTATTTGATTTTTCTCAAATCCACAAACTTTCAAAGAAAAACCTCCAAAGTAAGAACACTTTGCTGGTCCTCACATTTATATGGGTCTACTTTAGAGTTTAGGGTTAAGGTTAGGCATGTAGGGGTCAGGTAATAAATGCAATCAATAGGAAGTATAATAACACAAACATATGTGTGTTGAGAGGGAGAGTACAAAAAGCCAGGAGCTCATCAACATCCTAAACAAGGATGAAACTGAAAGAGATTTAGAAGCAGCAGTAGGAGTCAGGCGTACACAGAAACACACACAAACCCCCGGTGTATGACAACTCAGCTTATGACAGCTCAGTAGAGAACAGTAGGGAGATGAAGCCTTTCACCCAGCCTTAAATCGTCATGTAATAATCTGCTGTTGGTTTCCATCAGTTTCCTCATACAACAGATGCTCCGCCTTCTCTAACACAGAAGGGGATTATTATTGGGAAATCTCTGTCACGCTCACTTAGAAAAGGACATATTCCAGCGTGGGAAGTCTTTCAAGCACCATCTTTTACCCAAGTAATTTGAGTCACACTAGAAGAATGCATTGTTTCATCTCCGGAGGCAAAAAGTGGGGAGAGTGAGAGAGAAGCTGAACTTACTTTGACACCGTCCGGTTTTTTGTTCAGCAGGCTCTTGGCTGCTGCAGAGAGAAAGATAATGCAAGGCAATCAGTGACAAAGTGGAATTGTCACTCTCACTCACACACGCACACACACACACACACACACACGCACGACATGACGAGCACTAAGCCTAATCAAGGCCGACCAATTACTAGCAAACTCCTGTGTCCTGCTAGAATTGGAAGCAAAAGTGGAGAATGCAAATGCAGTTGAGAGATGAAATAAAACGTAGTGAATCATTAGTCTGGAACATGCAATTAGATACACCTGACATGCTACTACAGGAGGCATTGGCAGCCTTGAGCATTCGGAGCAGCAGTGCTATGTTGGGCTCCAGGGGATTGAGGTCTTTAGCTTTCTTCCCCCTCCCCCACTCATTTTCATTCATGCTCACACTCTTTTTCTCAACGATACACACTCGCAGACAATATGAACAGACCTTCATGTACTTGGTTCTAAGATGCAAGAAGAGGTGAGCAAAGATCGTGTTAATGGTGATTTGGTGTTTCCTCAGGTTTTGGTGGCCAACAGATTCATCAATTAACATGCAAATTTAGTGCATGGAGCGAGATGATTGGTAGGGAGAATGGGGTTGGGTTTCGGGCACGCTCTGCAGTAGTGAAGCTTTGATTGGCTAGAGTGATCTTTGCATGTTTTGCAGTTATGTCAAAAACCTCCTAGCAACCACAGCTGGCGCCATCTTGGAGGACTCTGGAAATTTAGCTAGGCACAAAATATATAGCAACCGGTCCAGAAAAAGAGACAGGGTGTGTTTCTATAGAGTAATGTTATTGCTAAAAGAAAATTGCCTGATGAGGTTGATTTGTCTTGTCTTTAGTACTCATCTCAATAAGTTGCAGCTTGATAAGAGTAAACACCAAACAAACTGTTAGTTTTTGGCTTTGTTAGCTACCTAATTAGCCAGCACGCTAATTTAGGAAAGTACCTAATGTTTATGTTAATACACAACTGCAAGGTACTAGCTACATAACGTTAGCTATCGTGCTAATTACTTGCGTTGCCAAGACAGTGATGGTTAGCTGACCAGACACTATGGTTAACTAGCTGATAATAAACTGATATTATGTAAACAGAAAAACCATCAGATGTATCAGTGATGAAATGATCAGTTCCAAACTAAAAAACATTGGCATTTTAGTAAACGTGAAAGGGCACCAGCACCTCAAAACCCAACCCAACAACATAGTGTGGCAACCATGCCAAGGACTCTTACCTCGCAATTGAGTTATCACACAAGGGGAGAGAAGGGAAGAGAAACAAAAGTAAATGCTATGGGCGTGTTTGAACTGATATCATGTACTGAAATTGAACTAACACTGATCCAACAAAACAGCCAGGTCTTTTCTCATGGTGA
Organism: Hoplostethus mediterraneus; assembly: GCA_034670385.1. Taxonomy (NCBI): domain Eukaryota; kingdom Metazoa; phylum Chordata; class Actinopteri; order Trachichthyiformes; family Trachichthyidae; genus Hoplostethus; species Hoplostethus mediterraneus. The sequence goes on along the minus strand of JAXDDW010000113.1, from coordinate 104,970 downwards.
TTGACAGTTAAAATTTCATAACAGGATGCGAGTTGAAAAAGAGAAACACAAAAGAGAGAAGAAAATGACAAAGTCCCTGTCATGAAGAGAGACAATCAATAATGTTCAGACGGTGTCTAAATGTATTGCCCTTTAGAGGGACCTGTAAACCTGGACCACATCGATCCGCATGGTCATTTAGTCTCTATTGATATGGACTGGCAAAAGGGGTGGACAGACCTGGCCTATTTGCCTCTAAAGGCCAACACATTCATGTAACAGTTGCATCCAAAAGAGAATCATGTTAAATAACATCCAAAAACACAATGAAGAATGTGTCAAGAGCATTTCTTGTAGTTCACAGCATTTCGGTCTAGAACTTTAAAACGTCTTGATAGAGGCATCAGCCATCATCGTTAAAACTGGATTTGTCCTACCTGAGAAGTTGCGAGTGGCAAGCATAGTGGTCAGGATAGCACCCTGGGAAGACACAAATGTGACTTTAGAAACATTTCACATTGGTGCATATCTGCTCCTTAACAGACCACTGGACAGTGAGTTAGGTCAAAAGGTAATGATTAGGTCCTCTGGTGCCAAGAGTCCACTCACTGACTCAAAGCATGACGGCATTTGCCAGGTGTTCGGTCAAACTGTTACTAATAATTCTCCTCAAAGCCAGTCTTTAGTGGGGAAAAAAGTATCGATTTAATTCAATGGAAACCAGACTGAAAATGTATTTTCTCTATCTTCATATGTTAGATAATGAAAGTGGCCCACGGGCACTTAAACTGTATGCTAACACGTTAGCGTGTGCACTCTTATCGCAATATAAAAAGGTAAGTTGACCAACGAGCCAATTTCCCAACAAGTCAGTGCTGCATTCTCGTCATATTGGAAAAACCATCAGAATGCAATTGTTTTCTGTACTTTGGATGCTCCTAGATATTTCACACTTCAACTTCAACTGACTGCAAAGTCAGTCACAGACATGATAGTAGTTAGTAGTTGTGTCCTGCCAAGGCATTTTAAGAGTAATTATAAAATAACTGATGTGATGAAAACACCATTCCCTAAACTGGTGACGTTTGCAATGCAAAGTCAGAGAAATCAGGGTTGAGTTCCCCTGAGTTCCCCCTGAAAGCTGAACGGTATTTTCAAGTATGAAGCTTGCATGTACCATCTTTCTCATATGAGGTGAATGCGGAAACAGAACGAGAACTTTTTCTCTCCTATGAAAGGCAATGAGAGTTTGGCGTCACAGACAGACCACAGGCACACCTCCCCCTACTGTCGAGGAGGACGCTCCTCACCTTGAGTTTCCTCCTGGCGTTGAATTTCTTCAGGCACTCCACAGTCTCCTGCCTGTGCATCATGGACGCCACAGTAGAGCGTTGCTATGGACACAGAGAGACAGTTAAGCAGTGTGGGTGTGTATGGTGTGATTCACGTACGTCTATATGGTACATAGTATGTGCATCGACCAACTGTTATGTAAAAGGTGGATTCTATACTATACTGCCTTTTTGGCCTTATCTGAGAATCTGTGGTTGTGTTTGTGTGTGTTTGTGTTTAAGACATACGCAGATCCAGGGGTGTTTGAGGGCATCTGTAGCGGTGACCCGCTTGGCTGGGTTGATGGTCAGCATCTTGTTGATCAGGTCTTTGGCCTCTGGGGTCACGGTGTCCCACTCTGGGGAAGGGAACTGCCCGAAGAAAGACATTGTAGATATAATTTATGTTGTTCCGCCACCCTTCCATCAGTCTGCCTGTTCATAAATGCACTGATCGATCCACCCAACACCTCGATTACATTTACACCTGACATTAAAGTGCCCAGTGCACACTTTAAAAGCAGATTTCTCCCTTGCCTATACAAAGATTCATGTGTACTCCACTTCCTCTCGTAATATTTACGTCCTATAAAATTGAGTCAACACCTCAGACAGTAAATGTTAATAGCACATTAATAGCACATGGAATGAGGGTCTTTAATGCCTAAGCTGGTACGTAGGATATCGATTCCATAAATCAAATCTCTTAGAGCTTTGACTCTACAACTAAGGGTGCGAGAGAGAGAAAGAGAGACTTACATCGTAAGCCCCAGCTTTAATCTGCTGGTAGAGTCTGTGCTGGTCCTCGTCCCAGAAGGGAGGGTAGCCCACCAGTAGGATGTACAGGATCACACCTATAGTGCAAACACACACACACACACACACACACACACACACACACACACACACACACGTTAATCTTCACAGACGCCTTGATGACTCACTTGGCAATCATTAAATGCATTTTAAAGCTGACACTCCATAAAGTGAACACTGTGAAAACGCAGAAATTAGATGCTAGTATACTAAAATGATTGCATGTGTAAGATGTCAAATATCGAACTATTCTGGGGGACAGGGGGGATAGGGTACTGCCATGGTAACAGACGCAAACTGGTGGTGTGAGTCTGTTTTGTGATTGGGCGGCAGGTTGCCAGGAACAGATGAAAGCCCCTCTGTCTGGCGGTGAGTCTGACTGACCACACACACAACACTGGCTATTGTCCCCATGGGTTGAGTGACCTAGCACAGGTGTGTGTAAAGGAGTATGTAGGCAGTGTGTGTTTGACATGTTAAGCCCAGGTGGCCTGGCCCATAATAAGTGTGTGTAATGAGCATCAGAAATGATTAATGCAAGGGGTTGGAGCAGGAGAGGACTGGAGAGGAGGACACACACACACACACACACACACACACACACACACACACACACACACACACACACACACACACACACACACACACACACACACACACACACACACACACACACACACACACACACACACACACACACACACACACACACACACACACACACACACACACACACACACACACACACACACACACACACCTTGAAATTGGCATGTTTTGGGGTGAGATGTGACAGAGGCCTCGGCTGCTGGTGCGAGGACGGAGAGGTCCAGAGAGCTGAGGCATGTTGATTCATTTGGGTACTATACATTTTTTTTACAAGTCCTTTCAAGGCCATCCATTCATTTTCAAAAACGTTCAAGGGCAGTGGGAACTACAGTATGTCAACTTGTAGCTTATAACTTGCGTTACCTGTTGCATTGCGTTGCCAAGCAACAGGTAACTAACATTGCTAGTGGACGGACAAAACATTACATTACAATCCAAAGCTTAAAATATCAGCCTTACCCTGGTATGTATGTTCTAGTTTAAGATTAAATAATTCATACATTCAACACAAATTATGGGTACTGAACTATATTTGAATCACATACTACCAACTGAGCTGAACCAGTATATATTCCCTTGGTAAAGTATTACAGTTTCTTTTGAAGTAGAGGCAATCCCTTTGATGCTCCCTAGAGACGGCCTCTGATTGGCTGTTCCGGGCCATGACATTTGTGTGTAACTAATTATACACTGCGGCTCCGTGCGACTTCCCCCATTTAAACCAATCAGCTTGTCACAAACGCCTTCACAACTGTAGCATGTCCTCCAGTGACAGAAAGGTTGACCAGAAGGTCGTTGGCTTAGTGATCTCGTCTTACCGCAGGCCCACATGTCCACCGGCTTGCCGTAGGGGTCTTTCCGCAACACCTCAGGAGACAGGTATCCCGGAGTCCCCGCAAAGCCTGGAACACACACAAAAACACACGATAGATGAATATATGTCTGCAGCAACACTGAAAACCTGTGTAAATACAGCTCCAAAATAAAAGTTGAGTATCGTGCATAGTCGCGCATAGCTGCTACCGGCATCATTTTGTGAAATCGGGACATAAATATCTTGCTGATATCAGTGCAAAACAGTTTCCACAGCTGTTTAAATATGAATTTTATATTACCATTACCATTTCACAGTAGCGAAGGTTCATGTGCCAAGGTTAACAAGCTTTTTCTGTGGGAATGTAGTTTGGCTTGCAGCCAGCAGAATGCAGCCTATTTCTCAAAAGCCTCGAAGCACCAGTGTACCCATGGGCAAAGAGATAGAGCACTACTAGTAGTAAGTTATAGCACAACGTGAACTGGTTCCAGGTCCTCAGGTGACGGCATGCGCTGGGGATTAAGCTAATTATTCCTCTTTTCTACAGGGATTAGGGAAGAGAAATGGCCCTGAAATCCATGTAATCCAAGATTGATTTAAGAGCCCACAGCTGTAGCACACCTAGTCCCACATTCAGGTAACTGGATGGGCCAATATTGAACGGTCATGCACAAGTTTCTTCTCTGTGCGCCGTTTTTCCTTTGTTTAACCAGAAACAGAAGTCTCGCTCAATGAGAGATGTCCCTCTCAGAAAGATGAAGAGGTTAAACAAAGGTTTCTGGTTAAAAAAAAAGGTCTATCTCTGTAGCGATCCTTTCCGTAATGTCGTCAGACACTTCCAATAACAATCTGAGGCCGTCAGTGGCAAAAACAAGCACTTTTAGTGGACGTACTTTGATCGGGCGCAGTGGCCCTAACGGATTACGTTGCAGCCATTGCAGCCCGTTTCGCGACTGCCAGCTGAGGCGATCTACCGGAGCAATTCCAAAACGTTTTGTCATTTAGACACCAAAATATGTACAAATAGGGCCCAGGTTTAAAAATACCAGAATTACCCTTTAAGTACAAATCTATGAATGAAAAATATGATTCACAGCATTATGAGGGTGTGAAAAATAACAGCAGAATAGCAGTGTCAAGTGATTAATAACTGGCTGGTTCACTGAAAACGAATAGACGAGGTGTATACTCACCGAACCATGCTTGCTGGTCTCCCTGCACCTCAATGGCCAGGCCAAAGTCTGCCAGCTTGACTGCTGCTCCCTTCAACTTGCTGGCTAGGAGCAAATTCTCAGGCTTGGAGTGGAGAGACACAAACAAACACTCAATACCTTTTCACTGACATCAGCTGATGCTGCAAATAAACATGACTGAGGTGAAGAATTTAAGTTTTTCGAACGTTTTGGTCACCAGCAGCTCACAAGCAGTTTTAAAAACGACAGGGATTCCCATGATGCCATACAGTGTGTTTGAGCGTAGTGCAGCTGACGACTAATGGCCGAGGTAGAGGCCTACTCTAGCAGTTAACATGAAAAAGGTCTGCTGGAGTCAGGCATGGTCACTTTCAGAGTTCAACCTCTCTGACTGAACACACACATACACACAGAAAGCCATGATTGGCCGATATTGTGTAACGAGCCTGATTACATTCAGGTTCAGTCGGTGGCCAAGCGGCACGAGCGCCTGTATTTGGACGAGATGCCGGCAGGTTGTTGTCTAATTGGCCCGGCCAGCCGGTGGAAGCCGATTGGAGGGAGAGAGGGCGAAAGTGACTCATGCCAAACCCCCGGCAGCAGCAGGCGAAGACGAGGAGGAGGGCGGGGTTTTCAGTAAAGGTCTCCGGGTTTGGAGAGGATGAATAATGTATTTGCTGACATTTTCAAAGCAGTTTCCTCTGCAGAGCCGCGTAGGAAATTATTAGAAATGAGTAGGCTGTAATGTAATAACAACAAAAGGGATGCCGCTGATCAACTGCTCTTTGAAAGGAAGCTGCTTATTCGGCAACAATTACATCCAGTTGCATTCACAGTAATCCGCCCACACATCGCTACATGTTAATACGGCCCGAGGGTATTCTTTCCAATAGGCATCAGTCATGTCATTCATTGAAATCCATTTCATCAGTCAATCAGATTTCATGGTTGCTTGTGCGGTTAGTAGAGCATTCAGGAATTAGGATCCGTGCAGTTCAGGAGGACATGCCATGGGGAGGGGGTGAGGAGTAGGAGGGAAGGAAGGAAGGAAGGAAGGACTCGGGTAAATGCGGTCAACAGTGCCATGCAGTCATTGCAAATGCCCCCACCCCAAACACCTAATCCCAGCCCTAGAAAACAACCACCTAGTGACAGGAGGGTGGGATCAAAAGGAGGACAAGGAGAAGAGAAAAAAAAAGAAGTTTGGTTTTGAGTCATACATTGTGTTAAAAGATTGTTCTTGACAGGCTGCATCGCTAAAAGGTTTTTTTTTAAAAGTGCTTCATAATCTGCTTGGCAATCACACAGATGGCGCCATATGGAGACAACTCTGTGTGCATCTAGGTGCGCCATTTTTCATTACTAATCACTAAACCCTAAAAGCATTTCGACAGACTTTAATTACTACCTAGTGTGGCTTTCGGGCCTGCAGATGAGGTTGCAACGGCCACACTCGGGGTACCAAGCTCAACATGAACACAAAGAAGCACAAACCTTTCACAATATGATATTACGCGGTAAAAAAGGTCACATTAAAACAGCTTTAGGGCTTTAAACTGATATCACAACGGTATTTAAGTCCCGAGTTCACAAAGTGATACATTTAGCGGCTGTTTACCGGGTGTTCAACATTGGTGCAGGCTGTCCGTATCAACATCTACTCAATGTCAAAATGTTTACTCGGTGTACACACACTCACGCAAATAGATCAACTTTCCCTGGGTGTCTGTATCTGTGCAGTTCATATCAGATTCATTCAGGATTTATGCTCCCTCCTCGCGGCTGCTGTGAAACGGCTGTAATTGGATTCTGTCTAACACAGCCAGCCATAACGGAGATGTAATTACTGGCCTGCTAATCTAGCCTGGGAGGTCTCCTTCAACCTGGAAGGCTACTACTGGGCTACACACACACACACACTAAGTGAAATCTCTCTACAGTTGTGGCCGCACACCAACCGCTGTCCCCACTACTTTATCTCAAAAGGCAATATCTCACATTATCCAACCAGTAAGCAAGCAGTTTACTGGGATTTTTCAGAGGAGAGAGAGAGAAAAAAAAAAAAGGCATTGAACTTCATGGAGTCGTGCGGCACCTTCATCGAGAATAGTCTGCCATGTGGACTCAAAGACAGAGAAGAAGAAGGGAACCTTGGTCACAAGTACAAGGGGAGGGAAGAGGAGGGATGACGAAGAGGAAACGGGCAGAGAGAACAAGGGCATCAGTCGTTTGAGAGGGAGATGGGAAAGGGAGGAAGATGAGGAGGAAAAACGAGATAAGGGGGACGAAGAGGGTGCCCTCTGAGAGAAAGGAGAATTTCCCTACCAACAGCAGTACAGTGCCACATTATTGTTAGAGTGGATTTACACCGAACATGGCTGTTTTGATTGGCAAAGATGAAACTCCACAAAAGATGATTATGCATTTCTATTACTGAGCACCTGTGTGTGTGTGTGTGTGTATGTGTGTGTGTGTGTGTGTGTGTGTGTGTGTGTGTGTGTGTGTGTTTGCTTTGCGCTGTCCAAAATCCCTATCTCGAGAAAGGAAATCACACGAATACACAACAGTGTGGCAATAGGGTGCTTTTCATAGTGCCCCCGCTTTCCGGCTTGCTTATTTGTTTTGGTCGTATTTGTTTTGTCGTGGTGAGGCAGTGAGCCACGGTAGCTGCCGGGCAACAGCCAATCAGTGCACGGGAGCAGGTCACTCGGCAAATGCAAAAACGCTGGCTCATTATTCCTGAGGGTAAACCGAGCCTCGGCCACACCCGGTCTCATTTGATTGGCAAATCAGAGCTAGGGGAAGCCAAACCACAGCGAGGAGGCCAGCGTTGGAAATGGAGGCAAGAACACCGAGGAGGCGTGTTTTCCCAGCGTGTACCCATCTCCACATAAACTTCTACCGTGACGGGGTGAAAATTTGACTTCACCTCATTTTAGATGTTCTCCAGACACTTTTTTTTTTTTTTTTTTAATGAGGCCTTAGGTTGTTTTTTTTTTATGCACTGCGTTTTATGGCTGCGGTATAATTGGGGAGGACTGTCGCTCCTATTTTCAGGCCCATTAACACATTTATGAAGCCGCCGCGGAGGCCAACAGACTGGCTGCCTGCGTGGTATAGGCGTGAGACTGACGTTCCTCAGAAACATGGAAGATCAAAACTAACAAATACAACCGAAAGGGATCAAAGAAAGGAAAGTAACTGTAGAGAAACAAATCAGAGGGCAGGTTTGCAACAGGAGATGGGGCAGAAGAAGAGGGAGGAGGGCAAAGGAAAGGGGAAAAAGTAGGATTGAAAGTTTTTCTGTGTATGTTTGGTCTCCCCGGTGCGTCTACTCACCTTCAGGTCGCGGTGGACCACGCCCATCTGGTGGCAATGGAGTACGGCCTCTAGGATCTGCTGAATGCAATGACTGCATGCAAACACCAAGGGGGCCGTGGGTTAGTGACAAGCTACCACTCACTCTCTGTTGCTTAGAGCTCGCATTGAGACTCGGGGAGCTGCTGGCACTGTGGCAACCAAACCCACCCAGCCGCCAAAATGGGCACCAGTCTGAACTTTCCTCGCCGGTGTGCTTAAAATAATTTGATGCCATGGTGACCAATTGAGGTTGCCCGTGACGGAGCCAAAAAAACACGAGCTGCAATATAGTCATCGTCCCAAACACGTATATTCCCCCACAACCCCCTACCCGAGTCTCAAAACAGAAGTGGTGTTAGCCCCCGGCCGACTGGAGGCTGGACCCTGGGAGGGCGAGGAGGGAGATGAGGTGGGGGTGAGGAGACAGTGAGGCAGAGGAGGGTGCGGTGTACATCGTTTGCCGTCAAGGTCTCAAGAAGTCTGCAGGTTTTCATTTCAACAAATACGCCACAGCAGCCGATTTGACCGCTTGGTTCCTCCTCTCTGGTTGAAGGTGTGCTAATCGGTGCCACGATAACAAATACTACTTCAATTGAATTTGATGTTTTAGAATCCAAACGTATTCCGCAAACTGAAATTCCCTTTGAACGTCACCTCCAGGCGGCATACGCGTCTGGATTACATGTGGAAGGGAGCATTTCAAAGACGAAGAAAAAGAAGGAAAATTGAAATAGATCTTGACAGTGGATGGCAGCAGTGTGAGTCAAAACAGCTTCCAACAGTCCACCACATCTTGCGCTGGATCCCAGTCTACCTAAACCGGAGGACAAAACTGGTCCTGGGAGCAAAATATGGAACTAATTCGCTCACAGGGCTGATAAAGACGGACCAGCCAACATCAAAACCTCTGTGGAAAAGTCACTACGCTGTCCAAGTCCAATGTGGTAACAAGTAAAGAAGCAAAGCATCTGATTTTCATAAGAATCCGTTCTACTCAAGTTCTTGACATATTCATTTTGTTATTTTCTTTCATTATTGATGTTAATGTTTTGATGCTTTTCGGTAAATTAAAAGTGCAGCGTTTGTTCTGTGACATTGCTTGATGTTTTTTCTTGTTCGCCATGGTTTCGTAGTAGTATCGAATTTTTATTTACTCAACTTAATGTTGAGTAAAATCTCAGTCTCCAAAATCTTGGTATCGTGACAACGCTAGTGCAGCAGTTGGAATGCAAACCTGCAAGCTCCTGGCCTTTCGATGGTTGAGACCCACTGGTTTATATCTGGAACCACAAGGGGTGGGGGGGGGGGGGACTTAAAACCACCCTTCCGTGCACAAGCCTCCTCTTCCTCCTCATCTTCCTCCTTCCTCCGACCTCCCTCGGGTCGCAGCCTCACAGCGGCTGTTTCAGAGCATGGTTTTGGAGAGATGCTACATGCACTTTGTGCCCTGCCATACAGGGAGGGGTGGGGGGGGGGGCAAGATGAAATCTACCACCTCCCCCTGGCACTACCCTACCTACCGCCTCCTCTCCAGCCAACCTGCCCACATTGCCTTCTACTGGGTGGATTTCAGAAGAAGTCAGGTGGCAGTGGTGGGTGAGGGTGACTGGCAGAAAAGGGGGTGTGGTTTTGGAGGAAGTGGCATTTGGTGATTGGTTAATTGGTTGATTAATCAGGCGGTGGAGGAGCAGGGCAAGGTGCCGGAGGTGGGCAGGCCTGAGTCTTTTTGTTGTTGTTATTGCCATCATTTACTAACCTTTAAGTCCCTGTGCACTATGCCATTTATGTGGCAATGATTTACACTTTCTAGAATCTGCTGTATGCAGTGACTGTGGAGGAGAAAGAGACCAGGCCAGAAGCAAAAAGGAGGAGAGGAAGAGGGAGAACAGGTAAATGTCAGAAAACAACAAAGAAACAAACAAAAAAAGGCAGACAGATGAAACACAGGTGGCAAAATAACTTTGTTGACAAGGAGATTATCAGGTAGGTACTCAAAACAGAGAAGGAAAGGATGCGTGCATTTTCTTTTCATCTAAACACTTTCAGGTGGTCAGATATAAAACTCACTGTTAATATCTCTTTAAAAAAAAGCAGACAGTTCAGTCTAGATTTGTGAAAATGAACTAATCTCTCTGAAGGCTAACATCAAGAGAGGCGAGACTTATTATTTCATTGGGGAAGGCGAGTCCTGGAGCTGCTCCATTGACTGAGAATGAAGGTGAACACTGGTTTCCACCGGTTCGTATCTTCAAGCACGACACTGACATAACTCAGATGGATGTAAAAGTAAAAAAAAACAAAAAACGAAATAACTAAAACTAAGGCCTTGCAAATTTGATTAATAGTTTAACCGATGCCCCGCATCATTTTTTCTAATAATTAAAAAATAATAATTCTAAGACAGCATACAAATTATTATAATAATTATTCTGTTGGTTTTGTTTTGTTTGTTTTTAGAAAAAGTGACACGGGGGATCCAATAATTAACTAAATCTTCACTGTCACTGTGAAAATGCTTTGGGAGGAAATTGCTTTTGTCTACAAAAATCAACTGAAGTATCTGTAGGAACAGCAAACGTGGGTTCTGTTTTAAGTGGGTTTTTCATTAATGAGAAATAATAATAAAAAAGAAAAGAAAAGTAGCCCTGTAATCAGAGGGCGAAGGAAGAACAGAGCAAGAGAGGACTTTAGGCATAAAACATCAAAGGCAGCATAAACACACACACGCACACACACATATATACTGTATATAGAACAGGAGAGGAAACAGTTATGTAATTCACTACTATAGCCACTGTATAATGAGGAGGGGGTTGCAACATTAACAGTCCCTTATACACTGATACATAATGCATGCAGAAATAGTGTGTATGTGTATCAGTGTGTTCATGAGCGCACCTTTAAGTGCCTTTAAGTGAATGGGTCTCACATCACAATCAAGACAGTAAATTCAGGGATATCAACGACACACGGGACCTGTGCAGCCTATTACACTGACCTGGCATCTGCCTCACTGTAATACTCCCTGGCAACAATGTCCTCAAACAACTCGCCGCCGGTAACTCTGAAAGAGAAAGAAACAGAGGGACAAACAGAGAGGCAAAATTAAACTCCCAAAATACATATGCCAGCAAGGAAAAACGGTAGGAAAGCATGGGAACGTCGCACAATAAATCTCAGACTAATTCAAGGCTACATTTAACTGGCGTCAGGAAGAGATCCCCCCCCCCCACACACACACACACACTAATAGGGTCAAAAGAATGAGGTTATGCTTGTGTGCCTTGATGGTGAAATCACTACAATAATATATTTCTCCAGATATGATCGTACGGTACATTGACACTGTTGATTCAGCTGGAAGGAGTTTCCATGTATTTCCATGCGCTTATGCCTCGAGTGTGGGCGTTTTTCCAAGGCGCTGAGCAACACACAGAAGACGGGAATACCTCATGTAACCACGCAACATGCTGTTATGTTTGGACCAGCGGCTGAGTGCAGAACATGTCAGCCATTTTGGAGCGATAATGTGCATCTAAAGCAGGGTGATTTATTGACAGCGGGTTTAAAAAGGAATACACCACATTTTTGGTCGACTTTAAGCCATTAAGTGATGAGAACACAAACACTAAAATCATCCATTTTTTCCTGGTAGATCATTCTATCCGGTGATCCATGCTTTGGGACAGTAGGCCAGTAACATTATCTAGCTATTGTAAGAAGACATTTTAGCAATAAAAAGTTATTAGTCTTGTTTTATTATATGCCCTGTAGATTCATACATCCTAAAAATGAAATATCATTACCTCAATATAACTGATGGAACCAGGCTTAGTTTTTGGAACTATTTCAGGTGAGTAACCACGTATTCATTCATCCGCTGCAGTGATTTTTAGCTGTACACAGTCTCTCATGGCCCACCACCTTCACTTCCTATGGAAACAGCAAGTCGTCCCTGGTAGTTCTAAACAGTACATTATTTTTCAATCATATTTTATTAAAATTGTATGAATCTCCTACAGCTGTATGTAATTAATAAGTCATTTGTATTTTTTTTATTTATACAAGTTAAATTAGCTGCTACGCATTCTCATTCTCTCACTTTTGCGATAACGCTAGTAGCTTACTATCACTCAACATAGTGTCTGCTAAAGAGCACTGATTTTGGTGTCTATGGTCAATGGATAAGTTGACCAACGGACCAATCTCCCAAACACTTTATGTATTCCTTTAAGGAGGCAAAAGGTTCAGTGCCTTTTCCATCGCCTGTGGAAGAAGTTACCGCTTTTCACCTGGGTCTTTGGGAGTTTTCATATTCACAACTTCATTCAAATTCTAATGACTTTGGTGTTGTCACCACTTGGAGGCCTGCAAAGTTCCATTGCTATTGCTGGCTTGCATTCAGAAGCCAAGAAGTGAGCTAGCAGGCTCAGCCAGCCCTGTATTATTATTTTTATCCGGACCAAAAAGTCCTTCCAAAGACGGCCGCTGAAGACACCTTCCGTCACACTGCTTTTCACTTTGCTCAATAAATGAGCACTAAAAAGTCACTGTGCCCCAAATTGAGGGGACACATTAAACTGTCTACCTCTGGAGATGTAATATTTTTACCCCCCTCCTCTGTTCCCAGTCAAGTTGATTTACCCCCCTTTCTGGAGACGTAGCTTGTTTTGTCATCCATCCATGTAGGTTTTCTATTTAGGCAAAAAGGAGTAATGCTTTTTATCCTAATTTGTCTTTCACCCCCCTTCTTTTTTTATAGCCCTCAGGCAAATTGAATACAGCATTTAAAATAAATTGGAAACGATTTCCCTTCTAGCTGCCAAATTATACAGCGAGCAATGTCTGCCAATACACAGGAGAGAAAAGGAATAAGGTAGATGGAGGAGCTATGGGAAGGGTGTGAGACAGACAGACAGACAGACAGACAGACAGGCAGACAGGCAGACAGACAGGCAGGCAGACAGACAGACAGACAGACAGGCAGGCAGGCAGACAGACAGACAGACAGGGAAGAGGGAAATGGAGAGGGGGAAAGGAAGGGAGGAAGATCGATGGCGTGATAAAGTATTATTTATCATGAGGCAGGGATATTGATTGCTCTATTAACAAATTAAGAAATATGGACATGACAGAGGATGATGAGTGACTACAGCGGAAGAGTTTACTGAATTGAGTATAGATCACGTTTATAGCAAGCACATAAAAATGAAAACCGAAGGGGACATTCAGGAGTCCAGGGGCCAATTACAGATTTTCTGTGCAAGTTGTATAAAAAGAAAAAACTATTATTCTAATATTGATGTTATGTGAATAAATCAATAAATAAATGAGACCTTGCACTGCCAGGATGAAGAAAATCTGCCATTTTTCACATTTAAGCACAACACGCTGCTTGATATTACAAGAGATTAGGCAAATGAAACCCATTTTCCACTTCATAAATTTGCACCGGAGTTGGGGAGTACCCCCGACCACCAAGCTCATGTTCACCATGAATCACTGGGTTCTGGGAGGTAAATCTCCCGTTCATTGTTCCCCACAGGGAATGTGATTATTCGCCATAACGTTTTTAACGGTGCGTGGCAGACTCAGCATGAGCGATCAGATTGTGAAACAACTACATGTTCCTGTAGAAGCCATCGGGAAATCTGCTTTCAACTTTGTGTTTTATTCCTGAGGTCCTTGCCACTTTACACAGAAGCTGTAGCGAGTGTCTACTACAGAGTGAAACAGTATCAATGATTTATTATTACGGATGAGGACAAGAAAACCATTACAAATCATTCATCACCATTATATTGTTTAGTATCACAGCCCTGTAGGGGGTGAATAGTTCCCTCTTAAAAAAACAACATCTACACAGTCTACCCTTGCCTACTTTCTGAAGTATTGTTATTAGCCCACAATTTAATTGGTATCTGGTTGGTTTGGATCAAAGCATCAAACTCTTTATATCTGGATTTTCTGAAAGTCTTTGGAGGAAATCAATGGGAATTTACTTCCTGAACCAAGGCCACTGAAAAAAGGGGGGCGGTCACATTTCAGCTCTATTGGGAACTTAATGTGGTCATTATATTGAGATCAAAACTATTCCTCTAGTCCATATAAAATACAAAAGGATGTCAATGATTTTTGTCAGGGAAAATTAGTGAGGAACAGGAAATCTACCCAGAGAATGGAGAGATGGTTTCCACAGCAAAGAGGAGGAGAAGGCTGGAGGTGAATCCTTTAGCTGCCCTGTAAATAAGGACTTCTAGGACTGGTGCAGCATCTATAGGACCTGCAGGGTGCCTGTGTATATGTGTGTGTGTGTGTGTGTGTGTGTGTGTGTGTGTGTGTGTGTGTGTGTGTGTGTGTGTGATATTTAAATTGCCTTTGGGGTGTTCTCTGGAACTACCCACTTTCATTTCCATAAATAGCCACACAATTAATATTTTTAAGGATTGCAATGCAAGGCCAGCTAATATAGGTAGCCCATATAAACCCATTTATACTTTGATTCATGTAATACAAAAAAAAAAAAAAGGTACATCACTGCTGCCAAATTGTGAAACGTCTTAACATTTTGAGTCATATCACAATGGCTAAGGTGAGGTTTTATGTCAAAATCTCCATTTTTGCCTGGTTTGTAGTTTCATCTGATTTCATGCCAACTTGCAGCTTGTGAAAGGGGAGCAGCAGAATGTATATTCTTGCCAAATTTCAGTTTTTGAAAGAACCATACTGTAGCAGAGTACAAATTTGGAAGCTAGTCAGTTTGTCAAACGCTGATATGTTAGCAAATCAGCATCTTTTTAAAGAGAAGGGAGAAGGATGTGAAATAATCCTGTACTTACAAATCGAAGACCAGATAGTGGAAACCTTCCTCTGATATGCTGTCATGGAGCCTCACTGGGGGGGAGAGAGAGAGAGAGAGAGAGAGAGAGAGAGAGAGAGAGAGAGAGAGAGAGAAATTACAGTTATTTAATTACAGAAATACAGTTCGATAGATACTTTATTGAAATTCTGGAATTACAGACAAGTAAAAATCGGAGGAAAACTTAAAGCTGCCCTAGGCAATAACCAATAACCAGAAATCCTGTGAGGTGATACAAACTAAAGGTCTTCTTTTTAGTGTTGGGGATGGAGATGGAGAGAATCATGAACACTGAATAATACAGGACCTTTAAAGTCCGACCCCCTGCCACTCGCAAATGTAGAAGCATGTATATCTGCTATAAAAAAAATTGGATGTCACTAAATTATTTACTCTTAAATGTCAACAAAACAGAGATGTTGGTTGTTGGCCCAAAGACACAGAGTTCTGTCTTCACAGACCCTGAAGTTTGACGCAGTATTACCCAGATTCTAGGCTTCGTGTTCGATCCTACCTTCACAATATCGCAAAAATTCTATTTTAACACCGACTGACACTGTAATTCTGTGTTAAAAACATCCAACATCCAAACAACTTTCAAAATACTGCTGCTAGAATATTGACCAAAACTAGAAAACACCTCATTTTGGCCTCCCCATCCCAAAGTACCTCTTTACATATAAAGCTTTTCATGGGCTCGTATCTATCTGATCTAATTGTCCCCAACACACCCTTTGTTCACAGGACGCTGGCTACCTTTCTTTTCCGGGAATTCAACACCAGAACTACACACACCGATCTATTTGGCCCCCTGGTCTGCCCTTTGAATTGCCCCGCCCAAGATTTCTTCCATTTTTTCTGGGATTGTTTCCTCGTCTTCCTAGAGGCCTTAGGCCGGTGGTGCCGACCAGGTTAGGCTACCTTAGGCAGGTTATAAACTTGCTGTGTCCTCCTCTCTGTTAAGTCCTTTCACTCCTCTTCAACCGGTCATTGTTCTGATCGTATCTCATTTGTCATGACTGACTTCACCTGAGGCATTCCTGTAAGGCCGCTACAGCTTTCTCTTTCATTATCCATCCTGTTGTCTACATTCTGCATCAGCTGTGTCTCATAATTTGATTGTCTATCAATTGTGACCCAGTTAGGCCTGTATAGTCCTTTGAGGCTTGTTTGAGGTAAAAGGGCTAACAAAGTCACGGCTTAAACATAATGTATATATCTTCTTGCCAAAGTTGGAGGCTTGTGAAAGGAGCATAGCTTAAATCCTGAAACTGCACATTTCTCTGTGTTTGACTGATGATTTTTATGTGTAAATAAAGTCAGCCATAGGAGAAAAACTCATCCATTACCTGAAATTACACCGGGCTCAGGTCTGACCTTGCAGCAAGAGCAGCGCTAAAACACACCATTCATCTTACTGTCACAAACACATGCGGCCCCTTCCAACTGAGCCCAGCGGCGTGGCTTCTTTATTAGTCACAGAAAATGTCTAAGTTTTAATGGGAATGTTGTCAGTGGGATTACCAGAGCACGAGCGGATGCATTCAGTATTACATTATTTCTGCATGAGCAACAGTCCTGCTGTGTCTAGTACATGTCAAAGTACAAAAAACACAATTTAACAATTCTAGAAAGTAAAACGTCATTGCAGATTTTACACACTGTTTCGTGTAGCTGTGGTCAGGGAAGAACCTTCCTCATATTGGAGGTGGACAACTGATATCCAGTATTTAATAATAGGCCAATATCAGCCCAGTATATCAACAAGCATCTATATCAGTCAAACCCTAGATTCCACACAAGTATACATTATTTTTTTGTAGTATTATTATTATTCTGGGTTTGCAAGGAGAGTTTTAGAGTCCCAGTATTGACTAAATGGTGATAAGAATAATGAATACTAAGAATAATGCATACATTTTTAAATGAATATTGCAATTTGGTCTATACCACAAAGATGCTAACCTCATCCTAACACTCACACTCTCCTTAAAGTGCATGTTGATGCATTACAAGCCTATTGGAAGCAGAGATGG
Source organism: Hoplostethus mediterraneus (assembly GCA_034670385.1). Lineage (NCBI taxonomy): Eukaryota > Metazoa > Chordata > Actinopteri > Trachichthyiformes > Trachichthyidae > Hoplostethus > Hoplostethus mediterraneus. Next base: position 87,973 of record JAXDDW010000113.1, on the reverse strand, counting down.
ACTTTTTCTTACAATATAAACATCAGAAAGTAAAGTATAAAGTATTCATAGCCCTACATTTTTGGCATTAATGATGCCTTATAATGTGTGTAAAGTGTTACCTGCACTCTCCATAAGAGACGTACAGTATTGCATGACAACTGCTGGTTTCACCCTAGTTTTACCCTAGCACACACCCCGACAAGCTTCTGCATTTCGATTTGCCGGATAACACGCGGCGCTCTGCAGATGTCACTCTTGCCGCTCTATTTTTAGCGCTCAGGTCTTTTAAATAAGCATGAACGTCAGGGAGCGAGGTGGTTCGGCTTGATTTCTTGTACAACTGGAAGACAGGGGGCAGCGGAGAGGGAAGAACCCGGTCGAGGGTGATCTTTCAGCCGAGGCAATTAGCTCCACTGCCTTATGGACGTGGAACGAAACTGTGTGACGCGATGAAGGGAGGGAGACGCCGAGAATGATACGATGCCTCTGACAAGGATGAGAGTAACCTAGCCTTAGCCTGGTGGTTGTTAGTTTTATGTTAAAATGCACCCGTCTTATCAGCCTAAAACACAAATTGGGACATAAGAGCGTCCCGTTCCCCCTAATTGAGACACCGCGCTATCTGCCCAAATTAAATTCTGGTGTCGAGTATTGCCACTGGCAGGAATTCAAAGTTCAAACAGTTACCTCTCGCTGACATTTGGGGGCCACCAGCATACAAAGTTGCCCATAGCAGCTTTAGCAGCCACCATGGTAGCCCTGTTTCAATGCATTCTACTCTTCTCTATTCCACCATTATTCCTGTTGCTTGTTATGGGTAATAGAATAAGACAGCAAAAGCATTTATGGCCAAAATGATGGATTGGTGTTTAGTGTTTTATTATGTTATCATTGTAGTCAGTTTACATAATTTTCCTTAAGAAAGAAAATATCTATATTGAATCCATCTGCAATACATAGAGGATAAAAATCAGTTGTTTTTGACTGAATCAGTAAGAAGAGAGAACAGATAAGACACTATGTTACAGGAAAAAATATACTAGAGAAATCTTACTGGCTGTTTCACAAATATCCAAGCCAAGTAAGAGTATGGTGCCAATATAGTGTTAGAAGAGGAAGCGACTATGGTTGATGTGCTCTGGAGCAAGGCACTTAACCCCCAATTGCTCTACTGGAGCTGCTGAAAAGGGAGCATGGAGCTCAGTCGACTTTCCCTGGTTAAATAAAGGTTGAAAAAGAGCGAAAGACAGACAGACAGATAGATCGATCGATGAAAGAGAAAAGATGAAACCCCGCTGGAATTCCCTGACGTCTTCATTAGCTCGCATTTCTGACTGACATCTCGGAGATCTCGCACCGTGGCGACCTTAAAGGAACAGGGGCTTTTCCTCGAGATGGATGCGGTGTGGAGTGGAATAATAAGGAAACGGGACGCTGCCGCCACCAACCAATCAGTGGCTGAAGTGAGATGGATCAGCAGAGCGTGAGCATTGGCATCCGTGTGTGTGTGTAAATGTAAATGAGAATCTCCAGCGAAGGATTAGAGATGCTGGAATCGGTGTGTGATCATTCCAATCAATCAAGGATTTTATCTTCAGATTATAGATGGGCTCAACATAGATATCATCACATGGAAACTGACAGGAGTATGATACATTGCCTGATAACATAATCACATCATCAAAGTGAGCATCAATGCTTTTGCAGTATTTTTCTATTACCTATTTCAACTGGAACCACAGTGAAAGATTTCCTTTTGCTGTTAACAAACCATCAATCAAAGCTGCCTCTGTCAAAAATCTAATTATGATGATCCACTGCTGTGGGACAAATAAGAGACACGGCCAACCCAAACCTCTGCAAAATAACCCTCTCTTAACTAACCCTTCCTTTGTGTTAGGCCCGTTAGCTGACAGGTTGACAATAGACCAGCAACGCAAATAACCCCCTATCATCCCTTTGTTTCCCCTCTTCCTCCCCCTCAGCCTTTGTCTTTGCCAAGAGAAAAGAAATGGGATCGAACAGCAAATAAATGCCTGTTTTCAGCATATGGCCGCGTCGTTAGTGAGGTGGTAATTACAGTGGCTTGGCCTCGGTGGGTCCCTTGGCAGGAGGGGGGAGGCTTTAAGGAGCGTGGGGAAGAGAGAGGGAAAAGGGAGTCTTAGCTCCAGTGTGTGTGTGTGTGTGTGTGTGTGTGTGTGTGTGTGTGTGTGTGTGTGTGTGTGTGTGTGTGTGTCTCTGTTGCAGATGTGCTCCATTTGTAGACGTGCCCAGGGAGCAGGGCTGAGTTATTCGACGACAACCCACAACAAATGGCTTTAGGCAGAACTTATTTGTTTGGCTTCAAAGTCAGAATAAGAATGCTTTCTAGTAATGTGTGTGTGTGTGTGTGTGTGTGTGTGTGTGTGTGTGTGTGTGTGTGTGTGTGTGTGTGTGTGTGTGTGTGTGTGTGTGTGTGTGTTGTTCTTGTAAGAACCAGATCGAGGCTTTAGACCTTGGGAGTGAGGACATGTTAGTGAAATGAGGTCATTTTGGCAGGTTCTCACTTCTTCAAGGGGCTACGTTAAGGTTTAGATCTGAATTAAGATTAGCTATAGGTTGGGGTACGACATAAAACTGGGTATCGAGGAACCAGTTCCAATTTAGTCCCAGTTCCAAATTGCCCAATTGTTTGGAATCAGTAAGCTCCCGTACTATTGATTCCTCTTATGGATGCCAAAAGGCATCCATAAGCTGGATGGTGGATGGTGTTCAGCTGGATGGTGTTTGTTCTGACAGCTGCACAACAGACTTTTGTCACTTTTGATGTTCTATTCATTGCAAACAATGATGTTTTTCAATGTTTTCTCCATTACAGCTGTACCCCCTAACAATTCATCAAATGGGAATCAATGAAAAAAAAATCAAATCAAATCGATAAGGACAATTGAATTGATAGATAAAATGTCCAGCCCTGCCCGTAGATCCACCCTATTTGCTCAAATTAAATTCTGGTGTTGGGTTTGAACACTAGTGGGAAATCTCCTTGGTGCACAGCAGATGACGAACTGAAACCTAAGCACTACGCTATCTCCTAAACGGCAGCGAGCGAAACGCTGAATATATATACAAATATTTTTTGGATATACTTGCATATCATCTACAAATACATTTATAGACCAGTACTTTTTTTATGTGTGCATGTGCGTGAGTAACAGTAGACAGTATGAAGTTACCAATATTGGGATGCTTGAGCAGGCGACAGATCCTGGCCTCTCGCTCCAACTTCTGGTGATCTACAGAGAGAGGAATAGAAAGCATGAGTCATTACAAAACCAGACAGACAGACAGACAGACAGACAGACACACACCTTCAAGAGGAACAGTGGTCGCAAGTAAAAGCACACTGACGGGGACAGACCCCATAAAGCATAGCTGCTAAACATCACACACTGCAGACTCAAAAGTTAGTGCAGAACAGCACCAATACCTCTGTGACACAGTCTCAACAACAATGTTCAGGCATTGGTTTTTTCAGCCCACAATGGCTGAAAAAAGTCCAATATCCCACTACACAGAGGTCAGGACTTGACAGCAGGACTAAAAGGACTGAAGCTGCTCTGAAGGCAAAGGGTGGCCCTATTGTTACTGTATGGTTATTGTTCAAGTATGTCAACGTCAATTGTGGATGTTATGTATGACATTTTTGGTGTAAATGTGCTGTCAGTGGCCGTGTTAAATGGCCACTAACATTAGACATCCTGTAGATGAGCTCATGGTCCCTAATTACACTGTCCTGAAAACTAGTCCCACCCGAAGAGGGCTTCACTGAAACTACAAAAGGTGTTTCCTGTTATTAAATCAGGAATACATGCAGAACGTGTGCAACCTGGCCACTGTATTTAACATAGAGGCAACTGAAGTTTTTTTAAGTCGTTCCAGGGTTCCCCAGCTAAATGAGGAATAGTTTAATAATACACTTTTCTAATACAGTTCAATACTAGATGAACAATGTCTGTCCCAAGCTGTGACAAAAACCCGATATCGACTCAACAGCAGAAGGTAAGTGTTCACTTTTTCCCTCCAATATTGAACTTGGGATGTAACCGTCCAAGTGACATTATAAATGGCCTCCAGAGGAGGAAGAAAGCCAAAGGGTGACCCCGGGATGCCCAACCACTGCAAATAAAAGTTCTGGGTTGCAGGTGACACTTCACAGCAAGTGACATGCAATGCTATATCTTGCCTACAGGGGGATCTCTGAGTGACAGGTAAGGGTGAGAGAGGGCGAGAGAGGGCAAGAGTGAGAGAGAGACAAGGTGGCTGCTGTCACCTTGGGACGTTTTCATCCAACTGCATACTCTTGACCATTAAAGACCTTAAAATGAATTTGCTGACATTAGTAATCTGATTTTCTTGAACTTGATTTTTTTTAAACCATCAAGCCGTGAACTAGAGCCACCGACCAATGAAAAGCTGCTTTGCAACCCTTATCCCCTCTTCTCCAGTCAACAGTGAGAGTAATCCAAGGCAGCACCAGTCGGGATGCACTCAGTTTGAGCCAGATGTGATCGTGCAATCTCCAAACGCACCCCGTTTTACGAGCCCTCTAGTCCTAATCAGACCAATAGGATGCGCTTTTATAGGGGCTGTAATCCCCGTTGCATGTTCACTCCCGTTCCCTACATCATCTTTCTCATCCGCTGCGTGGCATGCTGCTTATCTGTGACATAACAGGATTTCCAGCGCGAGTGGTGCTTGCTCACCATCTCCAGCCTCATTGCAGCCAAAGGAAGCAAGGAAACATTCTCTTCTTGGGCATCCTCACGTTCAGTCGGCTACTGTATGTCAATCAAATATTTGGAGCTACATGATTGATAGAATATCTACTAGCATCTACTAGGGATGGGCTCGAATATTCGAATATTCGAATACTCGTTACTGACGTCAGTATTCGAGTAACGTTTGGTATTCGTTTTTTTTCGGGGGGGGGGTTTTTTCCGTTTTTTTTTTCCTCCCCAACATGCATAATATTAATATAAACGTTAATTGACTAGGGAACATGTTTAATAGGCTATTAAGTTAACTTTCTTGGACAGCGACGTTTTAAAAAAAAATACTAGTGCTAGTGTGCGCACTGCGCAGGTACTCATTTCAAAAGTAAACATTACTTGCAACATGGCGGCGGCCAAGAGAAGTGGTGTGTGGAAATACTTTGAAAAAGATGACGAGGAGACAGTGCGGTGCAAGTTATGCAATGGTAAACTTGTATTTCATAAAAGTACTAGCTCGATGCTGAACCACATGCGCTTAAAACATAAGGAGAAAACTTTGGAGACAGATGAGAGCCAGCAACGTATCACAACGTTTAATAGCCGTTTAGCGCAGCATGAAGCGGAATGCAAGCTTTCACTTGTTTCCAGTCGGCCACGGACCTCCCCATAACTTAATAATTATTTTTTCGAGTATTCGAATAATCGTTCATAAGGTAAGGATATTAATCGAATATTGATTTTCCTTAAGATGCCCATCCCTAGCATCTACTATTATCACTGATTGTGAGCTGTTGCAATTACATTAATCCTTGGTGGAGTCGAAACATGGGTTGGGAGTGAATAGATTTGTTATTTTAAATCCATTATCCTCCTGTTCAATGAAATCAAATACAAAGGCATTTCAGCCTTTAAGAAGTCAGACTCAAACAGCATGCAACCAAGCGGCCACGCTTAAACATGGAACCAACGGCAGTCAACAAACCAATCAATTTGACCACAGCAGAAGAAGCAAATAGGGAGTGATGCTCCTTCCCACCAGTTGGTGTTTTCTCAACCACGAATCAAAGCGTGCGCAATCCATGATTTAAGCCTCCGATAACACAGAATTTAAAAACAATTTTTTAAAAAAGCATGGTGTGATTCACCCTGGAGCTGGCCCATTTAGAAAACCCAGATGAGTGGCGGAACGCCGTCAGGCCCGCGGAAATGAGGGCAGTAGCTATTTTCAATGCAGCTGACTGATCAGCTGAGCCGCCTCCCACATCACCGGCATGATGGAAGTGGAGTAATGAAGCACATCTGGTCCCTTCAACGCCTGCAGGTCCAGTCACAGCACACACACAAAAAAAAAAAAAATTCCTCAATGCTCACATGACACCACACACACACACGCGTGCGCACACACGTACACACACCCACCTCCTCGTCTTGGATAAACCAGTTTATCAGGCTACCCCGTCAGGCTATACCTCATTTAGACAGAGCAAGTGCTTTTGACCTATGTGATTCTGGCCATCCTTCTGTTTGGAAACTAGACCAAAGCTTGCATGTTATAAAAATATAACTTGAATAATGGAGCTTGACAAAGTGAATTTGATGAAAGTGATAAGAAAAAAAGAAGAAAAACAGAGGAGGCAGAAATCACCCTCTGCATACCCCACCACCCCTCCTTTTTCTTTCCTCCTTCCTCCAGGCGATTTCACCCCTCTTGTTTTCTGTTTTCTGTGTCTCTGAAGGCTTGTTTAAATAGACATTTTGGGTGATACCAGCATGCACAGCAAATCGCCAACAGGAAGTAATAAAAAAAATAAGAAAAGGGCGGGGAGAGAGGAGAAAGAAAACATCCGACAGATTCCAAAATGGCCGAGTATGAAATGCGAGGAAGGAACAAGGCCAAACATCCTTCCTCAACACACCAACTCATGAATACCCTACTACGTTGGGGGATGTAAACAAGCATTTCTCTGACAATGTGCCTATCCTCATTGTGTGGCGCCCCAGAGGAGCAGTGGGTCTGTCTCGCAGGTGTATTCTAGTGCTAGAGCCGACACTCATCATTAGCTTTCATAGTCATCACAGCTTTATTCATGGGTGTCGATGCACGGTGCATTCACTGGGGTGCTGGCATAAGGGATGGCACCCTAATGAGAGGACCATGTCAAAACGCAATTAGCTCTAGTTGCTATTGTTAGAAGGCAAGCGCGTGTGTGTGTGTTTGTGTGTGCGTGTCTATCAAATTAGCTGATGAAGAGTGGGAGTGAGGGACTCAAGTTGAGGTCAATATGATGGAACGCACTCATCAGGTGACTGTACTGCCAGTCTGTTTATGGCTCATGTAAATAAGCAATTGTACTAATGGTGGCTAAAGTTTACCGAGCCTGAGACGTTTGACAGACACTGGCAGACAAATAACTTTAAGATGAGTCCTGACTCCAACCAATAACTTTACTTTTACTTTACTTTTAATGACTCCAGCTTTAGTTTTCTTACTTCTTCCATGCCCAACAAGCCTGTGGCTAGCCCCGCTAGCTTGTTAGCTAACCAGCAGTTGAATATACTAAGCAGACTTGGTAAATTAAATCAAAACATGGGGACACTTACAGATTCCAATTTTGCAGATGGGTCACGTACCAAGCTTCAATTTAGATGCTAATCCTGCCTTAGCTCATTTTTTCTGTAGGCTATGTGATGATCACTCCTCGGACTGCTTGAGCAAACTGTAGCTGAGCTAACTGTAGCTGTTGCCATTAATATAAAATTAATCCGCTCTGTCCTGGCATATTCACGTGTTGGGAGACTGTGCAGGGATCTATGTTGCTGCCTGTATCCTACAAAATAATAACTGGAGAGTTGATATATCTCCTAGATATGTCGTTTTAGCTTGAGTTTTAGCAAGAAGCGCCCGTTATGACGTCTAAAGGGGCTACTTTCTGAAACGTCTGTTTTTGGCCCAATTTGGCACCGTTTTTGGAAAAAGGAAAATACAGAAAAAGGGGTTGACTTCCAGATTTCATATTTTCTCGGCAACTTAGGTCAACGATAACCTGTGGAACATGGACCAGGAATAAGCCATTTTCCATAATATGACCCCAATGGGATAGAAACAAAAACACTCGATTTTGCATGACATACAAATGTGGCTCTGCTAGAGACTGGGTGGAGAAAAGAGGAGGATGGGAGAAAGGAGGAAGGGCACAAACCAGAGAAACCAGCATCTTTGACTTTACTAAAGAGGATCAACATGGTGGAAGTGATTTCTCCCATCAGCCTCTCTCTCTCCTTCCACCATCTGCTGTTGTGAAAAACTCTGAAAGCTTTAGCCATGTTAGCGCTGGAAGAGCAGCGCCCACTTCCCGTTTTGTGCCGTAAAGCAATCCAGCAGATTTCCTTCCAAATCCGACCCACACAATGTAAAATGCAGAGGAGAGGCTAGTAGAGGCTGCCAGTCTTCTTGACAATGGTCTTGTTTGTTTACGGTGAATATACTAATGTCTCAAAATTAACGTGGTGATGATTTATCGATGTTACAATTATACACAGAGCACCTTTAACCTTGACAAGCTGGCTGTTGCTGCACCCCAACCAGACGGTGAAAAGACGATATAGTATATGAAAAGATTTCAGTGCTTATGCCCCAATAGTCTAAGAAACTAAGCTTGCACTACCTGCCTACCCACGTCAGCTACTGTCTGTCTTTATCCCCCCAGTCAATGTCTGTCCTGTTTAGTATTCACATCATACTCAGCTCCACCATCATAAGTCTGGGCTTCCCCAGGACAAACCCTGCTGCTCAGCAATAAGCTGGGATCTGACACACACACACACAGCACGCACACGCACACACACACACACGCACAAACACACTAAGACTCCCTTGTAGCCCAATCTCCCCAGGCCACTCTGAGCCAGAGGATATTCTGCTGTGAACAGCCAGAGTTTGGACTTAGCCAGTGAGTTTATCAGCTCGGAGACCACAGAAAGAGGTCCAACCTAAAGACTAAACTCCAACGACAGCTATTATTATTATTATTAAATAGCAACAGTAAAAAGGTGTGTTTTAAATGTACACCAAACAACCCTTGGCTGGATTGTCAAGGCATCAAAGAGGAAGGTTGGAACATAGGTGTGTGTGTGTGTGTGTGTGTGTACACGTGTATTTAAGCTTCATCTTTCACCTCTCCCTGCTACGTCTGCCCGCCTGTTAAGACTACAGTTACCTGAAGGCACAGAGAATGCAAAGAGGTGAAGGATGCTGGAGGAAGAAGACAATAAAAAAAAAAAAGACGGAAAACTGCATATAGCAAGATGCTGTCAAAATCATGATGCGGAAACTGAGGCAGGACAAGATTTGAAAAAAAACTGCACACATAATGTAAATAAGTAGACCGAGAAAGAGATACAGAGAGATGTAGAGTATTGGTAGAGGCAGAGAGAGAGACGTGGGCGGCGGCAGGCTCCTGGTGGTGAGCTGTGTGAGAGGCCAAAAATAACCCCGCCGAAAATCCCAAAGACACAGCGCAAAGACACAGACACAGACACACACAGACACACAGACACACACACAGACACAGACACAGACACAGACACACACAGAGAAGCAGAGAAGTATTGATGCTGCCAGGGGCATAAGCAAAAAAAAAAAAGCAGGTGTGACCATCATTCAGATAGTGTGTTGGAGTGAAAGGGAAGTCGAGTGGGAAATGGAAAAAGGGAGGGAGTGAGGTGACGCTGGATACTGTAGAACACAATACATTACTAAGAAACTAAAAGTAAACATGCACAAATTAGTTACAGATAGGTCTGCACACAAACTCCCAGACTGACGTAAGAGGGTAACAGCAGGACTAGTGTTTGTGTTGTGTTATAAGGCCCTGCTGGAAAGTACCCTTGTACAAAGCCTGAACAGGTCCCTATTGTACTGTACTGTAGGGCTTTTCCAATGATGAACTATAAGAGCATGCTTCATCTATTGTCAACTACTCACAAGTGATAGTTCAACAGGGAAAGCGTGGTGCTAACTCTTTCAGAATAAGGGGCTTGGACCACTTATGCTAAAAAAAAACAACAACAATATGGCAGTGAGCAATCAGCAGTGTCACTCATATAAACCAACACTCCGTTCTGCACAACACACAATTAATGTCCACTGAACCGCAACGGTCGCAGGCATGGTGAAGCTCCCTATTTGTTTGAATGTGGATTGTGGGAAGTTGAGCGTCAATTAATTCTAAGCATAGCGGCAAGAGGGCGGCACCAAAAGAAGAGCTCAACTCGCAAATTTCAGGTGTCTGGAGCAAGCAAGCAAACAGAATGGCAGGTGTCCGTTTGAATGATGTCCCACCAGAGAGAAAAAGTCTGAAAAACAACTTCTAAACTAAGTAGCATTCAATTGAGAATTTATTTAGCAATAGGCCCTTCATCACCAAATTCGCCTACACCCATTTCCACACCTACAGGGGTCCAAAATTGTCAAGCATCAGGAGTGTTATCAGTGGACATTCAGCCATAAGCTTTGATAGCATGCAGGAATACTCTTGTCTGGTTTGTGTGAATCCACTGCAGGTCGCCCCACCGCTATGACTCCACGCTCCAAATCTCTCCGTACCCTCTATCCAGGCAGCTTTAACTGAATCACACCACAGGCATGCTTTCCACCTGGCCATGCAAGATGTGGTGGGAGGCAAGATGATGCGCCAGTGCGCCGGCAGGCAGGTGGCATTGCCAGGGGAAGCTGCCGTCGGCACCCTGCCTACGATCGCTGCCAGCCAGACATTCAGACGGCCAGCGCACTGTCATCGGCAGGCCAAGAGCCATCTGTCATAATCCCACATCTGACACCCGAACGTCACGATCCCACCTCCTAATACCCGTGATACCGTCGACTCACAGAATGCTCTCTTGCATCAGACCTCTGTCTGGTTTTGATGAACTACAGTCAAGCAGGAAGACATGCTTCCACTGCAAAAGGGACTAAAGAGGTTCAGTAAATCATTAAAGGAATGATTAAATGGATGATTAAGTCTAGATTATCCTTGGTTGCAGTAATTCATCCTAGGAGACATATTGGGTTATTTTCTATCCCTGGAAAATTGGATTTTAAGTATGAGCCACTACTCATTTGTTTCCATGGTAGTAAATATCTTGAAAATCACAAGACAAGTGATCAAGGGTCAAGGGATCAGAGTTTCCTCCAGCCTTGTAATGACATGAAATTGATAAGATACATAATTCGATTTGAATTTCCACTATCATGAAGTGACACACACACACACACACACACACACACACACACACACACACACACACACACACACACACACACACACACACACACACACACACACACACACACACACACACACACACACACACACACACACACACACACACACACACACACACACACACACACACACACACACACACAATTATAATGTGCCAGCTGAGCGGTTAGGTTGTTCACAGATCATGCGATGTAGTGTAAACAGGAAGTGGAAGGGGCCAGCTGTTAGAGACAAAGAGAGAGTGAGAGAGGGAGGCCAGTTGGGTTGCCAATCCACCATTTATAAAAAAAAACTTAAAAAAAACAAAAAAAAAAATAGCTTTCTTTCTTAATCCAGGAAAGCTGATGTAACTTTTTCAGTAACATCCTGCTTCTCACCTGCAAGCTGCCCAATAGAATCACAGCCCTCTACTATTGGAAGCCACTGGAAGCTGTCCAGTACAACCATGGTGAGCTTTAGACCATGGAACAGGTCCACTAGATAAAGTGCCTTGCTTAAGATCACCTCAGAAGTAGCTGCTTCTAACACCGTAGCGGCACCATACCTTACATTACTTTGACATTTCAGCCAACAGAGCTTAAAATAAACTGAATAGGCCTCTCTACAAAGGCTGTCCCAGGTATCCCAGGTTGTGTTATGCATCATCATTCAGACATTGTATAGCAGCGTGGTGTTGCTATTGAGACTTTCGCACCAGCATTTTCACACTGCAGAGTTCACTGCGGAGATGCAGCGCTGCGAGCCTTTGTGGGTGCCAACTTCGACCCAGACGCGAACCCGGTAAGGGCTCACTGAAACGAGGTGTCAAACAGTTTTCACAGCTCTTAAACTGGGGGCGGTGTAATCACGGGCCTTTAGTGGTAAAGTCAAAGTTATGATTTTGCTAATTAGTGCAGTGCAACATTTCAGTTTCAATAATGCACCATTTAACATACAACACAGTCAGGATACCAAGCTCTAGCAAAGAAAATGTGTGCAGACGAGACATAAAGCAAGCAATGCATCAGTGCTATTGTAGTCCATTTTCCCTGATTATTAGCATTTTGTTAGCAAAAAAACATTTTAAAATGAACTACAAGATCAGGATTCACAACAGGTGATGCTCTTTGAACCCCTAGGCTCTCTGGAAAGGCATTGTAAGCAGAATTAGCAATGTGATGAGGGCTTTATTGTAGCGTACTGTGTAATATCAATGGTGACTGTGTTTTGATGTGGCTATCTGTGCTTTTCACAGCTCAATAATTCAGTATGTCCCCAAGCTTTTCGCAGGAAGACACCAGCCTGAAAAATTCCCCTTTGGGTTCCTGCCAGCGCTAAGGGCATAAGGGAGGAATAAATTTCCATCTGTTTCTTGTTAAATGCCCTTTTCTCTTCACCCGAGACATGCCAAACATGCCCGGAAAAAACTCCCCAATGTGATAAAATAAAAAGGGAAGCTATCATGGCTTTTCAGACAGACAGAAAGATTATGGTGCGCTGCCAAACATTTTCTGACATGAGCCATTCAAGCGCTACAGTAAGTGTCAGTCCCAGTTGAAGCAGTTCACCCATGTCAAACCTACAACTAGTGTGGGGAAAAGAACCACTAAAGTTCTACTTTTTAAAAGGCACTTTTCATATCTTACTCTTAGTTTGTAGATGGGACAAAATGCACGTAATTGACATTAATGGCATCATCTCTGCGGACCAGCAGGTCACCATTAGCAGCGCTGTGTCACATTGGGGTTTCAATAGCCATGATGCAGGAAGAACAATGCTTCCTCTCAAAATGCCTCCACCATTTTTCCAGCCTCCCTTATTGGACAGCTCTCGATGCATTGATTTCACATTATTTGGGCTGGACTGGGGTAGTGACTGTATTGTATGAAGTGAGGGAAAAAATATGTTGCGTTTACATATATTTGTCCAAGTGTTTCATTAATGGGTGTAAGTATTTAGTAGTACATGTCAATGTGTGAGCATTCCTTGTGTGTGACCATTTTGAGTATGTGAGAGACAAGAGAAAAAGACCGGAATGACAATGAAAGGATGGATGGAGGGAGAATCGAGGGCAGGTGTGAAAACATAGAGAAAGCGAGGGGAATATATTTTAGTTGTTAAGAGAATGTGTACGCTGTGATGACAGGGAGAGAAGGGAACGCAAGCTGAATGGCAATAGGAGGAGAGAGAACTAAAGAAGATGGAAGTGATGGAAATGGAGGTGTGAAGGAGAGAGAGTGAAGGGAGAGTGAGGAGTCAGGAGAGACGCGAGGTGAGAGAAAAGGTGGGTAAAAAAAAAGAAGGATTTTGAATCTATATTGGTCTCGGAGTGTGATTGTGTGTGAATTTTGATGTACTTGGTGGGGATAACACCTTTCGAGGACATGTTTGGATGTTTTCGTTGGAAAGGGTTTGTGTGTGTGTGCCATCTACATCTATAAGGTGCCTGAGACGTCTGGAAGGGCAAGTATATCCTTGTGGTGATGTGACTAAGAGCGCCCCGCCCCCTTATCCCAGCCTGCTCTCTATTCACACTTCTTTGCTCTCGTCTCTCGAAGGACTGGAGATGGAGGGGAGGATTCAGCCAACAGCCAGTGAGGCGCTAACAGCCTATCTGTCTATCTTGTCTGTCTTGTCTGGATATCTACATCTGCCATTCTGCTTGGCTGCCTCACAGTCCCTGTTTGTCATTCCAGCAGCCTGACTGTCTATGAGTGTTTACTCGGGTTAGACCGATATATTGGACGGATATCGGCATAAAAAAATAAAAACACAAAAAACCCAGATATTGTCCAGTCAAGGTCGTTCCCCTCTGATGTGATGGAGGTCCCCCCTAACCACAGCTACTGAATATGCGTGAATATGTATTGAATATGTATTGGCTTCTTATCCTTCTGCTTCTTCTTCTGCCATTTCTCAAATTGCCACAAGATGGTAAATGATAGACATGAAATTTGGTAGAATGACAGATGTGCAAAGGCCTCACAAAAAAACATGAGCCCAGTCGGCCACATGGGGGCCGACCTACAACAATGGCATATAAACAGGCCTTATTGGATAAACAATATGGAAGCCATTGCCCAATGAAATTGACAAAGGGCGTGACAAAAAATTGACCATAACACAGACCCTTTGTTATCACAAAACTTGACTTATACGTTCACTAGAAATGCCCAAACAAAAATTGCCCAAAAGGGGGCACCACAAATGACAAAAATGTGTATCTCCTAATGTGATTGGTGGAAGTTGTTGGTTGTGATTGGCTGGTGTGGGCGCTTAATCTACTGCTGCATTCACTGTTGTCATTGGACGTGTTAAGAGCAGAACTCTTAACCCTGGAGTGATTCACCCCTTAGTTCGCTTCCCTTGGCCACGGCAATTTGAGACCTTGTTAAGAGGGATGCTTCATGGTACGTTTCCAAACAAACCCTGGCACTTCGTTTTGGAGTGATCCTACCCAGCATTGTCCATCATGGGTTAAACACATGAATGAATTATGGATTAAGGACAAGTTTTCCCTGGAACAAAGTCCTTTCCTGCATCAAATTACTAACGGATAAAGGAAATGACTGCCCACGCGTGCCTTTGGCTGATAAATTATGGTTTGCTGTGCGAAACGTAATGAAAGCAACTCACCCCCTGATTCGGACCAAAGCAAACAGACTAGAGATTTGAAAATGCCCTGAAGTCAGCCAATAATCTAGCCAATTTAGCCAATAATCTCCTGGATGAGATTATTGGCTAAACGTAATGTAAAAGTTGACCTCATCGCCAATGTGTATAAACTGGCCATAGCGCTTTGGTTTATTCTAACCATCTATTCTGGGTTTTCTCCTTCCCCCTCATCTCCTCATGCAAATCAGTCCAGATAACACCCGATCCATTCAAATAGGAGCCGGGGTTCAAGTTCAGCATTGTGTTTCGCAATCAACACCAGAAGGGCGATTTGAATAGCTGGACGAGGCTCAGAAATCCATTCATTATCCGCTTATGTTCAAAATATGGTAGTGAATGTAAGGGGAGAGAAATTCAAGAGATGAGTGAAGGGAGAGACAGAACAGAGGGAGTCTGGGAGAAATAAAGTGAGTGGCTGACAGAGAGGGAAATGGAGAAAGACAGAACATGAGGGATGAAGGAAGAGAAAGACAGCAAGTCAGACGTATAACCTTCCCCAGACTGATGCTCACTCACTCCTCTCTTCCTGAGCTCCTCTGATCTCCTTAGATCACAGCACAGTGTTTTTCTTTCTCCTGCATGGTAACACCAAACTGACCAGGTTTCTCACCTGGATTTTGTGACACACAAACTCTGACCTGTGATTGGTTGACCTCATACCCAATTATTTACCCATCTGATTCTACTGACCTACTTGGTTTAACTGATGCAAGAGGAGCTTCACTTATTTTTGCACCTGCACTAATTGCCTTTTAACTATTTTCCTCTAAAAACACAAAATTGGTGAATAGATTTTTTTATTCAAGTAGTACGTTTTCAGAGTGTGTTTTTTTATGTTATTATAGTATTTATTTTTCAAAGGAAATGGAACTCAGTGCACCATCATATCAGACCCGTCATCATGCCCAGACATGGGGAACGTTGCCGCAAGTTGTCAAGTGGCATTTCATGAGTAATAACTTAAAGTAAAAATAATATTAAAAATGTAATTGCGCATTTTTTTTGGAAGACCTTAATCTAACTAGAAATATAAATATTGTATCTCAGTAGTGAGGCACTGCTGAGAAATATATAATAAATAAAACGTGTGACAACATGCCCCAGTCTCCCCTATGTGGGTGTGCATTTATGGGAAATGAGTCTTCTGTGCAGAGGAGGGGAAAAGGAACAAAGGTGTAGATGAGGTTGGACCAGGTCCTAGGACATCACACAGCTGTCTGTGTGGAAACCCCGGGGGAGGATATGTCCTCTCATGTTAGCCTGGGTCAAAGATGGTCTATGTTTAAGAAGATAAACCACTCAATATTAAACAGCTGGCCCACCTTCTGGTCTGCAAAAGTGGATCCTCCCATTTTGCTTCCCAGAGAGCATAGCCACGCAAAACGCTGCTACAATTGTGATGGACCGATCTCAAAAACTTGTTACAATAACATTATTTTTTACCTGTTAATTTTTTACCTTTTCACGTGAGTGTAATTTGGTTCAAATAAATCTCCGTGTTCTTCACAGAAGGATATTTGCAACAGAAGCCCACATCTCATCAACTTTTCCATTACCGCCAAATCCTTGAGCGCAGGTGTGCAATTTTTTTCTGCCACCCTTTGCGATGATGTTGGTGGAACCTAGAAAAAGAGGCAAAGTAAAAGAAATCCCTGCTTCTTCCTCCTCTCAGCCTGAATGCAGCCGGCTTAAAGGCCAGACCCCTCAGTCCCCTCTCCAACCGCTATCTAATCCTTCGTTCGAACACAGGGAGTGCTCTGGCTTTTAGATAAACTAGATGAGCACAGAAAGCTCCTCTCCTGACTTCCAAAGTGCAGAACCAAGCCTGGCGCATGGCAATAGTATTAAAGCAAACAATGGCATGTCAGAGGCATACCTTTAAAACAAATCTGTACTCCTATAAGTTTAAGACGTATACTATTCAAATATCACTAAACAAGGGACATTATTTAAGAATATTGTAATGATATCATAGGAGATAAAAGTACTATAAACTCACCATAGTATACACACACAATAAGTAACTAGAATATTATAGTGGTGCAATTGGAGATTGAAACAGGTCGCCCACCAATGCACCTCTGGGCCAGTCAGTAACAAATATGTCACCTTGTTTTGAGCTGTAATTATAGCGCCCCCATTTGGCCAACCAGTTTCGTCAAAATCTCATCAGTAGTTTCAGAGATATTACGCATGATAGAAATTTTCTAGTGAATTCTAGTGAGTGCAATATGATATTCCAATGCAAGATGTTGTCACAGTGCAGTATGCAGTCCCGCCCGCCCAAACGAATGACACACACTCCTGCAGAGTCTCTGCAAGCTCAGACTTGTTTTAACCAACAGAGGTAGAACTAATGGATGTAAATAACCCAAATGACTGGGCGTGGGTCCACATTCCACTCCATTTCTTCAAAAACATTTGCAAAAAAAAGACACAGGCACGCATGTGTTTATACACACACACAAAAATAAAAGTACAAAACCTCTTAGAAAAACAAAAACATGTTGTGTAGGAGCTAGCTATACTGTTTACCTGTTATACCTTTTCATTCATCATTTTTGGATTAGTGACTAAATAATACTGCAATAAAATCTTCCGACTGATATTGGGGGGGGGGGGGGGGGGAAGTTACACCCCATATAAAACAATAAATACATGTTGATATAATAATGTATTGCATTGTTAGGAAACATATTGCAATATCTGTCTGAGTCTGAGGATGTTTTACCACATTATCCAGCAGCTATTACATTAAACACACTGACTCTCTGCAATGTCTGACATCTAATGTGTGAATGAAATCATCAGTTCAGAGAAAACACATACTTCATATATTCATTAGCATTACATACTCTAGTTAATAGGGAGCCTTTGGTTCACTTCTGCCTATTCTATTACATTACAGCTTGCTTGATATAAGGAAACTACTAACAGTACAGTCCCAATTCTGAAATCTTATAGTTCAAAGTGATATTTATTCCTCGGCCTGATTTTGGTGGAATTCTTCTCGCTAAAATTCAAGATTAAGCGTATTTACATTTACTACACTACATTAGCCAGCATCCGTTTCAATACAAACAAGGCACAACTTCCTAGTTTGAAATATTCCAAATGTGTAGCGAGGAACTTTTGCTTTGTATTGAAGTAGTGTGTAGTGTAGAAGTGATGGCAGTCTGGAACAAAACAAGACTGAGCTTGATAGTGAACCTACTTGCTAATGTTGTTGTTTGTAGTCTAGAGTAGTGTAATATTTCTGTAATTGCACTTTTAAGTCAAGTCTTTTCCCCAAACAGTTACAAGCATAAAGTTACGTATCATAATTATGTAACTGTGGATGCCGCAAGATGATTTTCAACAAAATGTATTACTTTGTTTAGTAGATATAAGACGTGTTCCCCTGTGTCGATGGAAAAATTGCACTAGTTAGCTAGCCACTACTAAAGCAGTGGGCGGTCTTTGGTTAACTTCCGCTTCGGCTCCCCACTGCTGTCTATCGTGTCGTTGACAAAAATGGCAGATTGGAATTTTAGTTCTACGAACATTTCTTGTAGAGATAATCTTATTGGTTCAGTGAAAGCATTGGTTCAAAGTTAAGTGACAGTCAAAAAAGAAACTTCAAAATAAAAAATGGCAGTGACTTATTTCCCGCCCCCCCCTCATTCATTCATGATCTTTGAAGGGTATCTATCTAGCTTACCAGATTTCAAAATACAGTTACAAAGAAAAAAAAAAAAAAGAACATAAAATTGATAGCAAAAGCACTTAAGCCATGGAAATATTAAAGCAAGCCAAGAAACATTAAGGAATGTCAAATACAATTAATAAAAGAACATTACATAAAAGAAAGCCTATAAATGTAAAATTGTAATTAATTCTCAAAACTTTATAGACTTGCTTTCATGTAATGATGAACCTTAATCCTTTAATCTACCCATGACTCCCTAAAACTTTCCCTCATCAGGCCCACTTTTTATTTTTGCGACCTTGTTTTGCAAGGAAAGTTAATCCTCACACGCACGCACGCACGCACACGCGCGCACGCACGCATGCGCACACACGTGCACACACTTTCGGTGGACTACGTTTTGCCTATATCTCTGCTGCTCTAACATGTGACCCGTCTGACCGAGGTCTGCCAAACCCCAGGCACATATGGCTCTGGGAACATCCCCCGCAGGCGACCTTTATTTACCACCGCCCACACACTCTCACATCTCTCACTTTCATCTTTTCCTGCCCTATTCATCATTGCTTTCTTTTACCGTCTTCATCACTTCTATCACCTCTTCTTCTTTTCATCTCCTTCATATATTACTCTCCTGTCATCCCTTCATCCCCCTCTTCCAGATTATTAACATAGGTCTTTTGTATGTTTGTATGCATATATGGCATCTTGTAACCTCAGATTCCCTGACCCCTTAACACTGCAGCTCAAGCTCATTCACGGCCAAGTCACTGCTAAACAAAACATGGTTTTCTAATAGTCATGAACCAAATGCATATGCTTACAGCAAAGCAGCACAAAGGATAGAGGATATCCATTTCATAATGATATAGTATAATAAATAAAAAGGTGCACACAAACAGGGGAATCAAATAACCAATTCTGCATGAGAAAGTGGTGTAGCTTGTCACCTAGTTGAAGATGGTAAGAACGATGACAGTTAAGACGGAGAAGCCCCGAGGCGTAGACAAAGCAATCATGGAGAAATTTAAGGGCTGGGCAGCTTTGCGTCACTTGTCTCAGCTCCAATTGTTATATTATGAGTCCAGCAATCAATGCAGAACGAAATTGTGATATGAAATGATATTAGTTTTCCTAATTCTCCTCCTTTCGCTGCACCAGGAGGGCAGTAAGCGCGTTCTAACTCCCAGTGAGCATTGTTAACTTTAGCTAGATCCTCAATTTCTTCTTCAAGAGCAGCTCAGCCTTTGCCTTTGAGCAGGAAAAACAGGAAGAGTAGCATGATGATATGCTGACTTGAGTGCAGCACAATATTTCACCGTTCATGTTTTACTGGTGCACTGTGAGGCTTTAGGGTTTAATCTATGAATTAGTCCACAAGTACTGTACCACTCTGTGCAGATTGAGTTCTCTCTTCATTTTCTTAAATGTTGACATCATCCATGTGGCCAGGTATGGGCCTCTTAGATCAATTTAGCTGACAACTGCAGCCAAACGGCCCTCGGATCACATCCTGTCCTGACCTGCCTGCGGTGGGAACTCGTCAAGGTCAAAGGTGAATTACATAATACGTTCCAGCGAAATAGCTCTAAAGGCTCGCGGTTTCATTTTCCGACCTACTTTGCCAATCTGTTTTCAACACTGTAGAGTAAATTTTCCTTGAACACTACTTATCATACCACAAAAGGGAAATAAAACGACGTCCCCCCCCGACGTTCCCCTCGATCCAAGCTAACGGGCGCCACAGTGGCTAGGTCGGCATGCAAACTAATATTCCCTTAATATTTAGCATACACATGTAAAAGCAATACTCAGTTGACAACCCGTATAAACTGTTATGAGAATGAGAAACCTGTATAAAATACCTGGGATAATCCAGTATTACACTGTGTGCAGGTAAAGCAAGCCAGCATAAGGAGTACCAGTGAGGGATTGGGGGTGATATATATTACTGGGCTAGAAGGAGATGATTAGCCCGCGATTTGAAAAGGCTAAACTGAAACTCCCAGCCACTTTTTACAAGGTACCTAGAGAGTGACGAGTGACATTAAGCTCATATCCACCCCGCAAGGACGTAAGACTGAGAAATCCCCAAGGGGAATCACTAAGTGTTGGGAGTGTTGAGAAGATGTGGGGGGAAATGAAAAGAAAGAAAAAGAGAGAAATCAAGTCTCAAACTGAAAAAGAAAACGTGAGAAAGAACAGGAAGCAGGCAAGGGAGTGAGAATAAGAGAAAAAACAGTTGACGCAATCTCTTGACTCAAATACAACTGCTGTCAGATATAATTAGACCAGCTTGTGTTTGCAGATGAGAACCGGGGCGTTGAGGACAGGGGTTCAGGTTGCTGAACGCCGTCGCCCCCGAAAATGAGTGTCCTCGGCTGGGTATGACCCGACACATTTCCAGCCTCTCCGTTTCTCCACGGCTCGGGAGGTTGTGTCTCAGGCGTGAGTCACCGGCGCTGGGGAAAACTGTTTGTTTAATGAGTCAACTTGTTGGCCCGCACTCCCCTGCTGCACAGAGCAGGAATTGTGCTGCAAAACGTCCATAAAGTGAGAAGACCCTTGTCTAACCGAATGGAATTGTTCGAAGCTTAGTCATTAGCGTCAGAATAATGTGCAAAAATACAAGTGGTGTATACAGCAGGATGAGAAAGAGAAGTCGGGTTATGGTGCAAAGAAACCACGGCAGGTTTTTCACTGAAGCCCTGTAATGTTTGCGGCTCTCTTCAACAAGAGGGATTACAACAACAATCAACAAAGAGATTTACTTCATCGCGGTACTGTCCGAGAACGTTTCTAGCCGGGACAAACACACACAGCATAGGAAACATGGTGCGATGCCAAACCTACATCAGAGCAGCACTCTAATCTGATTCAATCTATGGGATTAAAAAGGGGAAAGCGACCACTATATGAGTCCATGTCAATATGTGTGAAATGAGCATATATATATATATATAGGGCATATATAAGTCCCGGACATTTCTGCTCGTTCTTGCACCGATGAGCTCATGAATAAATTATTCAAGCGTGTGTACTCAGGAACATATGTGCACTGGGGTCCTGCTGGCTGAACTGGGACCATGCTGCTATGTTTACCCCGTGTACTTTGAGCTCATTGGACTACAGAAAAGAAAGAGGAATAGGTAGAATGTGGCATTCACGGGAAGTGCATTTTTACAGTGCATCATCCGAAATGTAGCTTTGACCAGAAGACCAAACCACTGAAGAGGTTTTTGTACAGGCTGTAAAGTTTGAGATGAAGGACGCTGCAATGTTCACTAGCAATGCCTTTCCAGATCAACGAGCTGTATACATCATCTTCATCCATGCAAATCATACGTGGCCATTTCCTTTATAGATGGACGGAAAGATAGGAAACCTTGAGGGAGCTTTTGGTCGCAGCAGAAACTTGATCTAAACACACACTGCAAGACTGCTACTTCCTCCGACTCACGCCAGCTGTCATTAGTCCAAAACCATTCTCCCCCTCAAGGGCTTTTTGACAGATGTATAAATGTGATAGAAAACAATGGTGGAGGAGAGCATAATCCAGCCATCTGGGTGGTTGAGAGCATAGAGAAGGTGTGTGTGCGAGGCTCTGGCTGCGATGTAGTAACAGCAGCACGAGACCGGGATTATAAAACCCGGATTACACACAGACAACATAAAAATCCAGCAGTTGAATTTGGCCCAAGTCCTGGTTTCATTCAATTAGTTCCATCTAAAACAGTGCTCCGTGAAGCATCTGATTCACGTTGAAGCTTTCACATGTACAAATCCATGGTTAAATGTGCATATTTAATCATCTCATGCACCATCATTGACGTCATTTTCATAGCTCTTACAATAACATGTGCAGTTTGGTGGCTACAGATTCAGTCAGATAGATGATCAAAACATCCAAAAACTACTGTCATCATGTTGGCTAACAGCTCTGAACACACACACACATCAAAACGAGTAATTCTCATTACCACAGCTGCTTTTCAAAAGTCTCAAGTTCACAAGTCTTCAGCAAACTTCTCCCCATTTGAGCTGGAGAGTCAAGCAATAGTAACAGTCTTGATAATGAAAAGCCCTCCACTCCCACACAACACAGACAAAAAGAAAAAAGTGTGATACCAAGTCATGGCTGCTTCAATTGGCGTTATTTGTGTCTAGCCACTATTACTATCATTAGCCATAATGAGATCAAGTGAGCATCTTGCAACGGGATCAACTAACGTACAGCAGTTTCTCATTCAATATCTTTAACATATAGGGGATCGATTGCTGAGAGTAGGTGTATCTGTTCAAATGGTGGATCTCTCATATGATGAAAGTGACACCGCCATGACTGACGTGGTCCAATTTGCTACGGCTTACAAGTCCTCCTGTAATGGTTCAGTTTCTGTCTCATTTGTTTAATAGGGTGTCACCTATGCCAACAATTTGCATTTGATGAACAGCAAAACTGACAGAGTTGTTCAAATGTACTGACACACAACACTGCATACAAAAAGGCACACAATTCTCCAGCTCATTGATTCAGTTTATAGAACTGAGTCACCTTCAGGTGGAGGCGTTTAATCTCAACAGCGCTGCGACATGACCCGAATTATCCCTTTACAGCTGTGGCGAGACTTAAATCCAAAAGCAAAGAAAAAATGAAATGTCCACCTGAGAACATGACCATGGGCCGTCAATATACTTCTGAGTCATAGAGAAGGAGTTATTTCAAAGGTCGTTTCATCCCAGTCAATATGAGGTGGGATGCAAGGGAATGGAGAAGCCTTCAAATAAATGTTTACTTCCCTCTCTCTGGTGAAACATTTGTTTTTGTGTTTTGTGCAGCACAATTCTGCACAGCTTGAAGCAAGCTATTGGTCATCTGTGATGGCAGGCGTGGGACAGAGTTGATGCTTGAGGCACCTCTGTGTGACTCAAATTACCTGGCGATGCAGTCCTAACACATAGGGTCAAAAGCAAGGGGGCAGCTAAAGAACATTGAACAAAATGAGAATACCAAAAGGTAGGCTCACCACAGAACAAACATGTGCAATATCACCAAACCTAACCAAACCGTCCTGACTTGGCAAAGGAAACAGATTGTGTACAGTCCCGCGGCCAGTCGGAAGCCATATAGTTCTTTCTCCATATGAGAAGAGGGCTGTGGATGTGTATTCACACTGCAAGCAACACCATCACCAACTCACGTTATGTTGTACATATCTTATTTTTGGTGGTCAAAACTTGTAGCTGTGGCTGCATGAGTCTCACTACCACTGGCCACAATTACCCAGAACAGAGAAACCGATCAGGAAAGTTGCTCGCAGAGTGAACGCATGACGAGAGCTGTGTGACAATTTGCAGCTAAGGCACATTCGTAGTTACATTTTCACAAGAATACAACTTTTACTTCATTCCATTAATTAGATACTGCTTAATAAAGAACCAATTTGATTTGTAGAAAATGCTGTACACGGTGTTGTAGTTTGATAGTGTACGGGTATAGAGGAGTTAAGTCTCCCCTCAGACACACTGACCTCAAAGGCTCTTGAAGACCCAAGTACTTTCACCAAACCAAAATATGTTGTGGCATATTGCCAAAATTATCCTAACTTGATCACAAAACGAAAAAAGGCATTGAAAATAAAAAGGCAGTAATTGAAGACCCATGAAATCTTGATTCACATAAGACTTTAAGTGTACAATGTGTATTTTGTAAAGATATATGGGCTACAAGTGATTTCACACAACCATTATAAACAAACTGGAGCATCCTGATTCCCCACCTAGAACCCCTGAGATGTAAAAACAGTGGAAATGCCACAGGGATCCCTGAATTTAACTGGAATTTCAGTGCAAGCCTGCTGTTTCTCTGCCCCGTCCAGCTCCATGTGGCAAAGCCACCATCTGTTTGGTCTCCCAGCACAGCCCAGTCACTCTAACATAGCACAAAATGAGAAGAGAGCCAGAAATGTCCCGGCTGCAAGGCCAACGCTAGAAAGAAATCTGGAAACGTCAGAGGCAAAGCCAAAAAAAAAACAAAGCAACAAAAAAAGACAACAACAAGCGAAATAAGGCAGAATGAAGGGATGAATGAGGGATTAAGCTGGTTTTAACCACAACGCATTCAGCATGACAATAAGTGCATTCAAATTTAATGAGTTTGTGAGTGATGTGTAAATGAGAGCTTACAGAGACGGCATATTCACAACAGATGTAGCTGGAATACAACTGACTATGCGCATAGATAACACGCCACTTTTATCCATTGTTGATTATTGATCATGTTTGAAACAAGTCGGTCAGAAATTCCAATGTTATTGATCAGGTCACCCAGGAAAACAAAGCTCAGCCAAGTCAGCTAAATGTGGCACTGTTCATGTCATGGAAAATGTAAGAAATGACTTCATGCGTTATCTGGAGAGATTTGGGAGGACACTAGATTGAAGACAGACATGATTGCACAACCCAATACGCTTGAGAACGTCTCCATTGCCAACGTGGCGTCTGTTTAATTTACATCCCAGTACAAATCTGGGAATGTGTCACAATAAAATGAGGGTGTATCTTATTCATTCCTTTGTGCGGGGGAAAAAAGAAGCCCGATTCTGAAGCTGTCTCTTTTCAAACGTTCCCAAAGACAGGAATGTGATGAGATCAAGGCTACTGCAAATATTCAGGTATCTGTGGGAGTCAAAGAAACCCACACGGACTGAACTATATCAGATAAAAGGACACATATGTATTGCTAGAACAGGCATACATTCCTTTACGCGGAGTCAGTCACAATACCCACACACACTTTTTATAGAAATAAGGCTTTGTCTACCGCCTTATCATCGGCCTTGGTGTAGTCGTGGTTACCCTCATGATGCATTTCCATGTTCTTGTTCAGGAGCACCTGGGGGCCCGGGACCTCTGTGACACCCATTAAAACACAAAGTACAACCTTACATCCAAAACATTATATTAAAATCGCCCACACACTGTTCCCCTTTCTTTGCCTGACATCACCACTTCTCTCTGCAAGGCTGACCCGCTGTACTCTTTTGTACTCCGACCTTTTTCTTTCACTCACTTTCTATTTCCTCAACCTCTTATTGTCCTCTTAACCCATCGTCCCTTTGCCGTAATCGCTCTCTCAAGAAAATCTCATGCCCACGCGAAACACCATTAACCTCTGACCGTATCACTTCTTTTCACTTCTCATTTCCTCTTTCCCCTATCTCCCGTCTCATTGTGTTTCCATCCCTCATTTGAATTCGCTCCTTTCAAAAAGAGACCTTGTTTCCGTCCCAGTGCCAAGGATGTCTTTGTTCCATTGGAAGCCAATGGGCAGAGTTTATATTTGCAGACCTATTCAGTTGAGCCCTCTCATGGTGGAGACTGATGTATTAATATTGGATCATTGGCCTCTGCAGAGTGCACTCAGGAGTCTCTTGCACTCATCGTGTTAGTCATGTCTCAGTTTGATGACCCCTCTTCAGATCCTTTCATCTCCACTCCTACTACTACCGGGATCTCCTTCTTTGCTACATCAGGCTTCCATTTTCTCTCGGGCCACTTCATCTTTTGCTCTATTCTTTGATCACCGGTCAGATTTACAGTGACGTTTTCACCATTCATGAACTTTGATCAGTAGCTCCTGTCTCCATCCTCCTCTAAAAGATCCTTTTGCCATGTTTCAATTACCTATCACTGAAGCAGGAGCCCACCAACATTCATCTCTTTCGTTATGCCTTGAAAATGTCGAAAGGTCCTGTTCGACATGGAGAACAGGTCCCGATTGGACATTTCACACTGGTGTTTTCATTACGCTTGGGGACCACTTGAATTTGGGGAAGACACACTTGGTGACCAGTTGGATTTGGGGAACATACACTACCTGAGTTCTAATGCCACGCAACACCACAATCTCTTTAAAGAACAAATTCAAGGCAAGGGCTTCTTTCTAGACTCACCATTTTGCATCATACAGGGAGAAACCCAGCGTGGAAGAGGAAGAGATACCAATTTCTCCACTGACAGTAGCCTCAAGAGACCAGAATGCAATGTGTGGCTGCATTGTAGACAGGGTTGGGTTTCTGCCGGCAGAAAGCTATTTCTGCCGCACGGCAGGCAGAAAGTGGCAGAAACTAGCAATTCCGGAAATATTGAAAATGTTGCAGCCACTGGCTCAGCAATTGAAGTAAAGTTATAGTAAGATTGTGGGATGCTTCTTAAGGATTGCTAGTTGAGAATTTATTAGGGTTTCAAGAACAGAGAAATTGGCAGAAACAACTGATTTGAAAAACACAATCAAGTTTATTTAGTTGATATTCATACAGCCAGGGTTGGCAGTTTCTGCCGCTTGCCTTTTCCTTGCCAAAAGTTGACATGCTTAAATGGCAGTTGAGTCTATAAATGAATGCAGCAGTATAAACTCAGTTTTGATGTTATGATGTTATGATGCTGTATGAATATCAACTAAATAAACTTGTGTTTTTCAAATCAGTTGTTTCTGCCAATTTCTCTGTTCTTGAAACCCTAATAAATTCTCAACTAGCAATCCTTAAGAAGCATCCCACAATCTTACTATAAATTTAGGTTGCTGGTTCAATTGCTGAGTCAGTGGCTGCACCATTTTCAATATTTCCTGAATTGCTAGTTTCTGCCGGCAGAAAGTGTTTTCTGCCACTCTCTGCCTGCCGTGCGGCAGAAATAGGATACAGCATAACATAACATCATAACATCAAAACTGAGTTTATACTGCTGCATTAATTTATAGACTCAACTGCCATTTAAGCATGTCAACTTTTGGCAAGGAAATGAAGGAACCCAGTATAGTCAGTCAATCACTAATCCATTGTGATTAGGTGCACTACAATGTTGAATTCAATAGTCCACGTCTGTATGTCCTCTGAGCATCCTGTAACAGAGAACCAACTTTGCAGAACAGCCAATGAAATAAGTAAGTAACTGCCAATTTTGACTGAAATACATGGTCTACAGGACTATTTCTGCCATTTCTGCCAAAATGATGGCTGAAACATATTTCTGCCCTGCCGGCAGAAACCGGCAAGCGGCAGAAACTGCCAACCCTGATTGCAGACATGTTGAGTTTTGAGTGAGGGGTGTGACTCCTTGCTACTTGCTCTCGTCTGAAGTAGACAAGGGTGTAATTTTCTTCTAAATTCTTTAACCCTCACACACCACAAGATCATCTCAACCAACCAAATCAACCAAAGATTGCTGACATGGTCAGATCTTGAAAACCAGTTGAGATACCAAATTATGGCAGTAATTACGTAATTTCCCAAGCCTAAGGTCTGAAAAGTGTAAAGCGTGTCACCAGACACTGCTCATTAGACTCATTTATGCTATTCTGTCCTCTAAAAATTTTTTTTTTGAAGCTGTAATTATTATGATATACAGATAGGAGATGGATTCACTTCACCAGGGTGAATTCAAGCATGGAGTCAAGCATGAAAATAATCATGAAGGTGAATAGCCTGCTGATTGAAGCTAGCATACATAGAAGTGTAATCAAATACGCAGCTTTTTCCTCACACTCTTATGTCTTTCTATCTGTGTTGCTTTTTAACTTTTATTTATCCAGGGAAAGTCGACTGAGCAGCATGGTCTTTTTCAGCAACACCCTGCTTCACATTCATACAGTTCCACACATTCACAACTACAGTCTGCTACTGATGGCCACAGAGCAGCTCCACTGGGGGTTAAGGGCCTTGCTCGAGGGCAATTCAACAGTACTTAATGAGTCAGGGGTGAGCGTTCCTCATTCCCTTTCCCCAGCCATATTTTCCCAGCCGGTCCTGCGATTCGAAACAGTGACCTTTTGGCTGAAAGCCAGCTTCTCAAACCTCTTGGCTACCACTTAAGAATGGCTGGCTCTGACAACATGACACATCAGTTACAGACAATCAAGCAATCCCTGGTCGTACAGCCATTCGGCACAAGGGAGAAAAGAACATAAGGAAGGCAGGAAATGAGACACAAAACAAGAGCTGAAGAAGAATCAGTGCCTTTTTCGTGTTCCTGACAGCTTTTTACCTCTGACGATGTACAATATGCATGTATTGTTGCAGAGCCTATACACCCAGAGAGACATTTGGCATCCTCAGTACAGTCCATTGATGTGGTAACCATTAATTGCCGAGGGAGAAACCTCAGAGCGCTGCTAACCCTAACAATGTAGGAAAAATCTTATCTCATCATCAACTAGTCCCAAAATGTTGATTTATCATGTTATCGTTAGTGTATGTGAGTTTTTAACGGTCCTGGCTACGGTAAATGGCTATTGGCTCGACTCAATGGATTACGCACACTCAAAAATGGAAATCTCTCATTATGCTTATACAAACACGGAATACAAATAGCAGCTCCCTGCTTTGAAGGTGTGTAGGTGTGTGTGTGTTTACTCATCATTTGATACAGAGAGTGGATGTAAGCCATGCATGTGCCAACCCCCCTGGGATGCTTGTGCTACTGCTAAACTCATTAACACAAAAAGAAAATCAGAGCGAGGTTGCATATGAATCTTCCAAGTTGCAGTTGAAGCAGTTGTTTTTCATTGCATTTGTGTTGTTTCATTGCTTGAACCTCACCAAAAGAATCATTTGCACGAAGAACCTTCATTATATGCATTGCACACATGGGTTTTACTCCCCTAGCTCATTTCTTTTTGACCTCTGCGGGATTGACTAGCATTCACATGAGGAAAGAGCTACCTGTTTTTTATTTTCCAAGGGCAAAGCACGGTGCAGCATGAAGCTGCACACCATCTAGCCACTTGCAAGCTGGAACAGCATTACAGGAATACGTAATACAAAAATCAGGGCTGGTCACCAACACATTTACACTCCACCCTTCTCTCCTCAGAGAGTCAGGGTGAACACACAGTTCCAAAGTTCAGAGGTTGATGCCATTAAAAATAACAACCTCCCTGTTCCCACCGAAAGAGAAAGCGAAAGCACAAAGGAGGCAGACAGAGATCAGAAAGGACAGAGAGAAATGGGACGATAAAAAGCGGGTCCCCGGCATATACAACAATAAAAGAGCAACAAAGCTTCAGAGGGACAGAGAGGGCGTAACCTCCTGCTCTCAGAGAGCCAGCAGAGTGGTTTATTAAACTGTAGGCGAGAACCTCTGGGTGCTGGCGTCTGTAGATTGAAGCGTCTGTCTGTCTGTCTGTCTGTCTGGCAGGCAAAGAGGCCCTAATTAAAGCAGCCCCTCTGTCCCTCAAGTGGCTGGCCTACTTGGCTAAATGAGGATTTAGACTGAAGCCCAAGGGGAATACTCCAATTTATCCCTCTGTTCAAATGAAAGGGGAGAAAACACCAAGGGGGTGGGTGGTATCAATCAAAGTTTGGAGGCACCTCAGGCTTGCATATACACAGCAGGGTGTGACAGATATAGTTTTTTTTAAGGCTGATGCCAATATTTTTGGATTGAAGCTGCCAAGAGCTGATATTTTACAACAATATTCAATACATTTAAACTTGACTATATCCATCCAAGTTTCCCCCCAATAATGTTATTGTTGGAATAATAAATACATACGTACATACATGTGTGTATTTATTTAATTAGAATCAATTCTACAATAAATATGTAATCAATCAAACTGCATCATATCCATCTTGTCAGAGGTGGGTCACACTGACTGGCTGATATCTGATATATTGATATATATCAATCAGCCTGATATATTGGCAAACAAATACATCGAATCAAACTTTTCTTGAATCATCTCTTGCGTTTTACTTTATTTTCAGCCATATATTTCCTGGGTAAAAGGGAGGAATTCTCTGTCTGTCTGACTGACTCGCCCACTGCTCATTATATAAGCATTGTTTGTGTGGCAAGCAGGCTGAGGAGGTGAGCTGATGGGGAACTAACTAGCCAGGGTTGCGTAGCCCGGCACTCTCAAGGGCGTCAATGACAGATCTGAAAATAGAAAATCAGCACCGCACACACTGGCCAGGAAAAAAACTAATTACAGCAATAGGGACATTTTAGTTGGAGCAAAACCAAAATATTATGGCCTTTTATTAAATGTGATAATGGTCAGTCAGTGTCGTCCACATCAGATATAATGAAGTTACTCGTTGACCACAACTAGTAAATACGTTTTCACATCAGACCTTTCATCCTTTTAATTTTTTTGAGCATCGGCATTGATGAAACCAGTTGATCCATCAAGGCTTAAAACTAAGACTTGATTTCAGAGCGACTGAGTCACTAATCTGCAGATATCCATCCAGTGTTATTATTCCCTATGAGAGGAGACAAAGCAGTGAATCAATATTGATGAGGGTGCCCTCGTCTGGGCTTTGATTGAGTGGGTGATAGCAAACAAGTTGGCTCACCACCAGCCGATGCATTTCATCATCAATCAACAATCAATACTAGAACTTTAATTGTATCTGATTAATTGATGCAATACATCGACACACTGCAAGAAATATGGATCTTAAGTCATTTAGTCTAGTGGTCTTAAAACAAAAGACAAGGGTTAGGGTTAGGGTTTTCTTAATTTTCTTAAATCATGTGATGTCGTCTGAATTACTTGTCAAGATGGATAATTTTGCAGTGCAGAGGACAGGAACTGAACTGGTGAAACCGGGCTAGATCCTGGTCACCACGTCAACTGCACACACATTGAACCCCTGGTTTGATCGCATCACTGCAAATCTGTTTGTCAAGGCGATTCCCATCGACCTGGCATCTAACGAATGGCATTCTACTGCACGCTGTGTTCGTTTTATCATGCATCTTTCATGCTATTCATGCTCCCTTAGTTTCTCTCCCCCACCCCCCACCACTCTTTCATTTTGTCCCCACTTCTCATCTCCATGTACTCAATATCTTGGACACAGTTGGCTAGAACAGAAATGGAAATATCACAAATTACCATGAAGAAAAACCCTTGAATTATTAGTCTCTCTCCCTATTGTCGGTTGATTGACGGGGGTATTAGGCAGCCAAACATGAAAATACCTTTGTGCCGGGAACCAGGGAGTCCTCCACTCCTGACAGCTGATCTATTAAATGGCAGTCTGATTTCCCACCATTTTTCATTCTCCCTCTCCTCTTTCTAATGAGATATTCTTAGCCTGCCTTGCACAGCCATGCATCAGTTATAAGAGGTTCAAGGTGCATGATAAAAACACTGTCATCACACCACTGTTCAACTTCAAAAATGGGGTGAATCTCTCTGGCTGGATGGATTGAATATGGCCATCAGGGGAACACTGCAGAATGCCATTTTGCAGGAAGCCTCAGTATACAGTAAAAAAGGGTTACAGACCCTTTAGTCTCACCTGAATGAATTACAGAGGATTCAACACAGAGACTGCTGCTGCTCAGGAACAAATCTATTCAGATTTACTGAGCACAGATGTAAACAGAAAAAAAACAGAAAGGCAGGGAGATAAAATTGATGGGAAAAAAAAACAAAAAAACAATCCTCCATCTGTTCTCCCCCTGGTGAAACAAACTGTGTCTATGACTCAGGCCAGAAAGGGAGAGAGAGAGATGGAAAAAAAAATAGGACTTTATGTAGTGTGCATATATTTTTAGTATGGGCGGCCCCGGCTGAAATCACAACCCCCCCCCCCGCCCCCTCAACACCGATGTTGCCATCATCACCTCCACACTGACAGTGGAGACAGGCAAAGAGTTGAAAGTAATAATTATTAACTGTATTTATAGAGCACTTTTCTACAACAAAGTGCTTCACAATCAAGACAGATTAAAAAAAAGCACAGGAACAGGGTTACAAAAGAAAAAGAAAAAAAGAGCACAGGCAAAAACAACAAGGAAACAGTAAACATGTTGCCCCCCGCGGATGATGCAGCCCCCCTCTGAGCCAATCAGGAACATATGTCACCCCGCCATCCTCCCTCAACAATTACAATTTTGAAAATGCCAGAGGTGAGATGCATCACTTTGCCAGGCTTCCTCAAAAGTCTGAGCTATCGTGTGCGATTCACAGTGGTGCTAAGATATAAAAATGCAGCCAGACAATAGCAATTACTGTTTGGAGACGGCGTTATAACATAAGAGACGAGAGAACTTAAGTAAAAGGGAGTAACACAGGGAAACTCTCTCGGGGGTGACTGAGCCATTACTTATGCTTGTGTGAATGGGTTTGTATAAATCACTCGCTCCGACCATCCATGATCATAGGCCATACTGGTCAGCCAGGACCCTGGGGGATGAGTTGTGGTGGAGGATAAAATGACAAGACTGAAATACCACACCCACCCACACAGGGTTGGGGGCGGGATCAAGTCTCATTGACACAGTCTGTATATAAACCACAGGGTCAGAGGTCAGGCAGTCACCCCTGTCGCCGGGCTTACGGTGGACATAAAAAACAGTTGGGAACCAAGTTAGGTGTGTGGAGCTATGTGTGTGTATGTGTGCGTGATTGAAAAAGATAACTTACAGGGCTCCCTGCAATTAAATTAAGTCAGGGCGACTGGAGAGTACACCAAAAATGGTCAATTTGAAATTTAGTAAATGGACAGTATTGTTCTTTGTGTAGCTAAATGTGTCTCATCTGAGTGATTCATAGCACATTCTGACAGCATCAATTACATGCACAATTAATGGAACTAAGCCTGGAATATACTTTGACACCTATATTACCCCCACAGTCTATGTTTAGCTCTCCATCTCTTTTGTTTCCATGGGAATGAAGAGTTCACAGTGAGCCACTGAGGCCTCGGGTAGTTTCAGGAACCAACAGATGAAATGGTACCGGCCCGAATCACAGCTTCAGTTTCCACGGCCTGGTTGGGGTTTTGTCATGGGATCATTTCCACTCCACCGCATCCAAATGTTACTAGGCCTGTGTTTAACCACTGCCCTAGTTTCCCCCCATACAAGGCTAGGCTGTCACAGGAAACAGGCAGTACATCTGGATAGTGTTTTAGTTACCTAGTCTGTGTGTGTACCAATGTTAGGACTTTTATTTTGAAGGCTAAAGCTGTGAGAAGCTGTGAGAGGTAATAATCATCAGCCTTTTAAAAAGGTGTAACATTTTAACATCAACAGACCATTACCACATTAATTGTGGGACATTAGCGTACACATCTAAGACCATCACCAAGATCTGCAGGCTCTATCAGTCACGGTATTACATTTTACATTGTGTGCCACCAGGTCGGATTTGGGTATAGCTACTGCTTTATGGCACAAAACCAGAAGACAGTGCTGTTCTTCCAATGCAAACACAGCAAGTAGCAATGCCTTTGTAACCCGGGAGGAATGGGGATTATGGGAAATGTGTACCTTATTTTGAGAAACACTAGCATTAACAGCATCACTGGCATCAGATAGAGGCTACCAATCGTCTCAACCATGGTCTCACTTGTTTACAGGTAATTACGCCAAAGGTATCACAATTCATTTTACAACAACGTATAGATATTTAAAAATGCTACATGTAGCACCTTTAAGCGTTCCAAAAAAAAATAAAATCACAGTATCGGTGCCTTTTTAGAACAGATACATTTTATCCAAAGTTTTTAATATGGGTCATCCCAGTGAGAATCAAGCCCCCAACTCTGGTATTGTTAGTGCTATGCTCTACCCATTAAGCAAGGGGAGTCACAAATACATATACAAAAAGAAACATGGGTTAGCAGAAAATGCTAATTCAAAAAGAGGCAGTGAAACTTCAAAACATGCAAATGCAGGACCGATTTAGATGTGGGAAAAATGAGACACGCGTAGCAACAGGCGGTAGAAACCAGTCGAGTGTAGAAACTTTGATGCATGAAACTGTTAAATGACTACTACATTTACTGCAATGGTGTTGTGAAAACTGATGCGTGCAAAACCTAAACACCTTTAGCCCTTCATAGAAAACATGTTGTCCCTTTCACCACCATACCTTTAAAACCCCCAGAATCTAATCAGAGTACAGGCTGCACCCTAAGGAGTCACACCATCAAAGTTGACTGCCAGCTGTGTCCCATCGACATATCAATGACCCACTTTCTAGTCCCCCCCTGAGTCTTGAGGTGACCTTGCAAATGTGTCTGTGCCGTATATGTACAATATATTCTGACTGATATTTTTCACAAGAAAAATGTGTAACACAGAGGTTGTGCAAAATACTCAAAACGAGATGCTGATTTATTAATAAGGTAAGCCATATGCATCGGCACAAATTCAGACACTAGGATGTATGGCATACAATTAAGAACGAGGATGCAATCATAACTCTGTGTGCACCTTCTAATAGCACCGATTAGGGACAAAAAAAAATCTCCCACAAGCTAGCTTCAAGAGTTCGTCTCCTGTACTTTACTTTACAGTCGAACCAGCAGGAGGGGTAATACATCAGGGAGGATTGCCTTTGGTGCAGCGCCAAGGTTTACCGCCACATAAACCCTCTCCAATGTGAGATGGATCTTCCTGTTTAGTATTTCCTATCACGCAGCAGCAGCTCTGGGGTTTCCCCTCATTGAAAGTGACCTTCAATTCAGCCTGCCTGCCTCTATAACTGTCTAACTGCCTGTCTGTCTGCTTGAGAAGAAGAAGAAGAAGAAGAAGAAGAACGCCTTTAATTGCAACATGGATTCACAATACATGCAGGGGGAAGTGGCCGCACAACACACACACACATGCAGTTAGAGTGTCCAGTTGAATGGATGGTCTGCTATTAACCCATCCCCACCGATCTTCCTCCAAGCCGGCCAGGGAGCAGAGAGCGCAGACGATAGCAGCGCCCGGGGACCAGCTCCAGGTGTTATGTCGCCGTCCTCGTCAGGAACAGTCGACTGGATATTGCATGTTTTTAGACGGGGTTCTTTCCAGGAGGAGACCCAAGTGAACACGGGAAGAACATGCAAACTCCACACAGAAAGGCCCGGGAGAGATGACCCACCTGGGCACCCCAGACTCAACAGCGCCCCAGGCGGGAATCGAACCCAGGACCTTCTTGCTGTGAGGCAAGCACTGCGCCACCGTGCCACCCCAGGAGGAGACATCAGCCCCAACTTTTTTCCATCTCTCCTGCATATCATTGCTGTCATGTGAACTCGTTACACTGATTTCTGTGATTTTCATGTTTTAAAGCTGCAAGAATATGCCATTTTATCACATTAAAATAAGTCAATAGGATACATAACTTAGTCTGTGGCCCTGAGTGTTCATGCCTTAATCCGTCTTTTGCCTTAATTTAGCCTTTTAATCACCTTGTGTGGACGTGGCCAGTGGCGAGCCGGGTTGTGGCTCGGGCAATGATGGAAAGCAGTGAGACAAGAAACAGATGAGACCCGTTAAAAAAACACTGAACATCAGCATCGCTTTGTTTTAATTGCAGATGGCCTGCGTTTGCCGTCTGCTTCTTCAGCTCCTGTGGCGGCTTTACGGATGCCGGTTACCTCAGCCTCAGGATAGATCCTGTTTCAAGGTGGTTCAACAGCGCATCAAGTGCCAAGCGTTGGGGCAGGAACCTGACCAACTGAGGGGGAGGAGGGTGGGACTATCAATACACTTTGCTGACTCAAAGTTGCATATTATACATTTAAGTTCAAATGAAGCATTAGAAGCTCCTATGGGTTGAGAAAGTTCTACAACCCTTGGTGCTTATGAAACGCTTTCCCTCTGAAATAACATGGACGTCAAGCTAGAGGCTGTTTTCCTTGGTTCCTGAAAACTGTGTATTCACCTTGTACAAACAAGAGATATCGAGTTGGCACATCACACACACACAAACCCATGTATGTGGACAGCTGGACGGGGACACACACACACACGCACACACGCACACACGCACACACGCACACACGCACACACGCACACCTTCTCTTTCCATTTCACTCTCATTTTCTCCTCCAGGTGAGGGAGTCCTGAGCTCAGTGAAGGGATTCGGCCAAAGCAATCTGGGCCTGGAATCAATCATCAACTCCCCTTCTATAAACACCTCCGTTTTCTCTCTCTCTCCCTCTTTCTCCCTCTTCCTTTCATCACTCATCTTCTCCCCTCGCCTCTGGAGCCAGGGCACGCCACTAATAAGAAGCCAGAACCACATTTTCCTCATTCAAGCCCTGTCCTCTATCTCGCTCTCATTTTCCTGAAACGTTTTCTCCCGATCGACTCAGTCCAATCATCCCCATCTCCCCATGCAATTCATGCCACTCGCTGTTTATGCCGGCTTCTCCCTTTTCTGCCACACTAAAGGTGCGATCACAACTACAATTTGGGGTGTTTTTGGTCTGAGCGATAGTAGTGAGTCACATGGACTCACAAGTAGCTCTTTTTATCCCATAAAATTGGACCGAGTTTTGGTAACAAATCGAGGGTAGCAAAAACAACGTCGGAAAGCAGTATGAAAAGAAAGAACAGTAAAGCTAAACATGTGGCAGACGAGATGTGGCAGCCCTCGGTTCATTTTGTTACACTTAGCTTTCTAAGTATGAGAAACTGTGGCCGTCAGATGCAAACATCCATCTCCCTATACCCATAAGACCTTGTGTTTTGGGGTCATTTCCTCAGTTCTCCAGGTAAAGAGGACCGAGACCTCCATTTTCAGGCGTCTTGGTGCAACTATTTGGTGCCAACTGTGTTTGAATGGCATTGTTCTCACGTGGCCAAACCAACCGAACTAAAAGGAATGAGCACTCAAGAGTTTGAAGAACCCGATCCAAACATGCTTGGTGTGAATGATTCTGATTTTGCCATCAGGGCTCCCAGGTTGTGGAACGCCCTTCCCAAAAAAACGTAGCTAGCTAATTCAGTATCATCTTTTAACATCTTTGGCGGTAAGCATTTACTGCTGTGGTGTTTCTGCACTACAATTCAGATCACCTGTCAATCAAACAGTGTGTCCGGCACGGTGATGTCTTTCTCCTTGGATTTCCTGTGGAAAATCAATTTCTCCTTCTTCCTGTTATGGCCCAATTTGGTTGTGCGTAAGTCGGCACTAATCAGAGCCCAGATACGCAGAAAATGAGGAAAACGTGGGGGATGGAGCCGATGTTAGCCGCTGCTATGAAGGTAAAATAGGGACTACTCTCAACGCTCCATCTGTACTCGTGTCTGGATTTTGTATCCACAGGGAAAAAAAAAATCCTCATCTGTAAGTTGATATATGTAGTTACAGGAAAATAATTCTGTAAAACGATAGACGCGGTCACAAGAAAGAATCAATGAATTGTAAAATATTAAGCTGAGAACTTTTTTCATTCAACTTAACTTCATTGTGAAGTGCACGCACACAGATCACTGATTGATATCATGAAATTGCATCTGTGACTGTGTGGAATCCGCACAAGTTTCGTCTGTTCTTGTTAACTAGTGACTCAAATGATGTGTGTGTGTGTGTGTGTGTGTGTGTGTGTGTGTGTGTGTGTGTGTGTGTGTGTGTGTGTGTGTGTGTGTGTGTGTGTGTGTGTGTCTTGCACACTTCCCTCCTCACCCCACTGCCTACCCCTCACCCTACCCCTACACACACAGACAAAATGTTACCGTCATTTCTATTTATCCCAAACAAACCAGAAACATAAAATGCATCACTTCCTGTGGACCAGAGGAATTTTTCCCAGGAAAGACCTACTTGACACCAGTTGTTTGGAGCAGCAGAGAGAAAAGCTTTCAAGAACTGACTAGAGGTTGAATCACTAGTTATATCAGTGATAAGGGGAAGTAGCAACACACACATATGAAAATGTAGCAAATTATTACTTTGTTTCATATTTTTTGCTGCCTATTACATAGATTTATTATCAGTCTTGCTTTTAGATAAGTGCTATATATAAACATTTCATTAATAGTATTCCCTCTGAATTCTATCTGTCTTTTTTAACCACTTTCACCCCTCCATGTCACTGTCTTTGATGCAGCTGCTCTCACATAGTTAACACTGTGAGGAAACCCCCTGCTTCCCCATGAGACATTGCCTCTGCTGCCTCAATCTGCGTGTGTATATGCAATCAGGGAGTGTGCCTTTTCAAGCCTATCTCCCTTCGTGTGTAAATCTGTGTGTGTGTGTGTGTGTGTGTGTGTGTGTGTGTGTGTGTGTGTGTGTGTGTGTGTGTGTGTGTGTGGGACATGGGAAGGGGGGGGGGGTCCCCCTCAGTCCATTAGCGTTTTGCATGGGGATCAATCAGCACTGCCACATCCAGACAGCGAGAGCCTCGGCCCACGCTGCCTTTCCACACGGCTGCCTTTCAGAGAAACTGATAATAATGGAGAGAATACAAGGAGAAAGAGAGGAAAATAAAAGAATCCAGGCCTCCCCTTCCTTGACAGACACGCCATTACAGAGCCGCAGCCCCAGGGGCAGAGGGAAAACACGAAAAAAAGGTCACAAGGATGAGAGAACATGCTTTTTTTCTCCCCTCAATTCTGCCACCATGTTGTCTGTTTTAAAGTGATACAAGCACAAGTCAGCTTTGGCTGACGAGAATGAGTCACAAAGGAGCTGCCAGCCTCCTTCGCGTCGGTGCCAATGGTTAGGAAAAAAATAGGTGAGAATGAGGGCAAACGGCATTGAGGTTGGAGTAGTAAGAAGTGGTTAGCGTTATTGCCACCAGACAAAACCCTGCCACTACTGAAATGACTGAGGGGAAAAAAAAATCGTAGAGGCATTGGAAAAGATTTGCACAGTAAAAAGGAAAGTAAGCCTGATGAGGAAGTTGGTTTGGAGATGACTTTAGGAACAGTTTTTGCCAATCAAAAAAGGTACTGCAACTGTCCTAGGACGACCTTTCACCACAGTTTCACTTCTCTATTGAGAGAATCTACAAGGCTTTTATGATAAAAGATTATAAGAGCAGCAAAAAAATGCATATACGACAGTCCACCATTACAGGCATCATGGGCAAAATGGGACACCTGCCTCCTGTGCAATGCCCACCGACTCAAAGGAGTACTCTTTGTGTTTTGCATGTGGTTTTATGCAAGCCTTTAACACCTACGACACCGATTCCACAGTGTATTTTTCAAGAAGGCATCAGCATCAACCCTGAAAACAGGCTTTTATTCGGTGCAAGGACATCAATTCACTAAACCCCAAAGAACAGCAAAATCCCTGCATCTGTTAGTGACCAAAACTTCCAAATCCACTAAATTTCTCGGGACGAAGCGCAGCAACGAAGATTTGGTCAATGTGATAAATTATATCAAGGTCAAATTTGGACTCACAAGAGCTCAGGTATGGCGAGTGCCACGCCAAACTGATGCCCATGCTTTAGTAATTCCCCAAAAGTTGAGTTCCAGAGATATTGGGCTTACATCCAACAGCAGAAACACCCCCATTTGCAGGACTAAGTCTCTCCGTGGCATCCAGGAGGATTTCATCGGGAATAGATTTGCAAAGGTTATAGTCACAGTGCAGAGCAGATACTCACCCCTGGCAGACAGCTTCTTAGTATTGATTATTTTGGCAGCATATTCCTGGCCGGTAGAGATCTTCATGCAACGCCTCACCACTGAGAAAGCACCCCTGTGGGACGTAATGCTGGATCAGTCATTGGTATGGGTCATTTTGAGACAGCATGGACCAGTGGTTCTGAAACATTTTCACCCCATAAACCACTGAATCCTCACCCACTAAAGGCACAGACCTCATTTAAGAAGATTTTAGCTGGGGAATCCATATGGGAAGATTTTTATTGTTGATATCGTATTGAAAACAATTACAATAGTCATTGTTATACATTGTCTAATTGGGATCATTTCTAGCAAATTAAATTCTAGTGAAATTAAACCATGGGTGGGACACTGGATTCCACTTTCATAAGCACTGGCCTAAAATATGTTCCAAGCAACAAATAAGATAAGACTGATATTTGTATTTTATATTTTAGACACTGAGCTCTTATCCAGAGCAACTTCTATTCAGTGCCACGGTAGAGCAAGCTTGAAATTCCTACATCACCAGAAATTACAAGCAACCAAAAACCAGGAGGTCAAAGGTCAAGGCCTCAGTGGCCTTACATTCCTGTGACAGAATGTAAAATCAAAGTGCTAGGAAAAGAAATAGAATAAGTTCTAAGGAGATAGAGGGAGTGTTTTTTTGTGTGTGAGTGCTTTAGAGAAGCTGGTACCATAGAAAAGTCAACCTTGATGCATATATTCTTCATTACTTTGTCCACTTTGTTTTAGAAAAGTGCTCTACAAATAATGTTATTATACAGTAAAACTAGTTGTTGCAAAATGAAGTAAAAAGACAGCCAAAATGTGCGTCTTTGCTCTCCATTATAATGATAAAATCAGATTTGACTCATGCAAGCTGAGGTATGGAGAGAGCCACACCTTGCTCTACCCAAGTGAAGCCTATGCTTTCTTGTAGTATCGGAGGCTATTTATACCAAACAGAGTACAAGTGCACATGGAAGGTATGTTTTCCAATTTAGAGAGAATATTGAACGCGTTGACACTCTGAAAAATCGAAATCGAATCTGCCGTAAATTAGCAAACATTGCAGACTAAGACACACCGCTGAGGAATTTAAACCCTTCGCATATTGGAAAAGGTGCGGCAACTTCTGCAAAAAAAACCAAAAAAACCGCAAATATTCTATTAAACATTCAACTGGTATTTGATAAAAGGTACCGTTTCTAATCATATCCAATTTAAAGTGGGGCAACAATTCACAAGTAACAGGTTAGCCCTGACACGCGCGGTTCTCTCACGCGGAGGGAACGCTGACGCCAAACTACATTAAAACACCTGGCAGTTTAAAACATCCTTGCTTATCGTTAGGTACATACTTGCTAAAACATGATTTAAAACCTTAAACGAATCAATAAGACCCACTCTTAAATTCGGCGTACGATTAATACACCAAGCAGCACTTATTTGGATAAAATGTAAACTTTTATAACTGGTTCGCTGGTTATTCCCTCAGTAGTCTTCCTCCAAAATACACTATGGTGGGCGGTTAGCGAGCAGTGCGAACCAATTTTAAAAGTTTAGATTTCATTGGACAAAATGGTGTTGAGTGGATTATATGTGCACCGAATTTACCGGAATACTTTAGGAAAAATAAAAAGTCTTAAAATATGTTCCACCAGGAATGTATGTTTGCTGATAACCAAGGCGACTTTCATTTGTCAGATTTTTGAATGGAGTTTTGCGAAAGTTTCTCTCCATAGACAAAAACGGAAAGGGTCGGGTCTAGTAACAGGTAGGTTGAGGTTTCGGTGAGACCGAGCGTCAACGCTAAACGTACAGGGGCATATTACGCTGCACCTTTACAAGAAAATGTCCTAAAATTATATTTAAAATAAAGATAACTTACTTTCCCAGCTCCTCGTACAGCTGGTACTCGTCGGTAAACCTGGTGCAGGTCGTTGAAGCCATGGTAAAGGTAAAGGAGAGCAGGGGAGGACCGACTTGGGAACTGAACGCCTTAGTTGCTTTAATACTCTCCACAAATCCTTTTCCCCTGTGTTTCCAAAAGTGGCACTTGTCGCTTTTCGGAAAGACAATTAAAAAAAAACCAAATTCAGAAATTCTGTAATTATTCCTAAATATAGTGAAAGGTTGACGTCGCTCCTCCTAGCTCCTGTTTCGAGATACTTCGTACTCCTGGCGTTGACAGAGACGACGCGACCTGCTGTCTTGTGTTTATCTCTACTGACACTTGGATTATTTGACGCGTGTCAAGCCACACATAATATAGAATGAAGGACTTCCGGTAAACTAAATAAAATAAAAGTAAAATAAAAACCTTAGTGATTGACTTTTTTTGTCTTGCTTTTATGTAATAGTGTGTTTTTGCCATTGTGTCGTTTCTTATTTAAAAAAAAATCTCATTTCACTTTATTTCTTAAACATAACATTTCAACTTCTTGTAATGTATTTCAAAATAAAACCATTGTCAAACATTTGTATGTGTTTCTCCATTTCTAATATTGTATTATTGTGATTTTAATCTAATTTGATGTATTTATTTTTTCTCTTTCTATTTTCTCTTCAATATCCTACTTTTTATTTTTACTATTCTTGTTTTAATGCCCCCCTTTAAAGCAGTTTCTAATGTGTGCATTTGGATGCAGATTTAAGAAAATTCTAACTGATTTTGTAGCCTGATAAACTTTATGCTTTATTTTATTTTATTTTATTTCATTTTATTTTGAAGGGAAAATCATTGGCATCCGGTTAAAACTGATATTTTGACGAAGTTTATTATTTGGTTGAGACACTTTTTCCTATGGAGCGCTTCCTGGTTAGAAATGCTGCACAACGTCTCCATCTAGTTGCAGCCTGGCTACTGTGCTGCGTTCGGGTGCTGTCATAAATATCGGAATTATAAACTGAGCTTACCTGAACAACCGAACAAAGTAAAAAATATGACTGGGGAAGTATGAATTTTCTATGACAAAGGTTCTCAAACATTTGTATGTAACTGACAGAGAGTATGGAAGCTGTGTGACAGCTAATTGTAAAAATAAAATATTATATTATTAGACTTAATTGTTTGGCATTTTATGTAAACAATTTTGAAAGTTTATCTTTTCACTATTTGCTTAACTTTTAGCTGTCATACATACACAACAATTTTTGGCTGATAAATTGAAGATTTACTCGGCAATTTCGTGCTTTGGTGGTCCTGAGTGGTATTGAGAGACAACTGTTTGAATTATTTTAACCTTAATCTTAAATCATGTTACGTGATGTCAGTACCCAAGACCAGACTTTCATTTGGGCAAATAGGTCAATATACTCATCTTTTGCAGCCCCACTTTGTGATTTAGGCTGATAAGACAAGTGAATTATTACATAAAATAATGGAGGTTTAAGTAGCACATCAGTTACATACCTAACACGTATTCAAGGTCTCTGCACTTTGAACT
Organism: Hoplostethus mediterraneus; assembly: GCA_034670385.1. Classification (NCBI taxonomy): domain Eukaryota; kingdom Metazoa; phylum Chordata; class Actinopteri; order Trachichthyiformes; family Trachichthyidae; genus Hoplostethus; species Hoplostethus mediterraneus. Next base: position 44,793 of record JAXDDW010000113.1, on the reverse strand, counting down.
TGATTACATTACGTGAATGCGTGATAAGCCGTGCTTATGACTTTGACTTCAGAACTGGGAAGTACAGAAGTACAGTACAGAGTTGGTTGTATAATAGCCTCATTGGGTTCACCTTGCATACCTGCTGCTAACTGGATATTCATTAAATCCGCACTTAGCCAATAATCTGCTCTAATCCAACAGGAAGTACCGTGAGGAAATGGTGCTGTGAAACCAACCACTGGCTATGGTTTCTGTTTTTTATCTTTAAATGCATCTCCACCAGGCCGGTGCAAAAAGGACCTGAGGAGGTCTAGAGGGTGCATGGCTGTAAGTAGGCCGAGGGCTACCCTGCACACCTCCTTTACCTGGGACCCCTTAAGCAGAAACACTCTCATTCTCTGTGGCTCTCTCGGTTAACTCTGAGGGTGTATGAATGGGAAAGGTCTGGATGCACTGTGGCATTCTAAAAAAAAAAAAGGAAGCCGTCTATTTCTATCTTTGCATCAGCACCATCACCATGGCAATGATCTATTTATAGAGTGAGCAGAAGGGGCTCCTGAGCATAACTCCTCCTGCCTTCCACTGCCCTCTAGTGAGTTTAGGTAGTCATAGACATGCATGGGTATTCTCCAGTACTTCCCTTATGTTGTGTTCCTTAATATAAGCATTCCCATGTGTTCCAGGTCAAGGACTCCCAAATAGATACACATTTCTGCCACTGCTGGTATTGTGGTATTGAACGGTAGAACTGTCTACACTGATTATAATGGTCCTTCTTGTACATTCACGAGTTGGGGAACGTTCTAGTGAATAAAAAAGTTAAAAATTAGTTAAAATTAGAGTTAAAAATTGAACTGTTCCTCATTTTGCTGGGGACTCCCTGGAAACCCCTCAAGGACCCCTGGAGGTTCCCAGACCCCACTTTGAGAACCACTGATCTAGTGCAGATTTTCTATTGTTAGATGTGATGTAGTACAGAATTTATACTTTAGGTGGAGCGATTACAACAGTAGGGAGAGTGAAATCTCTGATCAAAATAGTCTTTGGCCCTGTTTAGAGCTGGCATCCGATTTGGGCGATCAGATCTCAAGTTCACACTCGGGTGATTCGGATCTCACTTCCCCACTCTATATGCAAATAAACACATACATCGTCATACCAGTTAGCCTGATAACATATCAATTACCAATCATTCATTTGATCTCGCTATGAGAGACAGCGCGTTCTCTCACTCTAGCACCAACCACAGCGCAGAGAGTGAGAGAGAGAGAGAGAGAGAGAGAGAGAGCAAGGTCTACGGTCTTTAAATGAGCTGTATATACCTATACCAGTAGTCATGTCTCGTTGTATTGATTTGCCCTCTTATGGACGTAATGCGCTGTTTTTTTTAAAGGAATAATCGATAATCGTAATTTTGACAGTTTAAACAGAGGGCGTCAGTTGAGTAGGCGGTCCTTCAATGTGACCCAGAACACATCGCGTGCACACTGCTAAAAGAATGTGGTCATATCGGTTCTAGACCACCTCCGAATGTGGTCTGAGCGATGTGATCTTGGGCCGTGGTTACACCTGGCCGTGGTTACATCTGGCCGTGGTTACACCTGCCTTTTGAATGCGATCTCGGTCATCCACGTGACAGGTGTAGACGCACAGAGGTCGCTTTGTGCTCGCATTGTGTTTGGATCAGCCAGGCCACCTCACGCGGTGGACGAGCTTGCTTTGTGTTCGGAACTCTGAATAGTCTAGACGCAATCAGGCACCTCAAAACGCATACAGCGGGGACACGTCATCAAGTCATTTCCCTCCAGTTCTGCTGCGAATTTTGTTATTTACCGGGAGGAAAAGCCATGGATGACGAGAACGATAGCATGGCGTGGACGAATACCCAAACAAAATATTTACTCGACTGGACAGTTTCAGTTTCAGTTTCTGCTGTTGTCTCCTCAATAGCAAACGCCTTGTATGGGTCCTACCGCAACTACACACAATTCTTAACATAAAGTAAAGGAGCATAATCTCCCGCACACCCAGCACCATTTTCAGGGATTGTTGTTATGGTTATTTAAATACTGCGTGGGAACCGGAAATCCGAACACATATCTGGCCAAAGACCTCGCATTTAACTGTCAAGTGTAGACGCACCACTTGTGTGTTCCGATTAGCAGATTCCGATTACCGAGATCGCATGAAAGGACAGGTGTAACCATCACCTCAAATGCGATTTGGGTGCGTTTACACCAGTACTTAGGCCGTGGTTACACCTGTCGTTTCATGTGATCTCGGTAATCGGAAGTATTTAAATAAACTAAATAAACCTAAATAAACGTGTGGTGCGGCGGGGGTTTTCGCGGGGCGGTGTCCGCGGCCGTGACGGAAGGCGGGCCAGTGGAGGGGATCGGGTACGGTGGTCGGCGGCGGCGACTCTGGACGTGCGCCGGGCCCTTCTCGCGGATCTGCCCAGCAGTATGGGTTTTGAGGTGCCTGATTGCGTCTAGACTATTCAGAGGTCCGAACACAAAGCGAGTTCGTCCACCTCGCGAGGTGGCCTGGCTGATCCGAACACAATGCGAGCACAAAGCGACCTCTGTGCGTCTACACCTGTCACTTCATGCAGCCCGGCGTGATCGGATGACCGAGATCGCACTGAAAAGACAGGTGTAACCACGGCCTTAGAGGTGTTAACTTGATATCTGATCGGCCAAATCGGATCTTAATGCCTAGCCTAAGGCCATGGTTACACCTGTCATTTCATGCGATCTTAATATTACTTTAAGTTCTAGTGAGACATTTTCCTCGCAAAATGTGACCTTTCTTGTTAGGAAGTATCATCGCAGGGCCGTCAATACATCTTAGGGTGTTTTCTGCTGCGGAATACTGGTGCTTAATGTGGAATAGTTGTACCACTTATAGATGGCACTACAAAATGTCACAGCTTAAATTTTTTTTTTTTTAATTTGAACTCATGGCATGCAGGTTTTCTATTACACCTTCAATTTCACTTTCATGCCAACCATTATTTTGTAGAATTAGGCGAATAAATACAAAAATAAAGAACCCAAAAGGAGAAAGCGCTTCAAAGATTCAAAGATGATTCCAACATTAAACCTCTTTCCTTTTCAGGTATTTTACAGATGTCAGTGATAGTGCACGTTCATGCTAATCACTATACACATTCTTTAGCCAGCGGTATAGGATGACTGACACTTTGGCAGCCGAGCATAAACTCTCCCTGATTCTGCCTTACCCAGGTGGTCTCATATAACCCCGCCGTCACTAAATAAACAGAGAAATCTGATTTTCTTTTTTTTTAAGACAGAGATTTTTATTATAACATACAGCGGTAACATTTTTCCTCACTTTGGTTTGGCGCGCGCCGCCGACAACATGTGGAGTTTGCATAAAGAGGCCGTGCAATCTTCCCATCTGGTTGTGGGAGAGGCATGGAGGGAAGGTCAACGAGAGTCCCCGGGAGCATTAAAGAGATTGAGCTTTTAGTGCTGCCTATAAAGTCTCCTTACACATACTGTAGTTACACGACACACACACTAGGGTACGACCGATACTGAGATTTTGAAGGCTGATATTTGCTGGGCAGACGATATTTTGTGCTGATATTTTTAAATTTGACCATTTTAAGGACAAAAGAAAATTAGTGCTATATAAATAAAGTTAATTATTAGATTTTGCAACATGTATTGACACAACGTTAAAATAAAGAATATATTTAATATAATGTAATTATAATATAATAATTGTATTTAGTTATAATATATAATAATATATGAATGAATATTGAATGACTTTGACTGATACCGTTTTTTCAAGGCCGATACTGGCACCAATACTTTGGATTGAAACTATTTTATACGTCTAAGTATTTTTGTTTTAACACACAAATGTTATTTTTTGTCAGGGTGGAAAAGCCTCTGACACAGCATTTATACCACAGGACACTAAAACTCTCCATTGAAACCCATAATAATGATAATAATACATACATATCCATGCATACTTGTATGGAATCTGATCAAAACGTCACATTACAATCGATTCAATTTAAGGGTTCAGTTTCCCTCAGACGACCAGAGTACAGATTACAATAAATATGTAATTAAACAAGATGCATTATATCATCATATCATAGATGAACGACACCGATTGGCCGATATCCTTCTACTAATATATCGGTCAAACCCTAGCTCTACGCACACACTCTCATACACATTTACACACATTCCTAATTCCTCCAAGTGGAAATAAATGGAAAGGAGGTCTTAAGGCTAAAGTCATGGAACTCCAGCCTGCTATTGTTCAACCCCTCCGTGCCTCCATTTTTCATTACTCCCTGATTTCCTTCACACACAACGCCATGTGGCAGGTGGATGGGGGTTTTAAGTATCACTGCTGAAATGGGTCCAGGCTCTTTTATCCATTACTGGTGTCGGAGAAAAGAACAGAGGAGTGCCGGGTTTCTGCCAGGACCAGTGAACAGCTGAGTGGCCCTGCATGACTCCATATGGGAGGAATTGCCATGAGGAGGCGATTGCTCCCCCCCCCCACTCTCCTCCTTATCCTGTCTGACCCAAAGCCCTCACAATGAAGATCCTTGGAGGGCCGCCACTTCATTTCCACACACCCTTTCCTTCCTTTTTATTCCGTTTCTTTTATCTATTTCTCTTCCTCTGTGTATTTTCACCTTTCTCCCTCCTCTCACAGCCAGAGTTGTCCTTTTATTAAAAATCAGATCTGATATGATGGATATGATGCAGTTTGATTGGTTACATATTTATTGGAGAATTGATCAATACTGCGCTAGTTGTCTGAATGAATATGTTTTATTATTATTACAGTATATCAGATGACTGAAACCTGCCTTAAGGAGCTGCTAACCCACCTAAAACTATTAGTATGGCTTTCAATGGAGAGTTTTAGTGTTCCATGATGGTCTAAATGCTGTTTCAGAGGCTCTTCCACCCTGAGAAGAATTCAATTCTAGGGGAAAACGCTGAATACTTGGAACAGGAACAAGAAAAGTCCGCCCAATGAAAGCTGCTCCCAAGGTGTATAAATGTATTAACACCTAAACCGACGACGCTTCAAGCTCAGTGCTCTTCATCAGACCAATCTTCCTCAGTCTGATGAAGAGCGCTAAGCTGGAAACGTAACCAGCGGAGGTGTTAATAAACGAATTGCTTTTGTATTATTTTAGTCACCTGTTGAAATGTTGTATGTGCTTCACTGAATCCTTGTAATTCTGGGGCATGAACTCAAACTCAAAGTAATAATCTGTGACACTTTCATATGAATAAATGTGCATTTTGTTATTCTGTATCACTGAATAATATAACACATCCAAGCTCTAGTCATATATCATGAAAGCTTTTCCATTTGCTGTTCTAAACACCCGGTGTCGGGTAGGTCTTTCCCGGGGAAAAATCCTCTGGAGACAGGAAGTGATGCGTTTTATGTTTGTGGTTTGGAATAAATAGCAGAAGAAGTGGGTAGTTAGCATGAGCAGCGATAGCCAACATCACTAAACAGAGTAGGAAAGCATGTTTGAGGTTTGATTGTCCTCCGCCCTTCTTGTTGCAATATGTGACATCAGAAACGCATCATGTGGGGAGTGACGGGAAAAACCTCCACCAGAAATCAGATCGGAGTTGCCTGAGCTGCCTGTGTGAACTTAACCTTAGAGCATCAGCTGGAGGAGAACCTCATCTGCGAGGTCACCCCCACCTCCCCCCCCCCCCACCCCAGCTCCCCCGTTGGTTCTTGCTGGGGGAGGGGGTTAATGTGTCAGATCCAGTTGGAGTTGACGTACCACAGCTGGACCTTCACCTCCTCTTCAACCTGGTAAAACTCTGGGCTACGTCACCAGAACGTGATTGATAGACATATAAACTGCAGTACATCCACAATATGCACAAAATACAGATTAAGGCGTACACACACACACACACACACACACACAAAACATATAGTTCAAGACAGATATGTGCAGACAAAAGAACAATACAGAGCACACAGCACACACACAGACGCACATTCAAAAACCAGTAACTATTCCAATGCTAATAAAGTGTATTTATATAGCCGAGCGCTCACCTGAAATCAGAGTTTATGAAAATGCTTTACGGGGAAACATAAAATCAAGGATATTAAAATATGCTGAGGAGGAGATGAGAATGGGAAACGCAATCAAAAGAAAATTGGTTGGAAAACAAAAAATGAATACATAAAATGAAACCAGGTTAAAAAAAAAAAGAAACAACAGATTTAAAGTGAGCAACAATTACATAAAATGTGTTTTAAGAAGTGATTGGAAACATGATGAATTCTGACGGCAAAATCCCAATCACCCTTCAGTCTTCAGTCTAGACAGTTGGAAAATTATTAGGACAATATAATAATAATAATAATAATAATAATCCTTATTTATATAGCAGCAGTTATGAGGCTGTTTATCAACCGCCATTATTGCATTATTGACATTATTGCAAAAGCAATAAAATTAAGGTAAGAAACAGAAAAGTAAAACCATAAAAGGGAGGTCAAAAACAATTAAATAAGGTCATTGCATAAAAGTCTGTAAAGTCTATAAAAGTGAGAAGAAGTGATTTAAAAGATGCGCGCGCGCACACACACACACACACACACACACACACACACACACACACACACACACACACACACACACACACACACTAGATTACATTAGATTAGATGAAACTTTAATAATCCCTGTAGTGAAACCAGGTCGGTGCAGCAGCAGCAAAGAACACAAATAGATAGTTGATGCTAAAACAAGGAATTGTAACAACTGAACTTTTTGAAAAGAAGGTTCAGTGTGCACACATAACCACAAACATCTTTATAGTGAACTGTGTGAACCCCGGCGTCTCCTCTCTGTTTATTTTTGACATACGCCTTGAGCTGAAAATGAAGAAAAGGGATTTCAAACACACAAGTTGGACCACGCCATTCATTAGGGCAATTTGTAAATGAGAGTAATACACTTTAATGGCATGTTTGGACATGAACCTGCACCGGGAATACAATCTCAGTGTGTATTACCTCATGTTTCCGCCCCGATGCGTACTGTATAAACATTAATCAAACGGGGGACGGGATTTTGTGTGTGTATTGTGAATAATGGGGAAGAAATGAGCTAAACATCACGTCATTGGTCAACTGGCAAGGAAAACAATGTTCTCTATTCACTCGATGAGGGGGGGGGGGGGGGGTGACTGTATTGATCTGACCTGCCCTTCATTGTCATGTGTGGCTGTGGTTGGTGTCGCTATCGACATCCGTTATTTCCCAGACTTCCAAATGAAAAATCAAAGACGCCACATGTGGCATTTCTGCGTCAATAAATTATTACCACATTCATTTTGAGTTTGAATGATAGACCAGTCAAGCATGAGATCATTTTCTGGATCCCCGCCGCCTGTCAGACTAATGCGCAAATGAATAAGGGTGTAAAATTATTGCCTCTAACTAGGTCCTAACAATGTGCTTATGGTTATAATGCTTTAGTGGCTTCCTTTAACACGGATTTCTGTATTTAAGGCGGATTTTGAAGCTGCAATGAAAAAAGCAAAAATTGCAGCCCTGACGTCACCTGTTTCAGCTCTCTGCTAGTTTGCTAGCAGTGAGTGAGGTGGCAGTATCTATTGCAGACCTCACATTGTTTTTAAAACAATCTAGGATCTTTTTATTTTTTTTAATTCAAAGGCCAGATCATTGGTAAATGAGAACCCAAAGTGCATAGTTTTGCCTTAGGGGCAAAAAAAACAAGGATTCAGGTAGGATTCAAAAGTTCTGAAATGACAACACCATTCTGGTCTATTAGCGTAAACATGGCATCCTCTAGTGGCCTCTCTGCACTGCATTTGCATTGTGTGCCGCTGGATTTGGTGGGAAATCTACAGAACAAAACAGGAAGAGGGCGCTGTTCTTATTTTTGAGAAACACAAAACACAGGTCAACAGTCAACCACGGTCTAATTTGTTACGGTAACTATACCAAGATATCACAATTAATTTGAGTGTAATCTGATTCCGATCACAATTTGTAAGTGTAGGTTAGCAACGTGGTGGCATGTATTGGCTGTAGTACACCAACTGGCCTCTGGGGTTGATTCATTCTGAGTGAGAGTGGATAGGGAAACCACCCTGGCTTGTGTCCTGATGTGATCTGCATGGGAAAACAGAGTGGGAGTGACAGGAGGTAGAGGAGCTTTTTTTTTTTTTCCTTCTGGAGGCTGGTGGAGGAAGAGGAGGTGGTGGCAGGTGGTCAAACAGGCTTGGAGGCTGAACACCGCTGAGAGATGGATGGCGTGGTGGGTGCGAGAGTGTGTGAGATCGAGGCCTCCCTGCAGAAATAGCTTGGCCCCTTGCAACACAGCTGGAGCAACCAACAAAAACCCACAGGTCTGGACTTGAGCGAAACCTTCATGAATCAACAGGAGTGGGAGCGGACCTTTAGTTGTGGAAAGGAAGGAGAGGACGATGAAGAGAACACGAAACAAAGAGTATGACAAGAATAATGGGACTGGGATCAAAAGCAATGGAGACGGTATGAAGGGTTGCAAGGGACAGATGGAGGGAAGGCGATAGGGGACGACGAGAACATGAAGGCATGTGCACAACAAGAATAAACGACAGGGATGAAAATAAATATTACGATATGAAGGGAGGGGCCGCAGAGAAAAAGCAGCGTGGGGGCCAAATGTCATAAATTGGAGCGCTGGACCTCTGCAGAATGCCAAGAGAAGTTCCAGTTGTGCATGGGTGAAATTGCGCATTGCAAGGAAATCCCCGTGTCTGGAGTGGAACTACTCGCCAAGAGAGTCTGTCCATCAACCTAGTTCACTGTACTCTCCTCTCTCTCTCTTGCACACATGCTCACACATACTTAAAATCCTCTCATGGGCATCAATAAATGTCAAAGCTAATAGCTGGTCTAACTCATGGCTGTGTGTGGGGAGCTGTAATTACAATATCACGGTATGTCGAAATGCACTGTGTATGTGTGTGTATACTCACACGTTCTACTTTTCGTCTCACACAGGAAAAAGGACATATCGTCTTTTATCATCTCAGCACATTCATCACCGACCTTGAGGTCACTTCCTGGGCGGGACTTTGCTGTTACACCACCGGCAAAACATGACAGCAGCCGCTTGTACAACCGCTGAGAAATCTCCACTACCTCTTGTGAATGGAATGCCACCCGTTTGCCAAGTGATTCTACAACACAGTCATGCAGTGTGTAATGCTCTCGAGTGTGTGCGTGCATTGCGGGGCGTTAAATGGGTTTTGGCGTTTTGGGTGGCGTTCGCAAGATGTTTCATGGATTCGGTCTCAGATCTGATTCTCCTGGACAACAGCTGCCTGTTACTCGTCTCATTTTTCATCACTCGATGTCGGGGGAAGAGTGAGTTAGCTTACAACGCAAGCTTAGCTGAGTCATGGCGTTCAGATGTAGCTCTTGGCAGCGGGGTGGCCCGTTCTTTCCCATTGGCTACACATAATTCAGCCTAATTTGCACCTTCATCATGCGGAAACCTCAACTGTACATATGGCTGTTTCACACGGGTGCCACAGCTGTACCACAATCCTGCAAAATCTTTTTGCCACACTTCACTTAGATCAAAGATTTGTGCACATCCATCACGTTTATTTTCTCATATCATTCCGATGAGTGCTGATGGCCATTCGTAATGTGTGGCTGCATGATGAGAAAGCTTGATGTATTGCCTTACATCTCAGTTACAGGAAAGCAAATGCCCTCTTTTTCCCATAAGATGGATTCTAATGCCCGTAATTCAAAGCAAATGTGGATTCGCTGAGAATCCAGGGTTTAACCGTTTCTGTGGTGAACGAAGAGGGGCTGTGGATTCGGCAGGATGTAACGAAATAAGAATCTGATCTCCTATAATTCTCAGCTGCAGCTCATAATACAGAGGAGGCACCAATTCTCTTCATTTTAAGTTAAGTGTTTCATGGTGAAACTCTTCAAGAGCGAAGCTGAGCTTAACCTGTTAAATTCAGAAGAGAATATCAGTCGCTCAGTCAGGCCTTTAAAAAGCCTGTGGGATCCACACAGAAAGCACGTAAAGTCCGGTTCCCATGGGTGGTTAATGGCCACTAGGCACCAATCAATTCCACCCAGAGGTTGAGGAGAACCAGTATGAATACCCAGATTAGACCTCACCTGCTTTGGATTTACAGTAGTAAGGGTTAAAAGGAGCCATCTCCATTTTTACCAGAGGTTCGAAGGTCTAGAAACCCCACTGTGAAGGTGAGTTAATGCTGAGAGGTCTGAGGTCATAACTTGGCATTTCCCACACTGGAGAGGCAAGGGGGATCCAAGTTGGTCTGGAAGGGAGGGATGGGCTGTGCACCCTGGCATTCTTTCCACGGGTAAACCCCCTTCTCTGGAAAGCTGGAGCTCCAGTTGTTTGGCGTGTAATCAGAGCAGTTTCTAGCGCTGAGATTGCATGGGGACACCTATTTAGATTGGAACCAACTGGTTCATTACAGCCTTAAACTGGTGTTGAATGTTGCTCGGTTGTCTGAAATAAGAGGGGAGAAGGGCACTACATGAGTTTGGAAGAAAACTTGAAACTCATTAACAAAACCCGTATTTGACAGTGTTTTTTCTTGCAATCCATTTTTAGGCAACTATAAAGTGTTTATGCACATTTAGAAGTCATTTAGTGTCATTAAAATGGCTAATTGGCCTGTAAAGTACAAATAAAACTATCTATTAGCAAACCTCATGAACAACGGCTTACCTCAGCCATCAACATGTTAAGCTTTCGGAGTTTTGTGCATGTTTATATGGGTGCCAAGCAACAGCGGCCTATGAAAAATACAGTTTTACTGATTGTAAGTTATGTTCACCATGCCCATCCCATGTGAATAGTCCAATTTCTCTTTTTTCCCCTCAATCACAACTGCTTATATACCATGACTGATGAGGCTGGCCTTTTTCTAAGGACAGCAACAAAGTATTCAGCTCTTTATCGCTGGTCAGATCCAACTTAGTATAGTATTTTCCGCGAATAACTGTACGGCAAACGCAAAGGCAATATGGTAGAGATTGAAAAACTTTTCCAGTCACAAAAGCACCGACTGTCATCAAGAGAAATCTGGGGTGTAATAATACCAATATGCTTTTGTGTGAGAGCTTTTATTTTGTTGGTTTGTCTTACATTCAGGTAGGCCTGGTGCCCGACCAGACATATCTGAAAAGGGGGAAAAACATCTATTATTCTAAAATCCAGACAGGCTGTGCTTATGAAACCAAAGTAAGTCACACATCAGCTATCACATCACATAAATCCTACATCTGCGTACATAATCCTGCAACACCGCAATCAAGAACATAATAGAACTATGTTTTCTCTTACTTTGCTTTTGCCAAAATATGTAGCACTGTCTATGAAGATTTTGTTTATTCTAACTGAAATATAAATCTACAGAACAATCCAAAGGTCACAACAGTTCAAGCATGCAATAGAATCTAGAAAAATAAACATTCTTTAAATGCCCTAACATTAGTTTGAGGTCTTAGTTGTGTTTGGGCATAACAGTAGTGTTTGAACAAGTGGGTATTTTCCTGTATTTTCTTGAGGCAGGTCCATTTCTATTTTTCACACACTATATGCTGAAATCACCAGTTAAAACCAACTGGGGTTAGAATGTCTGAAGATAACAATCCTGTAACACAGGATGTGTGTCAATCCCTGAGAAAAGTCAACTGAAGTCTTTCACAAATGCCCAAAAATAAGCTACTCTTCTGACTTCCTTTTTAACTTCCTGCTTTTTGCTTTCTTTTTCCGCCTCCTTTTAGCCAGAAAGTTGGTGAATAGATTATTGTCCCTGTCGTCGTCCTCATCCTCCTCCATCTCTTCTTTGTACCAGGGTCCCCAGACGCCTCCGTTGTACTGCGGGTTAGAACGCAGGTCTTTAGCTGGGTAGCGCACCGGCACTGAAGTCCTGTTGTACTGCGCTAGCCGCATTAGCATCTTCTTCACTATGTGCGGGTAGCGCTGTGACAGGTCCACTCTCTCGTAAGGGTCGGCGGTGATGTTGAACAGCCAGATGGACTTACCACGGTCCCAACGGACGCGCTCGTTGTGCCAGCGGTTGGTCAGCAGATGGTTGGAGAAGGTCTGAGGGGGCACCCAGTCGCTGTAGCCCGGGACACCAGTCAGGAGCTTCCAGTGGCCCACCCGGAGGGCAGCCCGGATGGCCGTGTTCCACAGGCCATAGCCTGCCTTCCAGGAACCATTCTTGGCTTTGACGTAGATGGGGTCAATGTTGTGAAGAATGTCTTGGCGAGGTGATGGGCGGCCTTCGCTGATAGCCTCCCAGACATCGTACCCATCCAGGTTTAGATCTTCATCTAAAGTCCCTTCACCCAGGGTCACCAAAGTAGGGAACCAGTCAGTGATGTGGACCAAAGTCCGGCATCTTGTTCCTTTGTTCACCAGCAAGGGACTATGAACAAAGCCCACTGCCCTGATGCCCCCCTCCCAGTAGGTGGCCTTACTCCCCCTCAGAGGCCAGTTGCTTCCACCGGCCAATGGTTGGCCCCCGTTATCTGAGGAGTACACCAGAACTGTGTTGTCATAATAACCGTAGCGTTTTAGCGCTAATGTGAGGTTGCGGATGGCTTCATCCAGACAGGACACCATCGCAGCATATTTACGGCGATGCATATTTGGAATGTTCTTATAGCGCTCGAGGTAGCGGGCAGGAACCTGCAGTGGGGAATGAACTGCCTGATAGGCTAAGTAGAGGAACAGAGGCCTGCGAGGGTTGTGATTGGCTAAGATGTTGATAGCCTTCTGGGTAAACATCACAGTTGAATACAAGCCGCGGTCCTGTTCCCAAGCTGCCTCTTCCCCTTCATACAGATCGTAGCCACACATGCCAGGCCCTTCACATTTGTAGTGACTGTAATAGTCACCGCTTCCTAGCAGGGAACCGAAGAAAGTGTCAAAGCCACGCTGGGTGGGCATGCAGCCTCGCTTGTAGAAGCCCAGATGCCACTTGCCCACCATATGGGTGGTGTAGCCTGCTTGCTTGAGCTTCTGGGGCAGGGTGACATTCTCCAGGGGCAGGCAGTTGGGCTGGGTAGCTCGTATGATGGAATGCTGAAGGCCTGTGTGGATCTGGTACCTAGAATATAAAAAATAAATATATCAGTCCATCAATCACACTCATTCATATTTTTTAAGAAATATGCTGCTTTCATGACAGCTGGTCATTCAGTAAACTGGACCTAAAAAACATCCCTAGAGATTAGAAGAAAAACCATTTCTATAGAGAATATATCATACTCGAAACTGCAAAAGGACTGTATCCACTAACCTTTGAAAAATAAATGAATCTATGTTAATTGAGGGAAGCACCGTGCCATGATGATCCAATCTGCCATGACATTACAATGTTGATGGTGTTACGCGTTTTCTTTCCTCCCTTCCCCTAAATGACATTCACCACTTGGCTGAGCTTCCCAAAATGGTGAAAAGGCTTCCTCTATATTCTTTGCTCAAATTGCAGAGTTCCACAACTAGCGCACCAACTGGTCCAAATGGGGGAAACGGGCTCCACTGCATCAATTTATTTATACAATTTCAACATGCTACTGTATGACATTTAAATAAAATAATCCAAACACCAGTCACCCGGTTTTAGTAATGTATTTAAAAACACAGCCAATATGAGTTTATAAAACTCCAAGATTAAGTTTTTCCCCCCACAAAAGAATCCTTTCATAGACCATGTGAAGGCAATAGGTTGACTAGCCACAGAGAAAATCTTTGTATAGGGGATTACACAGTGATACATTATTCAATCCAATTCTAATTACAATGGAAGCCATCCAATGCTGACAGATTTAAACTGACAGAAGAGTGCTCATTGAAGCCTGGCAACACAAGTGCAAAGTGATGTCCGACTGGTGTCCAAAAGCGAAATGAAAGGGGGTGTATGGATATTAGAAGAGCAGAGACAGAAAAGCTGTCATTCCAGACCAGCCAGGAAACTGAGCTGTGACCTGGAGCTAATGAGGTACCTACGCTGTGAAGGCCATCTTGGCAGCACGCTTTGTTGACGTAGGGCCCCACAGCGCTCTTGATGGGGAGAGTGACCGAGACCCGTGTTGAACACACAGAAGAATTTCCAAAGAGAGCAAATTGTGCTCATCAGGGATGTGATCATTTTTACTAGCTGTCGTTGCATTTGAATGCAAACCTGCTTTTGACCATCACGGACTGGCATTCAGAAATTTAGGGGCATGGATTAATTAATTAAAAGGGGCAATAAGTACGATTTTTCCTGCCCCATAGTACAAAATTGCAATAATATATATATGTGGCGGGTTGATAGGGTTGTTGATCAATACTAATGATTCAACAATTACATGGGTCAATGTCAAGGTCATAGATTACTTAATGCCCCTTTTACAAAACTTCACTGGAAGATCACTGGATCTGCAATGGATGTTTGATTAGATTTAGCATTTACTGCAACTGCACCTCCTTGAAACGCAATCAACAAAAAAGTAGGACTGTAGGATAAGTGGCCTGATTTTCAGAAGCCTAGCAGACTTCATATGTACCGACACTGTGACTGATTTCCAGCCAGGCTTTCCCTTGCTAGAGTGGAACATCAAAAAAGTTACACTTTTAAGTCCTATAGGTGACAGCCGGTCTTGGCACACAGCAAGGCAACCTGGGATTTTGGAAGCTGCCTCTGCACTTAGAAAACCAGCACAATTACCTCTGACTTCATCTCTGTCTGACTCCTCATTTCTGCTTTGAGAGAAAGCAAAAGACAGCCAGGAGACAGGGATCTGAGACAGCCAGATCCCTCTTTACCTCCCTCCCTCCCTCCAGCTTTCCACCCTCCTCCCATCCCTTGTTCTCTCCTGAGGCCAGTGGTGCAGAGTCAAGCTGTCACCAGGGAGAGGGAGTGAAAATAAGTGGCTTGGTTTAGGTTTCGAAAGAGGAGGTTTGAGTTTGGAGGAGAACCAAAGGGTGGCCAGGCTTAGCAGGGCTCCATTCCCCACAGAGTACACAAACGTAATTCAAGCTTCAAGCTGCACCACAGTGCAGTGTCTACAACGGTCAACATAGTGATGAACGTATGATTTACAACTGAGGTCCACCCCTAAACAAAAACACTACACTAACACACATGCCCCAATAAAACCATGTACTGTAAGCATAGAAAACAACTGCACACAGATAGGGTCCACTCCACGTAGCACAGCTGGCCAGGCCATCATCCTATAGCTCAGGTAATTTATAGGTACTTCTGATTCAGTTTGGACAAAATTAACTTAACCTTGTCATGATAGATATATATCAAGAAACAGGTGTAACAGTATGGACAAAATTAACAGTATGCATGTAAATGTGTGGGAGGGGAGCATGGATATACGTGCATGAGCATATCATCTGGTGAAAAAAGTGTACATTTTTCAGGAACTATGAAAAACATCCTTGTTTTAGAAGAGGCATTAAGTCAGTGGTGTCCAATCATGTACCATGGATGGCCAAGAGTCTGCAGGTTCCCCTTTCAACCAAACACTCCAGCAGCCGATTTCCCTGATAGTTTCACCTTCAAACAAACTGCATTAAGTAATCTCTCTTTCTTTCTTTTGTCATCCTCTATGGGTGAACAAGGAATTGCAACATCAACAGGTCTCTGCCACAGCTTATGGTGGCCTGTAATAAAGATAAAGAATGAAGTCACATTTTCACAATAGATACAAGTAAGAAGAGCAGAGATCCAACAGAATCGTCTATTGAAGAGACAATATCACGATGCAAAACGCTTGTACTGTATCAAAAATAATTCTGCTTTGTCATTAGAGAATGAGGCCGTCTAGCTTCCGCAGCTGAAGTCGCTTACTTGTAGCACCTCCATCATTGAGCAGTTGAAAATGCAAGTGGTTGGAATCCGGGCAGTCTTGTGGGGACATTTTGTTCCAAAACAAAGTATGGGTGAGAAAGTGAGTTTTGAAAGCCTAGTAATCTCAGCATCTAGTGAAGTAATCACTGAGTCATTGGAACTGATCAACAACCCTATCAACACCCCGGAGATACGTTATGTTCATTTTGTGCTATGGGGCCATAAAATCTTACTTTAATAGCCGTGCATTTTCAAGTTTATCCAATTGATTTTGCAATATGCGTGTTTACTTGTGAAATGACAGCAAAAGGATTAGCTAACAGACCCTATGGCAGCATGAGCTAAGAGGATAATGGCCCTCTCTTTTTGGCAGGGTCCCTACAGTGCAGTGCAGAAGAGCAGTGAACTACTGAATACACCCACGCTCCTCCTCAAAAAGGGTTGGTTACAATGGCAGCGATACAACAATCCTGATGGCACAGTTTTTGTTTGTTCTTTAGAACACATTTTACTGTATGTTCTTTACTGTTCTGTACTAGTGCAGTGAGCAGGAGTCATCGTACCGTCATGCCCCAACGTCTCCAAGGCCTTTGGAAAGACGTAAGCCAATTCTGAGGGGTTACGACTCGGTGAAAGAATTCCCAGGGATTTCAAAAATGTTTCCCAGTACTTTTTAAACATTTGACTCGCAGGGTTAACGCAGCAAGGATGTCAGGCTTTGATACCTCTACTCAGTGCAAGTCTTTGAGGTCAGGTCAATGAGTACAGAATTCAAAATGAAACCGCACCGGCCCTGATGGGAGCCAGAGAGTGTCTTGGTTTCATATGGCGATGGGAAGATTTCTCATTACTTGGTGGTCTAGGAAGGGGGGGGGATGCTCTGAAACCCAACTACAAACATGCACGCTGGGGAAGAGAGGATGCATTGTTGTTCTGTCATTAGGTGACATGATATGAATGCAATGACTTAAAAGAGGAATGGGAATAAAGACGGGAACTAAAGGGAATGTGTGTCTTTTATCAGACTTGAATTTGGCTCAGTGCAAAATGAAAAACATTTGTAAAACCTTACTCTCCGCACTAAGAGTACATGTTGACTTCTTATTTGCTCATAAATGTCTATAAAATGAGATTTGGACGTAATGCGCTCCATTATCTTAATTCTCCTTTTGTCATCATTCCACTAATGCGCTGGATAATATTTCCACCCCGGGCCCTTCACTTCATTTGTTTTTATTTGTCGAGCGGTTTTGCGTCAATGCCAAGACAGCAGTGGGATTAAGGGCCTCACAAAACCTGAAAAACAATGGTCAAACAAGAATGGACACATGTGCCTGCATGTGTGAATTTGTTAAGACGTGTGTGTGTGTGTGTGTGTGTGTGTGTGTGTGAGAGAGAGAGACCCGACCCCTTCTCACTCAAGAGTCTTGCAGGTCCCGGTGTTTACAGCCGTGTAATGAGAATGTCATGCTAAGTGCAGCCTGTGATCCCTCAACAAATCAGTCAAACCAACTCCATGTCTTGATGGAGAATGGTACAATTTGGAGCACAGAGATTTCCAAAGTATCCCTGCTCTATTTCTCAGTGACATGGAGGAAGTTCAGAGGTTTGTGGTTGAACTAGCCATTGGCTTTGACTTTGCAGGTTTTCGGGGTACTTGAAGGGCAATTCTAGGTCTTTAGTATTTATGAGGTCTTAAAATAATGACTGCAGTAACTGCCGGCGTCTGGATATCCTCGCCTTCCCTCCGTCCCTCCCCATGTCCAATGTAGCCGATTTACAGGCTCCTGTGAAAAATCAAGCAGGGCATGAACGGGCATTCAGAGGCCAAAGTCTTGGTCAGGCATCCCGGCATCCGTTGTCCAACAAAATTGTAGATTCATGCCACAAACAGGCGGTGAAATACTTCTAGCTTATCACGTCCAGGGGTGCTGCTACTTTCCTTGAGTGAAAAGCAAGAGTTATGATCTTAAACACCACTGTAATCACGGTATCTCTCTGGCTTATTTACACAACCGCCGAGCCACAAGGCCAAGAAATCACACACGCCATTAAACGCAAATCACCAAGTGCCGGCAATCGCCAAAGTCCCACAAGACAAGTGCATTGGCCACTGCTCCAGCCACTGAGGTTCTGGAGGTTCCCAAACCAACCCCGTTGCCCGGGTTTAGGCCAACCCATGTTATACTGTTCCACGTCCTCCCCACATATGGTTCAAATAAGCAGCCTCTCCTCAGCTCTCTGCAGCTAATCAAATTCAGCTTTGGAGTAGTTCGGCTCACTTAGCTCTTCCCTTCGTCGGTCTCTTCCCTTACTTTCTTTGCTATCCCTGCACTGCCCTTCAATCTCGCTTCCTTCCTTGGCATTTGTCCTCTTAAGTTTTCTATAAAACTCTTACAGGTAATTAATAGATTCTCTCTTCTCTACGCTTCGTTTTCCTCGCGCAAGAACACCGGCCTGACTTAAACATCCCTCATTCAATACCTCAGCCATCCACTTGCTCAGTTCATCATTGTCCAACTTAACTCCAGCGTGCGAGGATGGAAGAGTAAGGGTGAAGGAGGGAAGTGAAAGAAAGAGTGACAGATCGCTAAAATAACAGGAGATGGGTGACTGAGAGGCTAAGACAAGTCAGAGATAAGTGTAGACAGACGGCAAGCGCTTGAGTAAGTAGGAGACAGAGTTATCTGGGCTGAGGAGCAGAAGGGGGAAAAAAGAGAGCAGCTTTGAGCAAATAAACGACCCTACTCTCCCTGTGGTTTAGTAGAGTTTCAGATCCAGAAGTCGGTAATATAAGGGCGCAGTGTTCAAGGATGTCAGACGTCCTCTTGAAATCCAGCCACTATCCTCACTAGCGATCTTCTTGTCACTGCCCTGGGACCCAGGGGCACATTCCTAATCATTTGTTTGTTGATGGATGGCAGTTCATTGGCGATGTAGGAGCCTGATAATGAAATTTAATTTTCTTACATCAACTTCTCTTCGCTTGACAGGCTTCCAAGTGTGGCCGCTGCTTGGACCCCTGTCAAGTCCAGAACCAGTGGGCAGGAGTGAGTATAAAGATTTAAGGGAACCATCTGCATAACAGAAAGACGATTGTCTGAGATGGAAAATATACAGACGGCATAATTCAACGGTATCTATTTCAATCTGACAAGCAGGTGTGTAGCTGACCAGGATTCAAGTCTAGAGGGGGAAAGGCTTAAAGATACAGCTACTGATTGCCAGTAGTAATTTTGTGTTTATTATGCAAGAAACGTGTCATGCCGGCCACAGGCCACATGCCAGATTTGTCTGGACAAGTAAGCTGTCATGGCGCTCAAGCTGTAAAACATTCATCTTTGACACTCCAGAAGTGTGTTTGGTAAAATTACAGAGTTCCCATCATCCAAACCCTGTTGTCTAAAGTGGAAAAGTTGCCAGAAAGCCAAATTTTTGGTGCACGAGTTATTGGTTCGCTGTGTCACATATGCATTCCTCTGACATAACCGGCATATTTTTTACCGCCGTTAGCGCTGCCAGAGAAGCAACCTCTGCCCTGTCCTTTGGCATTTTACCTCTCCGCTGAGGAAGATCAGTGACAATGGGGTTGAGGAGCATAATAATTCAAAACTTGAAGGAGAGCTTCTGCTTTAAGCCTTTCATTTCATCAGTGCAGCCTAAAGAAAACGTGAAATTTTCTGATGCCGAGTTGCCTGGAGGGCGGGGCAGCGTAGCAATCTTTTCTCAAGCTCCTGTTACTAGAAGGTTAAAGTGCTTTGCTCTGCTTTCAACAGCGGCTGTACAAAATGTGCTAGCTTTTCTGTCTCCACCAGTGTCTTCAAATCTCCCAACTCTTATCTCCCTTGGTCTTGGTAACTTTATCTGTTCATACAGGTGAAGACATACACGTTTCTTAAAAGGGAGCCCCGTTTGTGCTGCAGTAGTGGGGGTAATTGCAGCATGCTACCATTAGGGCGATAATCAGTGAAAGGAGACAGTGGGTTTCTGTGTGGGTGGACGCTGCAGATTTCTCTCCAGTGTGCAGGTGTTGTGTTACAGCTGTGGTGGGACAGCTCAAGCAGGACAGCCATCTGCCTGTCGAGGATCTTGCACAAGCAGGACTTTCTTCAAGAAACGCCCTTGCCCCAAAAGCATTTTTGTTGCAACAATGACGATAGCATTCTCCAAGATCAGCGACTGGAATGATCATGTGCGGGATATGTCCTTTGGTCTGAGGAGGGTGTGTAAGGGTGCGTTTTTACTTAAGACCTAGACTTTATCAGATCAGAAAACTGAGAACTCACCCTGCCCAAGTTGACTTTGTCACTCGAATTTCTTTGTCGATGGGATTCAGTGTTACGGGATTTAGCAGCACTTGGAGAAAAGGAGTGTGCCTAAAAATTGTGTTTCTTCAGAGAACCTTCGCCTCCATTTCAGCCCAGGGAAGTTTTATGGATTGTTTTCCTATCGCTTTTCAAACGGAATTGCAAAGACTGAACGTAGCACACCGAAAGTAATCTATCTAGTTGCCCCATGATCGTATCTCAAACCATAAGCAACCAATGATTCTACAGCCTATAAATGATGATACTTGTAATTTTTTAAGCGCATTTCACCCCACAATAAGTTCCTTGTGCAGTGGCAAAACAACACACACCTAGGACAAAACAAGGACAAGCTGCCAGGGCTACATTTTTTAAGGGGTAAAACTTTCACGCCACGTGGCGTTAACATGCCTTTAAGCTATCAGGATGTTTATTTTGACCCATGAGTCCCTTGGGTATAGTCGGTAATTCATGAGGCAAGACAACCTGTCCATCTGGATGACAGTTGAGAATAACAGTTGCACAGAGCGAGCGGCCCAAAGAGGTGATTTCCAACAAGGGTACAAAAGAAAATAAAGGAATGAAAACGAATCTGATTGCATTCAGTTACCGTGCAGCTGGGGTCAGATGTCGGTGGTTTGCTTATAAGAAGCAAAACAGGCTCTTATGAAGTGCTTATGTTTTGGATCCAAGATTTTATTGAGTCTAATGTTTGCCTCAACCGGCCTATGCAAGGAATGTGATGAAAAGATTGTCAACAACCCAGTTCTGAGCAACGGCAAGCTTGCCAAGAGGGTGGAAGCAAAAACGTTTTAGATGTTCTTATGTTAACATAGGACTGGGTCATTGGCCCAACGGAGGTCAACATCTGCTAGTGTCTCAACAAGGTATTGGGTCAGCCTTCATGCCGTCAACATGTAGAATGAAAGCTGTCTTTGCATGTGAAAATATCAGATGGCTGTCAGATGGACTCACACACACACACACACACACACACACACACACACAAACACACACACACTACTGTAACCCTAAGCCGTCTCCTTTTTGAGGAAAAGCACCGTCTGTTTCGAATCACAGATCCACCTCGTGTTCATTTGCAATCATCCTTTCAGGAATATAAGCCCCGGAGACACATAATTGAATCTACACCTACATTTCCATATGGATGTTAGCAGCTTTTTTCTTTCGGTCAGAGATGGGCGGTTTAGAGAAGGAAGAGGAAAGAGGAGGGTGCACTTTTCTCATTATTTTCTCAGACGCCTGCCAAAAAGAGGTGCCCAGCGAGCCGTCCCTGTTTCCTGAGGAGTGTAACAGATGGTGCAAGCAGTCCGGGAGAAACCCCGCAGAGCTCCATGTACCAAGAGGAAAGCAGCTGATGTGAAACATACTGTAAGCAAACTATAAAGTGAGACCACACTCCGCCCCCGGCCCCACCAGACTTACAGTAATCAGCCTTGCCCTCTAATATCTCTATCGTACTGTCCACCAAAACATTAGGCGGTTGCTAGGGCAAAAACTGCAAAAACGTAAAAATTAGGATGAAAACGCAGAGCTTGCTGTACAAGTGCAACATCGACAACCGCTAGTCAAATTCAAAAGCGATATAAGGTCATAAGGTGTTATAGGTGTTCCCTATAGTCGGCATATTCTTCAGTGTATTGTTGCCATGTGTGCAAGATCTTCAAAATAATGTGCACCCCCGTGCATGCAGTCATTTTGCGCATGCATGCACCGGCCGCTTTGATTATATACTACTCCACAGAAAACATTTCAGTGTAGATCAGTGTCATCTGTGATTTAGTGAATAGAATACACTTCTACAAGTTATTTTGACCGTAATCAGCCTAGCTGGATTTCATCTGAAAATCCTGTTAGAATGACATGAGAGAGATGAAATGGGCTGGAGTCAAAATATATGGAATTAAAGCGTACAATCACCTGGTCGTTCATATATGATTTTCGTCTGAGAACACTAGACCATGGGGTTCCCAAACTTTTTCACAAGGACCCTCACACAGATGCTCACCCCCCCCCCCCCCCCCCCTCCTTGATAAGCATTTGTCCCAAGGAACACCATCTACTAAACTTCAAAAATTCTTATACATTCTTTCATTGTGCCAACTTCTAGGGAATGCAATATCAGTGAATTGAAACTATTCCTAATTTTTTGCTGGGGGACGGTCCCCAGACTACAGTTGGGGGAAACCAATGCACTAGACTCTACCTGCCAGTCATCAGTTGGCTCCTGGACGGGCTGCAGAGAGGCTGCACGTAGTAATTCTCCAACTTCACTCCCTGCGCTGCCAACCTGTCCAGGGTCGGCGTTTTGATCTCGGACCCGTGGTACCCAACGTCCCGGAAGCCTTGATCGTCGACCAGTATGAAAATGATATGCGGCTGAGTAGTCGGTTTATCAAATTCGTTCCCTCGGTTGCGAAGATTAGCGTTCCAGGTTTCCCACGACAGCTGAACGCTCCACGTCTGAGAAACGATGAACCCGAGGAATAAACTCACCGGGACCCACAAGAAAAACATCTTCTTTTTTTTTTTTTTAGCCCGATTTAGACGTGAAAGAGTGGCTGTTGGTGGTCCGTTGGACAAAACGTGTGGGCGGCGGCGAATTGCACATGTTCAGGGGTAACAGCAACACTTGGAAATTGGGTTCGCATTGTACTCAGCGCTTTTCTCCAACCACAGTCCACTGACAGCTTCTCGGTTTGCAGGAAAACTCGTAGGTACTATGCTGAGGTGAAACATGGTCGGTTAATCGGTTAATCCACAAAATAAAATTCCTTGACACCTCAGTATTTAGGTTTTACAAAACAATTTGTACGTCCCAAGCATTCCCACTGACAGCCAAGCCCATAAACTAACAGTTTGGAAAAAGTGAAACCACACGGAGGTCTTGTCACTTGAGTTCAGCCTATCATTTCTTCGAGTATGTGATATTTGTCGGAAGAGGCTCAAACTGTCGAAAACTAACTGTATTATGAAACTCCATGCTTTGGGGAAATGGTCCTTCCAAGCCGAGAGCCCGGTGAGGACTGAAGGAAAAGCCAAGAGTCCACGTTAGGGTTGATGTTTTCTGTAGAGGCAGGTCCATGTGTACGTCCCCTCTCTGCTGCACCGATGATGTCTTCAAATGCACCTCGTAAACCCCAAATCCAATCCCAGTTGAAAAATCGCCAATAGTATTCCTGAGTGCATCCGAGTGCTTTTGGTTGGAAATAATGCCAAATTAGAGTCATATGGGAATAACTGTTTTCACACTTAAACATGCATTAATGAGAGATACATTTTAGTTCTACAGCAATGTAAAAAAAATCCAGAAAGCTGTAGCATTTTAGCAGTCGGGATTATAAAATAATTTATGTGATAATCATTTATTTTGTTTGTTTTATTTAATATGAATATGTCATTCCCTATACTTGACTACAGGTTGCTTGTTGGAAGGAAGTTGGAAGTTGGAGAAATCAGGTTCCATCGCCAATCCTGAAGTTCTCAGATAGTATTTATGACCTGAATGCTGACATGAATGGTATTTTCATGCAGGCAGTTTGTTTCTACCATATGACATGAATGCAGCACAATAAATTGAGCCCTGTAACAAAAATAGGTCACGTAATTGTTGTTTGGTTCATTTATTATTAAAAACAAAAATGCATAACAACTAAAAGTTAAACAAAGTTGTAAAGTTATAAAAGTTATAACACAGAATATCTAAATCACTTTTACTATCAATTTCCCCACCATACAAAATTGCCACTTTCCCAGTCACATTTACAATTTTTTTGGGACGTTCATGTGCGCTCAACACGTAATACCGATAATTCCGACAGCATCTGAAGGCAGCAACACACCAAGCCTGCACGAACAGACAGATTTCTCTGTCAGTCATCTTTCTCTTAAACATTCCCTTGGTACATCAGGGCTGACTAGATCATAGGTGTATGAATCTCATCACTACTGTCTCGACACGTGGAATATAATTTGATTTGTTTTCTTGTGGCTCCTCGGTGGGTATAGAGGAACATGTTTTGTTTTCTCTGGATTTACACTCCTGCGAGCCTGGCATTTGATTTATGACTTGGGCCCTAGAGAAAAGTCACATAACCTGCAAAAACAGATATATTTTACATCCTCTTTGTGAAAATATAGGTACAAAGAGGGTGAGTGATGTACGTAGCTGAGGTTAGGTATTTCGCCGTCATAAAAAACCTGCATGCATCAGGTGGGTTCCCCTCTTGAGTGACCCCTGTCTCAGTTGTGCGTAAAAGCAGGTTATGGTAGGAATTGGATACGGTAGCCCTCCTGCCATGCATGTGAAAGCTTACTGAGGCGGGCTGATATACTGATGTATTCTGTGATCCCTGACATCGCTGCTTTGGTATTGCCTTTCATAATGTTACACTATTTTGATAGTCAACATAGCTAGATAGCAAGTGCTAATTATGTAGCATTAATTGAAAATAAACCCCCCCAAAAAATCAATGAAATTACTTCAGAGATCATCATCATCCGGTGATGGATGAAACCGTTCTCAAAGCGTTGTTGTTGAGACATTTATTCCTCTGTGAAATAAAATTGGGAATCTGGGAAGCTTTGAATGGCCGTAGTTGAATCTCGCCCATTTTGCACCTGCCAGGCAGAACTGTTCATGAAACGAAATCACATCGGTAGGGAAACAAGGAAGTGAAGAAATCTGATTGGCTGTTGACAGCTGATGATCCTGAAAAGCTCAGCCGTAGCCAACCTTTCTCTGTCGATGAGCTTGTTGACCGCCGAGTTTCCCTGGTCGTTCAGCTCTGTAGGAAATGAATGGACTTCCAGTGGCTCATTGAGTATGCCATGAAATCAATGCAGGAATGCTGAGCCATCTTCTTGGGGAATGTTGCTCAAAACCTAGCCTAGTCTATCCCAGCCCAAAGCTGCTCTAAAACTGCCATATTATTATGATCCTGAGCTCCAATATAAAGAGGTCTGGTGTGAGCCAGTGAATTGGCCAAGAGGTGTCCGGGGGCCTGTACAGTGTGGCCGTGAAAAGACCCTCACAGACGGTGTGACTCTGAAGGTCCTGGAAATGCATGCATGCAGAACACACACATCTAGCAAGCCAGTGCTTTGGCCTTTGGAGCCATGAATACATTTTCTGCTCGATAAACAAAGTTGACAGATAGCAGCGTTCCACTACAAACAGCGAGCGGGAGAATGTCTCCAGCATGTCTACCCGTGGTACCACAATGAGCATAAATACATGAATTACAGCCATGTTTAACTGGGTTTAACTGAAATGCATTTAATTCTGGACCTACTTAGACAAACCAGAGGTATTACATTCACAAAATAAGCACCGAGAGTGTCAGGGAGGTACGATTCCGTAGTCATGCCGTTACAGAAGGGGGGGCGGATATCACTGATGAACAAGTCCGCTCCAAGAGGTGACCTCAAACTCCCTGACATCCTCAAGAAGCCGGGTGATCTCATCCCAAGTCACGACTCATCGCCACAGCCCACCATTACGATGCAGTGGCACAGGATATGAGGAGCCAGCCTGATTTGTGCGAGTGTGTGCCATCGAGCATAAAAAATTCCCCAGGCGCTCGGGCCAAATGGATGCCAGGCCCCCCATTTCCAAGAAAGCCTTTGTTTTTTTGGATGGCTGCATTAAACAGAGGGAAAATGCCCGCACACGCAGCCACCAACCCCCCCCCCCCCCACACACACGCACACACTGGCAGACACTGGTGAGAGGCAATACTCTGCTCTAAAAGCCACCCTGTCAGCACATACCTTAAAGCTGTCCTCCAGTGTAAGCGCTTTATTGTTGAAAAGCTTTGGTTGGGTATTATGTCCCCAAATTTCTCAAGAATGATTAAATTCCTGACTTGATTTTTGAGGAGGAATCTTCAATGTGCTGCAAAAAAAACCAGTCTCAGTTTACTTGGAGGCAACATTGCAATTGTTGGCCACACTCTACAAGAAAAATCCTTTGAGTTATGAATAAAAGAAAGCTTCATTTTCCTCATTGTTGACCATTTCTTTAAATTGGTGGTGGTGTTTTAACGGGAATCGTGAAACCCAGCCAACGCATCGCTAATCACGTAAACTTTCAACTAAAGAAAGAAAAATTGGTGAAGCTGGTGTTACGCATGTGTTTTTTTTCCTGCCACCGCAATAGTATTCCTCCTGTTTGGGAGCTATATAATCCCTGCCAAGTATAAACAGCAGCAACATTTCCACTGATACAAATAACGTCCCGCCTGTGTAAAAGCTGCGAACCCTTTTGGGTATGTCGACATATCCGTGCACTTCTAGTGTTTCAACTGATATGGTAAACAGGAATGACCCTAGAGTGTAAAAGACCGAGTGTTGACATGTAGATTACAGATTACCCACATGATCTGAAGCACTCACCCCGGGGTCTGTTATTGTGTCAGACATTCCACAGTGCGATGGTAAATTACCAGTGGGACAGGTGGAGCCCACATAGGCGCTGTAGTACAGTACAATGTCTCTCAGCATAGCGAACCCTTGATCAACAGATAGGAAAGGAATGTCAGCTATGTTCAAGGGGTTGTTGGGATGCATGAGACCTGGATTTTATCACTCTTAAAGCTGCGCTAGAAAACGTCAAATAGCAACGACGGGTAACTGTTTGAAAACTGTTTGAACTTCAATACCCAGGAATCGTGTAATGCCATGTCAGGAAAAAAGTGCACACTCACGTTTACCAACCCACCTGGTGCATGACGGCTTTATACCAAAGGGACGAGAGAGGCAAAAGATCTAACGTTGGCGAGTCCCGCTTTCTTAATTTGTCACTTCCTGTGTGTGTGTGTGTGTGTTTGTGTGTGTGGGGGGGGGGTTCCCTTCCAGCGACCACACCAACACCAGAATTTCATTTGGGCAACTAGGGAAAATCTCTGTCTCTGTTGCAGCCCTACTTTGTGATTTAGGACGATAAGACGGGTGTATTTTTACGTAAAGCTCTTGCCTAGTGCAGCTTTAACTGAACGATGTACCTTTCTTTTTTGTTGTTAAGTTCTAACACATTGTTTTGCGGTTCACAAAACAGTCATGACATGTGAAACAGCTTTGGTGCTCTGCTTTTCTTCTCCTTCATACCATCCCTATGAAGAAAAAAAAGTCCACCTGGAAACAACTGAACCTAATGAGTCAGCTGATCTGCCCGACTCGGGGCTATGTGCTCCTTTGACCTCTCAGCAGATCCACTCCAAATACGACGGCTGGCTAATCTAATCGGCGAGTGTTGGAAGTTATAATGAGGTGCAGGCGCTACGAGGCTCCTAATGAGCAGTGGTTAGGAAAAACAACAGCGGGCAGAGTTCCTCACAACATAAATTAGCAGCCAGCTCCAGCTCCTGGGTTTTTACGGGCCTGACTGGGCAAAAACAAGCTGTTTTGCTCACTTTTCATGTCTACCAGTCATTTCAGTCCGACAATGACTTGCGCACATTCATACAATGCGAGGCATTGTTGAGAGGATCGCCCACATTTTCATCAGAATGAGTGATTACATTTTTATTAACTGGATACAGCCTTACTTGATGCAAATAGTTGTAATATGATCTAAAATGATATACCCATTATCGTCTCCATCGCTGGCCTGCCATCCTATCCAACTGCCGCCTGCTTTGTCGGTGTGTCAAGCATGCACAGATCGCTCCCTGGGCTGAGAGAATAGGCCCTGTTTGTTCATGCTCGGGTGGGTTCAAGCATGCTATTCTCGCCCGATAGAATCTCATAGTCTGTTTGGCTTCGGTTGTGTTGCTGAGATAGACAAGAACAGGCATTCTCACCTGTCACCACATGGTTGATGCTAAGAAAAAAAGGAGGTTTTTTGGACAGCTTTCATACGTGCAGGCGCAATTCATACGCTTCCATGGAACAAACCTGAAGGAATGATCTTGATGTGAAAGAATGCAACTTCAAATCAAAAGGATCAAGTTGTGTTGATTCTAAAGTTCTTGCTCTCAAAAATTTTGAACCTTTTGTTTCATTAAACAGGAATTCCAACGTGCGTAACTCAAGTACCCAGAGTGATGAACGTGGCGATAGCGGCGATGGGTTTGACACCTTGAGTGAGTGCCGATAAGGGGAAGATGAGGACACAGGGGGGCGTTGAGAAAAGTTACATTTTCCAGACAACCTGGTTGCCCCCCGTCGGGTGCTGAATGAGAAGCATGTGCGCTACTTTGACACCCACGGTGGTTGCTATCTGAGATGGGCTTCACTCTTTTTCATCTTCCCAACACACAACACAGCTGGAGCGAGAGAGCACGCAACACAGGCCACCTGGGGCCAGAAGCCAAGCAGGCAAAACAGATTATGAGGTACCGTTTTAAAAAGGGCATAGCTGGTGTTCGTCCAAACATAAGCTGTAATGAGATCACGAGGCTTGGGTGCCTGGGTTCATCACATGCAGCGAGGCCTTGATGGGGGGGGGGGGACGAAGAGGGAAGATACATCCGGACCACATCGATGGAGGTTGAGATGAATGACAGGGAGAGAAGGATGGGCACAAGAAGAAAGTGCAAGACAGGTAGATAAAGAGATTGAGAGCCTTATGTGATTTGAGGAAGGACGTAAACAGAGGTCTGATTCAGGACCATGTGAGCCTACCATCTAACCTTTGACCCTCCAATATGTCTGACCAGACTTCAACAGAGAATTGTCCTCTTGTGTCAAAGAAAAACACAGGTGGGCTCACATTCGCAGCAAACATTTTTTCACGTTATGTCATAACCAAACTCCAGCCTGAACCAATGACCTAGCAGCACGACGCTAATAACTGTAAACTAAGGTGAGTGGCTAATGAATGAGTTAACGCGTCGGTCAGGTAAATCACTTCCACCGAGGCAATGTAATATCTATTAGTGGTAGCTTCTGTTGTTATTCCAGTGTGGTTTCTGTTGGCCATGTGCACAGCTGGTCCCCAGCGCAACCCCAGTTAGCGTGGCAAGCGCTTAATGTGTTACCCAGTTGGCTCGGATGACTGTATCAACAAGACCTGTTTTTGCTCGGCGCACTTTGAGTTAGTGCGACCCCCTTTCACCCAAACAGGCCCCACCAGCACACGGGAAAGACATCTCAAAGAGTCCCAAAAGTCAGGGGTCTGATGTCCTATTGGCCTGATAAAATGTGCCAGTCATTTTAACATCCACCAGCAGAAGAAAGCTAAAAGATGAACTGCCAGGAAAAATGTTCAGGGTCACTCTTGAAGCTTGACTGGAAAATGTGAAATCCTTTCTCTCTATCTCTTCCTCCTGGCGTTGAAGAGGCAAATGAATGTACACAAAACCCTCGAGTGGAAAAGAGAAAGCAAAGTAGGGAGAGAGTTGAGACAAAGGAACTGAAAAGGAAAAGCGCAGAAGCAGTGAGCTTAATTCATTCTGGGTTGGGTTGGGATGCCTGGTGCTGCTCCAGGTGGGTCCTAGGATTCCAGTTCCACTCCGGCAGCAGAGGAAGGATGACAGACTGGAATAGGGAAGGTGGAAACTACGCGAAGAGAGGCAGATGAAACTTAAGAGAAAAGTAACACGAGCTCAACAAAGTGGGGTTACGGAGGGCATAGAGCTTTATGGGACAAATGTGTGTGAACGTTAGCATGGGGGAGAGGGGAGATGACATACACAGCAAACAGAAGGATGAGTCAGTGGGGACGATCAGAAAAACCTCTGTGACATTTACTTTCGTCACTCTTTAAAATCCCCCGCCCCCCACCCCCCACTGGGGAACAATTTGTCTACTGTCCAACGCCTTGTTTCTGATCCTTCTCATTCTCTCAACGCACACACTCAATACGCACACATTTTCCCCTCACAGACACATTGATCTTGTTTGCTGGGTGTAGCAGCACTAAGGAGCGAGGGCATTGTCTCTGCCAAGCTGGTGAGCCAAAGCCAGCATTTAAAGCGAGCTCGGTGCTTCCCGCCAGCTAACAACCCCATTACAGCACAGCAAAAGTATTTGAGTTTGAGCTCGACGGGGACGCCAGGGCGCTGTCTACCGTCACGACGAATCCTGCAGAAGCACCAGGGGGTTAGATTGGAGTTTTGGAACCACTGGTTTTCAGAGCACATGTTAGCTAACTGACGAACCTGAATGGCAAAGGGGGGAATTTGGTCAACATATAAATAAAAAATATAAATTCATGACCAAGGCAGTCGTGATCTCGCAAAGGTCCGCAGGCTAGACAACTAGCTTACCTTGAAGCTACAGGCTAGTTTCGCTAACTTGAATTTGGAAGGTCAGCCAGGCTAACTAGCTAACCCAGGTCAGTGGTTCTCAATCCTGGTCATTTCATCCAGCCATCTAATCAGTTACTCAGTTACACCTGGGACCCCAGCTGAATGCCATTAACTACCTGGTAGGATAAAAGACCAGCAGTGGTTGTTCAGGATTGAGAACCACTGACCTACATAATTTAGTATTAGTAGTGCTTGTCTTCATAATATTAGCTACCTCCTCTGTTATGCCTTGCCTTTTTCACTGGTCTTCAGTTTAACATTACTTGTGTTTACTAATGTTTAGCTCAACCAATGAGATTATTTCTGCCTCCAGAGCAGCTCTGCCTCTGAGAAATGTGTCAATAATCTGCCAGCAGGGGCCCAGGTTCCCAACCTTGCCAAAATAAAGGCACCCTTGCTTTGGTGTGTGGACACACAGCATGTGTACATTTTTATCGTTCCTGTGGCCCAGTGTGACGTTGATGTGCGGTACAGCTCAACAGTGATGCATGGCTGCACATGGTACTTTGAGGCTGTCATCAGATGCCACTCTTAGCGGCATAACGTTGAGATGTCGGGATTGCGCAGTCAGCTTTTTCGACAACTCTTTTGCAGCTCCTCATTCCCCCCCTCGTCCTTTCCTACCAGAGTTCTTTCTTTGCTTGAAGTTTCTTACTTCGCTTTTCGGTGATCTAGGAATCAAAGCTTATTCTACTGTTGTATACACTTCTACTGGCACACCTTACATATATGTAAAACGTTTTCTTTTTCATTTTCCCCTCTGAATCTTTCTCCTACTTTACCACTCTTCCTTCTCTCTTATATTGTTTCCTGATGATCCTGACAGGTACATGTGTGTTGCAGTTTCCACTGCTCACTCGACACCGTTGACCTCAGCAAGCTTCCTGTCGGTGACCCACGACACCCTGGAGGGGTCAAAGGTCACACCACCGGACAGATGTCAGTCAGTTGAGACACACACACACACACACGCTCACATTCTTTCTGCACCTCCTCATACAGTTCATCCAAGTCCCTTTGCTGTCAGAGAGCCTAGAACATAAACCTTCTCCCTTTCTCTCAGCAGGCGACTGGATCAGGGTGCAGATGGAAAACTATGGAGCACACGATTTGGCCAAAAAGGTTGAGGCCACAGTTTACTACATCAAGAGATGATATTGCATGTGAAAGACATAGACCTGGTGCATTCGTTTTGATTCATTTGAGTGCACAAGATTTACATTGGAAACAAAATGTGTGTATGAATTTAAAGCATGCACTTGATTCAGCTCCTGCATCAAGTTTCAAACTCATTACACCCATTTGCCACAGTTTAGTTGGTTTAGTTGATATCTATTTTAGTTGAATCTGTTGTGATGCAAGGTGTTATTGTTCATAAGAAACTATTGATTAGGATATTGAGTTGATGGGCTCTGCTGTCGTCAATATGCAACCTGGAGGGACGTTAAAGTTTAGAGAGGATTTGCATCAGTCAATACTTAGAGCCACATATCAGAGATGTGCTTTAGATATTACTATTACTATTGCTATTACTATTACTCAGGATGTAATAAAGGGTAACCCCACTTAAACTCAGTTACACACCTTTTCATTCACAGAATAGGTTTCCACCATACATGTTTATGATGTAAGTTCATAGGGGCTTTTTAGCAAAAACATAATTTCCCCTCCCTTTTGACTGATTATCATGTGCCCTTATTACTTTTTCTATGTATACACAGGCTTGTTATGCAACTTGACATCATTCCATACACTGTGTGTGTTGGGTCCCCCAGGCTCAGTAGAAAAACTGTATCACTGTCATGATGATGGGATTGATAAGCCAGGTGAATCTCGCTGCTCGGTAATTGGTGTCCAGGGCCTGGTTTGTTCCCCCAGGAAGCATCCATTTTCACCTCCTCCTCTCTCTCCCCCCCCCCCAACGATCCAGAGCAGCACAGAGGCTCTGTTGTGTCGCAC
Organism: Hoplostethus mediterraneus; assembly: GCA_034670385.1. Taxonomy (NCBI): domain Eukaryota; kingdom Metazoa; phylum Chordata; class Actinopteri; order Trachichthyiformes; family Trachichthyidae; genus Hoplostethus; species Hoplostethus mediterraneus. The sequence continues at coordinate 12,330 of JAXDDW010000113.1, read as the reverse complement.
CAACACAACAGCTCCAGCTCCAGCTCAAACACTGCACATTGAAAATAGTGGAGAGAGAGAGATCGATACAAGAAGGAGAGAAATAAAGGGAGTCGTGTTGGCAGTTTGCTTTTGATGCTTTTTAACATAAAAGACCTTCAAAACAACAGATAAAGGTAAAAAATAAAATAAAATAAAATAAAAATAACAGCCCTGAACGCATTTTATATCCAGCCACGTATTTGTACACGTAGATGACAATCATTTGAAATATATTTTGATACCGGAAATACATTTTCTCACTATGTTGACAACATATATACATCCAAAATATAGTTTAGCTGCTCAAAATACTTTAAATGAATGTTCTACGTATACAATAGATTTCTTGGGCCATTTTGTGAATATTTTGAAACATATCTCTAAATGTATTCTCAAGTATATGTTTAAAGTTTTTTTCTCTCTCTCTTAATGAGAGAATGAAAAGAAGTGGGTCAGTGAATTAAGAAGCGCTGCTGGTGCAGTCGCGTGGCTGGCTGAGGGTCGGGGGGCTAATTACGCCTCCCTTGCTTTCTGACAAGGTCCCAACCAACCTCACACAAAGGAAGCCCACAGTGGACCCGGCGAGCTATTTTTAGACGCCCCAGTGCATTCTGGTCCAGGTGGAGGTGTGTGAGGCGGGCTTGGGGCTGCAATCAGTGTGTGTGTGTGTGTGTGTGTGTGTGTGTGTAGGTGCTCTGACACAAATGAATGAGCAGTGTTTCTACGTGGCACACTGACTTTCTTTCACCATACATAAACTCTGTTGAAAAGAGCTTTCTTACTTCTGGGCGCTTGCGCTCTCATTGGATACACAACACCGCGAAGGTGCACCGAGGCAATGATAACATAGCCCTGTGTGTGTGTGTGTGTGTGCGCGCGCGTGTGTGTGCGCTTCAGGGTATGATGGATCTGTGGACGTGCGGCTCAGACGTAGGTCAGACACGCTAGTCTGACATGTCACAGAAAACACACAGAGCACTGGATGTAAACACACACACACATATATACACACACACACACACACACACCTTTTCAGGATCTACACTAAACCTCAAAAGTATAAGTTTGATTTACAATTCTTATTATTATCCTGCGGTGAATACAATTCAATTCATTCATCATACAATTCATGGACATATTGAATCGTGGTACAAAATAAAAAAAACAGCCTTCAAAAACAAAAACCTTGGTCGAACCGTAACCTGTACCCTCTCAACTGTACTACAAATCTTCTTTGAAAATGTTCTTTGCTCGAGCAGTCTTCTTGATTTAAAAGTGCTAAGTGATTTTAAACATCACTATATCATTCCCAAATTAACTGTGATACCTTGGTACACTGGCGTGTTTATCTTTACTGAAGAGGATCAACATGTTGCAAATGATTTTTTCCATTTTCCTTTCACTCCTTCCACCATCAGAAACTCTGAACACTTTAGCTCTGTTAGTGCTGGAAGAACAGCGCCCTCTTCCTGTTTTGTGCTGTAAAGCAATCCAGCAGATTTCCCGCCAAATCTGACCCGGTGGAGGCTGCCAGTCTTCTTGGTGATGTGGTATTGATTTATTGATGATAAAACGCTGCAAGCAAAGTTGTGTGGTTCTGTAGCTGAGTTGAGTATGGTCCTGAATGGGGCAACCTGAGGTAAAAAAATGTGTATTGGTGGAACTAGATGTAGTGCACTATATCCAGTGATGTAGTAGTATATAACAAAACACAAACACATACTATTTTTCCAGAAAAATTCATATGATAATGACAATTTATATCATTAAGATTAAGGAAAGCCTAAAAAGGTGGTCAGCTGTATTCTGCAAGTACCCTCCACGACATCCTTGAATATGTGCCCTCGTACCATAAGGCACTCGGGATAATTGTCCAACAAATAGCACATATTGTGTTAATAAAATTCTTTCTCAAAGCAGTAATGAAAGCAGTAATGAAACCATACATTGCTAGTGTGGGTATCGGGCAATTGAGGCTTAGCCACATAAACCCTCTCCATGTTGCACCAGAGTCGCTATTGAATAATGGCAACACAATGGGAGATCCACTAATGCACATGCATGCAGCGTGGCTAAATGGAACCAGCTGCATGTGTATTTGTGTGTGTGTGTGTGTGTGTGTGTGCCCTAGCAATTGCATCAGCGCCGCAGGGACGGAAGAAGGACAGATGTGCCAGAAGAGCTGAGAAACTCAAAGCCCTGCCTCTTCTTTCTGCACCCCCCCCCCCCCCCCCCTCCTCCTCCCATCTGTCATTCCTCCATCCATCCGTGCCCCCAGAACTCAGCAGATGTGTTTGTCCTGACAGTTTGCAGTGGTTGTCAACAGAGTCGTGGGCTACGTGTACACATGTAGAAATCTATTTTGCTGACCCCAAGCAGCAGATATAAACATCTGACTACTGCATGGGAAATATGACTACCAGGGGCTAGTGGAAAAAACGTCCTGAGGCCAGGATGAATCGATGAGTATCTAGATTGGATGGGGGACGAGAGACACTTTAAAAGAGAGATGAGCGAATGGAGAGAAAGTAAGTGAAGTATCGCCCCCTCAAAGTGGCCAGGTAGTCAACAAGACCCTTGACAATATGCCTCGGAAACTCTTAGCAGGTATAAAATCATTTCATGGCTACTGGCTGAATGACAAATAGCAGCTGCCGAAGCCAAGACTCAAATATCTGGGAGCTCTGGAAGATAGCGCATGTGCACTCAGCAGGAATACACACAAGCACACATACACACACACACACACACACACAAGTTTGCATTACTATACTTTTAAGGACCGTTGACTACATTCATTCCCTAACCCCTAACCCTCAAGTAATCCTTTGTTGAAGCAAAAAACAGCAGAATCTCCTCACTTTGGAGGATTTTACTCATCTTTCTCTTCTTTCTATTTGGTCCTCATGAGGATAGATTTACAACAACTCACACACACACACATGCATATAGAATGAAAGACAGCTGTCCTCTGAATCCCCACTCAGTTTGCATTGCCAAAAATGGAGCTGTGCAGGAGGACAAGAAAAAAAAAGGCGAAGTCAAGGCACAATTGGCCGAGGGGGAGACAACCGGGAACAGAGGAGAGATCACATTTTGGGGGGGGCGGGGGGGGGGGGCTGGGACGAAGGTGAAGTGGATGGTGGAGAAAGTCCTGATGAGGGTGATCTTCAAGAGAAAGCTTCATGCATATGTTGAAGATCCAAATAGAATATAAGCTGCACTGATGCTGGCTAGCATTTGTTCATCCAGTATTTTTCTATACTTGAACTCTCTCCCAATTTTCTCCAAGGTTATGGGCATGGGTGCTGTCCAGCTGAGTTCCTGTAAAAAAAACTATATGGTTAATAACATTACTTGGCTTAAGATTTTAAGATCAATGTCACCAAAATCATCCTATCCCTGGTAGATCATTTCCTCCAGTGCCAATCTCCCAAAAAACGTGGTGTATTCCTTTAAGAGTGAAAAGAAAGCTGGACTCATCAACGATAGATCTTTTGCCCTTTGGTATCCTTTTGTGTAAAGCGTCACAGACCGGACCGGGTTCGTAAACACGAGTGCACTGTGTGCAGTTAAGTGACGTCATACTGCAGGATTTATGGGTACTGAAGACCTCGACCATCAAACAGTTACCTCTTGCTGCAATTTGGGGCTAATGCAGCTTTATGGGCTCAATACTTTCTACTTCTTCGAGACCGTTTGAGACTATATCACTCTGCTTGCAGACAGCAATCAAAGCTTTGGATTTTTTATGCTATTTCTGGAGTGCATGCTTTTTGTTAAGGTTATGGGTTGCAGAAGTATCTGGACGCTAACGGTTCTTGGAGAGAACTGCACATCTGCACCTAGGAGGGGTTGCATATGGATGTAGTGCAGGTGGCTTGACAATGATCGAGTAACTGTATATGCACTCATCCTACCCAGAGTCGGCTATATCCTGTTTACTCTGGATGGTTATCTGTCTTGAGCCTGCGTGTTTAAAGAGTCTTTCCTAGGGCTGTAGGCCATCATATAAATTCACTTGTAAAAGGGCAGGACTGTGTCTTTATAGGACAAACACAATATGTGACTTTACAAGGAGAGGCTTTTAGGTTCAAACTGTTGAACCGACACACAAGGCAGATACAATAAATACACACAGTGAAACCCACGCCTTTATCTTGGTGAGAGACCTTAAAGACCATTTAGGGTTCACGACAATATTAACACAATACGGTAAATAGTGTAACCATTCATCAGATGCCTGCGGAGCCATGGCCTCGATATAAACATCCTATGTGTGCAGTATGTGTGTGTGTGTGTGTATATGTCCATATTCGGTGTGTGTGTATCCGTGTGAATGAAACACAAAGAGTCATGTGGTGAGCGTTCACTGAGCTCCAGCTGTTGGATGTGGAGCGCCAGGGAACACGAGGCAGCGGTCCAGCCGGCCCAGGGCTGCACGCCCATCACTGCAGCCACTCAGCTCCAAGTGGGACAAAAACACAGCACCTAAAATCACAAACACCTCATTACGCTACGTAGGGACAACACTTACTCTACTCTACAGTAAGCTGACCTTACAACCTTGCAACGTCCACGCCTTACTAGTCTGTGTGTGAGGATCGAAGGGCTATTATTGCATGTTATAGTGTGAGAGTGGGGCCAGATATGACCATTAAGTACTTACTTTTGTATTATTTCAAGAATGCCACCAGGGTTCAGGTACAGGTTTTCGACGGCCTACGTGAAGATATTTTTCTATGTCAGTAGCTGATATTTTGTGGCCAATATGTTTTATTAATATATGTTTTTGTTCAATATCTTGAATTTGACCATTTCATGGCGTATAGCGTTCGTACGAACGTTTCTATGAACATAGTTGGATTCATCATTTTGTTCGTATCTGAATTTATTCGTTGGTACGATCAAATCCTACGTGTGTTTGGAAACATGTGGGAAGGCTCTTGGAACGGCTTATTCTTTATGGAAAATCCATTACAGTAGTGCCAAACCTCAACAAGATTTTTCAGTGGCCTTGTAGAAAAAAAAAGACCTAATGGGCTGAAATGGCGTATTTGGTGAATTGTCCTCACTCTCCTCAACACCACAATATTATCCAATTTCTAATGGGTTGATCACATGGATTGAACGTCCTACAAATACAATTACAGTTCTACCATCTGATGAAGATGCAGCCTGGATTTGATCCGTGTCCAACTCCAATGCTGACTGGACACCCGACAGTGAGGTCTCTCCTATTATTGATTGATCCTCTGATCCATGTCGGATAGCGGCTCTGTGCGCTGCCGTTCTCCTGTGGCTGATAATACACGCCTATTTCTCCTTATACCTTTTTGCAATCTAGTTTCATGTCAAACTGTTACCTCAGCAACGGTGTGTGTTTCTGCTGAAACAACATTGAGAGTGTTAATAATTTCTTGCCATGCTTTACTTTTATCAGTTCTTGTGATTCCGCTGCTGATGTTTTTTTTTTATCATGTACGCAAGCGCACAACACTTCCATTTCGGACTCGGCCAAGTTCCTTTTCCCTGTTTTCCCCTGGTTTACTTGCACACAACCCTTCAGTCTGCAGCCTTTTGTGGTGTTGAACAACGTTTACCTATGCAAATTGGCTTCAACAGGCACATGCATCCAATTTACAAACGATTGGCATTCATCAAATATACACCTCCGAACAAATCGAGGTTTCCCACATGTTTCATGAATCACGTTGATATTTTCTTATGTACATAAATACGATAAATTTACAAATAATTTAAGAAAACTTTCGTGAATGAGGCCCAGTGTTTCCCGAAGGATTCTACTCTTATCAGGGTGGAAAAGCCTCTGAAATGGCATTTAAACCAGTCTCCCAGTGTCTAGTGTCCCACCATCATGGGACACTAAAACTTGGAAACTCATACAGCCCCAGCCTGATCAGGAGCATCACTGAAGCAGTGACTGCCAAGGTCCAGAAGATGTTGGGGAACGCTCAAGACTCCATCCTGCCCCAAGCCATCTTAAGCTGGCTGTCAGACAGCAGGGCAAAGGCACAGAATATCCCAGTGCCACCAAAAAAACAGTGGTGGACAAAATTATTAGAACACTTGGCATACATTTAAGAGGTTTCAGTTGTTTTTGTTCAATTGGCCATTAAAATACCCATAAAATGAATGAAATATATACAAAGTCATCATGATGCTCTATAAACCAGAATAGAGCCATCATGAGGAGATTTACCTCATTTTCCTTACAAAAAACAAGCTAGGCCTATTTCACTGTCAATGTCACACAATCATGTTCCATTCAAAGTTCTCAGGAAATATATTGACACTATGCCAGAGAGATGTGCTGCTGTAATTGCTGCAAAAGGTGGACATACCAAATATTAAAGTTAAAAGTGGATAAAAACAGTAGGACTCACTTCATCTGATATTTGTTGTGCTCAGAGCAACCATCTGCATGTTTCATGAACATTATAAAATGAAATCATGTTTTGGAGGCAAGAAAAGGTCAAATAGAATATATAATTACGACCCTGGGTTGTAACAGCTATAACTATATATCAATATTTGTCATCACTTTTCTTATATAGCTGAATAGCAGGGCTGGCTGCTGAGACTTTTCCTTGACGGGAACTGACCCCAGCGCCCACAGTTTCTCTTATGAAATATGAATCTGGTGCTGAGGTCTTTGGATACAAAACCATAGAGCTGTTAGTTTAAACCGACAAAGGCTTGTTAAAGTGACACCAGTTGGGTTTCACACTGGGAATGGGCCAAGAACCAGTTTTGCAACACTTGGCCCAAAGGCTTTATGTGCAGGCTGGACTGGGGTGAATAATGACCACCTATTACTTTTGAATTACTGTTTGCATGACTTTCTATAAATTTATTGGATTACTGTTTGCGTGACTTTATTCAATAAATGTATTGGCTGTATGTGCGGCTAAGTAATATGATCCTAGCATGGATAATTCACAACAGAATTGGATATAAAAAAGTATGGTCGGGTGGTGAACTATAAACTATTTCTATACATGAAATGGCAGCACTTTTATAAAGTTGTCTTTGGTGCACAACCTTAATTCAGGGCCCAAAATATTAAAGGGTCAATCAGAAAAAGGTTTTTACTACCCTGTAGCACAAAATGAACATATCTGCATGTGTATGTGTCTGTGTGTGTGACTTTATTGTTTGTGTCAGTTACAGGCCAGAGACTTGTGTAGGAGATCAGTTCTATCAACGTTGTTGCAATTCCTACAGCTCACCAATAAGGGTCATAGATTACTTAATACAACTTTAAGACCACCCTCCTAATAATGAGTTGCAGCCCCTTCTGCACAATCCACGTCTCAATTTTCTCAAGGCACAAAATCTAAATGTCCGCTGTGTGAATGACGTGGATTTGACATGTGAAATTGATGAGGGATCTTTCATCTGGATTCACCTGCTCAGTCTATTTCACGAATAGGACAGGTGGTCTTAATACTTACATAGAGTGTATAGAAAGTGTTAAAAATAAAAAACACACATCTTGCAGATTACCTTTCTGAGGTGGATTTTCGCTTCAGAGCTGTTTGATCTTGACACATTTATTACAACTATATAGCTATCTGCAGCACTGCAGTTGCAGCCCATCCCAGCCTCATCTGGAAGGCTTTATATTTTATGAGCTTCTCCCTCATCTTGTGTACAGTACCGGAGCCAAGGCCAGGTAACCTCTGCTGATCCAATAGGGACGTGGGGGCTGCTCTATTCTATTAGACACGCAACGCAGAACAAAACTCAATTCTACGCCTTATAACTTTTGAATTCCCATGAGGGGAGGATTTTCTGTTTCCTTTGTCTCAGTGTTCATGGGGCTTTAGTAACTTTTGGAGAGGATGATGATAAATGGGAATACGCCTGTGGTGGGGAAAATACCTTTCAATGACCAGAGACAGGCTGGGAAATATGCTACAGATGATGATCTCACTGCTATGGGTTTATACGGCCATCGGCTCCTTCTACTGGCAAGGAAGGCGCTGATGGCCGTTGGGTTTCCATTGAGGAGAGTGGAGAGTGGGAGTTGAAATATCTGCAGGTGGAACACTTTTTTTATGGCATCTAAAGAAGGATGATTTGAAGAATGCTGGAGGCAGATGACACAATATTATTTTATTTTCTAAATTATTTTTATTTAACAAATTCATTGAAATAATAAAGTATCTTGAATATCTTGAAAATATGTCAAGATGTGTCCATGGTTGCTAGGAGAAGCATTCACTATTACTGTATGGGATTTACAATCACTGTAGAACACACTTTCAGCCGATCAATTTCCAGGATGGAAACAACCGATTTCATAAAAATATAATAAAAGTAAGAACCAGCTGAACAGCTCAGTCAGTAGAGCATGAGACTCTCAGTCTTAAGGTTGTGAGTTCGATCCCCATATAGGGTCCAGTACGGTACGATGACTGTAATGTAGTAAGATGAAACATTATGTACAACCTTTACTTCATAATTTATGGCGATATATAGTACATTTAGATCTTGAGGTTTCATATATGGCATGGTTTCATTTATAATATTTTTAGCACAGCTTTTTAGTTCTTTAATATTGTTGGAACACATGATATTTAATAAGGTCTATACAATTTGTTCATTTTTAATTCAACAATTACTTCCGCATTCAATCTAGCAGCAATTTGTTGCCAATTTTTCTCTCTCCCTTTATTTATGGCAATCGTATTTCTGATTGACAGTTCACGCCCTCCTAAGTCCTCCGGTCTGCAGAGAGAGAGAGAGAGAGAGAGAGAGAGAGAGAGAGAGGCAGATTAAAACAGCTGAGTAGATGTTTAGTCATGAGCAGTGTTTACACTTATTGCATTTATATTTTTTAACTGCAATGTCCACATTTTTATATTTTTATTTTAAGTTATCTTTACTTACCTGTTTGTATTTTTAAGTCAATTTTACCAACTCTTATTTATATATTTGATTGCAATGTTGCAATGTTACACAACTCTGTTTACACATTTCTTTATTCTAGTATATCTTTAATTATATGTAGTACATTTTTGGTTTTTATTTCACACTTGCTTTGGCAATGTAAATGTATGTTTCCCATGCCAACAAAGCCCCTTTGAATTGAATTGAATTGAATTGAATTGAATTGAGAGACAGAGAGAGAGAGAATAAAGAGAGAGTAAACAAAAGGTATTAAATTGTAAAAGAAAAAATGTCCTGAGGTTTTAGTCCCCTCCTTATAGTGATAGAAGGTTTTTGGTCCCTCTGCAGGTTGAACAGATACATCTTAGCACCTACTAGCCGTGGGTAAGGGGAGGTGGAGGTGGGGTGTTCAAAGCCTCAACTTTGTTTTGACTCAGTAGCCCCCTCTAGTGGCAAGAAAAATCGCTTATTGCACCTTTTGCTATTTCTTTCTTCCTGTTGCTTTTTATCTTCTGCCATCCTCTTTACATTTACAGGGTGAAGAGTCAACAGAGGAAAATGATCATGTTCTCTATGCCCAGCGTCATCTATTCAATGTTGTGGATGAAAATGAATTGTTGCATGAGGATTTGTCTCCTTCTCAGAAAGACAACTACAGACATGGGTTACTGATGTTACAGAATCTAACTGAAGAGAGAAAAACCTAGAGCTGAAGAGTCAGTGATGTGCAGGACAGAGAGCCTCCTCCTCACCAATGAAACCAGAGAGAGACAGAGAGAGGATGCGCTGGACCAGAATAGGAGGAGGCCCTACACTGTCCTACACCTCCACTACACATTACATCACATTACATGTGAACATTATTATTGACATCAAACCATAGACATTATTGACAACACATTGTAAACATTATTATTGATATCAAACCATAGAAAAAGAATTGTCAAACCATTAAGAAAAAGTAGGTAGCTAACTTATTGCACTTTTACATTAGCACTGGTTATGCTCTTAGTTGCTTGTTTAGGAAGGAAATGCACTTACAATTTCTGGTGACTAGTAGTTTTCTTGCCTACCTATGTTGAATGCACTTATTGTAAGTCACTTTGGATAAAAGCGTCTGCTAAATGCCTGTAATGTAATGTAATGTAATGTAATATTAGTTCCTTATTTCATCACATGATGGGTTAAAACATGCTTGTCATGTGGGGACCCAGCAGGAGGTTCGGTTTAGAAGACAGTGGCCTTGTCCTCACTAACTGAGACATCTAAAGTGTGTTTGACATGTAAACTCCACAGATTGGTTGGATCAGTCATTGACCCCACCATTGATCAAAATGGATATGAGGTTTCCAACATAGAAACCAGGCCCTACATGACTGAAGACCACATACTCATCCATGCACTCACTTACACAGGAGGAGTCATTAACATGTTATTGGATTTTTTCATTGAAATAATTGTAATTACTCTATTAGTTGTATGAAAATCTCTTTATGGATATTATTTAGGTAAATCAGTGGTTTTCCTCTTTAATGTAACAAAGTGTTTGAGGTCCAGTGATGCTGGAACTTCCAACCAGAGGTGGAAAGAGGAGTGAAAGATCTGTTTAGTCAGGTACCACTTTAATTTGACTTGAGCAGGTTTCTAGACAAGTATATTCTGTCTTCAAACTCCGACTTGAGGAAACGTCAGAAAATGATTTGACTCAATTAAAAGTAGCCGTCTTCTGTAATGTACTGTGTTCACACTAACATGACCACAGCTCTCAGTAAGTGTGTGTTTGGATGTGTGGCGTGACTCCTTATATTGCTGCTTTGCACATCGGTTATCAGACAAGGGTAGTGATTATTGTTAATAGTACTAATCGTCTCCTCACAGGATGGAGCTCCAGCAGCAAGCCCCACAGTGGTCTCTGCCACTGTGGCCACCCCTTCGGTTGCCGAGCTGAGCTGCTTTCCCAAAGGGGGCCCCCCCCAAAACCAAAAAAGGGGGGGAAAAAAGGGGGGGAAAAAAACCCCCCCAATAAAAAATTTTAAAACCCCAATTAAAAATTTTTTTAATTCACCCACCCCCCTTTTTTTCCCCCTTTTTTTCCCCCCCCTTTTTGGGAATTTTAAAATTTTTTGGAAAAGGGGGAAAAAAAATTTTTTTTCCCCCGGGGTTTTTTTTTTTTTTTAAAAAAATTTTTAATTTTTTTTTCCCCCTTGGGTTTTTTTTTTTTTTTTTGGGGGGAAAAAATGTTTTTTTTTTTTTCCTTTTAACCCGGGGAAAAAACCCCCCCGGGGGGGGGGTTTTTTTTTTAAAAATTTCCCCCCCCCCCCCAAAAAAAAATTTTTTTAAAAAAAAACCCCCCAAAAATTTTGGGGGGTTTTTAAATTTGAAAAAGGGAATGGGGGGCCCGGGCCCCGGGGGGCCCCGGGCCCCCCTTTTTTGGGGAAAAAAAAAAATTTTTAAAAATTTTTAAATTTTTTTTTTGTTTTCCAAAGGTTTATAAAAATTTTTTTAAAAATTTTTTTTGGTTTTAATCCCCCCAAAAAAAAATTTTTTTGGGCCCGGGGGGGAAAAACCCCCCGGGGGAAAAAAAAAATTTTTAAATTCCCCCAAAAAAAAATTTGGGGGTTTCCCCTTTTTTTTTTTGGGGGTTTAAAAAACCCCCCCCAAAAAAAAAAAAAAAAGGGGAAAAAAAAAATTTTGTTTTAAAAGGCCCCCGGGGGGTTTTTTTTTTGGGGGGGGGTTTTTTTTTTTCCTTTTTTAACCCAAAAAGGAAAAAATTTTTAAAAAACCCCAAAAAAGGGGGGCCCCCCAAAAAAACCCCCCCAAACCCCCCCCAAAAAAAAACCCCCCCGGGGGGGTTTTTGGGGAATTTTTTTCCCAAAAAAGGGGCCCGGGGGAATTTTTTAAAGTTTCCCCCTTTTTTTTTCCCCCCAAAAAATTTTTTTTCCCCCCCAAAAACCAATGGATCCAAAAAAAATTTTTTAAAAAATTTTTTAAAAAAATTTTTTAAAAAAAAAAAATTTTTTTTTTTTTTCCCGGCCTTTGGGAAAATTTTTTTTTCCGGGAAAAAAAAGGAAAAAGGGGAAAAAAAAAAAACCCCCCCGGGGGGAAAAATTTTCCTTTTTTGGGGGGCCCCCCAAAGGGGGGGGGCCCTGGGGGGGGGGAAGGGGGAAAAAAAAGGGGGCCCCCCGGGGGGAGCCGGGCCCAATTTTTTTCCAAAAAAAAGGGGGGGGTTTTTTTTTAAAAAAACATTAAAAAAAAAAGGGGGGGGGTTTTTTTCCCTTTTCCCCCAAAAACCCAAAAAAACCCCCAAAACCCCAAAAAGGGGGCCCCCCCAAAAAAAACCCCCCCAAAGGGGGGGGGGGAAAAAAAAAAAAAAAATTTTTTTTCCCCCCC